>CM021766.1:47765559-47840559 GCA_011076525.1 Nettapus auritus
CTCCCCAAAGTTTGTTTACAGCTGCTACTAGGAGAGACTGTTACACGGCTCTTATTTTAGGAGCCGGTGATGACTAACGGAGTTAAAAAGGAGCTTAGTACAGAAAACAACCCTATTTTTAGACGGCTGTTGTTTCGGTGGATTATTGTAGCGAACGCGCCCTGGCCGTTTTTAAAAGCCACTTCCCAGATGCCAAGTCCTTTCTTCTGCGCTGCTGCCGAGGCGCACACGCCTGGCCAGCCCCTCCAGCGGGCGTGCAGTCATTGTTTTCTTCCTTTTCCCAAATCTGATGGCTGAGCCCTCCCCATAATTGCTGCGGCTACGATTGGTTTCAATTAATTTGGACTTTCCAGTACACAAACCTACAGCTTTTTCCACAAAAATAAGAGAAAATAAAAATAAATAAAATAATAAATAATAAATAAAATAAAAAATAATAAACAAAATAAAATAAAATAAAATAAAACGGGGCCAAAGGCAACCGTGGAGTATTTGCAATGACTTACAGTGACCTGAAACAGGATCCCCCTTGCCTTTTGAGGCAGGGCCAACTGGTCCTGTAGCGCCTTTTCTGCCTCCTCCTGGATGTATGATGAAAGAGGAAAGCCTCTGCTTTTATCTTCCTCTGATGGTCCCCTGGGCCATGGGGTGACAGCACTGCCTGCTGCACCCAAGCGTGCAGGGGGAGGGTGGCCACACCTGATGGAGAGAGAGATGTGTCTGCTCCCGCTGTTGTGCTCCCCATCATCCCTTTTCTTCCCACGGGGGCAGGGTAGGAATCGCCACGTGGCAGCTTGTGTGCTGGGAACCCGTGTCCAAGGCCAGTCTGTTGAGGATCAGTCCCATTTCCCTGGTGGGTAAGTTGGAGCAGGGCTGGCTGGGCCTCAGCACGTTCTTCTCACCTGGACACATGAGGTCCCAGTGGAGGGCCAGCAAAGGCAGCCTCTCCATCAATGCATACAGCCCCGGTGCTCCCTCTCCATCCACATTAAGGGGGAAGGTGGGAGCCTGCACCCCTGCCCTCATCTGCAGTGGAAGAATTCTTCCTCACACAGGCTCTGCCTCTGGAAAAAGGCACGCTGCATTTAGCCAGTAATTACATTAATTGCCAGAGAGAGCTCAGCTGCCTCCCTCTACCTCTCTCCCTTTGCAGAGTCTGAAGGCAGGGCAGTTTGCATGGCCTGAGTGAGGTGGGGAAACCTGGCCATGCATCTGAGCATCGAGGCTCTGCCCTGTGAGGAAACAACCAGGCTGGAGTGAGGGCTGGGGAGAAGGGGTGGGATGTGGTGCAGGCCATGCTGTGCCCCTCTGTCCTAGAGCAGAGGTGGCCCCGGAGCCAGCGCTGACTTTCCCCTGCAGCCTTGGCATCTGACGTGCTTCCTCCTACCCGCCCACGGCACTACTCTGCTGTGGGAAGGAGCCAAGTGCCACAGGCTCGAGTGCACGTTTCTTGCTCACTTTTTACCCCTTCTGGATATCTTCGCAGGCAGAGCTATAAATTGGTCCTCTACCCTCAGCTCTTGCATGCAAATATAGTCCTTTAAATGCTGTCCTTTAAAAAAAAAAAAAAAATAGACCAACAAAAAACCACACAACCGAACAGTGTTTATACAGGATGTTTCAATCGCAGAAGAGTCTGATTCATGCTCACTAGATTAATTTCACATTACACTTACTGATGTGAGTGTACATGGGTGTGCGTTCCCTCCTGCATCTTGCTTTCATGCCCTTTCCCTTGGGTCTCAGCAGACCGAGAGGGATGGTTTGCATGGAGCTCTCTGTACAGCTGCAGTATTTCTTGGGGAACCTCTTATTCCACCAATTTGCTCTAGTTACTGCCTCGCTAGAGACTATAGGTTGGTAGTGTAGCATAACAGATAGGGCTGCTGCTCCTGACCTGCAGCCTGATCTGCCTGCGAGACTGGGGACAAATCGTTTCTCCACAGGGTCCTGTAAATTGAGAATCTTTCAGCTTCGCCTCCACAAAGATGTTTGGAAAGTGGGGGGGAGGAGGGGAGAACAACACTTCTGCCTCCAGTGTTTACCAATATCACATATTTTCTTACAATAACCACACAGAATCCCATATTCTAACATACAGATCAGAAAAAGCTACCTGTGCTGGGCACAGTAATGTTGTTCTCTTTGGGGATTCCCGTCCATATGTCCTTAGAGCTTTTTCTGTCTAATAACTCTTATAATGGCCATCTCCTTGGGGTCTGGGCTCCCATCTTTTGGGTCTTGGCAGCTTCAAAAGCGTCAGCATCTGTTCAGAATTTCATCCATTGTAACAAAAGATTTATTAGTCTCAAGCCTCCCTAAACAAGTACCTAATTAAAGTCTCTCTAATCCCCCACTTTGAAAATTGTAACAAGATTTGCTGGAAAGTGAGAGAGCACATGGCCGGTGTTTGTGGTGGATACCACACATTTTGAAAACGTACCAATGAACCTTCAAACAACCCACAGAGTGTATACCAGTGATGGCCAACTGCTGCTGTAAGTCCCCAGAAGTAAAATCTTGGTGAAAAGGCAGGGACTGAGCTCAGCCTTCCATCCCCCAGACACAGCCTTTTCCAGAGGCTGCCAGAAATCATTTCACCACTTCTAAGGTGCATTGCACTTAGCAGGACAACTGCCAGAGGAGGAATTTTGTGTGCCTGAATAATGTTGTAATTTACCTTATAACCAGCCTCATTATGATGCTGAGTGCTCTGTTGATTTACCTGGCTTTTGATTTAGTGGGCTCTTTGTAAACGACTGTGTAGGAACACAGCCAGGGACCGCAGGCAAGGGACCTTAAACCTTTTTGGAGCTACAGTCGCCCATTCAGACACTGAATTTTTAAACTAAAGACAGACATCAGACAGCCACACCAGACCCATATACTGAATTAAACGAAGATGTTAGTTCAGAGAAGCAATTTCAGAATGATGTGTACTGTGTTGGTGCCTCTGTTTGCATTTTGGTTTTGCCCCTTCAAAAATCCTGAATCCCAGGCAGGTATGTGCCCTGTGGGGAGGGAGGGATTCCCTTCCCATGCAGTGCCTGCTGTGGACAGAGGGGGTTTCACAACTCCCAGCCTCTGCTCCCCTCTCTGTGCTGTTCCTGCAGCTGGGGACCTCATTTGGGGACCTTCATGAGGCCAGATGGCTGTTGAGTGTAAAAACACAGATACACTGCTTTGTGTTTCCTCCTGGACACTGAAATATGGTGGTTAGAAAGGATGGACATAAGTAACACGTGTATCAGTTCTGTTTGTAAAATATTATTAAAGGGTTGGCAATTTTTAATGCTCGTGCAGTGTAGACAGACTTGCAAAAGAGCAGAGACCAATTTTTTATTTTTTTATTTTTTATTTTTTATTTTTTTACACCAGACAGTGCATTTTAGCCCCTGAAATATTTCATGTCTTTCAGACTTCCCTGGCTGCTGGTGGTGAGAGGTCTTTTGCCTAACCTAAATGTAGTTAATGAAAGAAAGAAAGCCCGACGAGGTGCACTGAGGTGCAGGGACTCAAGTTGGCAGCAGAGCTGATTCTTCTCCAGGTGAAGGAAAATGGAGATGTGAGATATACAATGCCTGGGGAGGCTGGGACCCACATATTGATTCCTACACACAGAGAGGAGGCTGTAGTCACCTCATGCATCCTCTGAAAGGGAACACACCTGTGTTTCCAGGTGGTGCAGAGCAGCCTTTTCCAGATGCCTGTTCTGTCTGTAGGAGTGGGATTGCTGCAGGAGGCTCTGTGGCAGTGGAGACCCAGGAGGATGGACACAAAGCCCAGGACAGCTGCCCGCACAGCAGTGCATAGGGCTGGATGGGACCCTTGTGGACTCTGTGACCCAACATGGAGCCCTGTTAGCCAAAATCTCCACTGCACTATTATTTGCTACTTGGGCTGCTGCTATCTCTCCCACTCCTCACCACTAGCCCAGGTCCTTTTCTTCATCAGTTCCTTCCTGCCCTATTTCATTAAGCTAGCATTTACACGTGCCGTTGGTGCTCTCCAAACAAATAACCTTCCATTGTGTAATATCAAATTCCTTTGTATTAGCCTATTCCCCCAGAGCCTCCACATCCTTCTGTAGCCTAGTGCATTCCTGAAATTTATCGGCAGCCTCCCCTACTAGCATGATGTCATCTGTGTCTGGACACCCAGCGACTTGTGCCAATCCCATGCTCATTTATACAAAACTCTTAACCAGAACGAGTCCCAGCACTGAACTCAGGAGATCTTGCCTGTTAGCTCTTTTCGTGTGCGTGGCCCTGTTTATTGCACTTCTCACTTCTCTAACCCAGGTTTTTATCCTTTTAATATCAATGTTCCAATGCTTTTGTACTTTTTACTGACCTCATTTTCTGATGCGTAATCAGCAGATTAAACTTGTTAAACTTCTGCAGACAAAAAAAAAAAAAATATTGCTTTAAACTTTTCTGGTTTCACCTCCACAGACTTTATGAATAGTATTTGGACTACTTTAGCAGTAATTTTGACTATGGCTTCTTGTGCCAGGTGCTTTCAAACACCCGTTCCTTCTCCCCCTTCCCCCAGTATTTTCATCATGATGGGACAACAAGGCAGATGAGGGGTACTGAGGGAGAAAGTAAATATTTTCCAGGTGGTGTAATGAGGTACCAAGGTTTTATTCACTCACCTGGGGCTATGCACTATTGAGAAGCATCCTCCATGTTTCAAATAAGGGAGGTAATGACAAGCTATAGCCCAGTGGTGGAAAGCAGTATGCTTTCTTCCCCTCTTGTTTTCAGCAGTGAGCTGCTCAACCTTTCCAAAAACAACAGCCTCAAACAGGGGTGAAACTCAGAGCTTTTCAGCTACTAAAAGACGAAATTGTAGGACAGTGTCTGTTATTAGAAATGAAGGGTTGCGACAGAGATGCTGAATGCAGATGTCTGCAGCATCCTGATTTCATAGCAATGGCAAGTTTTTAGGTACAGTACTCTGAGGTACCTAGGTCATGGCTGAACTGCACTGGCCACAGAGGCAGAGGGACCTCAGCATTGGCTAGGTTTGATCCTAACTCCCAGTCTAACTTTGTGCAACTCTGCCTGCTCTGGCTGTTCAGAGATGGCATGGACCTCATCTCAATCCTGCTTCTCAACAAAAGTGCCCCATGGATGAGGAGTTTCTGGGAAGCCCTCTGATTAGCTTGGCAGAGTCAGAAATTTCTCTTTACCATGGGGATTTTGAAAGGCTGGCAATAGACTGAGCTCTTAGCATATGCCTTTCCTTCTTCACATCCTAAGTTTTCTCTCTCTCATTCTTTTCACACCATATTCATGCACAATGTGTGTTTCTGTCATGGGGCTGATTTGGCTGAGGGGACCAGCATCCTGAAATGGATTACCAGACTCCTATATTTTGATCAAGGATGTAAGTGTTTAGTTCTCACTGTAGCAAAATGACATATAAGCCTAATGCTTTTGTTCCATTAGCTGGTGGCAACGTTCCTGTTTTGTGACAGCCCTGTATGCTGAAGGTGCTATCCCGAAGAACAAATGCGGAAAATTAAAATTTTCTTGAGTCAAGCTTCCTCATTAGCAGCCTGCCTGGCTAGACTCTAGCTTATTATTTATTTTTATATTTTTTTTTTCTGGTGTGTAGCTGTAAAGAGAAATCCAAGGAGAAAAATAGGCAATTAAAATGCATTAAATTGATTTCCAAATGAGTATGCAGA
This sequence comes from Nettapus auritus, assembly GCA_011076525.1. NCBI lineage: Eukaryota > Metazoa > Chordata > Aves > Anseriformes > Anatidae > Nettapus > Nettapus auritus. The sequence goes on from CM021766.1 coordinate 47,771,258, forward strand.
ACCAAAAAGTCTCTGGAAGAACACCATCTCTTCTCTTGCATCTGTTGCTGTATGTGAGAGGGAGAATTCACTAGCAACTAAATTAAAGCACATTTGCAAACATTAGTAGGGTCAAACTTCTATCTAGGAACCTTCAGTCAAGTCTGTGAAAACCAAATGTGTTGTAATTGAAGTTGCTTGGCATGTATTTTTTGTGGAGCAGGACTTCTCAAAGGCCATGCATGTTTTTCAGTAGGAGCTCCTCACCCGCAGCAATTTAATCATGAGACTTAGCTCTGCAAATCCAGGGAACTGTTTTCGTCATTGTTAAGAAAAAATGCCAGAAAGCACCCCCAAAATTCCTCTGCTCCAAATTGTGTGGCAGTGCAACAGTGAAACTACAAGTGCTATGAAAGAACACACACAACCTCCTCACACAAAGCTCATGGATGAAGTTTCATTCACAGGCCATCTCAACTCCAGTTAACATGGATAGAGTGAATGCGAACCCTGGAACAGTTAAAGAACAGCCATGAAGATGATACAAATGAATCTCTTACTCTTTACTTTTGGGACTTTCCTCTCCCTATTCCCTTCATCCCAATAATCTAATTACATTATTTTTGGGTTGCTTTTTAAATATGTTAAGTAAATCACAAAATTAAAGAAGCCCCTCCACTGTGCTGGATGACAAGGATGCTCCCTACAGATGAGCATGTGGTGTAAAAGAAAACAAACTGCATAGACAGATGCATGTAAAAAGTAAATGCCTTTGTCAGGCTAAGTAGTAGAGAAAAGACAGAATAACCTCCCAGACCTACTAATGCAGGCTGGATCTATCCACCAAGCTGTAATATGGGAGAGAACAAGGGAAGGAAAAACTTGGCCTTTAATGTCACAAGGCAGAAAATGAGTGTAAGAGCTTATTCTCTTAGGGGAAGGCAGCTATGCAAAGACAGTCTGAAGACTAAGGCTGAAAATTAGCTCAGGCTGTTTTAGGACTTCTGCTGAGGTCAAGAAAATCCATTTCTGGAGGTGAGTCTTTGAGATTAAAGCCACTTGCACTTACTGCTGGAGGTCTGCTTGCTGCCCAGCATTGATGCATTGAGCAGTCCATAAGAGCTGTGCCACAGCAAAATACTTTTCTCAGCGTTTCTCAAGTTACATGAGTCAAAAACTGCCATGTCTGGATGTCTGGGATTTGGCTCCAGGCAAACATTTGCTGGTGGCACTCCAATAAGTGGATACAGACTGATTTTATGGAAGTGGCCAGCAAGCTTCAGCAGGACTCAGAAAGGACACTGCCACCGCTGCACCCATTCTGGGAAGCTCCTCCACTTGCTGCTGGGTTGCAGAGGTTGCAGGGAGCTCAGGAGTGCCTCATCCAAACCCTCCTGTGTTTGGCCACTGCTCTCTGGATGAAATGTGGTACAGAGGGACTCAGGGGATTCGACAGAAAGGAACCCCAGAAGTTGTACAGAAGTGGGCACATGCACATACAAACACGGCTGGTGCAAGGACTTGACCACCAAGCTGGGTATGGCACAGCACTCACATTGATGATTCAGATGTGCCAAGAGGGAAAACGTCTTGCTGTGGTGAACCATCCTGCCTTGCTAGGAGCACAGGGACTCGTTTCTTTTGACAGTGGCTGCTACTGTCTGGCCAACCTGGCAGAAAGCTTCTAGAGCAAACCTTGACACAAAGTCTGTCCTGAGCCAACAGTCTACCTGCCTCCATGGCTACTGAAGCACTGTCCATAGATTATCACATTAGATGTTACCTGTGGTGGCTTTCTGTGGAGGGCTCTTTTTCCTCCCTTCATCCCAATTAAAAGTTTGATAAATAACACAGACTAACTACAGATGGTAAAAGTGCTGAATAGCCAAGACTGTTGCTTGAATCCAGACTAGATGGAGAGCTGTAAGAAACCCCTCTATGTTTCAACACCAGCAGTGATTTAAAATAGCCTGTTCTGTGGAGAGTACTGCCCCAGCTGCAGGTATTGAGATGCTCCTGTTCGGCAATGACCTCTTTGGAAAAAAAAAATAAAAAAAAAATCCTTTCCATGACAGTGATTTCTGTCTAAGCTAAAAAGATTTAACACTAAGCCATTAAAGAAATTCTTCTTTCCCATACTACTGAAATGCAATTATAGAAAACGGGCAGTGAGCACCTTGAAAAAAAAGAGGATTTTTTCTTAGTTATTATTACAGTTGAGGTATGATATGTTATTTGTTAGCTTCCACTGCCCTCTTCTGGCCTGTGTAAAAATACCACGTTTCACGAGAACCTTCCTGCAATCGCCTTCTTGAAATAAATCATCAAGGAAATCAAAACAAACCAAACATGCAAACAAACAAAAAAAACCTTGAAATCATTTATTGATGTTCACTTTGATGTATTTCGATGCTTCAGTCATTCAAACGGAAACCAACCGGTTTTGGAAAATGCTGAATTAGAAGGGAAAGGCATTTGCAGCAGATGCAGATGCTCTTCTGGCTGGGCTAAAAGGCTTGGTGGACTATGAAACTATGCTGGTTTACCAAGCTGTAAAGTGTCTCCCTTTGACATTCTAGTACCAGTTTACAGCTATTTAAATCATAATACTGTACTAGGAAACTTCAGTCCTGTTGATTACATTCCCCATTTATCACCACTGACAGTGCAACTGTGCTTTCCAACAACAGGCTTCCAGACTGCTCACATGCTGGCAGAAAGGCAAAGGAAAGAGCCAGTAGCCAGGCTCTGTCAGAGGAGCTCATGGGGCAAAGCCAGGGGACAAAGCAGGAGATGGGACCCACTTCAGCCAGTAACAAGTCAGAGGACCAGCTCAGGGCTTTGGGCAAGACAAGAAACTCCTGTACAACTATTTTCTATTCTCTGTAGTGCACGTGCTTGCGTAAGATGGCAGTCATCAGGAGGAGAAGAAAATCCAGTGACAGGTATGGAATTACAGGGAGGCTAACCAACTGACTTCTAGGACGACCAGCTCTTGAGCATAACCAAAAATTACACTGTACTTTCATACGGTGTGATTCACTGTAAATCACAAGTGAAGCAATCCCTAAGGTAAAGTGCTACACAAGCAAAAGTAGGATGATCAAGTCGCAGGCTAAAAGTAAAGTCCTTCCTTTGTGCTTTGTGTAAATTAGACTGTCAAGCTCCCATATACCCAAGATTTTAAGTTAGCAGGTTAACTGCTTTGTTAAAAGCCCTGCCTCCCTGTAAGAAAACATTACTTCTCCTTTCCTCCAGAATCACTTAGAGGAGCTCCTAGGACCCTCCTCCTTATACACTGTAACTACCCCTACCACACTACATCCTTTCAGCTGCAGTACTTCATCATCGAAGTGCTTTCTAAGTCCCCATCTTCACTATTCCTGTTATCTTTCCTCACTTCCATCAATTTTCAGCAATTGAAAAACCTTCTACATAAATCTTTTAATTAATAAGTAAAGTGTCTCTTTACCTCTCTCTGAATAACCTCTAACATCAATCTCCAGAGTGCTGCTCAGGGCCCATATCTAACATGATAACAATAAAAATTATTTAGTTGCTGCTGCTGTGCTCTTTTCTCTCCTCACTGATCATGTTGTCTGACCAGCTTGAGATCTGCCAAGAGACTGGAGCCTTGTAAAGTGAGTACTTAGCATTGACTGGAAACCAGGCTCCTACTCACAGGGCAAACATCTTAAAAATAGTGGCATTCATACTCGCCAGTCACTTCCAGTGCAGACCTGGAGACCAACTGGGAATGGAAATTGTTCTATGGAAGAAAATATGGACCTTATGGCACTCTTCCTACTGCACCTGTCTTGTATCTCCAGGTTCCTGCCTCAGGTGTTGGTACTCATTTAGATTTGCCTAATATGACGCCAATTAACTGCTATACTCCAGCCTCCCAAGCAGCTCTCACTTTTTCTTGTTCTTAAGAACAGATAAAGTTCCCAAATTTTTCTTGTCTTGGAAAACTATCAAACCAGAAAAGGAGGGACGCAAAGCAGAACAGATGGGAGATGTCTGTGCCTCAAACTGGGTAACCAGACAGCTATAGAGAGGCCTTTGTTTTTCATGTTTTTCCTTGAGTTTCTGGAGGGGTCTATTTGGTGTCTTCCCTCCAAAATCTCTGATGCTGGACTGGCAGTGAGTGCATTGCATTCAGCTTCCCCAAAAGATCAGCCACGAACAGCTGCTCAGTCACTCTCTTCACATGATCACCAGATGAGCCTCTCTCTCATGGAATTTTTGTGTCCCATCTTTAAAATTAAATGCTACAAAAATAAATGAAAACTTGACTGCAGTCACTAACCCTGACGCACACAGATGTGACTATGTTTGAGTCAACAGCTACATGATCTGGAAGCTGCATTTTCAGAGAGGCCCTTGACACCCAGATTGCTCAGAGGAGGAAAAAAACCACAAGCAGGAACAGTAGGAAAGTGCTAAGGAGTAGCTAGGGCAGTGAAATAATCTAAAAGGCTGCTTGTAGGAAGACTGCTTGAGGGAGACCTCACAATGTCCCCAGGGTGGCTTTGAGTGGCTTGCTCTGAGTGCAGCATCTGGTTTCCACTTGCGTCAAAGCAGCATGTTGTGGTTAGGGGATGGTATCTCCATGCTGAGCGTTGGGTTGCACAGGACCAGACAAACGAGTCCCATGGGCTTCGCTTAGGGTTTTGCAAGCAGCCTTCTGAATTTCCCTGATGGACAGGGAGGGAATCACTAGATCCATCTGCTAACCATGGCAGAGGGCAAAGGAACCAGGTACAAGGCAAACAAAAAAAGAGCGGGAACTCGATGCCTTTGAACGGTAGATCCTTCCCTGACACACTGGTGCACCAGTGGGGGAAGCTGTATAGAACTGCACTAGCACGGCAGTATGACACTGGGCAATGCAGTGTTGGGGTCAGTGGAAGCTGGGGATGTATTTGTTGCTGGGGTTCTCAAACAAAATTGTTTCCCCACATGCCTTCATTTTTTTCCCGGCCTTCTGCCTCTGAAGGCATTTCCTGTGGCTGGCCAGAACACGCAAACTGCAGCTTCCAACAGCACGGCTCCCATATCCTGAGGTAGCTGCCTCACAGGCAGGCTTTGCTACACGAAGCCTTTCTCCAGTCCTCCAGCAGTAAGCTCCATCATTCCCCGCGTTCATATGTCTGAGCTGGCAGGGTGAGTTACCTGCGTGTCAAAAGAGAGACTCTCACACTGTCGAGTACTAGATCAGTGACACTGGCTGGCCCTGCATTACAGCTGAGGTATAACCTCGTTCTCCCACCTTACCTGCCATTTCCAAGTAATTGCTTTTGGACAGATGGTAAGCCAGTAGCGTGGTTATGTGACTAGCAGCTTGGCTCTCTTCCCACTCCCCGACAAAAGAAATCTGCTTCAGGCTATGCAGACATAGTTTATTTTTCTTCGCCCTGCTTCCCTTCCAGCACTGCAAACCAGTTCACACAGAAGCTGACTGCTTCAACAACTGGAACTCTCTGGCTGAGGACCACTTCCACCTGTGCCTCTTGACATGTGAGTGTGTACAGCTGCATGAGAGCACCGAGGTGTATTTGTACCATTGCTACTCTTCAGGATAACATAACAATGATTATGCAGCATGACAACAGGCAAAAGCACTGAGATCCTGCTTGATGTCACTGGTAGATCCCATCCTGGTCATGAAAAAAGCTTTGTACAGCTTTATAACGCAAGCAGGGCAGTCTCAGTATCAGAGCTAGGCAGAAATGCATGGTACGTTGACTGTTTCTGTCAGGTTGGTGTTCCTGAGATGGGTTATAAATAACAGGATCTCCCTCAGTAGTTCTAGGCATTCAGCTGCTGGTAGTCTTAAAACACACTTTAGGCAAGCTTATTTTCTGGAATTATTATTAGTATTATTATTATTATTATTTTCCTTTAATAAGATTTCAACATGTATATTTCTTTTTCACACTGAAGTTTGCACAAATTAAGGGCATCATAAATCTAAGCTATTGTGAGCAGCAGATTTTTTTTTTATTTTTATTTTTTCCTTATTAAAACTACGTTTATTGTATGAACTTAGGAAAAAACACTTGAGGGTTTTAAGATACTAATTTCTTGAGCTTTGGCATCCTCAAGTAACATCCAATTCTTAACAAACGAACAGATGTCCTCAAACTCAAGTCATTTTCATCTCTCACAGCTCCATATATTTTAATGGCAAAAATAATGTAAAAGGATCTAGCAGAATTATAACTAGCACAGGTAGGAAGGTAAGGCAAAGGTTTCCAGTTAGGATATTTTAAAATATCAGACTCATATATATTTTTAATAATTTGAAATGACTTAAATAATTTTCTCATGAGTAAGTTCATGGCAAAAATTGAAAGGCACCTACCTATAAGCAAGGCAAAGCCAATTTATCTCAAAATGATAGTAGCCACAAGGCAGAAGTCTTACAGCCATTCAATTTTGTTTCCCTTTAGTTCATCAGTACATTCCCAGAATTTGATGGAACTGTATAAGATTTTTTTTTTTTTTTTTTAAATAAACAAACAAAAATCACCAGTGCTTACAGTTGCTTCAGTTACACTTGGACTGCGATAGAGCCATAGGCATGAGATCTGTGTCACCTCCCTTGTTCATGACACTCATATGGAAAGCTTGCCTCCTACAGCTAGGATAAACTCCCAACAGCAGGTATCAAGATAAGCAACAGGCTTTTATTCAAAGGACTGCCACAGCAAAGTCGCTATTCTGATAAAGGGGGAGGTACTCTGGAAAGCAGAAGGTGTGGGTGGAAGTGGGAGCGTACACACAGAGGTGTTCCTGCAGATGAATTTGGAATTCAATGGCAAGAGAAGACAGCAGCAACCAGTGACTGCACCCAGGGGAGACAACAGCTCATCCTTCTCTGCTGAGCACATGCAGCACAGTTTTTCCCCCAAGGGAGCATCTTGACTCAGAATTCCCAGATCTCTCCTTCAAATAGGCAATAGATGATTGCAATAAATGTGTAACATATGTATACGCACTTATCCCTTACAGGTCTGCTTAGAAAGCATGCATTAACATTCCCCTAACCTTCCAGTCCAAATGGTCAGGAATTAATTTTCAACAGACTTTTTGAAGCACTTATCTATAATTTGCTTCCCCACAATGTGTGTTTACTTTGCAAAATCAAATTCATGCTTAGAGCAAAACATGGCAAAACAGAGGATCATGGAAAAACTAGATGTGTACTTTATAGAGAAACAATGGAAAGTAGTTCTACAAATAAGAATTACAGTGGTCTATTTTGTGTACTGCTTGCTTAAAGCTACAGAAACATTATTACCAGAGGCCTTTCTATTCTTATTACTTTTGTCAATAGAAGAGGAAATAAACATAGTCTACTGCTAAAGGAATAAAGCCAGGACCGTAAATACTTATAATGCATAATATTGATAGAAAACGATCTCTTCTTAGGGCAGATGATGTTTTTATTTATTTATTTATTTATTTATTTATTTATTTATTTTGTAGTGCTTAGTAATGCAAAAAGGCTAAATACTCACTGAGCTGTCTTTTTCCAGACAATTTGTAGGTTTAGCTTTGCTGACCAGGATCTAAAACTGAAAGCATCCTGGAGGACAGGAGGGGATTACAATAACTAGAAATCTCAGCAGTTTTGATACAGCCTAGTCAGGAATGGGAGAATAAAACAGAAATTGAGAACTCAAACATGCAGCGTGTGCTCTTGTTATTCTGTTCAAGGCATTCAGTTTGCACAACTTCCTCTGTGAAACATTTTGGTTCAAACCATACTTTTGGTCGATGAAGTAGCAAATAGGTCTTCAAGTGTGATTCCCTACTTGGAAAAGATTTTCTTAGCAATTGGTTGAGCAAATCCCCACTCACAGTAACAGCTGTGAACCCTGCTGAGGGCATCTGTTGGGTAGTTAATACTTGTTGGGAAATATCTCACTTTAAGTGTGTTTTGTTTACAAAAGAAATTCCTACGCTTTTTAACATGGTGATAAAGATATTGTACCTCCTGTTTGTTTACATATAATGTTCGATCTGTGTTCACTTGTACTGATTTTCCTCCCTACAGGGGGCTAAGATTTTGAAGGGCTTTTTTGACTGCCTTCAACTTTCAATTCAGTTATAATAGTAACAGCCTAGATACAGAACGGTTATTAAACTTAGTGTTATAAGAGACTGCTGGCCCAAATCTTTCCTTTCTGACCAGCAAAAATAAGGAGAAAATCTGTGGAAGGTAAAACGCAAATGGATGTCAGAGGAAGTTGGACTTACAGTAGCTTCTGTGCCAGTAATGAGAGCAGAACAGTTACCTCTCCTCCTGTGGCTGTTAAACGATAGCCCAGACTCCACCATCACTTTGCATATACTCTGCACTAAATTCTTTTCCCTGCAGGGGATGTTGAAGCCACGTTAAAACCTCTGGACATGTAAAGGGATGCAAATGTCAGACACATAGGAGACTTCTTCAAGTTATCAATACCAACGTAAAACCCATGGACACAGAGCTCTGCTGAACTGGGAAAATAGGTCAGGTCTGAGTATTCCTGTTAACAGCATGTCTCTGATGGCTCTAAGGAAAGTCTATACCATCAAGTTAAACAGTTAGCCCTTCCCCAGGCCTGACTCACCATCACGGCTTGCATGGTTAACACACAAAGGTGATCAGGCACAAAGCCTCAAACTCCAGCAATGTTCAGGAAGGAACACTCCAGTGTACCATGTATGAGCAGGGGCAGAAGTGTGTCTTAATCAAGGGATAGAGGATGACCCCTGGAATACAGCATCCATCACATCAGTAGAAGATCCAACGTTGGTTCTGCCTCAGAGTAATCTGAATGCCTTGAAACAGCAATATGTTTGCAAAGGAGTACAGTGACTATGCTGCTAACATACACAAAGTGGCATAAGAAAGAGCAATCTGCAGGAAAATTATCTCCTGTGTCTACAAAAGTTAACCTCTATGACTAACTACGTAAGTTACTGTTTAAGTTCTTGCTTAAATTCCTGCAAAACTGGTGTCCACCTACTAAAGGTTCCCACCGCAGAGCTCCTTTCTGCAGACAGGTTTTAAAAGGAGAGTAAAAAATGTTTTGGCTCACACACTTGTGTAGGCAGGTTAGGAGGACATTTATAATACAGGTTGGCTCAAGTGGATGCTGCTCATCAAAGTAATACACGCTTCACATGCACATGCAAAAGCAATGCCGTGTTTTTGGACAACCACTCAGATATTTTTAAGAAGAAAGCAGGAGATACCCCACAGTTGCATTTGGATGGTATGAATCAGCAAGCTCAGTCTGAATGCAAAAACTCTGTTGAAAATGTTCACGTTCATGGAACAGTGCTACAGAATTAGTCTTAAGTATGCAAGGATTTGATTTTGGCTTCCATTTGCAAACCAGTATCTTCTGTAGTAAAGTGTTTTCTAGCAGTTACATGAACACATATCTTTAGAACAGCATCAGAAGAAATTAGCGTAATCATTTTCAGTACTATTCTTCCCTCTCCCCCTCCCTTCCTTTTCCTTGTGTTCTCCCATCAAAATGCACTGGAAATACAGCAAAGGTTTAGCTTTTACAGTTACTAGACATGATCTAAATAAGTCAGTATTATGTATGGTACTTTTATGAAGACAGTTCCTGTTCGCACCTTATCCTTTATCCTACCCCGACTTTGAAATTGTTTTCTAAATTTTTCAAATGGATTATTGCAATTTCAGAAATGCATACCTGACAAAGCAGCTCACAAAAGTAAATGTGTATTGAATATTTAACTTTAATAATTTAGTATTTAAAATTAAAGTCCTTCTGGGTGTAACTTGAGGATACAAGGCCTAAACTTGTGGATCCAAGGCCTAAATTTGTGTTTATGTAGGTGATATGGTTCCCCAGATTTACTCCTGACAAATACTTATGTGAATGACAACAGAATGAGATACTTAGAAAATCATTTATTCACCTGCACACCAGACATGTTACCATTCTGTTCTAAGAGCCAAGGATTATGATGGTATTTAACTTACTTTGTGCTAAAACCCACAATAGGTTAAAGTTTTCTACTGACAAGTATCATGTTACAATATGTACATTTTGTGTTCATATTGTTAACTGTATACTACTGTAATATGGCAGCACTACCCCCTTTACAGGGCTGTGGCTGAGTGATGTGAGAGAATATAAAGCAAACTTTCGTAGTATACATGCTTTTGCACTGACTCAAAAGCAAGGTAAGTCATCTGAATCTCAATTCTGCAGTCTTCAAAATAAAGTGCTAGCTGAAACTAGACATTTTCTGTAGACTGGAAATACTCTAAGAAAGCAGACACAAACAAGAAACAAACAAGGAGTACCTTGCCGAAACCATGTAACAGGAAGAAAAGCTTCTGCTAGTATGCCAGAACAGTGACACCTGGTGGGAGTTCACAGATGGACACAGAGCAAAATACTCTGCATATGTTGTGTTAATTAAAAGAAATGCTACTTCAGTAGTTTCATTCAATACATATACCATTAATAACATTTAGTAGAAATTAGGCTTTATTGCTTTTATAATGAGGAATGAAAATTAAAAAAAAAGTCAAATAAATAACTAGTAAGAAAAACTTTCAAAACAAAATCAATGGAGTGGATTATAGTCCAAATAGCTCTGTAGCAATTTCATCTGCTCTCCCAGGAAGTAGATTTATCACTTAAATATCATTCATCTAATATTATAATCACATAAGGGAGAATTTATAAGATACTAAACAACGATTAATGTTGTAAAGGCATAAAGTCCAACATAAAAATAACATCCACATTAAGTGTTTTTTTTTTTTTTTTTAAACAAAAAACAAAAAACACAAATATTTAATAAAGCATGGGTAATCATACTGATCTTCTCCACTAATTAATAGACTATGCTGAATTTGTTATATGTACTTCTTGAGAAAGCAAGATTATATCACAATGGGAAACTAAAATAATATAACCTACTTTCCAGCACAGCACACAAGATTTGGACCCTTTGGACTTCATCAGATTAGAGCATACGAGTTTCTGGAATAAATCTTCAACTGCTGTAAAATGTCATAACTCAGCAAAGATACACAACTCTGACAGTTTACAACATGCGAAACCTTTTGATTTTTTTTTTTTTTTTAACATGTTTGCACTCAAACTGAGTTATAAAAACAGAAAATTTACAACTTGGAAGATGACAGATTTTCCTATCACAATGCTCATGTGTTCATCTTATTTCATTTTACCTGAGTAACCTAAGTAAACAGATTACAAGGCAATTTAAATATATTAGCTAATACAAGTTTTACTGGACTTCTCATATATAGAAATGTACTTTAACACTATTTGCAGTTTTACAAATACAAAATGAATAAGAATTTTAAAACATATTTACTGAGCAGCTATGTCTTTGACATTTTTACAGATCAGCAGGTGCTGTGGAATTATGTACAGAATGTGTCATTTTGTTTTTTAAACTGCTTTTGTGCAACCTGGCTTTAATGTGCATTTAAAGAACTGCTGTCAACATCACTGATGTGTAATGCTTACTGGTGCCAGAACTCAAGAGTACAGAAAAGGACAACAGCTCCTAAAATAATACTGAGCTATGCAGACACCTGTACATAATTCAGATAGTGCATATTAATCAATGCTTGATGACAAATAAAATTCAGCCGCTAATAAAGATGACATTTACAGGTATTAGGTTTGTTGTAGTAAGTATGAATAAACCAACTTTTCCATACATAAAAATTAAGGGAAAAGACTTGAATTAGGAAGTTATGTAATCATCAAAGCTTTCAATTCAACTCGCAGAAGATTAATACAGCAGGAAAAAATCCTTTACAGTAGCAATGAAATCATTCAGAAGTATTGTCAAATCAAATGTAATTTGGTTTTATTTTACAATGAGCAATTGAAACTGAAATAAAACAACATAAGGGAAATTTAGTTTATTTATGATAGTCTTGTTAGTGTACTTCTATGTTATGTACCTGTCAGATGTTTCCTTTTCTTTTTGTGCTCTGTTCACTTGATTACTTTTAATTTTTATTTTTTAACTTCTTTAGTCCAGCATAAATCCATAGACACTAAAGCACAGTGAATGTGCGATCTGCAGACTGATGTGAGTGAAAAACCATAGGAATATAATTACTTTTACGAGGTAAGCTTGGAGTAACTTGGAGGAGAAAATTTGCGCTTCAAGTACTTGAGAATGTACAGTGGAAGACAGCTTACAACAGTGATTGCTGACACTTTCCACAGGAAGGTCACAGTTGTGATAAAGGCAACATCTGCAGGAATAAACAGGAAAAATAAATAATAGCAGCTGATAACATGGAAGCTGGAACTTTCATAGAGCAAAGTCAATAAAACTCTCTTAATTGTTTGCTTATGCTATTGCTTAAAACCGGGCAAAATAAATAAATAAATACAAAGCAACAAAACAACACAGAGAAAGTTAACCTCAACATTTAATTTTTGCCAACTATTTTCTTTAAATAGGAGCTGACGAGTCCCTTTACGCTCCTTACATTGTTTTGAAGAACAAAGCAATTTTAGGGGATCTCAGTTTAATAGCAAGACTTTATCATATTAAAAAGTTAAGCCACCTTATCCTCATTTTTCTACTGCTATGAAATATTAATACAAGTTCCCAAACAGTTCTGGTTGTATCTTTTTTGGATCCTTTATTCCGTATTCTTTTTTTTTTTTTTTTTTTTTCCTGAAACAGGCACAACTAGACCAAATGATTCTTAAAACTTTACAGATTAACTTACAGCCCAAAAATGTAGAGAGAAAGCAATGTAGTTATATTGCCACAAGCTGCAGTCAAAAGTTTTCTGTGACAAACATTAACAAGAATGGTGACACCCTACACTTGCTACTGAAGTTTTTTGACTATAGTTTGCAATGGTTAAGTTGTACTCTAGAATCATGAAAAGATCTGAGACCAACCCCCCAACCAAGAAATCCTCAAGAAAAGTTAAACTTCACCTACCTAAGAAAGCTCCAAAAGACACTCTGCCTATACCTGTTTCACAAAGGGGAAGAATGAAAATGAAAGGATAGATTTACAGAAAATATGAAATTTACATGAAAAAAAGAAAACAAAAAACAGACAAAAGATTAGCTACAAAAAAGGAAATGAAAAAGATGTTAGTAGCATTAAATGGAGTATTACTGCTTTTCATACAGCAACTGAAAGATTTTAAACAGCAATTAATAAAAAAAAATTTGGAAAATAGATTATTTGGTTATGTTTTGAGGCTGTAAATAGCTAGGCAGCTTTCTTATTTTGCTTGATTCAACTTCAAAGTAGAAGTTACTTTATAAGCAAGGTGATCAGAACTGTCTTAGATGTGAACAAAAATTCTCTTCAGAAAGGTGCAGCAAAAGAAATGCTTTACTGCTCTAAACATAGTCATTTAAAAATACCAACAAAGGATTGAAGGTCTGGCTGCCACCAATACAGACAACTTAAAAAGGTGAAGCAGCAAATCCTGCTTTATGAAGTTCCTTTAAGTTTGGAAGAAGGAGCTTGTTACCTGTATACATTCTTGCTCATTCATTTACCATCTAATTCTGGCTGGAGAAACCCAGGAACCAACCCAATAGTCTCTATTAAAGAGTTTGTGTACTAGCGTCAGAGAAAAGAAAAAGGTATTCTGGAAAACCTAAAATAGTGTATAATACAAGTATCAAGTGCAGCAAGATTGCTTGTTCATTAAAATTTGACTTTTGATAAATCTGGGAAGTTAACAGAGCAGTTGAGACAGGCAGCAAAGCACTGACTCATTAAAAAGTAATTATATAATGTAACTACACTGCTCTAGTGTTAAACACTTGGGGCATAAGAAAGTGAAATCAGAACTTAGAATACTAAAAACTACCATATAGCACATCTAATTCTGATATAGGAAGTAACAAGTGAAGAAGGGAACTTCTTACTCAATAGCTCCTGAAAAACAGGAAGGTGGAGCTGGATTCTATTCCTTGTGAGGTATAATCAAAATGGTCAAATATATATTTGTAAGTTACATCTGTAAAACCACACTAAGAGATAGTATTTTTTTTACTGAAGTATAATTTGATATAAAAAGAAATATGTACTATTTTGATGCTCAGATCCTTGACTGTTAAGATTTGCATCCTCTCCTTTCAACTTGTAAATTATGAATAATTAGAACCATAAGACACCGTATGGCATACAGCAATTTAAAACAAAGTAAGCTTAACATAAGCTTAATATAATTAGGAAACATGATGATTCTTAAATAAAATATCTTAAAAACCTTCTACCTCACTCTCTAGTTTAGAAATACTTCAGCTCTTCGGATATATCTAATGAGATAAAAAGTAATTCACCAGTATGGTGAAAGATACTGATTTTATCAAATCATATCCATTTCAATAGTGCAAATCTCAAAGCTAATTTAACTTGAGCAATTTGGATTGTCACTGGAAGATCAAATAAAGGAGGTGAAAAGCATGTGTGGTTCCAGTAAAGTTTATCATGCAGAGAAATCATAATAACAGGAAAAAAATTGTAAGCCCCTGTGAGAACAGGGTAAGAGAATATTTTAAATCAACATACAGTTCAATTTTGACTCACATTTTCTATAGAGAATGCTCTATTTTACAAAGTGTAACATCACTCAACAAAAAATGAGAAAAAAACATTACAAACAGTATGCTACAAAGCGCTGTTATTTGCTAAAATACATCTAACATTACTCACCAAAGTATTCATTTAGAAATGCAAGAGAGGCCACATAGCAGCCAAGACTGAGGAATTCAGCCACCACCATTAACCAGTGCCATGTTCGTATGGTCAGTGCAACCATCAAGAGCTCTGTCAAGATTAGGGCAGTGAAGGAAATGGCAACAACATGTACAAATTCAGATTCAAAAAGCAGCAGGGCTCCATACATCAGAATACCACCTGGGAAAAGCACACAAAGTTAACAAAACTTCACAATGAAATTTCAGTGTACCATCCTTTACAAATGCACACTGAACATTTTATTGCTTATTACAAAAGTTTCTTAATATTTTTTTCAATAAGGTAACAAGATTAATCTTTATAAAAAGAGAAGTGTTTTACTGTACTTTGTGCATGTGAAATAAAACAATCAAAAGTAAAGCAGTAAAGAAATAAAACTGTTAGAAAATTAAACACCTTTCAGAGCAATATATCTGATGAACTGTTAATTAACCTCATTTTGTCTAGTGCTATAAATGAGAGATTGTTGAAAGTGTAATTACTTTTAACTGATTACATAATTCAGATTTCTTCAACAGTACTTCTGTCATTCCATGAAAGAAAACTACTGTGTAAGTATATGCAATGTGATAAGCACTCATTAAAATTTTTCTGGATTAGCATTTAATTAAAACTATATCCTTTTTTAGGTGACATGCATCAATAAAAATACCAATCCATGCCATGTTTTGAATGGTCCTGGCACGCTACAGGAATATCGATTTACGAGATAAACAGAAAGCAATATATATAACTGCTGATGAAATGTTAAGCTTTGGGAATTTAATCTGCTGCTGAAAAACAATACTGTTAATAGCAGACAAAAATTTCTCAGTTCAGTAAAGTCATGACGCTCTCCTACCTTGGTAAATACTGATTAAAACCCAGATGAGGAAGGTCTTAAATGACAAAGATCTTCCCTAAGGGAAACAAGTGAGAGGACAGTTAAACACTACTTTAAAAAAATCTAGTCATTTCATATATTTTAATAGTTAAGCACTACAGAGACATTTTGCAAGTATAATAAGCAGTCTTTGAAGTGATTTAGGCTAAAAAGCTTCTACTTGTTTTTATGTTTCTTCATTGCAAAAACATATAGAAACTGCATACAGTCAAAATCAAGGAGCAGGACAGTTAAGATCTTAAATAGCACATATACACCTTAGCTTGCAATGCTGTGGCTTGTTTTCAGAAGAATAATTACAGTGAAATAATTTATTTTTTAAGGCTTTTATGTTATTTCAAAAGTATTCTTCAAGAAAAAAAGCATTCTGCGCTTACTGACCTAACCTTAAACAAAAGGGTAAGTTACTACTATTCAAAATGTTGGATAAACTATTTGCAGTCATAGAAAAAAATATTTTAAGTATTATTTAAGCAAAGATTACCAAATATATTTTTAATCTTGTGATATTAAATGTTATAGTTTGAATCACATGCATAAATCAAACAATAAGTGCTGTATGTGCTCACAAGTTGCATTCTGTGAGAAACTGATGAAATATGTTAGAACTACAAAGTTAAAAAGATAAGAAGTTAGCCTTTTACCACAAAAGTGTGATCACTAGAATAGGCAAGAATCAGCACTTCACAGGGAAATGTATGTGTTTCACTGCTGTAGAAAACGATGAATTAACTCATTTCAGTAGAGGCTGAAACATTTTCTTGTAAACACAGAGTTCACTGGATGGTGCTGAAAGCGTTTTCATAAATCTGTATACAGTCTAGAATGTTGGAGAAAGACTAACATACAGGAAAAAAATCTAGTGCAAGCAAAAAGAAATACTAGATTTTGTTTTTCCTATGAGCGCCTACTCATTTTCCTTTGAGTCCTGGACACTGATTCCCCTTTAGACCATAGCTCCCAATTAGCAAGATTTCTAAAATAAAAATAAGCTTGAGTTCTGATTCAACTGAAACTAGAAGGGGGTAAGTCACTCTTGAGCCTCTAGCAAATGCTGCACCAACAGGCACTGAATAATTTTCAGATGGAAGTGGGGAGCCCTCTTACATTCTTATCATTGAATGGGTTGAGCTGAAAGAACCTTAAACATCATCACCTAGCTCCTCTGTTCCCCTACCCCCACTATGTGCATGGACACCTTCCATTAGATGAGGTTGCTCAAAGCCCAGTCCAGCCTGGCCTTAAACACTTCCAGGGCAGGGACATTTGCAACTTCTCTGGGCAAACTGTTCCCGTTCTTCCTCATCCTCTGAGTAAAGAATTTCTTCATTATATCTAATCTAAATCTACCCTCTTTCAGCTCATTTAGTTTAAAACCATTACCCCTTGTGCTATCACTATACCCCCTGACAAAGAGTCTTTCCCCATATTTCTTGTTGGTCCCCTTTAAGTATTTGAAGGCTGCTATAAGGTTTTCCTGGAGCCTTCTCTTCTCCAGACTGAACCCCAACTCCCTCAGACTGTCTTCATAGAAGAGGTGCTCTGGCCCTCTGATCATCTTCAAGGCCTTCCTCTGGATTCACTCTGCTAGGTCCATGTCTCTCTTGTGCTGAGGGCCCCACAGCCGAACACAGCACTCCAGGTGGGGGTCTCATGAAAGCAGAGTAGAGAGAGAGAATCAAATCCCTCAAACCGCTGGCCATGTTTCTTTAGATGCAGCCCAGGATACAATTGTCTTTCTGGGCTGCAAGCGCACATTGCTAGCTCATGTTGAGCTTTTCATCCACCAGGACCCCCCCACATCCCTCTCCACTGGGCTGCTCTCAATCCACTTATCACCCAGCCTGTATTCATGCTTGGGAACAACCTGACCTGGGTGCAGGACCTTGCACTTGGCCGTGTTAAACTTCATGAGCTTCACACAGGCCACCTCTCAAGCCCGTCAAGTTCCCTCTAGATGGCATCCCTTCCCTCCACTGTGTCAACTGTACCATGCAGCTTGGTGTTGCTCACAAACTTGCTGAGTGTGCACTCAATGTCACTGTCCATGTCATCAACCAAGATGTTAAATACTGCCGATCCCAACAGAGGGACACCACTCATCACTATCTCCACCCCTGGACACTAGCCATTGACTGCAACTCTGAGTATGACCACCCGGCCAATTCCTTATCCACCAAGCATTCCATCTGTCAAATCAATCTCTCTCCAATTTGGAGACAGTGTCAAATGCTTTGCACAACTCCAGCTAGATGATGTCAGTTGCTCTTAACTTATCCACCAAGGCTGTAATCCCATTGTAGAAGGCCATCAGATTTGTCAGGCACAATGTGCCCTTAGTGAAGCCATGCTGGCTGTCACCAATCTGTTGGTTGCCACCTATCTGTTCTCTGTGAGCCTAAGCATAAAACAAAATCCATGATCTTGCTGTGTCTGCATAGTGACTGGCCTGTAGTTCCCCATGTCTTCCTTTTTTCCCTTTTAAAAATGGGGGTTATGTTTCCCCTTTTCCAGAGGAAAAAATCTTGTGCTTCTTTTCAAGTGTTCACTTGCTATTCTAGCAACTGTAGGAGCCACAGTAACAGGAACATTGAATCACTGTTTTCTCCATGGTACATGTCCACACCTGTCCCTGAACCTTGCTAATTTTCTCTTGTTCTTGCAACAGAGGAAGAATCTGCCCATGAGTTATGCCAACACATCTTAACCTTAAAATCCTAAAAGTCTTTTGACCATTAGCACATCTCAAAAAGAAACCAATTCCTAGGAATACAGTTTTAGTCCACATCAACATGTATTTCAGTAATGCTAGCTGAATAGCCTTAGTTGAGATTTGCATTTAGAGTTCAGAATTTCAGAGGTAATGTGCAGAAATAGGTATTCTCCTTAGTGTAACAACTAAGGCAGTATGGAACCAAATGATCTTTAAGGTACCTTCCAACCCAAACCATTCTATGATTCTATGATAATAAACACTCACAGTAAAATTGCCTTATAATGGTGAAGTCAAACGTAGCATTAGTTAAGTACATAACTTCCTGTACTACTTATCCATAATTGTTCCTGACCATCATCTATCTGCCTGAACATACTACAAACTCAGTTTCTCCATGTTCTCATTTTTTTTTTTCCTTGAGAGAATTATTTGGGTTCTACTTTTTAAAATATTTTGAAGTACAACATAAGCTGTGAAAGCCAGTGATTCATTATCTCCAAGAACTGTCATTTAAGTTAAACAAAAAGCTAGGCTGTATGTCTGCACATCCTGAGCAGTTTCAAAGTACAGGTTACCTTCTTTCTCTCTGTAAGAATTCAGAGTTTTTCCACACCAGAGATTTCAACAGTTATTCACACATGAGCACTGAGAACATTCATACCTTTGTGAGATCCTTATAAAGTTCTGGATACAGCAATGCCATTTCTGGTTTCACATCCTGATCCAATACTAAAGAGAAGACTGGAAACATGGTATATATGGTTGCATACCTATATGAAAGGAAAGCACATAAACTGACATTTTTGTATCATGATTTTAAATTAATCTATTGCGTTCAATTACTCTTTTAATGTAAATGAAGTTAAACTGGTTATTCTACCCAGTACTGAGGAAACTTACTAATGTAGCTTTACAGAGGATGGTTGAGTCACCATCCATGGAGATGGTCTTCAAGAAACATGTAGATTTATAACTTAGTAGCACAGTTTAGTGGTGGACTTCAGTACTAGGTTAAAGGTTGGACTAGATATCTTAAGAGATGATCTTTTCCAACTTGAATGATTCTATGATTCTATTGTCCAAATGCAGCCTGGTCTTTGGCTTCTGAGAGCTGCCATTTGTGAGAAGTTACACAGATATTATATATCTAGAAATAATAAATAGATGTCTTTTGTCCACATATATCACCCAGATGTATTATCTGCTACCATATTTACGATGCATTTATGTTTTGACAACCGTTTCTAAGAGCTGGCATTGAAACTCATCCACAGAGGATGAAAAACAAAGAAAAAAAAATGTCCCTGACATTACAGTAAAGGTAGGAGAATGAACGGAAGTTTCATCAGCTCAGAAAGTGGCTTTAGATTTTAGTATGCAAGTGCCAATTGCATACTTTTAGGCCACATGGTATGTATAGGAGTTAGCAGAACTATTTACAAGCATTTTGGAGAGGTCTACTGTTTCCCTCTGCAGTGTCTTGTGAAATCAGACCTTGATTTGGCTATGATTTGAGTTACTACTGTTTCAATGAAATAAAACAAGAAGTATAGAAAGAAGCTCTTAGGACAAGAGGGGCAGAGAACTGTGAGAAACATTAATATATCCATATACCTCAGCTGAATGACTTGGGGGAGATACATTTCTAAAGCAGCTTTTGCCACAAGACCAGGGTACTCCAAATTCTGCATTCATGATCCAGAATGAAAATCTATGTATCAGACTCAGTGCACTTTCAGAGGAAATTTCAGTCAGTAGCTTCAGCTCCTTTTTTTAACAGATGAATCTGTGATTCTCACTGAGGCTTGTATAGCAATTTGTTTAACAGCTGAAACTGGTTTGTGAGATTTCCTCTATCATTTTCACCCTGTATGTCAAAAAAGCTATATGGTTTTCTTCTTCTAAGGCAATGGCAGATTGCCCTCTTCAGAGAATCTGCCCCATCATGTAGTGGATACAAGTGCGCATCCAACCTAGTTGACTGTTCATTTGTAGGCTCATTGAAGGTCTTGTCAGCATACCAATGGTAAATGTATGAAAAATGGTCCAGTCACCAACTACGTGATGTTACTTTACAATTGTTTGTCTGTAATTATTAACATATACCACAACTGTTGGTTTGAACTTACCCTACCATTAGGAATCCTTGGTACAAGGGAACAGATGCAAAATAGAAGACTGATGAAAATACAGCCTACAAAAGACAACAATTACATATATTTAATATAATTCTGTATATGACACATTACAATAAAGAAAAAAACACATTACTACTTAAGGTTTTGTGACATTTCAAGGAGTGTGTTTAACTATTGTGAAAACAAAGATTTAAATACCTGCATAGTCGAAATAATAAGGCCTCGGTGCATGACAAATTGACCAAGTGCTGCTGATCTTTTGTAACTGTTTCGGCCATGTACCATCAGCAGCCTTCCTATGTGTTTAAACTGTGTGATAGAAAAGTCAGCTGCTAGGGAAGCTTGTTTTCCCTCCTAGAACAAAAAAAGGTTACAAATATGAAACCCACTGTAGAACATATGTTTCAAATTTCAAAATTCTAAATTATAATTCATTTCATGAGTCGAATTTACTACTGCTTCAGAAATCAACTCTACAGCATGACACAAAGGACAGTTTTTTGGCGTGCATTTTAAAAAAAATCAGTGGCTGTAACAAGTATGTTTAACTGCCTGTCTTGCATCTTTCAGGTAATTGCATTTATACACAGAGATAACTAGTGTTTTCTGTTTTTCTTGTTCTTTATATTTAAAAAGATAAAGCATAGAACACAGAAGCAGAGAAAGTATTATTTCAAAGACTGAGCATTTTTTTAATCATCTTACAGCAGACTTAAATTTGAAATATTAAATTTAATATTGTTTAAGAATCATGTTATATTTGAGAATTGACCTGGTAACATTACCTTGCCTTCAATTCCAATTCCACAGTCGGCTGCTTGGATCATGCTGACATCATTTCCTCCATCACCTGGAAAATGTCACTGCAATATTCAGCACTTTAGAGGTTTTACTCTCCTGGCCTTAAAGTATTTTAGGAATTTCCTAATATACCTTTAAATTCTTACAGTTAATCTATGAATTATGATTAATAACTTAAGCAATCAAGACTTTTTCCTGTGGAGTAAGGAAAAAACCCACACCTTTCTCACGGAATGACATTTTCTGCTACAATTGTGTAAATACCTGGCTGTAGATAAAGAAATATCTTTGGTTTTGTTTCTCAATGGTGCCATCTACTGCATAAGTTTGTTACAGATTTTAGCTACTGCAATGGAAGATAGCGTCAACAGTTACCTATTGCACACGTGCGTTTTCCAGTGTGATGCTGTAACAATTTCACAATATGGGCTTTTTGAGTGGGAGAACATCGACAGCACACTACGGCGGGACACTGGCAAGCCAACTCTACAAATTCATGCTCATAGTATTTCAGACAAACCTAAGAGAAAAATACACTCACATTTATTTTTAAGATTAAATAATACATGTACTCCAACACAAATTCAGTATGAAGATTTCTTTTATGAGGTTCTACCTAAACAACATCCTTCTGGGAGCAAAAGCCACTGTCTCCTGACTGCCATCTATTCTTTTAAATTGACATTCTCTTTTATTTGGACAGATAATGCACTTTAGAGTTAACAAAAGAGACAGTACTACAGCACACTATATACAAATCTCATTATATTACTATACATGAGTCCAGAGAACCAACAAAATTTGAACATATATGCTATATATGCTCTTTTTACTACTGAAAGAAAAACAGTAGTAACTAAGGATAACTTCTGATATGGTCAAGTATTGGAAAAAAGTTCAAGAGCATGAAGCCACTGATACTTTATAAGCTTTATAAAAATAGTTCGTATGAACGTAGTTCATGAAGTATAAATACAATTTGACAGCAACCAAACTCTTACCTCAAGTGAGTCCCCAGATATCACCAAGGCACAGTCATGCTTCCTCCTAAAGGCATTTAGTTCTAAGTGAGCCTCTCCTCGAGTAGTAACCTTTAATAAAAATCACTCACTTAAGATTTTAAAAGGAAAAAACAAAACACAAAACAACAACAAAAAACAAAGCTTTGTTTTTTTTAACAAATGTTTTATTTTAATGCAGTACCAATGAGATGTGACTGTAAGTATCAAATCTCTATGGAGTGAAAAAGTAATTCTCAGACAAACAAAATCTGTGTAATCAGACTAATCGTTTCCTCACAAAAAAAGTAGACCAGGGCAGAAATACTAATGAATTAACACAATTTAAATATCTTAAATTCAGTCTGACCCTAGTCTTTCCATCTTGGCTGAGTTAGAGGAAAAAGTAGTCCCCAAGTCAGAAAAAAAGACTTTATTAACCAGTAAAATATATTCTTAGAATAATGCAAGATGTTCATATTAGTAGTTCTTTCAGTTTGGATAAGTAAACAGAGTTCAAGAGGCACAGAAAAATGTGCTCGCTAGCACTAATCACTTTGAATCTTGCACAAGTATGCAAACAGAACCAAGTGACAAAATACAAAAGAATTACATCGTTGGTTTTTGTTTGTTTGTGTGTTTGTTTTTTAATTTACATAACTATTGTTTCAGAGAGGCCCAGATGTTGAATGTGGGAAAACAAAACAAAACAAAAAAAAAAACAAACAAAAACACACACCAACCCCAAACCAAATGGTTCAAAGGCTACCAAATGGATTTTGGAAGGTTTTGAACTAGAACACAGAACATAAACAATTAAGTTATACACAGGTTTTGAAGAGGAAGGTGTTTTTTTCTTCAATAAACATCAGCTTCGTTTAGAACTATCATGTAGGCCAAAGTTACAAGCAGAGAATAAACCCAACTCTGATTACACCTCTAATTTTGGCTCTGTCAACACTGTGCCTCAAGTTTTGATATATGTGAGTCTGAATCATATTACTTCCTACAATCACATATAGCCCAAAGACATTTGTCCCTCTGGAGAAGAGTCTCTACCGTGCAAAATTTGGGTTACATTAAAATGCACTTACTTGCAAGCAGAATAACCCATACTCATATCACAGTTCAGATTTTTTTCCCTTCCTTTCCCACAATGAAATACGTAAATAGAAAGGTCCTCCTATTCTGCCAACTGTTAGGAACCAAGGTCCAAGATAATTGGTCCACAATTATCTTTCTGCATTGCAGAGATTACAAGATGTCAGCACTTGGCACATACTGAGGAGCACTAATAGTCCACTCTGTTCTACCTTCACCTAGCAGAGGTATTTTTTCTTTGTAAACTCTAGAACAATATATGAATTAATTTCATTATAAAATGAACAAGCCAAGAATGTTAAGAACAAGAGAGCAAGAAAAATAAAATGCATCTTTTTGGGAAGCCAAACTAGTAAGTTATTTATTCACTAATTTATAAGCAAAACAGAAGTGTTAAAGTACTAGGTATTTTCTTACATTAATCCAGGAGTTCGTTCTTTGCAGCAAATATAGCCACAGAAATAATGTTGTATGAATCTATTTTCTAACTAATTTAAAACTTTGTGTATTCTCAGTTAACACAGTTTTATGTTCTCTTTTATGATCTCTTATTACTCGTCAAGGTAATGAAAATAAAAATCTGACTCAAACTAAATAGATTATGTTCAGGAAGACAATTTGTAATGTTACAACATGGAAAGGTCAACAAAAATTGATCTGAAGTTTTATCAGAAGCATTAATAATTTAATTGCAAATAGTCTGCAGGGCCTAATTTGCCATTCCGATGCTTCATAAGAAACTACATTTACATGTAAATTATATTCATATAATTATTTTTGTAGGTGCAACTGGTTCATTTAGAACAAACACAGACATATGTCTGATCACACAGCATCAAAAAGTCTGGAAAATATATTTGTTTGAGTTGAGTGGAGTTGATACTACGCAAATATAACTGATATGTATAGAAACATTCCGTTTACTTTCTAACAATTATCTTAACCAGTCTATTAAAAAAATGTACATGTTTTATTGGAAAAATCATAATGGACAAATTTTGATTTGAACTATGTCTATACAGGGGACTTTGGCATCAGAGTTTAATTCAGGACTAAGTCTTCTTCAGTCTAAGGAATGCTATTAACAGAAATGTTACAACAAGCTAGAACCATATTCAGATTGCCTAAGTACCTAGAAACTCTCTCCTACTGGCTCAATACCTCACGTGGACCTCTCTTCATCATTATTTAGACATGCCTTACTATATCAACTGTGTAAGTTAAGAGTGAAAAATGCATGTAAAACCTGGCTTGCCTAAACATGTCTACAAACATTTCTGTAGCATTTGAACAAATCTAAAAACAACCATCCTTAAACAGAAGCAATATTCTAAAATCCTTGAATGACGACCTACCTTAAATAATACTCTATTGACTGTTGCTATGACACTCTCTACAGTAACTCATCTATTTTAGAACAAGTGGCCAACTAGTATTCAAACAAAACCAAATTGGTATTAGTTGTCTTTTGATGAATCCAACAAAAAAGTCGGACCTATACTTACAGGTCTGAAAATGTGAATATCCTGAGTCCTAGACACTAAGTGAGAACTTTTTGCGATGCAAGTTGCTGTCTCCAGCTTATCTCCTGTTAACATCCATATCTGCAAAATAATGTAAGAGTTAATTCTGCCAGACATTAATGTGTCTGTTGTCCGTATCTGAATGAAAATTTTCTCCAACCTTTTTCTGGTAGCCCATAAGATCAGATTACCACGAAATATATATCAATATAAATACTTTTAACAAAAATTAACTAGCAGTTTTTACTGCAGTAACACACAAATGAAAGGTTCATCTTTAAGAATCTTTCATTCTTCTTTCCCTATCACAAGAGTTTACATCTCAATTTATGCGAAGACAAGGGGAAACTCTGTGGCAACCCACTGGCAATTGAACAGGCATAAAAGACCTTCCCTATGGCCCTAATACTACCTTGATCACAAGGCAGAGGATACAGATCCAACTACAATAGAAATAACTACTGAGGCAGCTCAGCAAAATGATGTGACAACAGTTTATGATCCTAGTAAGAATTTACCAAGTAGCAGCCAATCTGTCAGATGGCATAGCCTGGAGGAAAAGCTACAGACCCAATACTCTGAAGACATCCTGCCCACTGACCACAAAGAACTGGGATGAATGCATTCCTTAAAGTAGGAATAAGGCTGATGATCCATCTGTTCTTAAAATGAGACAGCTCTCTTCCTCAGCCCCATAACACCAACACGACTGAAGGATGTCTGTATGAAATAACATTAGCCCTATACCAAATAGAAAAGACCAAGGAAGAATGACCTAAGCTGCAGAAGTTATTACCAAATAGTTACTAAGTTAACAGTTGCAATTTTATTAAACCATAAACTTCTGTCTACATCTGTTCCTGTATGTCTCAGGTAAGATCATTTTTGTTAGTGTCCATATTGGTCTGTGACTTTACAAAACCCTCACTACTGCTTTCCCAACTGTAATCGAGTAATCTATAATTTTATGACCTATCTATAGTTACTGTTGTGTTCCCAGCCTACTATAATGTGGGCTGTGATTAAAGTCAGAACAATTTCAATTATCTGAAATCCTATAACTCCATTGATAAGAAACCCTAAAAACTGTCACACTACACCTATTTGTAGCAGGACATACTGATCCAGATATCTCTTAACAGTTAGAACTGACCACATATGGAGAAAGTATCCAGAGTAAATAAGAAAATAATGTACACAAAATACTACATACAAATACTTTTCACTAGTGCACTGTACTAAAGAAATGTGACGTGATCACAAGGCTTTAATCCAAATATGTATTTCTCTGCTCGCACAACACTGTGCTGTCAGCAAATTCACCTGACAGCCTTTGGGAAGCTGAGATTAATTAATTAAAAAACAACAACACAACATAATCACAAAATAGCCTATTTGGGAATGCACCTCTGGAGATTACCTACTCTGACTTCCCTGCTCAAAGAAGAGTCAACTACAGCAGGCTGCTCAGGACTATGTCAAGGCAGTTTTGAACTTATCCAGGTATGGAGACTCTACAAACTCTCTGAGAAACCTTCACCAGTGTTTGATCACCCTTGTAGTATAAATGTTGCTTCTTACATTCAAGGGGAACTTCTGTATTTCAGTTTGCGTCCATTGCCTCTTGTGCTTTCAATAGGTGCCCCTGAGAAGAGCCTGGGCTCTCCTGTAGTTCAAACAGTTCACCTTTTGATCTGGGCTGAAACTTTTTGTGAGCGCCAAGACTGAAAACATTATCATAAGAATCGTGGGCCAAACTGATTTAGTTTAAATTTCATGTAGGACAGTTTACTGTAGGCAAACAGAGGATAAATGACAGGGACATACATTGGTATTTTTTCCTACAAAAGTTTAAGATTAATGAAACCTGTGGTTTGCAAGGGATCTTTGAACACGGTGTCTACTTATTTATGCTAGATCATGCCCAGAATGCACTTAGGACTTCATATATTTCTTATTTTGAATGAACCTTAATGTAGGCAACTATAAACCATGTCTTGTAAAAGAAAAAAAAAATCACAAACATGAATAAATTATAAGTCACAACAGTATGCGTTCATTACCTTTATTCCAGCATTTCGTAGCATCTCTAGAGTTGGTCTGACATCTGCTTGCAATTGGTCTTCTACTCCAGTGAGACACAGCAATTCCATTTCTCGCTCCAAACTCTCTACAACAGCAGCAACTTTCAAGTTTCTGTCATGTATGCTTAACTTTGCTTGGTTATATCGACTCTGTTTGCACAAACACAAAACTACTTAGACTTGGCTGTGACTTTAAAAAAAAAAAAAAAGTAAACATTTGGCCTATCAGTTATAAGAAAAAGTTGCATTTAAATATCTTCAGTAAAGAACAAAATTAAAAGAACAGATTTGCATCTAATCTTATATGTGCTTTTTCTGACAGGTGAACTCAAGAGAGCCTTCTGAAGACCTACTATAAATTAGGCATCTCTGCGTCTAAGCAGAAACTGCTCTCATCTTTGAGAACAAGTAGATTTTTTGGTCAGACTAAAGCTACGGAATTAACATTATGCTATCCTCTGGGGAAATACAGTCCAGTCACTTAAATTTAAACAGTATCCTGTGCATACCTGCAGAACAATCACTAATGAATGGTAAGATCTGTAATAGTCTGCCATACCTCAACTATCAATATTTTCAATATGAGTTGTCTTTTTTACTTTATTAACAGGGTAAAAAAGATAAATGTTCCCCTTGAAGTAACTAAATAAAGCAAAACAGAGGAGCTATGTGGATAATATAGAGCATTCTACCCCTTCGTACCTCAAAATCTTGATACTGTTCCTCAGTCAGTGATTTTTTGGCAACAACCAGAGTACGCAGTCCTTCTCGAGCCATATTACCACACTAAATGGACCAAAACATAGAATAATAATGGAAATATTTAACTGTATGCACACATTTCATACTATATATTAGCAGGGAATGTCTGTAGCATAACAGTTTGTTTCTTTAGACTGTAGATTAGTTTGGAGAAACCACAAAAACAATTTCACTTCAGTTTTCCCAAAGTAGGATACTATTGGCAAACCAATTAAGACTCTCTCCAAGCTTAAAGAAAAATTCTTTAAGGCTGAAGTCTAAAAGTAAATTAAAACTATTCTTAAAGCACATTAAAACTATTTTTAAAACTAAATATTTTCTTTTTTTTTTTCAGAGAAATGTATCTCTTGTCAGAAGAAGGTCTACACATTAAAAATACCCGTGGAATAGCATATCTTAATGAAAAACAAGGCTGTATAGAACAAAACACTTATTGATTTGACCTCATAAAAGCTAAATAAATTAAACAAGTATTTAACAATTAATTGTGCATCATTATCGCCAAAAGTAATTTTTATGACATTTTGCTAGGTCTTCAGGGAGTTTAATTTATTCATGTCCCTGAATAAATCAAACTGCCCTGCAGCACATATTGATTCATATTGCCAATATCATTATGAACATACACTGTGTAATCATTGTATTAACATATTGTCTATATGTCAGGTCAAAATAAGATGATTGCTGGCACCTACTAGAACCACACAGTGAAACATATTAATCAGTTTTTGAAATTTGGTCTTTATTTTATATTAAATACAATAAATATGATAAAAAGCTATTTCAATTTGTCTACATCCTGTATTAAACTTTAAGTCATAATCATACTTCACTATAGAATTTGATAACAGGTTATTACGGGATAAACAGATTTATAACAAAATACTTAGAAGTACTTAGGTTTTATGTGAAATGTCAGTCAATGAAAAAAAGATCTTGTTTAAATAAGAATGTGTTCTGTGATTACTAGCTTTGTTTTTTCTGTGTGCTATACAAGAATTGGAAAGAATTCTAAATCCTAAAAATCCATTCAGGATATATGTAACTGAACTAGAAAAGCCATTACTGCACTGGCTCAGGATCTTCTTTAAAACTATTCCAACAGCATTTAATATTTCAATTTGACATCAAAAGAAAAAAAAAATATAATTATTTTTAAAAGTAAATGTTGACTGTATTTCTTACCTCTTCTTCTAACCAGTCATTGTACTGTACAATAGTGGACATTGCAACATCTGCACCCTTCATATAAAATGTAATATCTCCTGAAGATTCATCCTAAAATTTTACAGAAGAAATAGAAAAAAAATCTGTTTATACAGTCAAAACTTGTCTACAAATAACCTAATCATCTTTTGAAGTATTCAATGGATTGTCATTTATGAATAAAAATGAAGTACCTTGCATAAGTTTTATTATTTTATGTTAATATTTTCAATTATTTCTGATTCCATATACGCACATTCCCTACTTTCCCATGTAAAGGGACCAGTTCTAACTGAAGTCCATATAACAGGTTCCCAGCATCCCTAAAATACTTGTCCTTTCTAAATGTTAAAATATCACTGTTATGCCCACTTTAACTACTTTTTTTTTGTGTGTGCGGCATTTATTATTTAAATTAAAACAGAAAGTTTGCTCTGTATCTTTGAAATATCTAAATAATTAGAAATTAACAAATAATGCTGTAATAAATTTAACAGATGTTTTAATGATGAAGCATTCACTGAATATTCAAACAAGCCACAATCAAGGCAAATATTACCTAAATCAGCCATTTGTGGTGTACGGTCTGTTGCAAAAATAATGGATTCCTCTGATCTACAAGCTTCATAAAATACCTCTGAACATCTCTAAGACACTGTTAAGCAGACTCATAATGCCAACCTCACCTAATGAAGCACAGACTTGCCAGGATCTCTCCACACCTGAACATGCACTTACCCTATCTGAAGTACCTCTGCCTAATGCTGATGGCATGTCTAGTTTGTTATCCACTTACAGATATGGAATAGGATGAGTTCGACACCTGTTTAACTAGGACTTAGTACCGATCTAACCATATAACCATGTTATCTGAAGCTGTTCTGTTACAGTATCTGATTTAAGTCAGGACAGAAGTACACAGTATGCATGGCTTAACATTAGCAGAGGTTTAAACCTTCCTTTGCATGGTGTGGTGGCTTTATTGCATCTGAATAATTATTATTATGTTCCCATCTGGACATCTAACAGATATATATGTGATATATAAGCATATCAGGTAAAGCATATACCTGGTACATCTGAGACCTTGTGGTGTTTTGCTGTGTGAGCATGCATGCCTGAAAAAGCAGTATCAGTAGTGATACAGTATAGAAAGATGCAAACCACTAATGCAAGAAATTTGTTCCACTTGTTTATCCCTTGAAGACGCAACACACTTTGCAAGATAAAAATTAAAAATGAAGGGTTAAAACTTGCAACATCAGAGCCTAAGCATGAAGTACTGAAATTAATGTGTGGCATGTGAGAGAAGAGTTTGTCCTTTACAAATTTCTCTGCAACATCAGGTTAGCCTGAATTTTATACAGTTGTTTGTCTAGTGTGTACCTGCATTGTGTCTACTTTCCATTTGAAAGTCCAGTGTAATACATTCCTTGAAACATCAAGTTTCTATTAAGAAATATCAAAATAAATGTTCAGTAAAAATAGCTTTTGAGAAATGAAAATCAACAGCCTCCCCCCAAATTACCCGAACTATGATTCCCATGCGCTTGCTCTCAGAAGTGAAGGGGAAAATCTGCAGAATATAGTATGTTAGAATGTGTCCACCAGGGGTCTTCAACTGCATTGAGGTCAAATCCCTGTTAACTAGTGTAAGACCGACACTCTCTGTCCACTGCACCAGAGCTACCTAAAGAAGACAAAAGCAAAAAAAAAAAAAAAAGACATTTAAATGTGAAAGGTAAATTGCGTTATATAGATTAGGCTAAAGCCAAAGAACTGTCAGTAGGGTAAATGTTTAAGCTGTTCCAAAGATTTCAACCCTCTCATAGAAAAACCACCAGTAGAGTACAAAGTCTTAGTACATCAAAATAATGTTTTCCTTCAGAAAACTTACAAAAATTAAATTTGAGCAGTGTGATAGAAGACACACAAGCAGGAAAAACCTCAGGTAAGTTCAACCAACATGATGACTAATGCCCACTAAGAATTTCATCCAAATTGAGTAAATAATTACTGAGTAGCTTCTAATGAAAATTTAAATTAGGGGGAAAAAAAAGTATGTATTCCCAATAAATCCTCATAGTGTTGTCTGTGTAGGCACCGACAAATGAAAATGCATTGAGACGCAGTTAAATGAAAAGAACACACTTTAAATAGCATCATTTTAAAATCCCCAAATCTCAGGAAGTCTTTTTAGAGATTTTTCTTCTTCAATAAAAGTACTGCATAAGCTGTAAGTGATCCAATACTCCCAAGGTTAATTTTCAATTTTCACAGTGAAAGGTTACTATTACATTCTGACCTGTAAATTGCATCTTTCTCCTAATACCCTATCATCTCATTTGTGTCCCTTTGCAGCTAGGACTTAATTGTTCTATATTTGGTGACTCACATCTGTTTATTATTTTGCTTATGCTTGGCTTCACCAACCATTTGAACTGGCATTTTGCAGCACAGTCATTTTGGATTCTTATACCTGGCCTACACACAACTACTTTTTTTTTTTTTTTTTTTTTTTTTTTTAAAAGTGCATATACCATAGCAGTGCAAATACTGTAGCAGAAATGGTCAACAAGACTCAGGAATCAAATAGTTGCCTAAAAGGCAACTGAGCAAACCTGAGAGTAACACGTGAAGTTTGACTCCTGTCATTATACCAGAGCAGCCATACCGTAACAGTATCCTGAACAAAACAACCAAACCATACCATTAAATATTTGCAGTCTTTATAACATACAACTATTAAAAAAATGTATTTCACAGATGGCAAAATAATATAAATTACAAATCTGCAACAATAAGTATATACTGAATCACTGGCTGTACAGAGTTCAGAAAAAGGATTCTTAGATTAACTGTCTCTCTTGAGGTTTCACCTCTACAGATATATTCCATTCTCTTCAATGTTTCTGAAATGTT
Organism: Nettapus auritus; assembly: GCA_011076525.1. Lineage (NCBI taxonomy): Eukaryota > Metazoa > Chordata > Aves > Anseriformes > Anatidae > Nettapus > Nettapus auritus. The sequence continues at coordinate 47,803,158 of CM021766.1, forward strand.
ACATTAAAATGTTCTTGTAACCCAGTGTAAAAACATCTAGAACCCCTAGAATGGCATGCGAATGCAGCAGCTGTAGCTTCTACAGCACTTTACATATTGGATGTAGTCAGATAAAACAATCAAAGGTTGCGGAAGCACAAAAAACTTATCTGGAGATGCTATCATTTTGCTTTCCAAAAAAAAAAAATCTATTCTAATGATAAATATTTATTTGCTGATAACCATTAATTTCCTAACACGGACAGATGAAATGCATCAAGTCTCCTGGATCCAAGTTAGAGACTTATTTGAATACTCTGTGGGTCTTGTCTGGCTGATCACTAAGTTTCTTTTCTATAGAAATCAGTTTCCCAGGTGACAGATTTGCACTGGTCCCCCCATTACTGAGACACAGGTCTGTGCCTCAACACATTAACCATGTAGTGTAGCTGGGATGGGTAACACAGGGAGAGTCGAAGAGAGCTTCTGTTGTTTCTCACTTGCTATTCGTCTTCCTCCTCAGTCCAGCTAGTAAGAACAGTTACCCACCTCTGATAGGACACGCTCAAAGTAACATTAGTAGTGAAGGTAGTAAACATTTGCATTATGGAATGGAAACGGGACAGATTGGACAAAAGATACTGAGAAACATCTTGTTTGGTGTTTCTTACTCCAGAACTTTCATATCTTATCATCACTGTTCAGCTCTCATTCCCCGTCAGTAGACTCTCCACTAGAGGCCACCAGCCCCTAAGAGCTGCCATAGTTCACAACCCCAATACTAAACTCTTCAATTAAGACAGCACAAATTGCCACTCAAAGTAAAATTCCAAGACTTCAAAAGGAAACTCTCCCAATTAGTGCTAAAGCAGCATTTGTTCAGCCAAGATACCACAAGTTAATGTGTTTAAATTTATGGCAGTACTAGCCCAGGAGGTAGACGTAGCTTCTCTGAGCATGATGGTTTATCTAACTCAGCTGTCTGAGGAACATGTGCATCTGAAGTGGGGCACAAGGAGGGGAAACTTCAGAAGCACTGTTGTTACAGACCTTGTGCAGACCTGCACAATAATTCAATGGCTTGGGGACAATCATCCCATTTTTTTAGAAACATTCATTTACTGAACTAAAAAAAAAAAAAATCAGTTTATATCTGTCTTAAGTAATTTCTAGAAAATTCCATTAAGCACACAAGGTTGTTAAATGACAAGGATGCAGTTACTTATTGCATCAGTGACGAAACCTAATTGCCTGTTAAAGACAAGAATATGAATAGTTAGTGAATATTTAGGAATTTTGTAAACTCCATAGTAAGCAGAGAACAAAAAACCATATTCCTGTTGAAGATTCAGAACTTTACATTTGATTAGACCATTAGATTGACTTCAACCAAAACCAAATACTAATCAATAATTTTAAACAACAACAACAAAAGAACATACTTTAGGAAACATGTAAACTAATACTCCACAAATATTTTGGAATATTTGATTTTATCATAAATCAATTTTAAATGCAATTTTTCAACTGTTTCTAACATTATTTTTTATTTTTAAGGAAGAAAAAAATCACTTTTACAGGAAATTATTAGCCCATTAGTCTTCCATTTAATAATTTCAGTGAAAATAACTACATGGCAGAAAAAGCTACAGGTATCTAACCACACAATTCAACAGCCAAAATAAACACTGATGTGCAAGATGAAGGATTGTCCATAGAAAGCATTTAAAAGAACAGACATATCCTTATTTATTTTCAGCCTCGAGGATGAAAGAGTTAAGTGACTCCCTAACAAATAAAAGAAGTTTTATTCTCCCTGAAGTGGTGTTAAATGGCTTTAGGCCATGCAATGAATAGGTACAGGTCTGCCCCTTACTCAGCTCAACTCCAAGATCCTCTGTGAATTCTCCTGACCTTTCCCCATGAGGGTAAATGACTTGCACAAGGGCGGGGACTCTCATTCCTGGTCAGGTTAACATCTGCCCCATCTTCCTCTGGATTAGTAGGAAATACCGGGTATCACCCAACGGTCTTACTAATTTTTTATTTAGGGGAATAAAAATTTCCCCCTCTACTCTGCTCTGGTCAGGCCTCACCTGGAATACTGTGTCCAGTTCTGGGCTCCCCAGCACAAACAAGACAGGGATCTCCTGGAAAGAGTCCAGCAGAGGACCACAAAGATGATACGAGGCCTGGAGCATCTTCCCTATGAGGAAAGGCTGAGAGACCTGGGTCTGTTCAGCCTGGAGAAAAGAAGACTGAGAGAGGATCTTATTAACGTTTATAAATACCTTGTGTGGGAGATAGAGGGATTTGGCCAACCTCTTTTCAGGTGGTTTGTGGGGACAGGACAAGGGGCAATGGCCACAAAATGGGTCACAGAAGTTTCACACCAACATGCGAAATAACTTCTTCACAGTGAGGGTGACGGAACACTGGAACTGCCCAGGGAGGTTGTGGAGTCTCCTTCTCTGGAGATATTCAAGGCCTGTCTGGATGCCTACCTGGGCAACCTGCTCTAGGGAAATTGCTTTGGCAGGGGGGTTGGACCCGATGATCTCTTGAGGTCCCTTCTGACCCCTACAATTCTGTGGTTCTGTGAATTGCAACATGGAATCCTTTTGCTCTGTGGGAAAGATAATGACCTCTAGTTACTTGTCACCTTGGGACCCTGATGGCAGGAAGAAGTCATGGTTGATGAAAAACTGGTATAGTCACTTTAAAAAATGAAACTTGCCTCGTCTTTGACCATACTGGGTCATACATCCACAAAATGAGGTACGAGATATCCTACTGAATTCTGAAGACCTTCACTTACTAGTTTCATCCTAAAAGGCTGTTACTGCTTGGCCTAAGACCAAAAAAATGCCCCTGACCATTTAGGTGAAAAATGGACCATATAAATAAAGGCTCTGAAGCCTTTGACATTTATGAGTGAGCAGCTCGTAGTGTAAGAGTGAAGAACTACGTGTGGAAATTTCTAGAGATAGTTACTCTGCCTAAAGAATTCTCATGTAAGCAACTTGCATTTATTTCAGAGCAAATTAAAAGCGTCTTAATTTCAGACAGTCAGATTTACTTTCAAAACCTGGTTCCCATGTAAGGACACAGACGACACACAAGTTATACATCTGGTATATTGAAGTTAAGACTATTGGTATGGTAACAGGGAAGAAGCTGGGAGTTTTTTTTTCCCCTACTATCTGAATGTTCCCAACAGTTTCTGTTAGGATTGTTCAACAACATTAATGTTTCCAATCAGCACTGCTTTGTTTATATTTATGAACAATGATTTGGTAAAGGAAGTTTGCAGTCTACCCCTTTTCATCAAGAACCTTCAAAATTAAATAAAATTATTAACTTAAAATAGAGCTTGATATGTGAAAAAACTGCCAATCGATATTCAAGACAAGCTATGAAGTAGTTATTCTTTGTGGGTCTCGAAGGTCATGAAAGTGATGGTTTTATGCTACTGAGTGATTTGCTTTTCACAATACATTGACAAAACAACACAATTAGTCTTGCTTCAATAAGCACACACAATAAAACGAATTAAACAATACAACATGTCTCATACATTACAGCTTCACTCTTGTAAACACAAAAGCTGCTTCACTAAGGGCATATCATTTCCCTGTCTGTTTTTAAATGATTGGCTGTGTATCATTGTAATTAATTTTAGAAACTGTTGTCTTTGGATAGAAATGTTGGAATTAAGTAACTGACCACACTTTGGAGTAGTATTTAAATACTTGAAACCCTGGAATTAGAAATGCTTGAGAATATAACAGTGCAGGACAAAGCATAACCAATAAATAGCTGGTTTATGAGAGTACGCAGTCATTAAAAATCGTGACTGATCAATCTTTTCTGACCAGAGGGGAGCAAAGGTCTTCAAAGGCTCCTGTTCATAGCATGCCCCTGAATTGCTTGGGTCTGTGGCCTTTGAACTCCATTGCTTTACCTACTTAGCTTATACCCTTTTATGATTGTTCATTACATTAGGGTAGCTGACTTTCTACAGATGAACTGAACCCACAGCTATCATGGCTGAGTAAAAGACGTTTTTATTTTTTTTTTAGGCAAGTTCTCAATGAATGTTTATTGTTTGCTATGCTACATCTGCAGAGGACAAGTGACAGACAAATGAAACTTTCCACTCTTTCAGAGAAAATGAAATATTGATCATAAGAAACAAAGAGCCCTGCATAAGTAGGGTTCACATTATGAATACAAAATCAGTTACTTATCTCAGGTTACTCTAATGATAGATAAATACATCTTTTATGATGAATGTACCCACTTCTAAATGTGCAGACTTTCTTTTGGTTATATTATCTGTATATGGATGCACACATACACGTGTGAAGAATTTCAAATGAATTCCTCAAATAATTTTATTAACTGTATTATGTGTCAATATATTACTGAGCTGCTTCTTAGACTCTTCTACAGGGAAGATCAGTTTGTACTTACACATTGTTCTCTGCTCTTTATATGCTATGGTGATAACATGCAATGTTACATAATGCAAAAAGACAACTGAACAAATCACATCGTTCTTCAAAAGACTGCAATAAAGCAAGTTCCATAAACAAAATGTAAGAGAATAGAGTTGTAATGTTGAGAAAGCACAATGCATAAAACTGGTTAAGTCTATTAAATGATAATGTTGCTTATTAACCAAATATGTTGTGATAGGTCAGTGTTGAGGTTAAACAGAAAACATCAATTGAATCATTTCCCTAAATAAAGCTCCAGGGTGCAATATTCAAAGCACTTTATTCAATAAAAAATGCTTTTAAAATGGTACTTTGGTGATTGGGAAACATTGGCATCATCAGTCAACCTAACTGCAGGAAAGTTCAATAAGCTAAATAATGAACCATTTACATTATTTTCCTTAGGCTCCAGTGATTTGCAAGCATTGCATCAATACAACTCTTTAAAAAATTATGATAAAGACCTGATAAGCCTTTCAACTCTTAGCCTTTTTGCTGTTATCCAGCATTTTTTATACTATTTAAATGTTTTTTTTTTTTTTTTGTAGCTTCATCATTTTATAAGACTCCTTTCAGTATCAATTTCTAAATATATTAAACTATACCTATTCAATATGATATTTTTAGTAGTTTCAAACATCTTTGAAAATGAAATTCAATGCTGTCTGTTATGAACTGTGTTGCAAGTTTTTCATTTCACTTGCATATAGTCTGAATGTATGAGTTCAGGATAAAAAAAATCATTATTAAAAATACCCGTACGTTCTCCCCTTTAAAGCACTAACAGTTTCTTTGTTGCTGTCTTCCTCTTCCACTTTGCTTTACACCCCAAGCCCCATATCTGTCATCTAAGCACTTTATCAACTTTCCTTTCCTTTTTTCCAAGGTCAAATACTTTACTGTCTTCCCAGGGCACAGCTTGCATAATTCTCAAGTTCTCAATTCTCAAATTCTCAATTCTCTGAAACAACAGAATGAATTAAAAAATACAGAGAGAAGAGCAAGTGTGTGAAAAAACTCACCATTTGTCTTAATTACACATCTCTTCACCTTTATCTGTTAAAGCTGAAGGGTTTACTTAATGTTTAGCTGTGGCTACATCTTTCAATATATTTAGTGGTACCTTGCAGGCTCATTACATTAATACATTTAGTGAATATGATTATATATGCATATGAAAAATTGTATGTGTGCAAATATTAAATCAAACATTATCCAGATACAATAACAGATTATATTGACAGTATCTTTGTCATAAACAAATGCACTTCCAATGTTCTCAACTCATATTGTACGTAAACGTGTATTATATAACACCACACACAATTATTATGGATTATTGATTTTAGCCAAAGAGCTCAAGTCCTACCTAGAGCTTATTTCTAAAACAGGTGTTCTATCTGCTGCTTTTTAATCTCTGAAAACCAGCCATATAAAGATATTTATATTCTTTATATTCTGCAATCCCTTGATACCATGAACTATTGGAATTGGATATATTTGTCTGTTCAGTACAACATCAAGAAAGACCTCATTTTATTTAATTTTTGAAAGGACTTGTTATAAACTTGTTTCTTTTAGCAATTAGCTTGCAGTTTGAATTGTTAAAATTCTGTTAATGTTACATATGGTGATATACTAAAAATGTAAACCAAACATATACCAAAAGTAACAAGTGAAGGTGTAATAAGATCAAAAAATTACCTGGTATTAGATCAACTTGTACAGTTAGAAAAGTATACAGGCTTTCACATATACATCTCCTTCTTCACATCTTGTGAAAGCCGTGTTTTGATTATGACTAAGTTACTGTGGTTACACCAATAGTATATACAACCTCAGACACTGCTAGAATTTCTTTAAAACAAAGATGCCCTTCAACCTGTTCCATTTAAGAGGCAAACTGACTTCTAAATATTCTGTTTTCAAGAGTACACTCATATCCATGTCAGCGGACCAGAATTATTTTTATGCTTACTCTGCAATTTGAAACTTGAATTTTGTTTCTGTCTCATAAGATCTTTCTGGATTGAATTTTACTTAACTAATTCAGGCCCCAAAACACAACGACTCAGAACAATAACTCAGATCTATTGAAAGCAGTAGGATTTGTTTCAGATTTGGATTTCAATGGAGGGCAAATGCGTATTTCACTCAAATAGGGGTTTAAGTTTGTTCCACACTTCATGAAGTTTTGACTGAACCCTCAAGATAATGCAGCTGCCTAGGGTAAGTAAGCTCAAGAGCTTTTCTGCAGGAGTGTTTGAAGCTTGGGCTTTTTTTGCTGTTAAGAGTCTATATATTCCACTAATTGGTAGTGTCACTAGCTAATGTACCTGGCTGTCCATCACTCAGAGCTGAGTTTCATATTCTCTTTTGAATATCTGTGCTATGATCAATACACAAATTAATATTTTGAGAATACACCTAATAACTTTAATTCCGATACTCAACACAGTATTGATTCCAAAGCATTATCTTCACAGACCTTTCAGTCAAATAATTCAAACCACCTTTATATAACCTAGATCTTTTCTATAGCAATAAAGGAAGTAACACCAGATTATTGGAAGTATAAATAAACCCCACCCCAAAACACTTGTATTTCACAGTTCTGTTCTTTTTAACTTTGTGAATCCTGTTTTTTAGCGGATATTTTTTTTTTTTTTTGCCCTTGCATACTAACCTCATCAGGGCTGGAAGCCTGGTAAGCTCGATTTTCATCACTGAAGTCCTGATCCACCTCTGCATATTCTGTTTCTCCAGACACACCAGCACGTGATTCATAAACTGGGGTCACATTGTGGCACAGTGCAATAGCCTTCACTGCTTCGTGTATTCGGCTGCTGACGCTCTTGCGGACTTTGGGTGCAGAAGACTGAGGTTTCCTAGATGGTGTTGAACTTAAATTGCTTCCACTATTCTGAGAATTCACCTTTAAGACCCAATATAATGAATAGTAAAACAATATTTAATAATAGAAACAAAACATGAATACTGATTTATATCTGATTTTTCCCTTTACAAAGGGTGATGAATTATAAGAACAGTAACTTTTTATTTCATAAAAACTACTGTTAACTCTTTAAGTTCGTGATTCATAAAAACCCTCATCTACTTTTCTCTAGAACTAACGCATAACCAGAGGTTCATTATCTTGAATTTATATTTAATTTCAATAAGAAAGAATTCTAACAGCAGTTTGAAAGTTAAAACAAATAACCAATGAAATGAATGAATAGGCTGACCAGGTTCTGTAGAAAACCCGGTTTCCTTAATTCATAATTTACCTTTTCCAGTGATCCATCAATAATCCTTATATGTACTTTACTTCCTATTCATTATTTTAGAAAAGTACTGAAACCAGCAACAAACTGGATCACTTTAGGAACACTGCAAGGGTGTTTTTTCTTTTGTTTGCTTTTCTTCTTTATTCTGTCATCTGTGTACATCCAGAGGCTGGAAACTTATATTCCACAATTTAATATTGAAAAAAATTTCCCTTTACATCTTGACCGAAACCTTTGGCATTTTAAACAGCACATTGGTATGGAACAAAAGAACAAATGCAAATATAATTAAGTATAAAAATCAGGATAAAAGTATCACTGATTAAATTTAAAACCTGTGTGATTTCTACATTATTTGTAAACTAATACAGTTTGAAGGGTAGTTGCTTTTTCTGCAGACTGGAATTTGTTCTTCCTTAGCAAAATGCAATAATATAATAAATAATCTTTCAAAATAATAGTTTGGCATATATTTGAGGATCATATTATTGTTGAATAACACTAAAACTACTTTAAGTATCCTTCAGAAATAGTCAAGTACATGACTGAATTTGTCTAAGAGAGTACTCTGTTTATAATTAGTTGAAAGCAACTGTTTTATTGTTTGTTTGAAATCTATCTATCTATATATCTAAATATATATATGCAGTTCTACCCTGGAGTGAACAGAAGACTCTTCGGTAAATCAGAAAACCTCTTCAGAAACCATGCGTTTTTTCCTCCTGACTGTAATCTGCTGAACCGTGAACATTCTGCCCATCAAATTACAGTGTTGTCTAATAAAGGGTTTAACTTTCTGCTCATCTGGCACTGCTTTTCAGCTACTGCTTTAAACCTCGGCATTTGCATTCTGCTAACGCTGATGCCATTATAGCCGCAAATAAATTAAGCTGATTTACTCCTCCTGAATTATGTTATGTTTATTGATGCTTGTATAATTTAATTTCACACAAATTCCATTAAAGATTATGCCCTCTATCACAAAATGCTTCCAGTGGGGAAATATAATCAGGTTATAATAGATTTGTGTGTTACATTAAGATGACAATAGTCTAGTAGGTCCACTGTAATAATAAAACAGAACACAAACAAGGGATAAAATCAATGTCACACAAGAACCACTGCCTAGCTAACTGGCAGCCTCTATTATCATAGATTAAATAAAAAAAGCTCACTATAGTTTTGAGATTGAAGCAACTGTTTAATAGTTGCTTGTTTTGTTAAAGAAACCCCTTCATTTTTCTGTTTTAAATAGTTGCTAGTGACACACATAATTAAAATATTATTTAAACATTAAGCAGTGTTATATAAAGCTGAAAAAAGGAAGTTCCAAAAAAGTTCTTTTCATCATTTAAGAACTGCTAACATAGACTTGGGAAATCCTTTCCCACAATTCAGGGAAATAAAGCTTCCTTTGCATTATTTCTTTTAAAGAATTCAGTGCCAAATCTGTTACAGTAATTAAAAAAATAATTAACCATGGGTACCACTCATTAAATTCTATAACAAACTAGTAAAACCTTTAAGCAAGTAAGAATTCCAGAAATTATGCCATTCTTTTCAGAAAAAAATATTTAACCTAAATAAATGAGAGGTGTTAATGAATGTGCCTTTTCTACAAGACTGGTGCCCAGTCTTCAAACTCAGTCAGTCCTAAGCATGCCTGCTGAAGTTTATCAGTAAATATTAACTATTGCTACAGTTGTTACTGTGAACACCCAAATAATCCATTATAACAAAACTATGGTTGGGTGATTTTTATAAACATTGTCAGGTAGCAATTACTTCCAATAACCCATCCTGAACCAAATCTGGACTACTCATCTTTAGGTAAAAGAACTCCATATCTTATTTCTCAAGGGCTTATTATTGCAACTCAGTGACATATTCATGGCTGTACCTACTAAGAATTAAGCTGAAATGAATTCCTTTTTCTTGGATAAACCTAAGAACTGGATTCCTTGATTTGTTTATATGGAAAATAAGATAGAAATTCAAGTTGCAGACTGAAAACTAATATACAGTGTTTAGTCACTGCTTTCCCTTCTGCCTTGCTTCCGAAATGCCACAGGGTATTAACAAATTGGTGTCAAACTTTTTGGTTTTGTTTTTAAAGAATCAAAAGAGAAGGAAGCTACAGTTCAAAAAGATCTGCATAACTAAAGACCTGAGCTAATTGTTGATCCTACAATCAATTCTTTTACAAGAGAAAAAGAGGACACAGATAAGGGGGTCAGTCTACAAACTTAACTGGGTCAGCCAATGACGTTTTGTATCTACATCAACTACAGGATATAATTTATATAAAAAGTCTTAATTATCACATTGTATGTAACATATGAAAACATTAACATATCATTTATTTGCTCCTATATCAATTTGTTGTTGTTAGTTTCAAAGAATAGAAATAAAAATAATAAAAAACCCCTTCCTAATCCCAGAATGGAATCAGGTCCATAGCAAGGCCTGCAGAAGAAACCCAGACACTTTAAATCCATGGGAAATGCAAATGGTGTTTGTAGAATTTGATCCTCCTCCACTCCACAACTTAGCCACAGACAGACAAGGAGTCACAATTCTCTTCCTAGGTCACGTATTCATATATCACAGGAAGACCAAACACTTCATTCTCAACCAGAAGAGAGTTAGAGAGTTTTCATTTTTTCCCCTGGTTTATGCCAATCATAAATTTCTCTAAAACGATATTTATTTGTTTTAAAATATCTTTATACATATGTCTTTATTTTGCCAACTTTTTTTTATTTTTTATTTTTTAACTTTTTGGTTATGCCAATTGATGTGGTTTTCAGTGTCTATTGCTGATGACTGTATCTTCAAAGATTTAATTACTGTTTGTCGTGTTCTGGTCATTTAGCCGTAATTTGCAGTCTCAACAATGAATAGTTTACTCTGAGATGATCTGGCAGAAGACAAACTGCATTGCACAGACAAGTTAACAGAGATTCCTGATAGTGGGGAATAGAAAAGTAAACTCCGTAAAGTGGGTGTTATGAGGAACTTTAGAATCAGAAGAGAACAACATACTGTCTCACTTTCCCCTTTCATCCTATCAGTTAAGAGAGATCTACAAATGGAAGAATTTTCGTAACATCTCAAATTTCTAGACATGACCAACAATAATGCTTCAGTGCTTAAAAATATCTCCATATTAAAGGTAAATAATTTATAAATGAGATACCTGTGAATAAGAGTTTATAATATGACTCTGAATTTCATCCATCGTGTCTGTTCCATAGGACACAGTACCTAGGTGGAGACGCTTAAATATCATCTCATTCTGTGTAAGTGTTCCTGTAATGAAGAAGCGCATTACAAAGCAGCAAAAAAATACCATGAGAAGGCCACAACACTCCACCCCTCAGCCCCAGTCTTTCTTTTGGAAAAACAGAATGAATCATAAGTTAGCATCAGTTTAGTTAATTAAAGTAATGTTTGTGCAGAAAGATCAGAGTTAGTCATGCTGGAAGAAATCACTGGTTCCACCTTCAGCCTGATTCTGCCAACACAACTAAACCTACAAGCTAGAAAGACACAAAATCATTTCCCTTAGTATAAAACACAGAAAATGTAGTATATGGATAAAACTGACTCTCAAACATCAACGCAACAGTTTGCACCATGTATCAGAAATGCTAAAGGAAAAAAAACATTCATACAGGAATCCAGCACCTCACGTACAAAGGCAGACATGCTAGCAAGCAGGCACATTCAATGTTAGCTACAATAAGTGATTAAGAACGAACGACACTTCCAAATTTGACAGATTTAGCCTCCAACTGGAATAAGGCAGAATGAATGAAATCAGTGTTTTCAGATCACACTGCATTTGTGAGAAACTACAGGGTGTCAGTCACAGATTGACACTTTGCGTCCATCTCTGCCAACTGTTCACATCCCTGGGTTTGGAAATACTCTTAATAGAAAGGTAGAAGGCTCAGGCTTCCAAGATGAAGTACATCAGGCAAAAAGAGGTCACCTAGCTTCCCATGGTAAACTCACAAAAGATTATCCTGATAACAGCCCTTCCTAAAAAACTATTTCTATAATTACTCAGACTAAGGGAAATAATTCAGTACAAAACTTTTACTGTATTTAACCACACAGTCTTGGGTTATCGAAAACCATAAATGTGACAATATCCTGATGATAATAAACACAACATGATACTAAAAGTGCCATTCTTGAAGCTTTTACAATTACTTTAATGCAAAGGATATTAAAATTATCCACAAATAACAACTGCAAAATAAACTATTTCCTGCCTTCATCCCAGTATACTTAAAGACACAAGCCACAGGAAGAGAGTAGGTTACTTCTCTCCATTGTGTGGAAAACAAAACTGTTTGGACAGTTAGCATCCAGCTTATGCATCTAATAGGGCTAGAACTATTAGTAATTTTTGGAAGATTCAGTAAGGTTGTAAAAGTCATGTCTTCCTCAGTTATATCTGATACGTCTAACACTCCTACATTCCAGTAATGTCTGTATGTTGACACTTCATTTCAATTGTTGTACCATCAAACCACAGTTATCAGACCATGTCTTGTTGTATCACTATAGAAGCAGATATATAGATGATCATTCCAAATATATTCCCTTTCCCTCTCTACCATTAAAAACTGACACTTTCCATTCACTTTTCCTTATATGTTGTTCAGGATTTTTTACCACAGTCATACCATTTGAATTTAGAAAAATATTTAAAACAAGGTTATATGAAATACATAATTTCTTCACAAAATAACATTGTTTAGTGGAGGACTTGTTAGTGGTTAGGTCACAGGTTGGACTCTGTGATCTTGGAGGTCTCTTCCAACCTGGATGATTCTGTGATTCTGTGAACGTTATTAAAAATATATATGAGAAATAGAATATTCCCAAGGCTGGAAAACAGCCCATGAAGATAAAATTATTGATCTCCACAATTAGGAAGACAGAAACTTTTAACTACTTTTATACAAGGGATAAGAAGAGTTTGTTTTTATAGCCATCATTTAAGTCCATGATGATTTTTTGTTTTCCCTTTACAAGCTTTACTTTTATTCAAATATTGTTTGTTAAATTTGTTTACATTCATGACTGTAATTATGGGCTAGAAGAAAAAAAAAATCTACAGTTTGCAGATGAGAAACAGGGAAGTTTCCACTTGCAATCATGAGAAATTAAAATCTCAATTTAAAAAGAAAACAAAAACAAACAAAAATCCAACACAACAAAAACACAAAAACAAAGTACTTTGTTCGATATCGTTTATTGCAAGAAATTTCCAAATAAATCTGCATAACGTTTGTTACTTTCCAGGCATGCTAACATCTTCTCACTGCCCATAGCTTTGCCAATTTTTGAATTAAAATAAATGCTCCCTAGGAGTTGGGGAACAAAATGCCACTCAAAGTTTGAGAAGCAGGCAACTGTCAAATCTGTTTCTCACTAGTTCTGTAATTGCTGCTTGGGAAAACAGAGAAAAAAAAAATTGGCTCGACGATTATTATATGGAAAGATTATTTCCTCTAACATTACTAAATCTGTCCAACTCCAAATCATGTGTAGTGAAGGAAAGGTAGATAGATGGAAAGTGTGTGTCATTCCTTCCTGCCTCCCATCTCAACAAGCAGAGAAGAAAAGCTTCAGAGTAGAAAAATATGGATTTTCCTATCTTGCAAGAATCAGGAGCCAGGGAAGGAGGTTCAGGAAAAATGAGCAAGGGAAAACGATTTATAAAGACAAGGTTAAACATTCCAGCAATCACGATTTAATACTCAGATCTTATGCATTACTTATACAATCAACATCCTTCCATTTTATCAGCTATAGTAATAGGAAACATCTATGGCATACGAAAGTAAGCTGCAAAAATATCTGCACTTGTTATTCAAAATTCTAATAAAAAAGAATGAAAACAAACAATTTTTGCTCTTTTTTTTTTTTTTTTTTTTTTAGACTAGCATTAGACTTTCAACAACAGACACAATACATCTGAAGCACTATTAGAGAAACACTGGTAGCTGCATTTATAAATGCATAATTATCCCAAATTTCTGTAAAAGTAAAACAAAATACACATTTTCTAGTCATCCAAATGGAAGTTAAAATTTTTCCTATATGTGAAAAATAAGAATTTACTTCTACATTCTTTTAATGAATGGAACACCAAAAAGGATGAAAACATTACCAATAACTTGGTCCAAATATTTCATAATGCCAATCAATCATGTTACAACTTAAGAAGCAGTTCTTAAATTGTAGTCTTCTAGAAGAAAACTAATACACCTTGACAAAACAATGAATCTTTTACTTTGTCCATGAAAATGCAAGCCTCTCAAACATGGAGAAAAGGATTTTTTAATATATAGCCTAATTTAGGAATGAAAAGGAACCCAAAACTGAGCCATTTTTATAGTCTGCTCAAAGTAATAAAAGTACTGAAGAACAGTATGAGAGCTTTCTATTTTTCATAATTCTTTTTAAACACTTACATATTAGCAATGTCCTGAAAGTGTGGAACTGATATGAAGTTAGTGGATAAATAAAACTACTTTAGGAAAAAATAAACACAGAAATTATGCTAGTCAATGTATGATCTCCAACTAACATCATATATTCTTTGCTCTGCTATACAGTTAGTTACTACACAAGGAAAATACCCTGACAAAAAGTTAGTATACAATTGCTGAAGAAAAATTTAGTATGTTCTTTAATGAATCCAAGAGGGTTTTTTGTTGTTGTTGTTGTTTTTGTTGCTTTTGGTCTAAAACTGTATCATTAAACACAGAGTAAAGCAGGCAAAGACAAAATTAATTTCTAAGGAAAAAGTCCTGAAGGCATCATTCCCTGGGTGGCAACAGATGTGATTCACAACAGAGCTACAGAGGTTTTTTTGGTTTTGTTCTTGTTTTTGTTTTGAGAAGCAGATGCAGATCTATCTGATCCTACATTACTATATGGTAACTGGGACTAATACCAGCAATCTAAAAAAAACAAAAGAGAAAGAAAATTCATACAACAGAAGAATTAGCAACTTTATCAGAAATTGAGAAAGTGAATAATCTTTAAGAAAGTAGGAATTCTTTGACTGAGCTATTTACTTAGATAAAAAGTCAGGGCAAAATTGAACAGTTCTATTGAAACTTTAAGGGAACACTCTTAATAATGAAACTGTTGGCAACAATCTGGAGGCAGATAACACTTTCTCTGAACCTTGGAACAAATACAAACTCTTAAGATTACAAAAAGAAAATTTAAAAAGTCATGGTAAACACATATGTCTGCTCACTCAACTGCTCCACTTATGAACAAAATCCATAAACATAACCACCATAACAGCTCAAGCCAAACCCCAGGATAACCTACAACCTGCTAGGAAGAAAGGCGAAAAAGAGATGAGATTTTCTTATCTTTGCAGGGCTGAAGGTAACTGTACTCGTATCATTGATATGGTTAAGAATAGCAGTAGCTATTTCCTACTGATATCAGCCTTTCGGAGCAACATTCATATTTGTTGGATACACTGTGGATTTTCAGTAGATGGGTGTCCAACTGAGGCCACAAAGTAAGGGTTCCTTTGACTGATCTACCTTGAATGCATGTCTTGAAGCTTCCCATAGTATCTCACGATAAAAGCCTTCTGTTCTAGTTTGCTCTACTCAACTGCAACCTCAGTAGTACTAAAATCGTGGAGAAAGAGAACAGATAAAGTTAACTGTGTAAATATGTTTGCATCAAAGTGAAGTGAGATTACTTCATCAGCATTTATTTATTTATTTATTTATTTATTTTTAATTACTACTATGGTAGCTTATGTTAAACAGAAAAAGACTCAATAGTCTTTAAGAATACCTTAAAAGATAATTTTTCAGAAATAATCAGTGAATTCACTATTCTAATAGTCCTTTACATTGGGCACATTTAATGAAAATGCCTACATATACCAACCTCTAACAAGACTTTCCCAGAAAATCAAGAATCACATTGCTCTATGCATCTGTTCAACTATTATATTTGTTAAGTGTCTCATTTGGTCCAAACACCCGCTAAAATGTTAATTACAGAACTCAAATACAAGTGTATGCATTAGTAAATAACTATGCTTGGAAGACTCTACATACTTGTTGTAGCTGAATATGCTGGAAGTTGTCGTGAATGGCAGAAGGTTTGCCATCCCACATCCCAAGCAACAAAAATATTCAAAAATATTGTAAAATATCTTTATTTTTCTTCCAGGATTAAAATCTTTTTAGACACTGGAGAGGGTTAGATACCATGCCCAGCTGCCCTTGGAAACAACTGGAAATAGCTCCCCCTTATAGCTGCCCCCCGCCCCATAACAGATGACGCCTTTCTGTCAAACTTATGCGTGATTCAAGTCCAAACAACATGGCATTTTGGGTAATGGATGCTATAATTAAAATGTGAGTCCTAAAAAACCTGTTGTTTTAGTGGGTGTTTTTAGTAATGGCTTTGTTCTACACGAAGATAAAAACTCCCTAACAAAGGAATTAATGTATTGCTTTAATAGGCTGCACCCTGAGTTAAGTTTTAAAATTTATGAGTTCTCTGCAGCATTGTTCTTTAAACAATGGCATTGTCAAATGCAACCAGTGAGAAGATTAAAGTTCTCCCAGCAGATTAAGTACAAATTATCTGTCCTCCTGTTTCAGCATCATTTGTTCATTTATCACATAACGTCTAGTATTTCTGGTCAGTGTCAATATGCTCTGCATCCTTGCAGTTAACAGATGTCTTCTCTTGTCGAATGAATTACTTTATGTTTCACGCACTGGTGGCCGCAGATGTGTCACTATAGCAACATCATTAATTTCAGATCTTACCGGAAACATGCACTCCAATCAAACCTAATTATACCACATTGCTTTCTTGTCCCACAATAAGGAAACCATAATGCAATTATTGGGATACTTCATTTTCTATTCTACTGTGGCAAATGAGAGAGCCACTGTGATGGACGCTTCTTGTCAAAAAGCTTATTGATGAAGCACAAACCCAATTTACAATCATACAAAGAACTACCTTGCAATTATGTTAGTAAGGCAATGCTCCTTAGACTCAACAGCTAATTCTCAATCATTTCCAGTGAAGCTTGGACCACAGTATAAGATTTTTGCAGACTGATCTCTGTATTTTTATTTTCAATATTGAAAAAAGATTTGCTTGTTTGTACTTAAGAAGATAAGCCTTTTAGTCCCACTTTTTAATAGCACCTACTTGTCGAGACAACTACAAAACTGTCTCTCTCCTCTGAACAGCCAAGCCTTAAGTAGGCTTAAGAAGAACAGAATCAACTGGTTTGTAAGATTAGAGCTGGAAATTCAAGCATGAAAGTACTGAAACCAGCTCTCATGAGCAGTGTATAATCATGCAATAGCAATCTTGGATTAACTGTACAGAAGCTGTTCATTGCCTAAAAGGATGCTTTACATTTATGATAAAATGCAGAATAAGACCAAATATATTCATCAAGGAAGGAAACTGGAAGCAGCTACTGATATAATCAGGTATATCATGTATTGCACATTGGCTGCAAGTTTGCCTAGATGTAAGAAGTTTAAAAATTACAGGACATTTAAGAATAAGAAAATTGAGCAGTGTTTCATACAATGGTCTGAAGAAAAGCATGGTCTGGAAGGCCATGACCAGTTTTCTGAAGCTTGTCAACTCTGCTGGACTCCAGGCTTATTTTCAGTTACCTCAGCTTTCCTCTAACACCTGAGTAAAAGCATATAGGCTGCCTGTTAGTGCAAAACGTTTAGTAACTACTGCCCTAGAATACTGTTTTCACATTCATTTTTATATCATTAACTTACAGATTCAGACCTCCCTCCAGAACTCAATAGCCTTCCATGCTCTGACAAGCCTTTCAGGCTGAATGCTAGCAATCTTCCAGACTATATGTAAACACATTTGCTGCTAAAGCCTTTTTACACTTGTCTATTTAGCCCCATTCAAGTATGCACTCTGAAAGGCCAGAACACAAGTGCTTCTTAAAATTAAACAGAACTACTGTGATTGCAAGTGGCATGATGCAGCTTAGAAAAAAAAAAAAAAAAAAAAAAATTAGAAGAAAACAAGGCTGTTTCTCTTATGTATACAAGTCTAAGAAGTGTTTTCTTTCAAAATTTTATAAATATAACTATTTTCACTTTAAAAAACCCAGTCCCACTAAATTTAATGCTATTAGATTTTTTTTTTTTTTTAAGAAAGTTATTTTTAATCACTGTTGTATTAGGTTAACTTTATCAGTTGTTTTTCTACAAGTAGAACTGAAGCTTATTATTTTTTTACTTTTTAAACTGGGTAGTAGGTACATAGCTTGAGGAAAAGAACACAACACAGTGATTCTTGTACTTTACAATATAAACTGGTCACCAGACAGGGTCAGAATATAATTCCTGCATTGAATAATATAATTTCAGGATTGTAAAGTTGAATGAATAAACTATTAGCATTTTATTGTTAACTTCTTAAAATTTTCAGTGCAGCCTGTAACTATAAGCAGACAATGCTAAAAGTAAGCCAAATTTCTAGTTTGGTACAGTAACTGGACTATTTATCAGTTTTAGTATACGTTGTCTTTGCTTACAAAGTAATGCTTTGGGCAAATGAACTCTAATGCACTGAAAATTTATTATTTTTGAACATACTTTCCTTTTTCCAAACATATGCTGCAAATTGCGTATTTCAAGCTTATGATGAGACAACACTCTTGAAGTTACACAAATTATCACAATGAAAGGTGCAATTAAAATCAATAAGCATTTTCAAACAGAATGCAAATCATTAGGTAACTGAAATAAAACTTGTTAAAAGAATTGTTCATTTGCTTTGAAAAAATACCACACTACAATTAGGAATACTTTTCTATATGCTAAGAAAGATGGCAGTTGTCTTTTTCTTTTATGACATAGAAGAACAGCATTCAGCAGCATTTAAGTTTACATATGTACCTATAGAATAAGAAGAACTACATTTTCAAAATAAGACAACATATGAAATACATATTTCAAAATAGGCCTTACTGGACTGGGAATGTGGACCTATTTCAAGCAAAAAGCTGTGAACTGGGTATTACACTTTCTGAACAGCATAACAGAGTGGAAACCACCTCCAAACCATCTCACCATTTTGAAGCAGATTTTACTTAAAACCACTAAAACATTCCTTCAGCTGTCTGAGAAACAGCTTTTTCATTTCAGAACTTAGTCTAACTCAGCTTCTTAAAAAAAAACAGAATGTCTGCCAGAACTGATTTACTGAATCTCAAAAAGAACCAAGAAAGGAAAAAAACACCGCATTTGCTAAAGAACTTGTTATTTATTATGATGTTTTCTGAAATAAATTCTAAGAATCTCTCAATACTTCTAAGACTTAAGAGCATGGTAAGACTGTCACAAGCCTCAGACATAATGGTAGACAGCAGAATAGAGCAAGCTATCACTTCTTCAAACAGTTACCTGTCTTCTGATCCTACCAGGGACCAGGTTTTCCAATATACCAGGTCAGGTACAATAATATATTACTGTTAAGAAGATGAAATCATATGGCAGCTCTAGAACTGGTCTTTGTAAAATAAACAGCATCTAACTTCATGGGAATAACAGATATCATTTTAAGATGTGATCTTATGACTTGTTAAGGAGATGACTTTCTCTCTTGAAGGCTGTTCTTAACTGTTACAACCATATAATATTGCAGTAGAAATAAGGTGCAGAAGAATAAGGTGCATCTTAAGCACTAATCCAGAGTTTTTTCAGAGGAAGAGATGTGTGGCACTCTTACTAATGCCATCAAATGTCCTGTTACTGCAGGAGTGTTCCCACCAGATTAAACCAGATTACTACCAAATACTAACTTTCATGTGTAAGTACCAGCCTAGATAATTCCATTGGGACTACTACAACAAATCCCTCAAGCATATGCTTGATATTTTATTGAAAAAAATAAAATTAAAAATAAATATCAGGAGTATAAATCTACTTTAATGTTAACATATTAAAATATGGAATAAAGTTTACAAATTTTATAAGTCATCACATTTTGGAATCATAACCTGATATACCTGTTTTATCCGTTAGCAAATAAACTAATCGTCCCAACTCTTCTGGTATGGTGCTAGTTCGAACAACCGTTCCAGGAATATTGTCATCTTTCATAATCATCCACCCATAGGCTGCCTTACCCATGTCCAAGTTCACACGTAAACTGCAAAGGAAATGTATACCATAATCAGTGTGAATATTAGCCAGTGAAAGTTATAACCATAAAAGCAAAACTCAAAGCTGTTTTTAGGATACCAGAAAAAAAATCTTAAAACTACATACAACAAACATTTTGGAACATTTTTGTTAAGTGTTTGTAGAGTACATAACACATTAGAAACTCAGGCTCTATCCCAGACTTTTAGGAACTACTACAATACAAATGAATGCAATACCATGCCTCCTACATGAGACAGACTGCAACTCTTTTGGAGATTCTTAATATACTTGTATTGCTACAGTACACACATTGACAGTAGTATACACTTTATCAACGAGTTCAGATTCAAATCACAGTTTCAATCTGTTAAAAAAGCAAAACCAAACAAACCTATTTTTTCTTTATGATGTGAAAATAAAGATATAATTGTAAACAGTATTGACGAATCTTCAGGTCTCCATTTTTAAATAACTATTTTTCCTTTAGGAAAGTACAAATACGTATGTCAGTTTCTTTTTCTCACCATAGCTAGTCAACAACGTCAATGTCCGTGCCAAACTATAGTTACAGAAATCAAGTGAAAAGTAAGAATAGTGCCCAAACAGTGAAATTCTGATAGCATGTAGGCCAGAGCTGTTACTGCCAGCAGTAAAAAGTACCCTTTGGGTAGGCTCTATACTAGAAATTCTTGTTTGCAGCAAGTTTTACTATTTACAGAAGTACAGGATCACAATAAATTTATTTTTTCCAATTCACCCTGTGTCTGCATATTTTCTGTTAATACTTCCATGTCCGTGTTACACAAGAATTAATTGCTCTTATTCCTTGTATTCTTAAGTTACAATAAAAAAGAAGTCTTCACTGATACTGGTCAGAGATAACTTAAATCACATTGCTTCTGCCCAAAATTGAATGTTTTAGCTCAAAACTATTTCTAACACTTCCTTCCCTTTAGCTATTCACCATACTCCTGGTTACCATGTGAGAGGAATAGTGACTGAGGAATAGGCGCATGTTCATTTCTGTTGACTCTGCTCTACCAGAAATACAGAAAAGACAGCTAGGGTGGTAGTAATGTAAATGATTTGTAGCTAATTTGCCCTGGCCAGAGTCCCAGCTTTAATAACAGGTTTACAATAACATGACTTAAAACTGTCCAAGCGTATACTGAGGTCAAAATACTTTTTATTCTTTTTTTTTTTTTCTTAGCAGTCCTAAAGTACTGCTTTACAGTATAACCAAAACCGCAGCCACAATTTTTGTCTGTCCTCCGGCAATCACAGTGACAAAGTGATTGTAAATTACCTCAGGTAATAGTGGTTGTAACATCTCCTCCCATAAAGACAAGATGCATTTAACTAGACTTGTGGGATCATCTGAAATTTCAGCACTTTGAAAAAATCCAGTTTATTCCAAACCCCTCTCCTTCCTAAATTTGTACAGCAGACGACAATGCATGTTATAATCTAAAGAGAAACAAGCCTTTTTGATACAATACTCTTGACCATTGAAGATGGTACTCTATTCTTGAATTACATTTTATTTTTTCCATTAAAATCAGTAATGGCAAAAAACTATCCCTCTACCTGGTGCTTTTGGGATAGCATACCTAACTTCAGCTCTCTTCAATCACACAAATATTTAAAAATCAAGACAGAAAACAGAAAGGGGACTTAACCAGACTTTTTAAATTGAAAACATTACAGTATGAAAATACTGGAAGCCACTTGCCTCACAGTGGTTAAATACAGTTTTACCTTGTCTTCGTCAATACAGAACCGGTAGTATGCTACCAGCATTTGTTTATGTATGTTTGTCAACATGCAGAAAGATAGAAATTAAGAACCAATCCAACAGACTTCACTGAAATATGTAATAGGTAACAAAAGGAATGACAAAAGATCTACTCCTCTTAAGGATGAGAATCTGCTAGTCAAGTCCAAAGTTCAATCTCTAGCTCTAGAAGGGAAACGAACACAGTAAGAATGGCTAGACATTTCCTGTAACTTACTTTAATTGAAAGATCAAAGCTGCTCATCATCCCAGATCAAAGATGTATTTGGACTATAATTTTATTTTTCTTATTTTTGCCTGGGCTACCAAGATATGTATTCTGTGAGGAAAGCTCTATTTAAGAGTTGCAACCTCAGGCGCAATGCGCACAAAGGAAATTCGCATGGATGCTCATACCAGGGTAGAAGTACAAGTCATCCAGATATGGAAAACTGTACTTAGGAAAGATCAAATCAGAGAGATCCCTCAAAGCTTAAGTGCTGTTCATATATTCACTTGCATCTTTTACAAGCATGTGTTAGCAGGTTTTGATGTTTCGAATGTGCTCTACATTCACTTAATTACAATCTGTCAAACGTAATTGAAAGGTACGGGAAAAAAAAAAAAAACAACAGACAGACACCTCTTGATAAGCAGTGAGGAAAAATCTACAATTCAAACCCTGGAAGTATTTTAGGAATTCAAACCATAGCTTTCCAGCATGTACTCGTACATGGAACAGAGTGTATACCCTCTACAGTGCAAAGGCTTAACAGAAACCTGGCACCATTGGCCTCCAGAGAAATAACGTCTCCAAAGTGACTAGTACAGCCCAAGGTAGCCATCTAGCATAAGAAACAAGAATAAAAGGAACATAAAAATGAGGAATATAGATGCATTTTTAGTATTGATTCTAAAATTTGTATGCTGTATCTTGCTCTGACTTCCTTCATTTGGTGTCTGTTGTCTTAGTACAACTTTTTCTCTTTGAAATCATTGTAGCTATCACCTAGCACATCATGGACACTAGTGAAACATTGAAAAAATAATGGAGGCCTATTAACACTGAGTTTGCTTTCAAAACTGGAAATCTCTCCAACAGAGCTTCATAAGAATGGATAGAAATACTTGACTGAAATGTCCAATTACTTTTATACATTAAAACAAGGAGAAACCAATCTTATTCAACACCAAGCTATTTTCCGTGCCTGGCAATATTAGCTATCACTTCTCATAAGCCCTTTATAGACCTTGAAGAACCTCATTATACAAACAAAAATATTTTAAATCCATCAGTTATTTAATGCCTTCTCAATTTCATCCAATTTTAAAAGACTCCAGACATATCAGTTAAGGAAAATTCACAAAATAGCATCATATGTAGCACAACTAATACAGGTCACACTGACACAAATTTTCCATTAGTAACACTGATTTTTACAAAGATAAATAACGTGTAATCTCTAAACAGTACGTTAATATAGGTACTTGGAGGTTGTTGCATAGAACAGGTATATTTAGTGAACATAGGGTGAACTTGTCTCATCCTCAGCACTAGTTACCCTAGCAGGCAAACCTAAGGCAACTTTCATCCAACTCAGGGATTTATTCTGCTATAAGCCAGGACAACATTCCTCTGTAATTCAGCCTGAGAACAAATCAATAAACACAACATTTCGGAACCCACACTGCTTTTTACTAGAAGTTAAAAGCAAGTATCTTTGCTTTTATTCCCTCAGAAACATCAGTACTGGTTCAGGTCAAATAAATTCATATTTACAGGACTTCTAAATTTCATATTTTCCTAAATGGTAAATACATTAGGTCCTCTTGGGAAAATTTCTGATTTTGCTTTTTAGTCAAAATAGACAATTTTGCCAGTGAGCAAAGGCCTTCATTGAACAAGTTACAGAAAAATATATTTAGAAACTCCGGAAACATTCTGTTTTTCATGATTCAGTGAAAAGCAATCAAGATCTAATGAAGTTAGTTAGCAAAGAATTTTGTGAACAAATTGATACCTTGCCTAATAAAACTCATGGGTGAATTTGAATCAGAAATGTATGATAGTTTTATTTTAACTCTGGCAGGCAAGTAAGACTTTCCTCAGCAGTACTGTATGTAAGCATAAGCTTTGTAGTAACAGAGAAAGTCCTGCTGACTCTACATGCTCATAGTGTTATACAATTTTTAAAATAAAGCAATTAAATGTAGTCTTTATTCCCAGTACTTCTTTCTAAGTGAAATACTAAAGATAATATTTGGGTTGCACCAGTGCCCAAAACAGTACCCAATCCCCCATACTTCTAACCTTCCCATGGCCCTACCTGCTTGAAACAGCTATAAACCATACAGACATACACGTTATTTACAAGTTAAAAAGATAGAGTCATTTTTTAAGTAGAAAGTACTGGTTGAGAACCAAACAAAATTCTTTTAACACTCCTGGGAAGCTAAATCTTCACAGAAGATTATTTGTGGAGTTCGACAATTTCTATTGCTTCTATTAATTTGCACTACACAAATAAAACAATCAGAAGTTACTGCTTTTAAATGTAATACTCATCAAAATTCAAATAAATCCCAACCCATAGCTCAATATCTTAATTCCTCCAAATGATCCCCCTCCCCTTTTCTTTGGAGAAAAAAAAATGATTTTTTTTTTAAAGTTTTCTCTGCTGATACTTTGCTGATACTTGCTTGCTTCATAAATGGTCTCATTAGGACTCTTGGCCTACTTTTATTTTCTTTCTAAATTTTGTCTATTATGTTAACATATGAAAGAAAATCAAAGAATGTACATAGCACTTTACATAAAACCCAGACAACGTATGTAATTTTGAAAAAGGACTCAATTCCACACATTTATTCTTAAATGTGTGGGAAAAAATGTTCAACAACTCCGTATTATTACAGTGACTGCTGCACATAAAATTTTTAAAGGGCAGCATGCAACACACATACAGGTAATTTGATATTGTAACAGGTAGAATTTAAAGTCTCAGGAAGGTATCTGGAAAATGATTTAAGAAAATTATCTATAAAATCCTTAAATGCTGAAAATACAGCAAGAGTATACAATACAAACAGAACTCATGTCAAACTTGAGCAGCTTGGCACAAGAGCAGTGACATAAGGAATTTATAACAACTAACTTCCCATTAAAAATGTTTTTCACATTTATCAGATCAGAGGCTTTCTATGATTAAGCCTCACCATGACAACAATATTGTCATCTAATATGTCAACAATAATTTTAAAAAGTGAATGTTTTTAGTGTATTTCGGACAACTGTGTCATTACTTTCTGTAATATTATGAGGTTAAAAATCATAAAGAAACTAAGAGCAGATAGAGCATGTTGCAATGTTAAAAAGGAAAAAGATCTACTATAATAGATGTGTTAAAAAGTATTTTTTTTTTAAACCGATTATGTGTTTTCTATATGTAGTATGAGTATCAACCATTCTAAGAAATGCACAACACATGAGCTAGCTTAGGCATCAGTACAGCATCACTCTGTATGGGGTAAGTCTTGCTCTTAATATAAGAGACAAAAACCATAGCTCCTGTTGCATAAAGAACTCAAAGTCAGTTTGTAAAAATCATGATATGGTACATATCATGATTTTATATATCATGATATGGTACAAAAGCTTACACACATTTATAAGGATTACTTAAACTACTTTATGAGTAGCTCTTTAGCGCTTTCACAGCAGAAATTTTGCATCATAGGTAATACGATGTATGCTATGTCTATATATGTGAGACCACATATACAGATACTCTCACATCTATACCTTATATGCATTAGAGGCTCAAACACGGACAGTACAAACAACAAGATTAAAAGCAAAATAGCTTATTGCTGCTTTTAAACACCACAATCCTGCACAGGTTTGAGTACTCTGCACTCTTGGAATACAGAGCAATACACTGAATAAAACTGCCTTTTTCATGTTTGCGTGAGACAGGGTTTGGTTTAGCTATTAATGAATTCCAATACAAGACCTCCTAGCAGTATTCTCCCTATACCTCTCTAAAACCAGACTAACAACTTGAAGGATTTTCTTTAAACGTTCCTCTTGCAGACCTGGAAAAAAAGCAGCCGCAAGCTGTCTTTACTCTAGTGCAAGGGAGTTCCATCCAGATGTTTGGGACAACTTATTTTTGCAGAATGACTAAGTGCCCAGGAACCTTATGGTGTTTAAATGAAAGGACAAAAGGCATTTCAGTTTCTGTATACACCAAAACTTTCCTAAAAAGATAGCTGATTAGGCCCCTGCCAATCCAACTTTTAGCTCCTGCTAAATATACGGCCTACACAGTACACATTTTTACCACATTCCTTCTACCACAGCTTTCATTAGATCTCCACTCAATTCCTTGTTACCTTACAGTAAATCCTCTACAGTTCTTAAAAGCTAAGTGGAAGCACATAGAGCTACTGGACTCACATGCCTGTGTGCAAGGCGGTAATTTCATTGAACAATGCTAAGCCAAAATTATCTTGAAAAAAAAATCTTGGCTGCATTCATGGGGTGGATGGAGAAGATATCCATGGGTCACTTTTTCTTTTAAGGTACTGTAGAAGACTGCAGAATGAATAAGTAACATCCCATCACATGGTGGTGGGGATCACGCTTGGTGGTGGAGGTTGTCTAGCCTTTTCTTTCACGTTGGCTGCTAATTCTGAATTTTTCATGTTAACTCAAATGAGCTGATGAAGGAGATGCTGTAACTAAATACCACGGGAAAGGACAGAATTGCTTTATAGCAAGATTCTCTAACAGACTAATAATCTTCTGCATCATACCAACAGAAAGACTGCCCCCATACGTACACTAGGATTTTCAACTTGCTGGTTAAGAAGGGATATATCCCATTCACTGAAATCTCTTCTACTCTCTTGTACTTAAAAATATAAATGGTGGTAACTGTCCCTGTGGTAGTTTTGTTTGTTTGTTTGCTTTAAATTAAAACTGAAAAACCCTGATCAAATTAGTAGCTGGAAAAATTGGAAGAAAAACTCCTTAGGACTCGCATGATTTGTATCAGAAGTTTAAATGTGTATGGAAAATGTCTGCATTTCTGCATAAAAAGGAAATTAAACTCTCATGGTAAAAATGTAAGCCTGATCTTAAAAAGATGTACAATTAAAAATAATGCATCTATAACCATAGTGATAAAGTTAAACACAGCGCCTAGGTAAAAGACAGCATGACTATGACAAAACCTCATGTTCCCCAACCTGAGGGGTCTTTTCATTAGCATGGCTGTTTTTACCCTTTGTCATTTGTCATTCAGAAAATAGCCACCCCCTCCACAAACAACAGGATATTACTGCTTTGTAAACAAAAATGAACAACACAGGCCTCAGTACTTCCACAGCAGTATCACAAACCACAGCAGCATGGGCATACCTGAGGACATGCACTTTCCCCCTCAGCTTGCTATGTGATAAATGTACTAGATAACATAGACAAGATCTCAATCTCAGTGATACAAGAGGAACCTATGATGTGCCTTAAGATATCTCCACCTGGCTAGAGACAGCTGAAAAAAGCTCAAGAAATCTTGAGGAATGTGGAACATTCCAAGAAATTCCAGCATGTCTGGAAAAAAATATCAGTGAATGGGTAAAAATAATCCTAAAGAGGTTTATTTAGTTTTGGACTTTCTGTCAAAGACTTGCTTTCTACCCCCTTTCTCAATAAATTTTAAGGAATTAAAACAGATTAACTTTGTATGGAAGCAAACTGTAGGGAGCCTCTCTAGACTATGTATCCTCGTTATGGGAAAAAGAAACACCAATACACAGGAAGCATCAATATACACTGTCAATACACTGTCATTTTAAAGGACCAAACATTTCTGCAGGTGGGGGTGTTCTAAACATCCTGTGCATAACTGTTCTAGCATGCAACTCATGAAGAGCTAGGCTAAAGCTTTTCATGCCCACTTCTACTTTTCCTGGACTTTACTTGATTCCTTGCAAGCTACTGAAATTGTCTTCCCAATTTTACTTATGACATTGTTTTCATGCTTATACTTCTGAAGTCCTACATGCTCTACCAGCCGCAGTTAAGTAACGCTGCCCTACAGTAGTATTTAGAATGCAGCACAAACAAGTAGCTGTCCCCTGGAGGAAAAAAAAAAAAAAAAAAAAAGTTCATCTTTCCATTAGTTATGGGAGGGGCTGTACAGAGATCAGTTACATTCTGCTAACAGCTAGTCACCCCCTTCTGGCGATCTCACCAAACATATCTGGCTGTGCAAAATTATTTTTATCGATTACCTGGATTTTCCTTGCCCTGCAAAGTAAAACCCCAAAACAGCAGCAAAGAAGGTCCACAATTAGAATCATCCTCCATTCTCTAAAATCATCCATCAAAAGATTTTGTGCAAGCTTGAATGCAGATATACTTTGCCATACCATTCAATTCTAACCTCCTACATTCAATTCATCTACCTGTGAAGAAAAGTTCATTATCTACCTCCATTTAGTTATTTTTGAAATAAAGACAGGACAAGACCTGGTGCTTCAGCATCACTTGCCTTATAATTTTCAACTCCAAGAGTTTACACTCCAAATACAGTCTTAAGAATGTCACTTCCACACATTCAGAGGAAAGGAAAAGTGTAGTTGTATTTGAACACCAGCATGACTAGAGTTGTTTATTTTGCTGACAGTCTAGGGAACGACCACGTATATACACAATCTGAGTTGAAGAAAAATTGATATAGGAATAAACAAACATCTGAAGTGGAAAAAAAATATTCTCTGCTAGATTCCTGTCTAATCTTCCAAGAGGGTAGCTATATGGTCCAATGCACAACTAAATCAATTACATCTTCTTAATATTTCTGCTTTGTATATTATCTTTCACATAGAATTGAAAAATTGGATTAGCCCTATCCTAGAAATTATTTTTGAAAAGAATTATTCCACAAGTCCACTAGGGCATGTAAATGGCTTTCTTAAGAACTGAAAATGAGCTGCTCAAATGTGTTACTTGTTTTTGAATGGCACATGCTGAACTGCTGATGTATAGTCAAATTTATACCATCCATATGCTCTTAATTCTGTTGCACTCAGTAACAAACATATACCTGTCTTTTAACTATTTCAGTAAATTCGGACTTCATGTGTTTATTAAGAACACAGTGAACAACAACAAGCAATCACAGATATTCTTTTTCCCCTCCTTGTACATATCCTTGATGATTAAATGCATCTTTCAGCAATATACAAACTTTACCCATCACTTTAATGCAGCTCTTTTTACCTCTTCACGTGGATAAGCTACTTAATATTTAGTAACTTGGGTAGGAATGACAACATGACCCAAACAGCATCATCATACAAACAGTAAGCGAGTTAGGAGAATTACAGTATTTAGAAAGATACCACAGAAAGATAAAGTATCACAGAAAGAAAGATTAAGTAGTTAGAAAGATACCACAAAATTGAAACTTGGAGGTGTAAATAAAACCAGGAGCCAGTCAAAAGAAGTAGAAATTGTTCTAGTAGAAGCAGTTTTTGCAGTGAGATCTCCATAAACCCCAGCAGATTTGCTGGAACCTCCTCCTACAATATCCCGACAGAATCTACTCTTAAAACAGGGAAGTACTATAAAAGCATAAGTCGTTGAGACATTGAGTATCAAGCTGGTTAAATATAACAGTTTGCTTCACATAGCTACACATACCTAAAAAATGTGAACTAAGTAAGCTTAGATTAAATACCTAATGAAATCATCTTTCCCCCTCTTTATACTACAGAGATTAAAATATTTTGTGCAAACCTGAGGAGATGGGTCTTCAATCTATCTACGGTTTAAGCTACAGCTCCTCACTGAAGTATCCCAAACTGATCTGTTCCAGAGAACATCCAAAATTAACAATCACCTTAATCTAAACACTGGGTATTTTAACAGAGGAGTGTTTCAGTTTTGCAAATGCAATCCCCTTTCAAGAAAAAAAATCCATTTCAGAGTCAGTGTTCTCATTTCCCTGTTCACATTAGACATCTTCTCTGTCCATGTTAGACATGGTTACTCAGATGGATATTATTTCCTGTTCCAGTTTTATCTGCAATTTGAATATAGAGCACTCATGCTTAATGAATTAATTAATTCAGGGCAAGTCTCTACTTGGTTACACCTGTTAAATATCTTACAATTGCAAAAGTGCACCTACACTATTAAGGCATTCAATCTAAATTAATCATGGTTGTAGTAAAAATAAAGTCAGCATTTTAGCCAGAGAAAGGGAATATTTTCAGTATTTAAGGCATTAAAGAAATCAAATTCTAAAGTACACCTGACACTTCATTCAAATGCATGTTTCCTAAAACCACATTCTCAAATATACCAAGATTGTATCCTTATTAATACATTTATGCTAGTAAAGGATTAGATATCCTGATTACTCCAGCAAGATGAACATTATACAAAAAAATACAACAGTATTGTTTTCTGTATAGTGATCCTTCAAGAATCAGCAGATTTGTTGGCACCTTCTCCTTCAGCTTCCTGGTAAGATCAATTTCCTTCACAAAGAGAAGCAAGTATAACTTTCAAGAAAGCCACGTTCAGTGAAATTAGACAACTGTATTTTTCTTTCAGTCTTATACATACCTGATCGGGATGATATAGGAAAACAGGAGGAGGAACCGGAAAAGGTTGCGATACCACGGGCCTACAAATCCTTGCAAGGTTACCATAACAATTGATAGTGCAACTAAAGCCAAAAACAGGGCCTTGGTCAATTGATTCAACTCCAGGTCCAGCAAGCCAACCTAAAGGAAGCAGTAAAAACCATAGCCATAGTTAACCATAATGTTTGCCTTTAAAAAAAAAAAAAAAAAATTACCCTTTTGCAGTGCAAACAATTAGCCTGTCCTTCTTCTTCCTATTAAAAATCCATGCACTTGTAACAATTAATTGCATTCTGATAACCGAATTAATTATTGTTCCCATGCTTGCATCTAACAGATGTCCCCTGGCTCCAAGACAATAACAATTCTCAGAATCACAGTGTGGTCTGTCCTAGTCAGGCCTTTTGAATGCCTTTATTTCTGACACATCCCTCCCCTTGTCTTCTGATCCAGGATAGGAACACAAGGCAGGGGGAGGGTGTGTGGAGAAGACAACTGTAGAACTGAAGGTGAACTAATGAGCAGGAACAATTTTCTTGTCATGCATGCAGCAAAATACTATCACTGCATTTTATATTTGTAGGGTGGCTACTGCTCATTTACTGCTGGAAGATCTAAAACATGTTAGAATCAATGATAAATGGACAAATGCAACTGAGCATTGTCTTGTTCATATAAGTAGCATGCTTTAACTTGTAATTATACTCTCACACCAGTCTGTAAATCTGAACTCATCTCATAGAAATAATTTTTAATTACATGAAACTTCTCAGGTTGCCTAGAGGAAGGGCTCAAGGTCAGGTTGGATGGGGCTTTGAGCAACCTGGTCTAGTGGGAGGTGTCTCTGCCCATGGTAGAGGGGTTGGAACTAGATGATCTTTAAGGTCCCTTCCAACCAAAACCATTCTGTGATTCTATGAAACTTCCAGTTATTCAAAATAAGTTAAAAATAATCAACGGAAAAAAAAAACACACTTTCAAATCAAAATAGTAAGAGAGAACTTCAACTTTTTGTGGGTAAAAAGGTGTTTAATTTAGAAACACTTTAGCAAAAACAATAAATGAAGTTATCTTCCATCCACTGTTTCCCATGAAAAAGTATTTTTAAGCTATGTAACTAAGACTCTCACCATTTCAATAATGTATGCTGTAAACTAAGTAATTATATTCCACTTTTTGTGATGCTCTTGTAGTCAGTAAAATACGTGGGAAAAATTATGTCAGAAAGAACTTCCTAGGCCCTGTTACAGATGTCTTTTTATCTGTAAGTCATGCCAGTTAAGACCAGTAAAACATAACACTTCCTTAGATAATAAACAGTCTGCAAAAGAACCATTTAAATATAGTTCTTAAAAATTTCAGCAATCTTGCTTGTACACGGGCTGTCCCTTCCCTAGAGAACCAGGCAGCTGAAGACCACAGCGGCTGATTTATCAGCTGCATTTAAAAAGCAGCACAACGAGGACAAATATCTTGCAATTTCCGCTGCTTCAACTACTACATAGTTTATGCTTGAATTATTGAGAAAAATAGGTTTTTTGGATTAAAATGAAGAAAAATTAAGCCAGGGAAGTAGAGCATGTTTCAAAGCCCAGATCTTTTTGCGCTGACAAAGGCAGCCTAAGTTTCAGGCCTCGCTGAGGATCAGATGAAGTCATTATTCATTCAGTCAGGGAAAAAAGACTCAATTACCTCAACCTAAAGATGCTATCAATGAATGCAAAGTGCATATTTTACTCTATTCATCCAAATCCCATTAAAAAGTGAAAGGAATGATTTAATCTGGCCTTCCAGAGTTGGTCTTTTTTTTTGTAATAAAATAAAGAATCACTGTCTTGCAATATGCATAACCACTACCTCACACTTTTTTTCCTGTATCATAGTAGTGAATACTTTCCCCTAACCCTCTCAGTGTCCCCCCCGCTCCACCCCCTATAAAAAACCCCACCCCATAATAGAAAAGAATAAAGAGCTTCTTTGAAAAGAATGCCACTTTTTGGACAGAAACATTAAATGTAGTCCACTGCACACTGATATGTAGCTAATTCAGTTCATTTGTACCTTTCTAACTGATGAAGACTGAATTGATATAAATTTACGTTTGGAATCAATAAAAATATTTTTGGAGTAATATTAAGAGAATAAAAAAAACTGATGATGAAATTTTTTCACATAATAAATCTCCTCCTCCAAAAGATTTGTTTTGTTAGTAATGATGTTATCCTTTTTAATATAGATCATACTATTGCCTATACACAATTTTAATATTTTCATTTCTGATAGCAAGAGAAAGCAATTGCAAAACTCTTAACGTGATAAATGAAAGAAGTTTTAATAGAAATGCATTCTCCCTTCCTTAAAAAAAAATATATAATATACTAAAACATACTTTAATTCTTCTCCACTTAAACAACTTCCACAACCTAACTAATGAAACACTATCAAACTATCCAGTTTTCATGTAGAAATGCACTTATATTCTCTAAAATTCACCTGAATACTGAAAAAGTAGACAATCTAACAGTACTGTTATTTTATCAAAGCATTTGTAAAATATGCTAATATTCCTGAGAAAGTGATTTTTTTCCTTTTGAAAATAATCATAACAAGAATAATTATGACAACATAAGAAATTGATGAGTTAAGTACTGAAGTAATTTTCCACATTTATTGCTATTTCCTATATTAATAAAGCAAGTTTTCTTCTACTTCTCATAATATTTGTTCTATTTGAAACGACCGCATTAACGAAATTAAACACCACTGGAAATTTTAATCTCCAAGGAAAAATTTGTATATAGTGTCTAAGACAACCACAATAGTTTTGCAAAGGGGCTGCTCTAAGATAATGAACACAATAATTGCCTGTATAATCTAAAATGCTACTAATAGCAACAACTGCAAATCCATTTAGCTCCTCTTTAATTTATGTAGGAAGTCTTAAATAGCTAATGGTTCTCAGTAAAATATGGCTAGTACCATCAGCAAAAAAGTATGGCATTGTCTACTTGCACCAAAAAAAGTAAAAGTAACGTTTTAAAAAATACAGTATTTTGGAATCAAGGAATGATTAGAAGTCTAAGCTTCACATTTTGGACTACAATGATTAAGTTACTGTCTTATAAGAAAAGTCTTAATTTAATTAACAAAAGTTGAAAGCAGCCTGACATTTCTGTGTATTACAGTAGGCTGCTGGGGAGGTTCAGACTGAACGTTAGGAAAAACTTTTCAGTGAGAGGGTGGTCAGGCACTGAACAGGCTCCCCAGGGACACAGTCATGGTACTGAGCCTGCTGGAGTTCAAGGAGAGTTTGGACAACGCTCTCAGACATATGGTCTGATTTTTGGGTGGTCCTGTGTAGAGCCAGAAGTTGCACTTGATGATCTTTGTGCATCCCTTCAATTCGCGATATTTTATGTGATGTTATGATTGTTATTGCTGCCCCACATGCTTAACTTCTATGAAAGGTTATCCTCTGAAGCTGTTAAGCTGTTATAATAACAGAAAAATTCTAATATAAAAAGTATATTCCTTGGACTTTTAGTTTTTTTTTTTAATGTTAGAATATTAGAAAACAAACTTTGATAATTAAATATTGCATAACAGCAAAGATTTCTTACATAGTCTAGTGTAGTCATTTTTTCAGTTACAGTTCCCAGTGTGTTTGGAATAGTTGCTCATGGTTTTGTTACACACCTTACTTTAATACTTCCGAAGTATTAAGGCAGTATCTTGACTTCCCTCCTCCAAACACCTCCAGGAAGGTAATTATATTTCAATAATCAGTCTGGTTCTGCACTGACAAACACCACATTGACTATAATGAAATTTCATGGTATGTTTGAGACAGACTTTGGCTTTAACTTGCATTATAAACATATATATATATATATACACATATATCACTATTCTTTACACATGCTCTGAACTTAACTTTATTACACCTTAAATGCTAGCCAACTCCTTATGCTTTCATTAACTACAGATGTTACTTATAGTCTAAAGTTATATCTGATGGAGGTGTAAAGCAATTTAAAAATACTGAAATTCGAGTAAATTAAATTATCTTTATTCTTTAGGTTGATAAAAATAACCTTAGCCTAAGAAAAATGGGCAGTTCTTTTTCATAAAAGAATAATAAATTTGTATATGGACTAATATATATAGTTGGCTGCATATATCTGAAGCCCTGTGGATTTTTTTTTTCTCCATCTGTTGACTTTTTCTTATAGCCCCTAGAAATAACAGATTACTAACCTGTGCTAAAGGCTATATAAAAAAGTGTCATTATCTGCTTACCCAAGTCTTTGACACTAAAAATATACAGCAATTTTAGAGTCTGTAAATGTTTTTTGTAATTCTTTATTTCTGTGGGTAGTCCAGTGATTCTAATTCTTGACAGCTGAACAATTCAGGAAACCACACTGGGATAGCATAACCATCATTCATAATAACTAGAAGTGAATTCAAGTTTAGGAAGTACCTTCGCTTCATTCACTGTACTCAAGTAATATGCTGACAAACATGTTTTTGTACAAGCCTCTCTTGACTAACATAAAAAAAAAAAATCTAAAACTTGCACACCTTTATATTAGAGTTTTTAACTAACACCCCGCTCATTCTTTTAGCAGCAGATACAAAGTAGGAAAAGCAAACAGAACACTGAAATACATAAAGTGAAAAATGTCACCCATACTTGCTTTTTCTCAGAACTATTTTCAAACTTTCCAATCATTTGTTTAGCCGTGAGAACAACGACTAACCCTGAAAACATTTTTGAAGCACTAAAAAACCTCTTACAATCTTATTCCTTTTAGAAATAGAGCAGCAGGCGATGGCTTAGTGGGGTTCTACTTGACTTAGTAGAACTGAGGTAAATTTCAGCTATTTAGTCTGCTCCAGTGGTATACAGAAGTAATAATCAGATAATAGTCCATTTGACTTCAATAATATATTTTGTTTCCTTTGGCAAAAGAGTATGCATTCTTCATGCTAGCTTAATAAAACTAAGTATTCACTTTGACCAAACTAAACTATTTTATATTATATTAATACTGCAGGCTTACAGAACAAAATTCATTACATTTTTGAATTACCCTTCTGATTTACTTGCCCTTAATTCAACAAGCTACTCCTAACCACATATCTACATTTGAAATAAATTAATCCCTTAGATATAAAATTTCCATTTGTAGCTAGTAATATCTGTAATGCTACAAGAAAACTAAGAAAACTCAAGCAACCTTATCTCTCTACCTCCTTTAATCATCCATTTTAAATTGCCTTTTCCAGGCTCAGCATCACCTAGTTTGGATACTCCAAGTGAAAATTCAAAATCCTCTCCAGGTCTTTAAAGCTTAGTGCTTAGCTCTCTCTAGCTAGTCCACTACAATAAAAACTGCTAATGAGCTATATCCACAACTTTACTTAAATAGCTGAATCAGTTGCTTGAAGTAAGGCAGTCATTTTGGCAAGTACTGGCTAAAGACTTCAAAACATCCTTCAGTGTGCTTTCTCTTTCAAATGTGTCCTGATTTATCACCACACAAATGACTTACTGTATCTGCAGTATGTATCGAAAGATCAGAATGAGAGAAATGGAAGGTGACTCATTCTAACATCCACTTGACTATAATCCCACTTCACTTTTTATGAACAATTTTATTAACAATTTGCTATAGAGTTTAACGCTATCCCAACGTCTCTAAATATTTTTCAATCTGATAATTTTAAAATCAATTTGTATATATAATAATGAAACAAAATAATCGATATTTTTTCAGTATTTTGGTCTTTTTTTTTTTTTTTTTGCATTTAAAGATGTGCCATATATAGTTTGGTCAGCAGAGGGTGCTCAAGATTGGTGTTAGCTACTGTTTTAAAAAGCTCAATTGGTAATGCACTATCAAGAGTATCGCTGTACCTTTACAGGGCGACCTGTACTTCTATACAATCTTACTAGTCCAACCGTATTTACCTTGTTTCATCTGGAAGAATTATCTCAAGAAGTATTTTAACAATTCAAATTGAACTGAAAACAGTATTTACTTCTCATCAAGAAGTTATATTTCGTATACCTTTGTACAGTTACAGACTACCATCTTAAGGTACCACTTGTCAGATGCTGTGTGACCTCAACTTTGCTATGTATTTGTCACACACAAGAATGACTGATTAAAAACATCCACAAAAGCTATTAAGAAACTGAAAAGGTTAATGGCTTCTTAAACTCTAGCACCCATACAGAGACTGGTATGTAGTAACTAGTAATGTACCACCCTCTATTAAAAGCTATCAAGTGTAAATGTTTTTTTTCAAGACCACCCATTATTTAGAATAATTACATCAATAATCTAAACAAATTAGTGATAGTGGAGACTTCAACAATGAAATCATTCATACAATGAAACTGTTAAGCATCCTTTTTTGGTTCCTTTTTTTTTTTTTTTTTCTTTTTTTTTTCTTTTTTTTTTTTTTTTTCCAATTTAAAACTGGAAATCAAATGAACTTATGAACTTTCAACTTTACAGATAGAGAAGTTCAAGATTTCATACTACAGACATTCAGAGTTCACCTGCAGCCTTTACAGTAAAGGCCCTTGTAAAGACCATCTCCATCTTGCTTACAAGCTGCCTTTAAGTATTGAAAGGCTGCAATAAGGTCTTCCTGGAACTTTCTCATCTCTAGGCTAAAAAAATCCATCTCTCTGAGCCTTTCTTCATAGTGGAGGTGCTCCAGCCCTCTGATCATCTTTGTGGCCTTCCTCTGGACCCACTCTAACAGGTCCATGTCTTTCTTGTGCTGGGTGCCGAAGATAATTCAGTGATAATTACACAAAAAAAAGGTTTCAGGTCTGATTTCCATATATATTTTGTGGAATAAAAAGCAAATTAATTTATGCCACTGTTTCCTGATCAAGTTTTTTTCTCAATTTTATTGTATCATTAATGAAATACAATA
>CM021766.1:47845559-47904488 GCA_011076525.1 Nettapus auritus
AAAAAGGAACTAACTGCCTAACCACTTTAAAAGTTAAACTAGAAAAAAAAGAAGTGGTCTATGTGATATGTGATAGGAAAAAGGAAAAAAGCTTATCCTTCAAACCCTAATGCAGTAAGAATTTTATTTTCAGTTGAGTTGCATATCATCCTTCTTTGCTTTTATAAAAAAAAATATTTGAGTAGATTCCTTGGAGACTATGAGATTAAGAAAAGATTCCACAAAGTCTTCAGATCATAAAAGAAATGAAACTGAATGCTGTTTTGTATAAACAGCGTTTTGGGATACATTCCAGAAAGATACGGTTGGAAGGGAATTACTTTTAAGAATATGAAGAGCGGTCCAATCTTTGCAAACTACTCCACAATCTAAAACAATATTTTCTTCCAGTAAAAGCTTGAATGTTAATGCTTAACCTATCCACTGGCTTATACTCTGAACTGAGGCAAAAAAGAAGGGAAAAGATCAAACTTGTTAAGAATGACAAACTTGTTACTTCAAGGGTACAGCGAGAACTAAGCAAACTATCTTAGTTACGATTACTATGTTCAGCCTATGTGAAAATAAATACTATATCCTGATATGTATAGAACTTTCCTTTTCCCTCTAGATTTTCATCCCTGTAGACTAAGATTCAGGTCATGTGACTCACAATGGTTACTCAGCCTCCAATACTTAGAAAATTGCATCGGATACTAATGACACTAATTAAAAAGGTCCATATATGAAAACAATGTTTCTCTAGGTAAAGAGATCCCAACAACACAACCAATATACTTTGAACATACACAAAAGTCAATCTCTATGCTTTCTCTTATAATTCCTTTCCAGCACACTCACACACAAAAGAGGTAATTCAGAAAACATGAAAAGAATTAGTCAAGTTATGGAAATGTATGAAAAATAAAAATGATATAGGTTTCTTTCCTATTACTTGTTAAAATTATTAAGTAAATGTATTAGGTACACCTGACTTTCTACACAGCCTGTTTCAGTCTCTAGACTTTAGAACAGTAAATTCTGTAAGCTGTAAAATCAGAATCCGCATCTTTACTAAGGAAATCACGCAGAACAATTCCACAACTAAAGGTTTCAATTTCCAATAAAATTCACCCAGTAAGAAGAAATGTACACATAAAATCAGTAATAACTTTACTAATGTTTTTTTTTTTAAAAAAAAAAAAAAAAAAAAAAAAAAGATGGAACACAACCCTAATGGAGAAAAACATGTAAATGGTGTATTTCCATGATTCCAGTATTTTGGTTACCGTTTTGGCTTGCACTGCTGCCAGCAAAGCCTCAGATACTGTGATACATTATGGAGGTGGTGCAGCTCTAAGTGGTCAGATGAGTATCATTTGAGAGCCGGAGCCCATTTGCCCCATCTCTCAGCAGCTGCTTTTTGCCAATGGCCTGATTAATTCTGAAAGGCAACAAAACTGTATGGATCAACACAAGTGAAAAAAGCAAACTCCAGCAACTGATTAGCAGCAGTAGAGACAGCAGCTGAGAGGAAATGGCCATGGACTGCCTCTTAACAGCTCACTCGGACAACTGAACAGCAAATCTCTCTTTCACATTATCTTCTGTAGAATGATAAAATTTCAAATTGTTTATCTATTTTACCAAAAAAATATCCATTTTAGCCTAATTTGCTACAGGTAAAATACACTATTTCTGGTGAACAAGCAACAAGTTATTGCTATTTCATAACTTGATCTACATTTAAAAAGAGTTGCTTGGACTGTTTTGTGAGAGTAATCTGTTGGATGAACTGCTGCAGAAATGGTGTTACTCCATAGCTGATCCTTAAACACTGTCATAAAGCTGAATTTTAACTTAGTCACTATAACAGAACAAAATGCAAACAACTTTAAATAAGAGTCTCCAAAACTGGAAGTGCAATATCTCAGAACATCATCAAGTAAAATTATTGGTGAAAACAACGAAAATATAGGATTCCAAGTCAGATATGGCTTATGGCTAGTCCTTGCCATTCTGGAACATGTAATTTTTATCTCCCTGTATCCTCATGAATTTAGTGTAGGAATTTTAATAATTCCCAGATAATTAATAATTCCCAGATAATCTCAGAAAAGTTAAATGTATATATGTGTATATATATACACACACATACATACACACACTTGAAACAAGCTTCCATTCTAAGCAGCTTTCAAAGTTGGATATTAGTAACTGCACAGTTTTAGAAGTTCATATCTTCTAAGGGATCAAAACTAATGAAAGCTAACATGGGATGCATTCTTCTTCTGAGCTTGAGCCCATTACTTTTCCCCTGTAACTTTTTGAAGAATACTGGATGCATTGCTTAATATATAGAGAAAAACAATAATAGCTGGATTATCGGAATTTTCACTGGCTAACAGCGACATTGTATCATTTACTGACCGTATCAATGATCAAAGATTTCAATTGCCACAGTTATATAACAATTATTTTGTTAAGAATTAAATTGTATATTGTTGCACATAATTTGCCTTGCAGTAGGATTGTAAACAGAAAGTGATGGAGAAGTGTTAATTCAACATCCATGTTCCAAGTAGCACAGAACCACTGACAGTATAAAAGACAACTGCTCATTTCAGTACTTCAGCAGCAGCTAGGTTGACTGACTCTGAGGCTGTAAAGCAATGCACTGCACCACACTATGTGCTTCGCTACAAAATTATAGGTAGCCAGAAAAGATCTATCACATGACTTAGCACACCAATTGCACAACAAGTTTAATTGTTGCTTTCAGAACAAATTGGAAGTTAAGGCACAAGTTACTCTGGGACTTTAACTTGTGAACTAATACCAGGTCACAACATGGAATAACGACTTATTCTCTATCTCAGTGATATAAGAGCAAAGTAGATAGGCAAGTGATGATGTAATTATTTTCTGCGTGCCAAAGAATATACCTTAGGACCAGGTTTGCCCCAAGGCTACAGGCATCATCCCATGAATGCAAATCCAACTATAACTATGAACTATGGATTTCAGACTTAACTTTTACTAATTTGCATGAAAAGTGAAGTCCAATTCCTCAAACACAGTCATTTACTTATTTTTTTTCTCTGATCTTGTATGCCTTGGTTTCCCATTTGTAGTATGACCCTTTTATTACTTGTGAAATGTAAAGGAGAAGACTATAAAAAAAACACAGCTAATGAATAAGCAGATGTTATAGCTGGAGCTTTCTAAACATTTTACCAAATGTCTTGGGAAGCTGGAGAAGTCCCCCTGACTGGTAGTTAGCCAACATTATAGTTATCTACAAGAAGGGCACGAAATACAACCCAGGAAACTACAGACCTGTTAGTCTAACCTCAGTACCTGGAAGTTATGGAAACTATTATCCTGAGTACTATTGAAAGGCATTTAAAAAACAAAGGAATTATCGGGAATAGTCAACATAGGTTCATCAAGCAAAAGTCCTGCCTTAGTAATTTTATAGCCTTCTACAATAAGGTCATATCCTTAGTGGATAAAACGAAGGAAGGTGGTAGATGTAATCTTTCTGGATGTTAGTAAGGCTTTTGATACAATCCCTCACAGCATCCTTCTGGACAAATTGTCTAACTGTGAGTTGAGCAGGTACATTCTAAGCCATGTGATGAACTGGATGAACTCAAATAATCACAGTGAATGGGGTTACATCTGGCTGGCGGCTGGTCACTAGTGGTGTTTCCAAGTTCTAAGGTCGGTTCTGTTCATCATTTTTATCAATGATCTGGATGCAGCAGTTGAACACATCCTTAGCAAGTCTATTGACAATACTAAACTGGAAGGTGTTGTTGATTCCCTGGAGGGATGAGAGGCCTTGCAGAAGGATAATCTGGACAATCATCAGTGGCACGAAGCTAATGCCGGATTCTGTACCAGGGATAGAGTAATGCAGGTCATAAGTACAGACTAGGAGGGAAGTGATCAGAAAGCAGCCCTGTAGTAAGGGATCTAGGGGTGCTGGTTTACAGTAGGCTCAATATGTGTCAACAGCATGCCCTGGCAGCCAAGATCTCCACAATATAAAAAGGATGTTAAGATACTTGAAAGTATCCAGAGGATACTTTTACAAAGTTGGTAAAAGGGCTGGAAGGTGTGTCCTATGAGGAGAGGCTCAGGACACTTGGGTTGTCTAGTTTGGAGAAAAGGAGGTTAAGAGGTGACCTCACTGCTCTCTACTACTCCCTGAGGAAGGGAAATGGAGAGGGAGGTGCTGATCTCTTCTTCCTGGTAACCAACATCTGCAAACAGCACAAAGATGCACCTGGTGAGGTATAGACTGGACATCATGAAAAATTTCTTTACCATGAGAGTGGTGAAATACTGGAACAAGCTCCCTAGCAAGGTGGTTGATGTCCCATGCCTGTCATTGTTCAAAGGGCATTTGGACAATGCTCTCATTGTCAGAGCATTATCATCATCAATGCTTTAACTTTTGGTTATCCCTGAAATGGTCAGGCAGTTGGACTCAATGGCCTCTGTAGGTCCCTTCCAACTGAACTGTTCTTTTGTAGTGTAAAAAACCCACGACTTGCTAGTTTGCATTAAGTGAATTCTGATCACCCATGTACTCAAAGGCTCTAATCAAGACTTTCAGTCTTCACCAAGTCTTTGCTTCCACTCGTAAGATTTTTCATAATGTTTTAATACAGTGTTAATGTTTTTGTTTGTTTGTTTGTTTTAATTAATTCATG
This sequence comes from Nettapus auritus, assembly GCA_011076525.1. NCBI lineage: Eukaryota > Metazoa > Chordata > Aves > Anseriformes > Anatidae > Nettapus > Nettapus auritus. The sequence goes on from CM021766.1 coordinate 47,850,263, forward strand.
TTAATATAAATGTAGCATTTTTCCAGCTGTCTATATATAAATGAAAACTTCATTTCCACAATGTGGAACTATACTTTTTTTCATACTAGTCATCTGATGATCAAAATCCCTGGTTCCACACCTTTGCTATTTAAGGCAATGGAGTTACTGGCAATGAAAGTAGTAAGATACTTTATTTCTGGCTGAGAGTGAAGGTCACAGAAATTTTGCTCCTGTGTAAAACATAATTTCTACTCATTTTGATGCATTCCAGTGTACATTCTAAAAATCCAAAACTAAATCTAAAATTATATTACATAGACCAAGTCATTTTAGTATTTCAATCTTAGTACACAAAATATGCCTTTTCAAATTAATTTCTTCTTCCAAATACATTTTTTTAACTTTATCCTCAAAATCTGTTTCCACTGGTGAGAAGATCATCTTTGCAGAGGGGATGTGCTAACAATCTTGCTTTCTATGAAGACCAAAACTGCAAGAGCGATTTTAAATTTAGATAGCAAAAACTATTCCACCCTTTAAATAGGTAAGATTGAGAGAACAGTGCAAAATTGCCAGACTAAATAAATAAACAACCTCAAGTTTGCTAATTTCTCTCTTGGTTAATTAACACCTATAAATGACCTTTATCACTGACAAGTCCAACTTCATCCAGAAAGCCGAGGTTTAAGAATATCTACCCAAATTGGATTGATTACTGATTATGGCATTGTGAAGAGCACAATTCGGTTGTTTGTTTGCTTCTCTTTTTCTTTTCTTTTTTCTTTTTTCATTTTTTTTAAACAGGCTGGAACTGCATTCCTGAGTAAGCTGAAGCGACTGCCAATGAGGTAGAATGCATATAGCCATTACACTATAACAATGTTGATGTTACCATTTCTACATTTATCTAAAGCACAAAACATTTATCATTTTAGACTGAAATTAAGCCTTGCCAGAAATCATTTTTCTTTATATTGTTTGGAATTAAAACCATATTAAACTGATCCATTATGAAAATTCTCTTCTATCTTTGTTTTCCAGACCATGTCTGCATCCTTAGGCAATGAAACTATTTTTATAATTATAATAAAACAACAAAGTGTTGACTTTAAGTTAAGAAAATTGTTGCTTGAATGACTAAATACTTCAACAAACACAATAAATCCTTCTAACTTTAACATACAGATAAAACACATTCATGAACAGATCCATATATTTACAGTTTATGACATGTAAGTTTGCTTAAACTTATTTCAGTCTTTTACTCATTGTTTATAGAGCAGGTCTGCATCTCTAAATTTTAATATTGACTTCTATCCTTAAGGAAGAAAATGAAAAAATTGCCATTAGAAAAACCCAGCTCATAGTACAAAGTACAACAGTAATGTTATACTCCAGTAAGAAATACAACTGAAGGAACTATCTTACAAATAATATTTCAATGCAGATAGGAATAATGAAAGAGCCATCTCCTTGGGTATCTTGCCACAGAAATTCCCATTTGGCAATGTAAATGGAGAATCCTTGATCTCAGTGTTTGCTTCCTCCCAAACCTATGTTCTCAACAAGAACATAACACATTTTACAACAAAATCTCTAGAGTATTATTTTCATTGTTTTCCAAAGAGCAACAAAGAGAGAGCCTAAATTATTTATCTATTTATTTTTAAATGTTTGCACCCCTAATCTCTCAGCTGTATTAACCCTTCTAATCTCAAAGACTGTTTTAGACTCCTTTTGCCCTCCTTCCGGCTTTAAATCCTACATATCTAATCCACCAGACAAATGTTATCATCAGGGTTGAGAAAACAGAGTCCCATTCCCAAATACACAGAGGAATAGAGAGCTGACTTCTACCATTCTCCTTGTACTGCTACCTGCTGCAAGGCTAACTAGGACTGAATATTACCTATAGGCAGTGTCATACGTTACAGAAATATGCAAACTGGTCTCACCCCATGGTAGAAGGTGTAGACACAACAGAATGTTAATTCCACAGCAAAGCAGAATTAAAAATGCATATTATAAAATGTTGGTAATTATTCTTTAAAATGACATACATTTTTTATCAGTTATTCATTTGTGATGGCAGTAGGTGTTCTACTGTTTTCAGTTCCCAAATCCTTTGTTACTAATCACACTCGTACACTACTGCTTTAAATAAGGATATTTAAAAAATCCTCACCAATATCATTGTTGAGCAATTGGTACATCAAAGATTAATTTACACATTTACAGAGTAATGTGAAAGACAGTTGACACACAATGGATGCAACTGATGTAGAAAACAGGCTCTAGAGAAAGTTTTCACCTGTTCACTATAAAGCAAATGTCAGAAATTTTGGAATATTCAATAGAACAACTAACAAGACAGAAAAATTTAAAGCAGGCCATTTTACATATACTATATTAAACATAATTCCTCACATTTAGTAGATACCTAGCAGCTAAATATGGTACAAAGAACTGATAGTCTCTGGGAAACAAATCAATACCTATTTGGAATATTGCATATTTTAATATTACAGTGATTCCTCAAAAGTCCTTTAGAAAATGAACAAGTAGAGTTTAGTTATACAAGCATCACCTGTCTCATCAGTGGCAGACAAAGTGCTATTTAATAGCATGATTTCTAATTGTTCTCAAACTGATACTACAATACCAGTTGATACTACAATGCCAGATTATATTACTGGAATTTGTGTGTGTGTGTACATGTACACAAAGAACATTTTGCTTCTTTAGTGCTTCATAAAAATTTAAATTTTATTGACATTCCCATTGGAGATAAAAGAACAGCTTAAAATTATTAACAACTGTAATACTAAGGTATTATGAAAGCAAAAGTGGTACAGGTATTGTCATAATGGTCAAGACCATGCTGAACCTTGTCAATATGCTATTGGAGCTCTTTATTGCATGTTTATCTGCTACTTAATGTTTTGCAGATGAAAACTTAGAACAACTATTTTAATACTAAGAGTAATTTTGAAAATATTGGTAAATACTGCTACCCTTTATCATACTTTTCAGTTTGAAATATTCACATGAAAAATTGTAGCAAGCATTTACATTGAGTACACCTCCAGAATCTGTTGAATTTGAGTAAACCATGTTACATTTATACATACTGCCCTATCAATTTACTATATTAAATAATTTCATTTTAAACATCTGTATTATTTATTTGTCTAAAGATGTTCAGAATTCTTAAGGAAAGATTCTGTTACTAAAGGGATCCTCTTTGTATCAGATAGAAAATTAATTACGAACCATAAACACTGTGCTTCCATTTTACTCTAATATTTTAAAATGTATATTACAAATATCTAAATAATAGAAGGCCACTTTAATGACTATAATGGTACGTATCAATTGTGTCTGTCAATGAGATATTTTGAAGTATCTCTACTGGAAACACAAATCAATACACTCAGGGGAACTGCAATAACTGCTTCAAGCAATTTGTATTATCATTTCATTCTTGATGTTCCTACTCAGTGTAACTTACTATGAACGGTGTGAAAATGGCAACCTGTCACAATTGATTTTTTTAAGCCTATTGCAAGATTTTTTCCCTTTCTTAATATAATTATATTCTTACTAAATACAAGTCTAGGTTGAAAGATACAGCCTACAACTCAAGTTTCGTATAACTGAGGACCCTCCCCTAGCCTGACTCATATTAGAAACATTGCTGATGAAATGGAGTTATTTCCATTGCTTTGAACTGAAAGAACCTTGTACAAAGGGAAGCAGTCAAACTTCTGTTATTTTTCCAAAAGACAAATCTCTTGAAAATTCTTTCATTACTTAACACCCCCCCCCCCCCCCCCCAGCCCCGGAAAAGCATTCTGGGTACTGACTGAAACCTCAGTTATCTCACTCTACCTCTTCTGGGAGTCAGCATAAACTTTAGTAGTCTGTTACATGTTACAAACATTCTTTAAAATATTACTTAATTTTGGCCAAATATTTTACAGTAAAAAAGTTTGAGGGAAGTGAATGGGGAGTTAATAATTAGCTGTGAGGCAGAAATATAGAAGTTTAAGGATGTACATTTACACTTTAAAGGAAAACGTTTTCATTAGTACCTGTAACAGGCCTAGTTAAAAGAAGAATAAATTTTACTTCTGAAATGAGAATGAGGCAGAATTCACTTCTTATACCAAGTGCAAGTCAATTCAGCACACACAAATATTAGAGCTTGCAAGTCTTTTGTTTTAGGTACATCTACAACTTTTATGAAAATAAAAGTAGGAAATCACACAGTAAGGCTAACTGACCTTGTTTTTTGGATTGGATGTATTCATTACACTTCGAGTTTCCTTCCCCGTGTAGATGACAACACCAATTACAGTTCCTGAAAAACAAAGTAAAACAGAGGTGTCAAGTAGTTATGAAAAAAGGGTTATAAAGGATATTTATAACTTCTTTAATAACATCCATAAAAATGACTACAAGATTTCCTTCTTTTCAATGGAAACAATAATTTCGAAGTAACTGGTTAAAGACTTGCATTTGAACTGAAAGTTGTCTCAAATTTTTCTAGAAGTTAACACAGCTTAAATAACTGCGCTTCACAAGAAATAAAAAAATAGTACAGCAGTGCTGAATACATCATATACAAATTGCCTCCTAGCTCCATCACCTATCACAATGTAACATGTACTTCACCCCATTTATTACTTTGACAGAATTCCATATAAAAGTGTTCTCCTTTTCAGTAACATATACAAATAATTCTCCAGTTCCGATGATCTTTCAGTTGATTATTACGGGAAGGTATAGAACTGGATTTTGGCATCACTAAATACATATCTCTTAAATAATAATTCAGATTTTTACTACTATTTAGATTTTTACTGCTATGTATCTCACTTTTTAGCACAACCAAAAACTTTATTTTAATTCTTTTTTTTCAAGTGATCTGAAATGGTTTTGTGTTAGTACAATCAATAACTGGTCATTTTTGTCATATTAATGCCATACGGAAATAATTGACATAACTTGTCAGAAACACCCTAGTCAGAAGACTCTAACATACACATATACACAAAACAAACAAAAAAACAAAAACAAAAACAAAAAACCAAGACTGGAGTTAAAGAAAGGAAGTTTCATTTATCAAAAAATAAGAATGCCAGTGAAACTCTGAATCCAGATACAAACAAATAAAAATAAAAAATCAGTGATTGTAGATTACATCTTTCTGGACCACTACATTTTTTTCTACTATTTTCCTCTTAATACTAAAGTTTTTCCTCAAGGCTTCCCTTGACACAATATTTTCCCCAAAGCTAGTTTGCCTCTGCTGATAGTTCCACATGCAAATCTGTATATTGGAAACATGTCTCCATAACCCCCACATACCATGATTTTGGGTGAAAAATAATAATAATAATAATAATAAGCCACAATTTCTGAGCTCTTTCTGACTGAAAAGTCACAGCAATTGAGTATTAAAATTTATAATTCATGAGCAGCACCTTTTTTACCTATGTTAATGACCTAACTGAAGACAATTGCAGATATCATCCATTTGATAGAACAGTTTCAGAGAGAATAGTTTCCCTGTGCAATGGAACCAAACAACACTGAGCATCAAAGAGTATGACTATCTGTACAGACTCAGGAAAGGAGTGCTTAGTCCCAGACTCCTTTGCCACCTCCTTAAACTTGATCTCTTCCCCACAACCCTCCAGCATATTCCTAATTCAGTATTTTCCTCAACAGTTTAAAGTTAGACCTTACTATGAAGGCTTTTCCTTGCAAGTTAGGTGGAAACCCCTTCTTTTTTTTTTTTTTTTTCCCTCTCCCCTTTACTTCCTTCCTTCCCCTTCATACCCTTCCTGAAAGATGTTTACCACTGTTTCAATTCTTGATCTTAACTCCTAGTTCATTTTCCCAAATTCCTTATTTTCAGTCTTTGTGCATAAGAATAACCATAGCTCTTTTTTCCTTCCTAAGGTCCTTCTGTCTTATTACACTCCGCAAAAATTAAAGAAAACCATTTTCTCCTGTTTAAAAAGTGCTACAATGGCTTAGGGCCTGAATGCAGCATCTAGCTAACATGAAGTCCTTATAATATTTGAGAGACATATGAAACATTATTAATATTTAGACTACATGGCTTTAAAATTATGTAACCTTGTAACTGATTAATTCTTTCTGATTAATATTTGCCTAATAAAAGATTTTAAGCAAGCTTTAGCCTCATTGTTGGAGTCTACATAAAAGAAAATCTCTTAACACATGCAAAAGCATGCCTGCTTTTTAGCAAGACCCTATCCAGTAAGCTACACAGAACACTTTGCAACCTGAAGTTTTAATTAAAGGAAAAAAGGTCAATAGCTTTAGTGGGATACAAATGACAGCATTACTGCCACAGCAAAATTTGAGTATAAAAACTTATAAAGGAGGATTAAAAAGATATGAAAATGTCAGTAGCACGAGGAAACCAATGGGAAGGCAGACAGAAGGGGAACAAGAGATTAATAGCCTGAAAGAGGCAAAGATTTTCAAAAGCCGTTAATATTACACGTTGTAAAATAAGAATACAGTTCCACAGATGAGTTTTTAGATATCAGATTTGATATTGCAACACTTACCTGAAGCAACAACAGTGCTTGCCCATAATGTATTTTCTATACTAAGGCTTTCGTGAACTGCTGGATCACTGTCTTCCTGTTAAAAACAAGAAGAGCTAGTAAATCAACATTACAAACAGTCATAGTTGAAAAACACCAAACCATCTATGAATAATTTGCAGAGGATGTCTGTATCCTTGTATCAAGTCACCGTATAGTAGCACCCACTGCATATACACGACATATACAATTAGAGTCCAGAGCAGGGTTATGAAGATGATCAAAGGGATGGAGCTCCTCTCCTATGAAGACAGGCTAAGGGAGCTGGGGATGTTCAGCCTAGAGAAGAGAAGTCTCCAGGCAGCCCTTATAGTGGCCTTCCAGTACCTGAAGAGGGACTACAGGAAAGCAGGAGAGGGACTCTTTGTCAGGGAGTACAGTGATAGGAAAAGGAGTAATGGTTTCAAAGTAAAAAAAAAAAAAAAAAAGGTAGATTTATTAGATATAAGGGAGAAATTCTTCACTCTGAGGGTGGTGAGGCACTGGAGCAGATTGCACATAGAAGTTCTGGATGCCCCATCCCTGGAGACGTACAGGTTGGATGGGGCTTTGAGCAACCTGGTCTAGCGGAGGGTGTCCCTGCCCATGGCAGGGGAGTTGGAATTAGATGATCTTTAAGGTCCCTTCGAGCACAAACCATTCTATGAGTCTATGATTGTCTAGATTCTATAAAACTCATATATGAAATAATGACTGACATTCCTATTACTTAAAGCAACTTATATTCAGAGAGCTAATAAAGTCAATAGTGTTTTTTTTAAAAAGAACATATCCTTTTCCTCATTTTTATCAAACTGAGGAATCATTTGCCACATTTAGCAGTTAAACTGAATTAAGAAAATTAAGTACCAAAAATTAATAACTTGTTTTCTATAATATCTTATTCATTTAAAATTCATACTGTACATTAGGTCATCATCATTTTGCAAGCCTAGTGATGTGATAGCAACTTCAAAGAAGAGTACTTCACTTTTAAATGTAAATACACATTTGCATTGTCTTACTGCATGCTTACAAAATACAGGTCCAATAGGAAAATACTGCCAAATAGGAAACTGCTTCCATGATTCCGTGAACTCTCCTCTCCCCTGCACCTCTGCCCCCCTCAGTCCACAAACTGTAAACAGACTTAATCTCTCATAATCAGTTAGGAGCAAGTACAGATTGAATTCATACACCAGCAGCTGTGCAATGTACTGTTTACAACTGAAGAAAACTTTAGGAGGTAGGATAATCAAGTGCATTTGATCAAATTACAGATTGTGCTAAATATTTTGCAGGAAATGGGGGACCACTGACTACCAAAGTGCACAGCAAGTTCTACATAAGGTCAATAATCAAAACCTATATCAAATTTTCACCTCCATTTTGAAAAAGCCACCAAACACAGAGTGGTCTGCTTAGAAATCTTTGTTTCTGAAAAAAATCCCCAAATAAGCACATACACTTTTGTGTATACAGGATCAGTAGCTATAGCAATATTTAAAATCATTGGTAGTATTAGTAACATATGAAGTCTTGATCACTGAAACATGAAATACAAGAAAAGTATTCTGATCTAGCTCAAAAAAATATGATTTGTAGTATTCATTAGTCATCTTTGTAATACCTGGTAACTTTCTTCTGAGACAAGTGCCTTTGACAAGGTTTATCCATACACTGTATCTTTAATAATGTGTCCTGACTTTATAATGCTCAGATTCCTGTTTTGATTGATTAGATTATTCAGATTCTGTGATTATTTCAGCCTTCTGAAAGCCCAACTAGGCAGTGCATAGACATAAAAATCTAATTAGAAATTATCTACAGAATACTGGTGTTTCAGAAGGAGATGCCAGTGCTACAGTCAAAGTACTAACTGTAGCGGCTTGGGATGTGGCAGCTGGTGGAGAGATTGCCATTTACACATGTGAATGTTGAAACATATGTATGTTGAAACAATATATAAGCCGTTTAAGTCCATACATGTCACTCATTTAGATGGTTTCAAAATTTGTTTCAGTGGGGCTAGCAATAGGAGATGGACAGGCCATATGAGTTGAAAATGGATACGGAATTATTTTATTCCCATCACAGGCTTTTCAGGAATTGCTAAAGCTAACAGAAAATCTTTCCTGAAATTCTTTCATATTGTCAGAAGGCACTGCTGCTACACAATGATGACTGGGCTTTTGTAGCAAGAGTGGGAGGCTGACACTTTGACTAGCACAAACAGGAGTCTTAATTTCATACAGCTTGCCTTGAGATGTACAGACTGTTTTTAGTTAGCAAAAGACATGCTAACCCTTATTATTACTGTTTAAATCTACAAACTACTCTGCATAATTCAAACTGTTTCATCTGCTTCATTTTTATTTCTATTATTTCTATATTTCTATATTTCTTCAAAAACTGGTGGAAAAAAGGAAATTCTTTTTAAGTATTCTAATCAAGAAATTTGTGGAGTTTCTAATTAAAGCACTAGGTTAACTGAAAACAAATATACAGGCATGAAAGAAAAATGGTTTTATTTATATGAACTCATTATTGTACCCCAAGGAGCATACCATGCTAGCATTTATCAGAGGAGTTACCAGCAAGCACATAAAGATTATGTATTTTATCAGAGCTGTCACTGAAGACACCACGTCTCAGTCAAACACTTCAAGCCCATGGAAATTAATGGTTTAATCTTTTATAATAATCAAAATACAGTGATACGACATAGATATGAACAACATACTTGCACTGAAGTTAGTCTAAATAGGTGAAATAGTTTTTGTATTTGCTCTCAGAAGTCCTATACAGAACACCCATTGTCCACAGCAGGACTATCAAAAAAAGTCTCTTCAAACATAGAGACAATTTCCCATCTGCCACTTGGTAACACTTACCATTACACAATCATACTGAAGTAGTCATTTTCATGTAATGTTGAATTACAGCATGAAGAAAATTTGAAATTCAACAGTATGGCTTTAACAATCCTTTAGCACAGAATATACAAAATTAGAGATACAGAAAAAGTGTAGTATTCCAAGAAACATTTGCTGCTATATCTTCACATAATTTCATAATCATAACTTCAGATAATACTAAAAAAATCAGACTTCAAAACAAAATAGATAAAGAAAAACATATTTTTATAGGATTTTAGGTTAATACATCCTAGGACACTAAAAAAAAAAAAAATAAAAAGAGGTAAAATAAAAAGCACTTTTATGCATAAATAGAACAGCAGTTTAAGTATTTAAAACTCAGGGTGGATTAAAAAAAAAAAAAAAGTTTTTTTTTTTTTTTTTTTTTCTGTTCCCCCCACCCTGCTCCAGTGAAGAGAGGCCATCAGTGGAGTTCCACAGAAAACTGTACCAGGACTCAAGTTGTTTCATCATCACTCCAGAATAGAAATGACTAATGCGGTAACAGAGCAAGAAAATAAATAAATAAATAAATCCCCCTACAAAAGTGGACAGATTAAATTCCCTACTTCAAAATGTAGAGTCATGCACACATAACACAAGACATCCTGAATTCACAAAGTAATGAGCTCTGAGCTGATTGTAACTACTCAGAAAGCAGCTTTTGAGGTTGTTACAAATCTACTAAAATATTAACTTAATAAAGAACAAACTGAACGCTTAGAATTACTAGGATAGAAAAAGAGAATAAAATCAAAAATATAATGACAGTACAAAGAAATACATGGTTTAGCCACATCTTAAGTATGTAGGCTCTAAATTCCTCTTACACACCCTTCATTCTAAACAGAAAATGAAAGGAACTGGAAAATGTTCAAGAAGGTCAAAGCATATAGTCGAAGTAGCTTCCATACTAGGTATGACTACATAAACTTGAACTCTTTGATTAGGGAAATAACAGAGACCTATGAAATGGGCAAGACAGGAAGGCAGGGCAGATACTGCTGTCTGTCAAAAATAAGAGACATTAATGAATCAGCAAAATTAAAAATGGCAATTGCTTTTCATAAAAATATGTAATTAACCTGTAGAACTTCTTCCTGTGTCAATGCTAAAAGGCTACAGAGTCATGGGGGGACTGGGTAAGTTTAAAGAAAGGAAATTCCTTGTGGGTTACTTAGAGAAATCAACACTGACTCAGGAAGTTCCCATGCCATGAGTTGTTAAAAGACAGAATAAGAATATTCTGAGGAAGTATTATCATCTTTTTACCCTGTTTCTTATTCTCTTTTTTCAGCAGTCTGCTTCTGACAAGTGTCAGGAATAGGAAACTGAGCTAGAAAATGTATTTTTCCCCAAAATGTCAACAGCTATATGTGACAGGTCCATGCTACACGAGTTTTTTTATTAGTTTGTTTTTAACATCTGAACTACAAGGCAAAGTATTGGAAAAATGACACCAAATACTTTTATACCACAGGAAAAGTAAATGAAGAGTGTGATGTGACAATGCAAAGCTGCAGTATAGGAGAAATAACACAAAAAGATTCTTACAGGAATTATGGAAGAAGGACCCAAACTTAAGCGAAAACCAGCCAAGGTCAAAGGTTGGAGAGAGATAACTTTCATGATTTTGGGCAGAAGCTGTAAGCAAAAGGTAAATAAAACTGGGCATGCCACTACGTGCTGATGCAATACTCTAGAATACTCTCTTGGCTCCACCAGAAAAGTTGGATTAAGATGTATGGCTACATTTTATTCTCTTTCTACAGCCATATGTTTTGTTCATAATTTTTCAGAATCGATGAAATTCCTTATTTATCACGTTTACATAGTAGCATAAGACAAGTGAGAAGCTCTAGTAGTTACATCTGTAAATCCCTATTATGTGCACAACTATTTCAAAATAAGCTCAGCCAAGACAGAGAAGATGCTCTGAGAACCAGTAAAACGATCTCTCACATTTTCAGAGAACTCAAGTACAGTTAATCTATTGTTTCTTGATAGGGAATCTAGAAGAGGGGAGAAAAGGAGGAGAATTAACCTATGTTGTTGTTAAGGGTCTGACATAATCCTTCCCACATGTCCATGCAAAGACACACACTCACTTTCATGCAGTCAGTATACATGATGCACCAAAATCTACGGAGGACAACGAAATTACTTCATGTGAAACTGGTAGATATCAATAGAGTACAGTGGAATTTCAGCTCCTCCTGATTTGGTTATGCAGGTGTACTGCAGAAGGTATCTTTGATCAGCTATCAGGTTAGCTGTGAATATATTCCTCACGTAGGAATACTTAGGTAGAAGACGCTCCCACATAAAAATTCTAAAGCTGTGCACCTAAGTTAGTTTTTTGTTTTGTTTTATGGTCATGCACTTTTTGAAATGATCTAAGCTTGTCTCCTATATAGTTAGTACTCTGTCTTCATAATGGCAAAAAAAAAAAAAAAAAGAAAAAAGAAAAATCAATGTGCTATTACCCTGTCAACCTACCCTTGCAAGAATTCTTTGAACATCAATGCCTAAGTAGGAAAAATGTATACATTAGCATCACTAAGCACACTACTTTTTTTTTTTTTTTTAACCTTAATATAAAATAGGGATTAGATGTAGAAAATGATTTAGTGTAACAAGTAAGGGCTCACAGCAGAAGTGGAAAGGTAAATCAGTAGGAAAGGGTCCTAAAGCAATACACTGCCAAATTTTACTATACTGTATAGAGTTAACGCGAAGAAAAGGTTTCTAAAAATATGAACAGTGTGATCCACTATGAATCAAATTTGAGGACACTGCCCTCAGATCCATGCATATAGAAATGCAATTTAAACTGCCCTTCCTACTTAAGCAGTCCAAAACATATAATCCTGAAAGCCTAAGTACATCATGGTTATTTACACATATCAGGGATGCTGGAATCATACAGCTCTTATTACATGTATAAATGGAACCCACAACAGGGAGCAACTGTTTAGTTATCATTTCCCAATGTCTCAATTATACAAAGTGGAATTGTTAAAAAGGCTCTGTGGAGTTCAATTTATATTTAGAAAAGTATATGCTTAGCTCTTGGGATAGAAATAATTTTACAGCTGTTAAGAGAAGTTTCATTTGAACAATTGCTCAATACAAGGTTTAAGTAAACACTGTTGCTTACAGCTTTAGTAAGTTATGGGCAAATGACATTTACTTTGTAGGCTACATGAACTATATAACTGGTATAAATTGGTCTTTGAGAGCCAACAACTGCAATATCTCACCAGTGTACTTAGAAATGGGAACTGGAATTCCAATTACTGAACAAAATCTATTACCAATTTGACTCACTTGGGTAAAAAACCCCTTCTCTCTCTCCTGTTGTAGTTAATTCTCTCAAATTATTTTAGAAACAAATTATCAAGAGGAATGAGTCAACTAACATAGTGATAGTGATAAAACAATCACTGCATTTGCTAATATCACAGATAAAGCTAAAAATATCTGAAGTGATTTTTTTTTTTAATCAGCTGCTTGGACACCTCACTTTAAAGGGTTAACTTTAGCAGGCCACCTTCTGAAATTAACAAAAAAAATCACAAAAATGACTGCAAAGTTATCATATTTGGTCTTGAATATATAGCTGGAAAAAAGATTTAATAAAGCTCCCATGTAAGTAACTTCTAGTTTTATTTTATTTTTCAAGGTACTTGTACTTGAACTTTACAAGAAAAATCAAGTACCTCCAAAGAAACCCTGTTAAACGAGACACGTTTTTATTGCACATAAACTATCAGTTGCATTGTCTAAGGCTACTGAATACATTCAACTTGACATTTCTTTGACATATGAATAAAACATTAGATGCCTGGAGATAAACAATACATGCTACTACAGAAATGGTTTCATATAAGGTTATTGTGATGTCAACAAATAAAAACCAGAATCTGAGAATGGTGTATTTTCCAGATATTCTATTTGTATTAGCTTTCTGCAATACGTATTTACCAAAATATCTTGTACAATGAAGCATTTCCATAGCAAGAACATGGAAATATACTCCTGTAATGCTTAGGAAAGACTCAATACATCTTCAATACTAAATGCAGGTTTCACACTGAGAAATGGGAAAGAGAGGAGTACAACTGTATTTATAGACACTACTTACCCGTGTGAAGGTACCCTCAAAACTGTGAATATCCAGTTGTGGCTTCTGAGCGTAAACATAAGCATTGATCGAAAAGAGATCCTGTAAAACAGATTAATGTATTTACTAGTATTTAAATTTAATCAACTATTTTGAAGAACCTTTTAATGGTAAAGATTTCAATTTATGACCCTTACCACCCCAAGTTAAATTCAATAAAGTTTTATTCAATAAACGTGGTTTTCAAGTACATCTTGATATAAAAAAAAAAGATACAAAATGGTATTCTGTGTGTTGATATTTCACAAACTAAACTGTTTTATGAGTTAGAAATTTCATATAATTTATTTTTTCTTAAGACAGTAATATTAATATTTCTTTATTTTTCTTTATGGATAAAGTTTTTTTTTTTTTTTTTTAAATTAAATCAGAAACAAAATACTCTTCTAGAGCAAAAAGCCAACTGAATACAAGGTCAAGCAAAGAAATTGATTTAAATTCTCCTTAATTCTGATCACTCAGCATACACATGTGCAGATAACCCACGAAAAACTCCAGATGCTTTAAGAAAGTGTTGATGATTTGATGGAGCAAGTAAGAGATTTCAGCGTTAAGTACAATTCTCATGTATGGAAACACAATACAATTCTGGAGAAGAGAAGGTGCTCTATACTGATGCTCAGTCAGCCTAAGAATCTCAACCTGTGATGAAATACAAGGGTGTCTATCTTCTCACTGCATGTAGTTCCTATTATTTGGGTTATGTACATCCTTTATTACTGAATGAATCTTGCAAAAGGCTAATCAGACTTAAGATTCATTCTCTGAGGAGAAGACGCTATGTGTATAATACACTGTTCATATAAAATAGAATGTGCTGTCTTCAAAAGCAGAATTAATTTGACAGCCTCTTTTATGGATGTGTAGCCACACCTTTTCTCAAATATAGCTATTTTTAAAATCATGCAATTTTCTATTCATAATTTGAATATAACACCCCTCCCCAAACTTGAATAAAACAATTTGAACAATACAAAAATAGAGGAGCAATTGTCCGCCTATGTGTAAATGTGCCTTAGAATCTACACACTTGCATTCTTCTATTACTCTGATAAAATGACAATAGATTTCTGAATATAGATTTTCACTTTTCACAGTACGAGTGTATCTTTTTTAAAATATTGATAGTTTACATTTATCAAGCATGTTTGACTTAAGTTCAAAAATGTGTAGAATAAATCATCAGTTTATATTTCAGTTTAGATTCTGTAGACAAGAAATTTCTTACTTCATACCTTGCAAAAAAAACTTTATTTAACGTACCTTATAAAAATGAATTAAATCTGAACATTAACTCTCACAAATTATATTTATCATTAAAATATTAGTCACTTGTTGTAGTCTTTCACATTACGTTTAATTCATTGCATCCTTGTTCTTCCAATCTACTTTCATCAGCTTCAAGAGAAATAATTCATATGAAACTAATACACATGGTGTCCTATATCTTCATCATTCACTTCTTTCCAATCTGTTATCACCTACAACTCAGCTAATCTGGGCTATTATGTGCTTTATTATGCAAAGAAAAATAAAGTCTCTCAGTAGTGGATAGTACAGCAGAAAACTAATACCACACACATACTCCTATACACAATAAAAACTGCTAGTGAAATGCGTCAACCAAGAACTTCTCTCTTTTCAAAGAATGACTTAGTGGGAAACAACATTAGAATAAAAAGAAGCAGAAATAACCACCCTTTTAAGTACATTGTCATTTGTACAGTATTATTTTTTCCTGCTTTCCAATCCTCGTAGAGGTACTTGCTTCTATTGTGATGTCCTCCCTTGTTATATTTTAAATGTAAAAATTTCTACCACATTCCTTTCACGTCTTGTCTTTTAATGTTTTAGTTATTTTGTATGTCTGATTTAACACCTAGACTTTTCATGTTTTCTTTTTCTTTTTGAATTTCAACTCAATCCCACATATCTTTCTGAAGAACTGAAATCTGCAATTATTCTAGAATGCCACAAACTAGAACCAGCTGAGTACTCCAAGGGTGCATGCTTTTTTGTTAAAGAAATTAAAAAATATATATAAAAATTCTACTCTAGGAGAAAACTGAGGTGGTAGTTCATTGCTTTTTCATTCATGAGGAGTAGAAAGAAGTTATAGAAGAATATTACATATGCTCAGAAATTTTCTTAAGTATTTTTTCATTACTGGGGGAAAGGGAAAAGGACTTTTTTTTTTTTCTGTAGACCCATGTTCTGTACACCGAATGGATGTCATTCTCAGGCCAGTAAAATAAAGAAGCTGAAGTCTCTTAAGACAAGACCAAAGAATGATATGATTTATAGAAGACTGACATTTACATATGAATTACGTTCTACAGTAAAGGTAGGAGTACAAAGATGTTCCTTCATACAATGTTGCTTTCCTGGTAGCACATTTCTCATCTCGAAGTCTTGAAAGAAATCACAATGGTAGATTATTTAAGAAGGCATCAAGATTTATACACAATGCTACATGTAAATAAAAATTCAGCTCATTGATCAAGCAAAATTTGCCTGGTTAGGCTGTGTCATTGCTTCTCTCTGTATAGCAGCAGGGAGAGGGAAAATCCCTCTAAAAGAGATTTAATTTATTTTAAAAAAGAGAACTACTTTTTATTAATGATTTAACTAAGTAGGAGCTTGGTCTACATAAAATTCAGCTTTATCAATTATTTTCATATTATGAACACTGAACCACTGGTTCACTGAAGCCAATCAGTACTACTAACACATTCAATGGAAATAGGATTGTACATCCAAAATTAGGATGCTTTTAGGAAACAGTGAAGGCAAACGACCTCAGATTTTTTTACTTAAGGAAAAAAAATCACTTGAACCAGGGGATCATAACAATTCTAGATTAAAGAAACAACAAGAAAGACCTAAATCTCAAGCAATAAAAAGTTATTTTATACAAAAGTAGATGAGATTAAAAATAAAAAGACATGACGACATAATGTATTTCATAATCTGTAACTCAAAAATAATAATTAAAAAAAAGGCATTTTATCCTTTTTGCTGAAAGTCAGGAAATGACTTGATGGTACTATAATGAAAATGTTCTATTTTGCATTTCACAACAGTAATTTACAAATCATCCTAAAGTTATCAATAACAGAAAAATCTTCTGTATTAGGTCAAGGGCAACATTTGTTCACCTTACTTAAAGATCATTAAAATACATTCTTAATCATAACATGTAGTTCATTACAAATAAAATTGCCTTTGGTTCAATAAAACTAATTAAATGTAAATGCTATTGTTTACTGCTGTATGGATCTTCTGATATAAATCAGCAAGTCAACATTTATTGAAAATTACAGTGACCTCATTGCTGTTAATAAATTTACTTGATCACATAAGCTAGAGAAGAATGCCTCAGAATGTGCAGATTGCTAGAAAAACTGCCCCACCTATAACTATGAAATTGCAAGAAACCTAATCTAGGTGTCACAGTATTTGCAACTCAGCTATCATTAAATGACTTGTTGAAATTTTAATTCTCTGATCACATTAAGTGCTTTAGAAAGACAACAAAATCTGTACTGATCGCCTTGGTGGTGTCATCTGTTCTTTAAGAAAAGCTCTGATGGTCTGGAGGTTTATTTATTCTGGGTGTCACAGTGGGTAAGGTTACAATGCTGCTCTGATGGTGTGACTGACAGCTCATAGCGGCACAAGATACTCACTACCTTTATATCCAATAACTAAAGAAATCAAAATGTATTCCAAATATGGAGCATATATTTGTCAAATATATTACCAAATTGTTTAGTCTACTCTATGCTCAACTTCCATGGTTTTTTTAATTATTAAAAATATATTTTAATATGCAAAAAATAAACATTAAGCCTCAGCTTTGAAAATACCCTACAAGCACATGGAAAAGACACTGTAATAGGAGTTCATATGGGAAGAGTCCCTGGAAATCAGGAAAACTACTACTGTAATGAAAAACTGCTACTTTAGAACAGAAAGTTAGTTGGAACTCTTTGAATCCACCATAGCAGAGGGGATGGAGGAGAGAGGACAAAAGAAGAGAACACCAGCCCCTGAGACTCTGCGGGCAAACTGCCTCACCAGAGACAGCATACCAAACGACTCTGCACTTCTAAGCAGGTTCTATTTGTGATTGGAACCTGGTCGATGAATTAGCAGTTATAAATTTCACTAGACTCATTTTTGAACCCAATGACACGAACATGGACACTTACTCCAGTTCAAAGGCAGTACTGAATTCAAATGTTTTACTTATTTGAAATGGACAACACTAAAAGAACTTCGGGTCCTTCTTCTAATTCTTTGTAGCCACGCAACATACTGTCCTCTATCCATTTTCTTTCCTGTGTCTTTAAACTAATTGTGAATTTACCATAAAACAGCATACACTTGTGACGTGAAACTCTGCATCAATCCTTATGCAGAAAAAACTTGCACCTAGTTTGAGATCATCTGGAAAGAGCTGAAGGAAGGGCCCTCAAGTGTCACATTGCCACAGCTATTTCACCAGCGGCCCAGCAGGTGGCAAGCAAGAATTATTGCACAGGAGAACCATTCCAGTGGGGGGGTGTGTGGGGGGGTTGTTTTGATTGTACAAACATTTTGAAATGTATAAATTATCATGTGTACAATAAAATTTTAGTAGCATACTGACTATGGAAGTGGCAATGCTGTCTGATAGAATTACATGGAGCTGATAGAAACAGGTATTTATTGTATATAAGTGAACTGGCATTTGAGAAGATTCATTTTTCAAAATTACTTAAATCAAAGTACTTCTCATTAATGACCTGATTAAAAAACAAACAAAAACAAACAAACAAACAAAACAACAAAAAACACACACTTGCATAGTTGTTCCTTAACTGAAATGTCATATTTTAATTATGTCATTTAGTTTTTGGGCAAATAGGACAACGCACTGCCCACCTTATACAGCACAATGTAAATGAATGGAGGACCACTTCTCTAGCAGTTTCTTTTAGCAGAAGAAGGATCATTGCCTGATTATTCCAACTCTTTGTACAGAAAAAGAGAACCAAAGTTGATCGAAGACTGGAGCACAAAGCTCAGTCCTTTGCTAGACTGCTCCAAAACCCAACAAGTTTCACCTACGGTACTTCTAAGGCTACCCAAAAGCACAAGCCCCTGCACAGAGGGGCTGTGATTTAAAAAAAACACTGTGATTTAAAAAAAAAAAAAAAAAAAAAAAAAAAAAAAGTTGTAAGAGGTGTTTTCTGCTACAGTGATGACTGCTGAAGTCTATGGTGAAAAGAAGGCTACTTGAAATGGATTGTTCAAATTATCCTTGTTTTTAACCAAGCTGCTTCAACTTCTTCCACCATGTGCACATAAAAGCTTAGGTATTGTTTGCTGAGAAAACCTCCATTACGTATTTTAAGCATCCCTTTTTGAAAATCACTTGGGTGTAAGATTTTAAAGTGTGTAAAAAACACCTACCTCTACAAAAACAATTATACATCTTTAAAGCGTATGTATATCCTATTGCTACTATTAACTTTTTCCAAAACCGTGTTTTTACCATAACTATACACATAACATGAACATTTCTGCTCACTGCATTTTAATTTGACTTTAAAAAATGAATGTGTAAGGTGTATATATATAGTGATCTTTCCACTTTTATGACTGCACTAGGAACTACAAAAAATAATATTACTTTTAATGTGAGTTTGAATTTCACTTTCTTAGACCTTTGTTCTAACCTCGTGAAATTGTTCATCCACATAGTTTCCTCAAGATGACAGATAGCTCAAGCAGTAAAGGCAGAGGTGTTTTTGCAGGAATTAAAGAAATACTAACATGCTTCCCACAGGAATGGAAGCATCCTTCTGGGTTATGTGTTGGGCTCTACCTTCTGTGAAAGATACAGGATCCCCTAAAAAATATTTACATTTGTAGGCATTAGGCTACCATTTCCCCAAAACAATACAGGGACAGATGGAACTTCAGAGTGAAGAACTGCAAGCGATCCAAGACCAGCTAAGACACAGCCACTTAAAATAATTTAATTGAAGATAAAATTACAAACATTCCCTATTAACTAGAGTTCAGAAGTGTAAGGCTAATGTAAAATCAATCTTCTCTGAAAATAATGGTTTGGGACACAGTGTTATAGTGATGAGAGTGAGGGAACCACCAAGTGTCAATGGTTCGACCAAACCATTTCCAGTAAAGAAATCAGGAGGTAGTCTGCATGACACTGTATGATGCTTTCTGTCAAGTAAACAGCTATGTGAACATGGGAAAGTGTAAGGACACATCAGCTGCTTGGTGGCTTCCATTTGCTGCTGGTAGATAGGGAAACTTTGTTAAGTGATAAACTGTATTTGATTATCTGAATTCAGGCTGTCATCTACAGCTCATGAAAAGGGATCAGCAGGAGTCAGATTAACAGCAGCAGCAAATGGGAACAACTAAGGAAGGACTGGCTAGTATATTGGACAGTTGACTTGCATGCTGTTCCCAAGATGCATGAGTAATTTCTGTTAATACATTGCCCCTCTCTACCCTCCTTGTCCCAAATCACCACCACTTGAAGCAGCCTTCACTTACGCACAAACTTGAGGCTGCATGTCCTACCATTATAATGCAAACTCCCCAATTTCAATCATTTCCAATTTATTTTCTGCAAACAGCTGCAAGACAAACATTTACTTGGGAGAAGCTGTTGACTCCATCAAGAGTAAAGAGGCCTCGCAGAGACATTTTTACAAATTACTGGGCTGGACAATCACCAACAATATGAAACTTGACATGAGCAAGTGCTAGATTCTGCACCTCAGATGGGGAAATCCTGAATATAAATACAGGCTGAGAGATGAGAAGCTGGACAGCAGCCCTGCAGAAAGGTATCTGGGGCATTCTGGTTAACAGCATGTTGAATATGAGTCAACCGTGTGCCACGGTAGCCAAAAGGGCCAACCATACCCTGGGGTGCATTGGGCACAGCAAAACTAACCAGTAAAGGGAAGTGGCTGTTCCACTCTGTGCTGGGCTGGTGCAGCCTTACCTTGAATACTATGTGCAGTTTGGGGCACCACAATGTAAGGACATATCAGAGCATTTCCAAAGGAGGCCTACAAAGATGGTGAAGGGTCTAGTGCAGAACACATAAGAGGAGCAGCTAAAGTCACATGGATTGCTCAGCCTAGAGAAGAGGAGACTGAGGGGAGACCTCAGTGCAGCTTACAGCTTCCTCATGAGGTGAGCGGTGGGGAAGGCGCTGAGCTCTGCTTTCTGGGGACAGCAACAGGACCCGAGGGAATGGCATGGAGCTGGGACAGGGGAGGGTCAGGCTGGGTGTTAGGAAAAGGTTCTCCACCCAGAGGGTGGTCAGGCACTGGAACAAGCTCTTCAGGGCAGTGGTCACAGCACCGAGCCTATCAGAGTTCAAGAAGCATCTAGACAATGCTCTCAGACACATGGCTTGATTTTTGGGTGGTCCTGTGTGGAGCGACATGGGAAAAGAATTTGCAGGTGGCTTTGCACTGTTTCACACATCCCTGAATTAGAGATAATGAGGAAGCAAGAGGCAAAAAACAAAAACTTGAGCAAGGTTGAGATGAAGAAAATTAGCTACAGTGCTAAGGATGAGCTTTGGGTGGTGGCCAATTGCTGGCTGGCTCGAGGTCCGTGTCTGAGGGTCTCTAACTAATTGTATGTCAGATTTGGGCGCATGGACAGTATGTGGGGCTACGGGGAAAGTATATGTAGGAGTGAAAAATAGCAATAAAGGCCTTCTGTTCAAGAGCCATCAGGAGTCCGTGTCTTGTATCCCTTCAGAGCAACGATGGACTTAATGATCCTTGTGGGTCCCTTCCAACTCAGAATATTTTATGATTATATGATTACTTCCTTCAAATCAAGTAACTATAATTTTATACAATCTCTGTAGATGAATAGCAATATATTCCAGTCAAATCTATTGATAATTTTTTTTCCTAAACAAAGAATATAATAATAAAGTTACATCACAATAATTCTCTGTTGTACTAGGTCTACTTCTTCATTACTCTGCAGGAAGAGTTGCATTCAACAAACACAGTACGTGATACTTCCAAAATGAAAGAGAATTAAAGAACAGCTATGTTGCACACAGTTATAAACTATCTGAAAAGCACTAAAAAGAAAAAGAGAAGTCAAAGCAAGATAGAAAATTGACTCAATTTTAGACAAATGAATGTATCTGTGTCTCAAAGAGATGTGAAGAAACAACATTTTTTTAACGAATAAAATATATGATTAAATGGTAAAAATGATTACATGGGCCAATGATTAAATGGCAAAAACTGACAGAAGAGACATTATTACAAATAATGAATTCATCTGCAGGCTATACAATACTAATTAAAGTCAGTTCCTGCATTAGAACTACCTTCTGACATCTGATCTGGCATCTCTGTCTGTCATGACCAACATTCAGTTCCATCCCTCATTCCCAATCCTCTAGATACAAACTGATATTTTTTTCCTCCTCCTGAAACCAGTAGCCAAACCACTATGAATACAGGACGGAGCTCTATCTTTGGCTAATTTCAGTGTAGCAGCAACTCTGTAATTCACAAATAGCTGCAAAAGTCCTGCTAAGATCTGGCAGATAATCCAGACGGCACATGCAAAGTCTTCTCAAGATACCCTTGTCTTTACACCCAAAGGACTTAGTGTCTGAACACCAGAAACCTTGTACAAGTAAGTTTCCACAAGCTTGTAACTTGAGTATGTTTTCAGAGGAAGTCTCTTGACAACAAGCCAACTCTCCTGTAGAATAGCAAGGTTCTCCAAGACATGGAACACAATTCGGCATCCCATTAAGAGACGCATTTTTAGATGTCGTATTTTGAACGTATGTTTATATACACTCATTCTTACATCCTTTTTAACAATTTTAGTTCTACCAATTTACCTACACTTCAGATATACATATGCACTTGAGAAAAAAAACACCTGTAAACATTCAGACAAGTCCTAGAAAACTCTCCTTGCATGAACTTCCACTCTTCACCTTGTCAGACCAGAAAGCATATTGACCACAAAAAGCACTTTACTGTCCAAGTGCAGACCACTTTTTCCAAGTTTTAAGATTAGTGATTAAAGCACTGCTTCCTGAGGCAAGAATGACTTGCACTTGCAAGATAACAACTGGATGAAAAACCTACTATTGGGATAAGCTTCTGCAGAGTATGCATCTCTGATTGTGGACTCCAGTATGAACCACTAAGCAGAAAGATAAAAATCCAATTCTGTCTCCATTTCTTTTCAGTGTAAAAGCAACAATATTTGCATTACCGACTTCTTGTTCAGCATTCAGTGGAATACCTGTGTCTTATTTATTGCAAAAACCAGAACCGTGGTAACAGGTATTTTCCAATTACATATATACTTGCAATAATTTTAACAGTCATATCTAGAAGGGTTATAGGTACACATGGAAGTTTTTTTTAAAGCAAACAGATAAAATGCTTACCCCCAAAGCTGGCAATCTTTGTGTGCAACTGACAGCAACCTTCAGTTTCCAGTCTGTTTCTCCATCAAGCTGGTCAGTTCGAATGAAACATGAACCTTAAAGTTAGAAAGATGTGAAACTATTTTTAGTTATCAAAAATTCAGTTTGAGTTAAAAATTTGGAAGAGTGAAAGTAAAGCAATTTTAAAATGTTTAAAAATAAATGCTGTGCACATAAATCAATTCATACTTTAGAATCTGTATGCTGATTAAATGCTTTCTGCCACGAAAATAGAAAAATTTTCCTGATAAAATTAACAATGTTCTTGTTTATGAACATGAGAAAAAAAATTCTCTTTTACTGGTTTCTTAACTGTTTCTGAACAGGTTTTCAAATATTATCAGCAAGAAATAGAACTTCACTGGTGGAAGTTGGAAAAGGTTTAATCTTTTTCCTTTTAGGATTTTGTCACTTGTGCAATTCCAAGACAACAGAATAATAAAACACCGTCTGCAATTTTTTCTCATTGCTGCTATGACATATAGCAAGCTTCCATTACTTACATTCTCCTAGATTAACTGAAACTCCTCCCTCTCTTTACATCCTTAATGAGGATACTATTCAAAAATAGTTCGGGCACTAAGTTTTTCTACTTAGAAGTTTTAAATCACCTGTAATTGTCAAGGATCCAAAACTAAAGAAATCTGTAGACACATGAACGGTAATTAAAATATGATGGATGCTTAAGATACAGACTGATACATAATGAAGAGAATCAGTATGCTTTACAGACAGAAGACTAGTCGTCTTCTAGAAGACCAGACGAAAGAGAAAATTAAGTGCAGTGCAACAAGACTCCTCCATCACTATATAACATCCCATATAACTAGTTAGATGGTATCACCATATACGGAGTTTTACACGGGTTACTAATGTAAGACTCAAAAAAGACTTCCACATGAACACTGCAAACCTATTTAAAAAAATTACAGACTTCTAATTGGTTTGAAGCCTTTTATAAGGCAAAAAAAAAAAATAACAATACTCGTCACAGTTGCTACACTAGAGAATGCTTAAACATTTATTAAGTAATAATTACAGCTTCTATTAGGAGTTCAAGAAGTGTTTGGACAATTCTCTCACACATATCATTTGATTTTGGCATGGGCCTTTGTGAAGCCAGGAGTTGATGATCCTTGTGGGTCTCTTCCAACTTGGGATGTCCTAATACATTAAGGCTTAAAAAATTTATACACAAATTTATACTGTATACTATGGTTGTGAAACAAAGATAGATTTTTCTAGGTATTTTTTATTTTTAAACAACGTGTATAGACATAAATGTGTATACTCAAGTTATTCTTTATTTTAACTAATCCAATAAAAACTAACAAAGTAGTCTCATCACTAATAGTGATATGGTAGCAATTAAACTAAAGGAAACACTGGCAAAGAATTTTAATCGGGTTTGAGTCTTCTTACAGACAGTGAGCCAATGCTGGTAAATCAGTGAATCTAACATGCAATGCATCAGAATATCTAATAGGCTATGTATCAGAAAGAGTGAGTGAACTATGCATCTATGAGTGAACACGACAGAGATTCTTTTACAGGACATAGGGACCCTGATGCAAGTAAAATCTAACAGAACCCAATGTTTTATTCACCAGTGCCTATAAATTAAGAAGTTCAATGAGCTAACAGTCTGAAAAGACATGCTGGAGCAGGAAGCCATCTAAAATTATATCTGACCAGAAGGAAGCATTTTTTACACAACAGTCTTTTGAAAGAAGCTTACAAGTCTTCATGTGACAGCTGCATTTATATTAAGCACAAAGTAAGTAAACAAATCTTTTAATACAAAAGACTCTTAGAGCTCATACTTTAAAATGACCAAAGCACTAAGATAGAAACTGCAGAGCTGTACCTAAAATAAATTCTTGACAAGCTGATTTAAAATTCAACTAGATTCTTTAAGGATTTTTTTTTTTTTTCTAAAATA
This sequence comes from Nettapus auritus, assembly GCA_011076525.1. Taxonomy (NCBI): domain Eukaryota; kingdom Metazoa; phylum Chordata; class Aves; order Anseriformes; family Anatidae; genus Nettapus; species Nettapus auritus. The sequence goes on from CM021766.1 coordinate 47,875,446, forward strand.
AAATACTGTAAAGCACTGAATAATCCAATGACATACAATGCATTATAAGTAATGCTGAAATATCTAGCAACACCTAGGAATACCAGTTTCACTGTACATTCTATCCATGGCATAGATCAGTCTACTTTCCATCATACTTTTCCTGTTCAAGACGTTTCATGGTTCTCTTTACCCTTCCTGTCAATGGTTGTTTTCTTCCATCAATTTCATTTACAATTATACTATAGATCAATGCAGTTCAAGACCAGTGTGGCCCCTGTGAATGGTTGACTGCACATACATCCATTTAATAGAGCTCACACTATGACATGTATTGGCCAACCGCATTTCCTCTCCACTTCAGCAGTTAATTTCATCAATAACTTATCTCATAGCCTGTTTCCCTTTTAACCAGAAAAGGGGACTGCTTTCTGCCAAGTCAGCTTTCAATAATGATCACAACAGCAAAACCGAAACAATACAATCCTCTTCTCCACTTCAAATACTTCATCATAGCTAAGTAAGTCATTTTAATTATACAATGAGATATTAAACTTGGCTTAACTAAGTTATAAACACAGGAGACTAAACATATGACTGGAAACAACATACAAAAACAACTTCTAACTTCCACCAAGTTCCCGAACCTCTAAAGAACCAAGTATTTCTCACTTTGTACTTCGTCTTTCAACATATTCAAGTTAGCAGTACCTAAGACTTCTAAAATCAATCTCTTCTGGAAAAATAGCTCTTTTAACAGCATCATTCAAAAATGCTTGGCAGCGTACCTTTCCCCAACCCCAAAATCACAAGTTATTTTTTTTTAACTATTTGGTCTATGTAAACTTTAACAATGTTTTAGATCAGTGTTAAAAGTCACATTTCTAACATGAATATGACTTAGATGGAAATGGAAAAAACAACCATACAAACATCAGAATTTTCTGTTCTCTGTGTATTCAAGGATAATTTTTGAATCAGACAATTAATTTCCAGTGTACAAATCATAGAAGTTTATGATATTCTTGTGCATATTTTTTAAGTTATGTGTTGCTTAAATGAAAAGTCATGGATTTAAACGTTTAGCAATCAAGCATAGCTGACAACAGAAAAATTCCACACTGAACATAAGAAATCTCTATGGACAGAAATACTTTTCATAGGGCCATATATAAAGGAGAATAAGGAAATTAAAGTACTTTTAAAAGTGGGGGCACACAGATGCTCATTTCCCATAAACAGATAATCACTCAAGATTAGCAGCCAAATTTGAACATAATGTGTTTGATTTATTTTTGTCTTTATAGAGAAAATTTTGGAATGAAATGAGTCAGAATTTAAGGTTTCATCTAAAGAAATTACACTGGGTTTGAAGAGCTAATCATTTATCTGAAGTAGTACAAACTTCATGTGAATACATTTAAATTACTTTACTACTACCTAGTATTCATTTAGCATAATCAGTTGAAGACAGGCACAAATCACTTTAGAGCATCTCCATGCATGGTACGCCCAAGGACAACTAAACTGTTCTTTAAAACCATTTCAGCTGAAATCAGTGAAACGTGCATGCTTAGGTAAATCCTAGGACTACAGTTCTATTTTGGGTGTTCTAGCAAAACTTCAGCTATTTCTTGGAGGTTTCTCCTTACTGTAACTGTCCTGCAACAAAAGTGCCTGCAGCACAAAGGACAAAAACATTTTAAGAACCTGAAGTTAAATATGTGTATTGGATTTATGTGGCAAGGTTTTGGCAGCGGGGGACTGCAGGGGTGGCCTCTCCAAGAAGAATCTCGAAGCTCCCCCATGTCAGAAAAGGGCCAGTTTCAGCTGGCTCCAAAGGGACCCGCCACTGGCCGGAGACAAGCCATGAGCAACGCTGTTTGCACCTCTGTGAGAACAGATGTAAGAAAAGAAAAAAGCTATTGCACAACAGCAACTGAGAGAGGAGACGAGTGCAAAACAGCCCTGCAGCCCCCAAGGGCAGTGCAGGAGGAGGGCAGGAGGTGCTCCATGCATGCAGCAGAAGTCCCCTGTGGCCTGTTTTTTTTCAGTGAATTGATCAAGACCTCATTTGTACAGTTTGAGTTCATTTACAAAACCAGATTTATTTGAAGTCAATACAATATTTTAACATAACACTACTTAGATTCAAAACAAACATTAACATATGAAAGAACTTCTCTTAAAACTGAGTACCAAAATTAAAAAGTAAGCATACCTTGAAATGTAGCCCTTTTTTCCCAGAAGGAATTGTGTGCATTAATACTGAAGAAAAACAATGTTTCTTTCAGTAGCTTTTACACTATTTTGAAATAGAGAAACAAAAGCTGATCTATGAACATTAAGCCCATCATGTATCTGGCTAAAATTTGTCAAACAAAGCTCACGATAGAGTAAGTAGAAAGAATCTTATCTATTCGGTGTGTTCTGGACTTAAGGCTTTATTCAGAACATACATGAGGCACATGTACAGGACTAATGTTTCTGTGAGCATCTTATACTTACATGTCCATCAGTAACATAATGATTAATTTGTGGGTCTGCCTGCCTTTAGAAATCCTGAAGAAAAAGTACCAAAACAAAAACTGTGTTCGGAGAATGTTTGTCACTCTATAGTCTCAAACAAAAAAAAGGCTCCTACAATCTCACTTGAGAGAGGAAGAAGAAGAACAAGAAGGAAAGTTTCTTAATGACATAAAAAAATATGTATCATAAGCTTCCTCTTATATAATATTATTATCATCAGTTAGCTATTTCTCTTTTTTGTTATACTACCAAGTGATTATCCATATTTAGTTTCTTACAAGTCGTTATATTTAATTTCCTAAAATTATCATAATATATGTAAATTTGAGCATACCATCAAGCACTTAAAATTATATTTTTATATACACCCTTCAGAGAATCAATTACCGTTTTTAATACAGGCTTCTGAAAACAAGTTATTAACATCAATGTTATGTATTTTCTTAATGCATTCTACCTTTTTTATTATTATTATTTATGTCATTTGAAAGAATTCTTTTAAATTTATTAACTAAATTATTCGCTATTTTATTTCACTTGGAAATCGTGTTTCTGAAAAGCAAAAAGATAGACCTGTTTTCCTTAAAACAACTACTTCACTAATCAGCCTGTTTGCCAAGTGGTTTGTAAAGAAATGCAGTTAAAATAAGAACACTAGAATAATGATATTGACAAAGAGCAATCTACTTTGCAAAAGGAAAATAATATAAATTATTTATAAAAAGTTGCAGTACCTGATTTTCATGGAAGGCTATATAATGATGTAATTCCAATCATTTGAATGATTTTTTTGTTCAAGATTTAATATTTGCTACGACTGTGGAAAGAAAGTAACAACCCTAGAAAAGTTGCTTTAGTTTGGAACAGAAGCAAAACTGTGTCTCATTTGTACCATCTCCCTGTATTATACTGTTCTTTCAAGATTAAAAAAAATTTTTTTTTAGGCAAAGACTCTTTAATACCAGTGCAACAAAATTTCTCATGATAGCCTAATAAGGTCCTAAATAATCAGATAGAAGCACAATATTATACCACTTACACACAAGTGTTCTTAGGGAATAATGTTGTTGAAAAATCCAAGACTGTATAATCGAATCCAAATACCTCAAATGCATGCATCAACTCATGGAGAGTCCCTGCAAATTAAATTCTGAAAATAGCAATGAAAAATTCAGATAAGCTGGCAAAATGAAAAGACAGTTTACCTCTGCTTTGTCTACCAGTTTTGTTTCTACAAAGAGAAGTCAGGTAAGTATGGTAATACTTAAAGCACTTGACTTCCAGGACTGGAAAGGTTTCTTGACTAATAGAAACATAAGATGTCCTAGACTTCTTCTGCACTTGCTTGGAGCAACCACTTACAGCAGATCTTGTCTTCTACACCTACTTATCAGCATTTTCCTAGCAGGATATATTTGCAAAAAAGCCTTCATTTTTTTTCAGATTTAACATGTACATTCAAATCCTTTCCACATTGCCTCAGCAGTCAACCCCCACACGGAATTTGTTACAGACGTCATTGTACACAGTAAAGAACAGTGTATAAGAAGTTAATCAATAACACAGGAGTTCTGAAAACCTTACTTAAATTTCTCTTGGAGAACATTAAAGTTGAAGGTTTATGCTTCCTTTTTTTTTTTTTCCAAGTATCAGCAGTATTAAGAAAGATTTGTGGGTAGGACTTAAGAGGACTTATAGGTAGAATTCAAATATCATTTAAGACATTTTAATGTCATACTGTGATAAAGATGCATCAGACAGAAACAACTGTAATTTCTTTGTATATAGCAGATATGCAGTCATATGCCTTTTTTATTTTTAAACAAGAATAAAGACCAAGTGCCCTGGCCTTAAAAAGGTGTTATTTTATCTGATATTTATAAATTCAAGGCAAAATTCCACATCCCATTACATTTATAGAATTGAAAAATAAGTATAGAATGTATACACTTAGTCTCAAAAAAACAACCAACCAAAGAAACACCAAAACTAAAATTAAGTTACATTAATATTCTCTAACATGTAGATAATAGAAATTCAAGACAGTTATTCACAAGCACAGATAATACTAAACCACCACTATAGGTCTGGTTTCTTTCCAATAGTCAAATCTAAATAAATAAAATTATGTCTGCCTTTTCACTGAAGATCTGTATCCAATGAATTTTTTACAAATGAGAACAACAGCTACAACTAATGCCTTTCAAGGCTCAGCAAAACTGAATTATTAAATCTGTCTGCCTATATCCTATTACAGCCTACTTATGAATACTTGATTTTATTTTGTATAATTGACAACAGTTGTCAGGAAAGGAAGGTTTAACAGCAATCAAATTAAGATCAACTGGTCTATATGTCACAGTGAAGAGCCTGCATCAAGTGTTGATGAATTAATTGATGGGTCACTGTGAAACAGGGGATGTGGAACTGTGGTGTCATGAACGGTTATATATTGTCTAGTGATATTACAGTCTTCCTGCTTTAAGTCAAAAACACTGAAAGAGATGGCTTACTAGAATATGAACAAAAAAATGGACTTTGCATACATAACACCAGATCATTTATGAACAACTTAATTTTTAAGTCATTTATATTACTTAAGTGACTATGTGCATGAAAATTTTAAACTGATGACAAGATGAGTAGCAGCACCAAGATGACATGTTAGACTACAGAGCTTCATTTACCACTACAACAGAAAGCTTTCAGTTACGATACCTACTACAAAGGGGAAAAAAACAGCAGAACAGCTGAAACACCCTAAACATTTAAGCTATAGCACCATCCCTTTAGGATGTGATTACAAAATGTAGTCATTTTTATACAAGACCAATGAAATTAGTTTTAAAGCATTAATTTCTCTTAATACCAGTGAAAGAACTGTGTGTACTTGAGATATTTGATCTGAATTAAGAAACTGATGAAGCAATTGATTAATTGGAATTTAAGCCATCAGTCACTGGATCCATCAACAGATTCATTTACATTCTAAACAATCAGCTGATGGTCTTATAGGATACTGTGTATTAATACACAGTCAATATGATACCACCAAGCTCATCACAGTTCCTTATTGACAAGCACACTTGCTTTTAATCCAAGCTTGATCCACAACATCTTTTTTTGGATTGCTGTATTGATTCAGTGTGCTTTAGTAATTTTTACTTTTATTAAAAACATTACGGAATTATCGTACATACAGCAAACAATGTCCCAAGTGGGAAAAAAGCGTCTACATTCTCACGTTCACATTTTCAAATTTTAATGCAACTGATTTAGATTGAGATATACAGGTGGATACTCAAAAGCATTAATTAATTCACCGTTCCATTTAATAGGTTTTCATATACTACTTTGCTCCATTGTTTTTCTGATGTATACTAATAATCCCTTTTTGCAGAAACTCAGAGTACAGAAAAAAAGGTAATCTGTATTATTTGTACCTTTACCTGGAATGTGCAATTTTATATCTTGTAAAAAAAAAAATCTAAACAGTAATAAGTCTAAAACTCTGCCATACAGAATGCTTATAATGCTAAACAAGATCTTGCTTCACTTTCCAGATCAAAAAAAAAATCAAAGGAGGCCAGAATACCACTTCATAATGGTAGAAAAATCAGTACCATACTTGGTAGATATCAGCTGTACTGATAGCTTTTATACAATAATATTTTTCACTGACACCACTCTCTTTTTCTGCACTTGTTTTGTCTGCTATTATAATTATTTTTTGACATTTAGAACTGGAGTAACCTATGGAGATCTGTATCATGCATGATCCAAACACAATCTGATTAAAATCCAGTAACTGAGAATATTTTCAGCTTTGCTCGTTAATTTTTTTAACCAATTTTGCTAGCACCATCAACATTAGTCATGCTTAGGTATGTAAGTTAGAATTATGTTTCATTAGAATTGTGTTTCATTAGAATTATGTTTCTCAACAAGCAGTTAAGCAAATAAACCAGGGATGAAAATATTTTCCAAACTAATTAACAGAAATCACAGATTGCTTTGATGCAAAATATATTGCACGTCTGGATAAGTCAAAGGAATGAAACAGAACCTTTTGCAACCAAAGGGGTTACAAATGTTTTTAAAAATAAAAGTAGCTGCTCTGCAAATGATTTTAAGGCACCACTAAGATACCAAAATCACACAACATGGATACTATTCCACAAATGTAATGCATAAACACTATCCATGCTATATTATCATTGTTTTCCTTGAATCATTATTCTAGTCTAAGTACTGAGTTCAGTTGGCTTTTTCTATTTATCTGTGCTTAACACAAAGAACTCATTTGGCCTTTAAACGAAAACATTCAGGCTTATTATTGGGAAGCTGGTTTTCATTTAAAAATGGAATTAGAGGGAATTAGAGAATTAGAGCGAGATTATAGTGAGAAATTTCAAGTTTGCTTCAGTAAGACTCTTCTTCAGATTTACAGTCAGACTTGCAGTAGGTACACTGCAAGAAAGAATCATTACATTGCTACCTATAATAACAGAGATGGAATTAGGATATTTTAACTAGCTTTTCTTGTATTTTTGTCTTAAATTCCAGTAGAAAAATTAATCAAGTAATTTTCTGATCCCAATGCAAAGCACATATTAACACTGATGCCACAAGCCTTATAAAGTTCAATACAAATATTAGGAATACTGAATAAACTAGTTTCCTAATATCAGAGCTTTGACTGGACAGCAATACTCTATCAACATTCCTAACACTTAAATACTTCTAAAGACTGATAATACAAAATATATATATGTATATACAACTTAAAGGATAGTTCTTTTAGATTATTTAAAGTTCATTTCCTCTCCCAAGGAAAGCAGAGCTCACAAGCAAAAAGATACGGAGAAAACTGTATGGCCAAATATACAAGAATTCATTAAAAGCGCATTTAGTCTCCCAGGTTTAGCAGAAGTAATCAACTTGAAGTACACACCAGTAACTAAATGAGGAGGAGCAAAAATAAAGCCTTGGGACCTCATCATACACAAACACATAAAAGTCAACAGAGCTGCTGATAAAGCCCTCAGATTACAACAGGCATATGGGCAAAAACCAAACCAAACCAAACCAAAACAAAACCTATTGTTAGCAAAGATGATAATGTGCTTTACCAAACAGAAGCCTAGAAAGAAGCAACAGACCCACCCATGAAGACTGACCACTGGACTTCCCTACAGCAAGAAGCACACAACTTCATTCTTTTCCCCAGTTCCTTTTTGCTTGACAACATAAAGTTTGTACAGCTACAAGGACACCTGCAATCAAAACTGTAACTGAAACAGTTAAACATGACCTAATTTTCATTTGCCCTCCATACATACCAAGAGCAATGACAGTGTGGAAACATCGGCTTTAGCACTTGTATGGAGAGCCCTACTTACCTGTGTACTACTTGGAAGGCAGGCTCTCAGGGTCTCTTACCACTGAAGACAGAGATGCTGGACTTACACATGCTTCCATCCCAACTTCAGCCAGCCACACCTCAAGCCCCATATGAAAATCAGAAACTGACTACATCTCCAAGCTATGTTTTCCTTATGAATATGTTAAGATTGATATGAGAATCATTTCTAAATGTAGTGAAACTACTTAAAAACTACTGCAAGGTCATTCCTCATTACACCTAATAATCTGAACTTTATAGTTTATGCAGAAATTCCTTTTTCATAATACAGATGAGGATCACCACGATAAATTTTCCATTAATTTCAAAGAGTCATCAAATAATTTTAACAGGTTGCAGAGTAGAGCTTTCATTGAAGAAGAGGACTGGGCCTGTTCAGCCTGGAGAAGAGGAGGCTGAGGGGGGACCTCATCACAGTCTACAACTTCCTCGTGAGGGGGAGTGGAGAGGCAGGTAACCTATTCTCCACAGTCACCAGTGATAGGACCCGTAGGAATGGGGTTAAGCTGAGGCAGGGGAAGTTTAGGCTGGACACCAGGAAGAGGTTCTTCACTGAGAGGGTGGTCCTGCACTGAAACAGGCTCCCCAGGGAAGTAGTCACTGCACCAAGCCTGTCTGAATTTAAGAAGCGATTGGACTGTGCACTTAGTCACATGGTCTAAAATTTTGGGTAGACCTGTGCGGTGCGAGGAGTTGGACTTGATGATCCTTATGGGTCCCTTCCAACTCAGGATATTCTATGATTCTATGATTCTATTTTTAAAAATCCATAGTGCATGACATGATTCTTCAAACAGATACTTCATGGAAAACATAAAATAAACTGTTTCTAAGCAGGAAATTATTGAACCAAACTTGTGAAAGTTGTAAGTATTAGAGAAAACAGTACTGCATGACGATGAAACAAACTACTTTCATCACTTACTACATAATAATATTATTTTATCACTTAAAACTCCAAACTAAAGGAATACGTTAAAAAAAGCTTGCTAAAAATGACAAAATCCAGCTAAATGTGCAGTGATTTTCCAACTACACTTGCAAAGGTGTTTAAAGACAGACCTTTAAGGATTGCGCAAGAGCATGCATGAATTACATTTTATGCTGCTCCGCAAAGGGCAAAACTTTTCTAGTATAAGAAAATGGGGAGAAAGAAGTTCCCCTGCAGCCTGCGGAGAGGCCCCTGGTGGAGCAGGCTGTCCCCCTGCAGCCCATGGGTCCCACATGGAGCAGATCTCCACGCTGCAGCCCGTGGAGGAGTTCCCGGTGGAGCAGGTGGATGTGGCCTGGAGGAGGCTGTGGCCCATGGAGAGCCCCCGCAGGAGCAGGACCCAGGCCGGAGCTGCAGCCCGTGGAGAGGAGCCCACGCAGGAGCAGGGGGTCTGGGGGGAGCTGCCGTCCATGGGGGACCCGTGCTGGGGCAGTTTGCTCCTGGGGGATGGACCGCGTGGTACGGAGCCATGTGGGAGCAGTTCTTGAAGAGCTGCTGCCTGTGGAAAGCCCACACAGGCTCAGTTTCGGAAGGATGGCATCCCATGGGAGGGACCCCACATGGAGCAGCGGCAGAGAGTGACCGTGAGGGAGTGGTGGAGATGAAGTGTTGGGGACTGACTGCAGCCCCATTCCCCGTTCCCCTGTGCCACTTGGGGTGAGGAGGTGGAAGAGGATGGATGAGGGGGAAGGTGATTTTAGTTTGTTTTTTAGTTTCTTACTGCTCTAGCTTGTTAGTTATAGGTAATAAATTTCTCTAATCTCTCTATACCACGTTTGTTTTGCCCATCACGATAGTTGTTGAGTGAACTCCCTGTCCTTATCTCAACCCTTGAGCCCTTTCCATTGTATTTTCTCTCCCTTTCCTTTCGAGGAGAGGGGGTGAGAGAGCAATTGTGTTGGAGCTCAGCTGCCCACTTGATTAAAACCACCACAACCCCAAAGATGAACAAAGTGCTAAGCTATACTTCCTCTACCATTCCACAAGTGGACAACCTGGCATTAGAAGCCCCCTTCCAACATGTTCATCCAGTCTTCACTTCATTCTCTGGTCCCTACCAAGAAGCAAGTTAAGAGGTCCATTGAATGGTAATGCACTGAAACCTCAGAAACGTTACTGTGCACAGAGCTGCTGACAACATGCTGAATCTGACTGGAACTTTACTACAGACCCAGAACTTAAAACATTCTTTTGTATTATTCATGTAGTCACTTTGAAAACAAAACATAACAAAACACACGTTTTAAATAGACACCAGCAACTTTTTTATTATTATTATTTATTGTGGTCTCCCTTATTAAAAGTTCCACCAGCTAGCTTGCTTTCAAGTAACATCACATTTTCAAAAGTTAGCATACAATTTTCACATCTACCTGTGACATTTTTAAATGTGAGCAAAATCATATATATTACAAAACAACAGAGCTGCTGTATTTCAGTGCAGTTTGTATATCTCACATACATGGAAAAAATGCAAGCCATGTAAACTGCAGTGAACACTCACTCAGGATTTCAAGATATCCAGACTGCTGCTCCACTCAAGCTGCCAAATGCCCCAGAATCACTCGAGTGTGGGAACAGGCAGATTTATGACCAACACAATGTACAAGCTCTTCTATACATACCAGAAACTTTTTTTCAACCCTTTTTAGTTATTGTCTTTTTAGTTATTGTATAAATTTACAGTGAAGTATTTCCTTGTTACTATTTTAATGTAAACCTAATGCAACATATGCACTGTGCAAGACACCCAAGTATGCACAGAAAATAATTAGGCAATGAAATACATTTTATCTTCTAATAACATTTTACTATGTAATTTTTACATCAATAATACATATAGCATAATAGGATTAGCAGCTTAATGTTTCTACCTCATAAAAACCATCAGTGTTAGGTATATTTGTATCATCTGGCACTACTCACTGGCTTAAAGTAGATACCAAACATTTCAAGCCTGCATCAAATCAAATGTAAAAAGGGGAATAGGAACTTAAGTACAGAAACACATTAAAGTAGTTTGGACAGGAAGTTGGCAGATACTCATGCCCTGAAGATAAACTTCTATCTGGCTATATGGGCAAAACTTAACTCCAATCATTTATCATTCTTCATAGCAATACATTTTTCAAAGCATTTTAATTCACAGGCAGGTAAGTTTTACAACATATGTTTTCTAAACATAATAGAAAATGCCAGAATGTGTGATAAATGCAACACTTTTAAGCCTTCTTATTCTGCAGTAGGTGGTTTTATAAGGAGATTGAAAATGACCTAAGTTTGAGGCAACTACATTTGCAAAAATGAAGAGCTACAGAAGCCTCAAAATAAAAATGATTTTCCTGTTCTTTATTTCCATTTTACTCATGCCATTATTGATAAAATAGTTACAAGAAAAAAAAAAATCCTAAAACGACTTAACTAGAAATTTCAATACCAGTTATATTGTCTTCTTCATAGAATCATAAAATCATTAAGGTTGGAAAAGACCTCCAAAATCATCTAGTCCAATTGTTCCCCTACCACCAACATCACCCACTAAACCATGTCCCCAGGCACCACATCCAACCTTTCCTTAAACACCCCCAGGGATGGTGACTCCACTACTTCCCTGGACAACCTGTTCCAATGCCTAACCACTCTTTCTGAGAATAAATTTTTCCTGATAACCAATCTGAACCTCTCCTGGTGCAACTTGAGAACATTCCCTCTAGTCCTATCACTAGTTACTTTGGAGAAAAGGCCAACTCCCACCTCGTCACAACCTCCTTTCAGCTAGTTGTAGGGAGCCATAAGGTCTCCCCTGAGCCTCTTCATCTCCAGACTAAACAACCCCAGTTCCCGCAGCTGCTCCTCATAAGACTTGCGTGCCAGGCCCTTCACTGGCTTTGTAGCCCTTATGTGGACACACTCCAGAGCCTTCTTGTAGAGAGGGGCCCAAAGCTGAACACAGTATTCAATGTGCATCCTTACCAGAGCAGAGTACAGGGGGGCAATCACCTCCCTGGTCCTGCTGGCTACACTATTCCTGATACAAGCCAGGATGCCGTTGGCCTTCTTGGCCACGTGGGCACACTGCCGGCTCATGTTCAGGCGAGCATCTACCAACACCTCCAGATCCCTTTCCTCTGCACATCTTTTGAGCCACTGTGCCCCAAGCCTTTAGCATTGCATGGGGTTGTTGTGGCCAAAGTGCAGGACCCGGCACTTAGCCATTGGCCCCGGCTCATCGATCCAACCTGTCCAGATCCCTCTGTAGGGCCTTCCTACCCTCCAGCAGATCAACACTTCCCCCCAACTTGGGGTCGTCTGCAAACTTACTGAGGGTGCACTTGATTCCCTCGTCGAAATCATCAATAAAGATATTAAAGAAGATGGGCACCAACATCAATCCCTGGGGTTTGTGTCACTACTTGTGACTGCTCACCAGCTGGGTTTCACTTTATTCACTGCCACTCTCTGGGCCTAGCCATCCAGCCAGTTTTTAAACCCAGCAAAGAGTATACCTGTCCAAGCCATGGGCTGCCAGCTTCTCCAGGAGAATACTGTGGGAGACAGTGTCAAAGGCTTTCCTGAAATCTAGGCAGATGACATCAACAGCCTTTCCCTCATCCACCAGTCGCATCTCTCAGTTATAGAAGGAGATGAGGTTGGTCAGGCAGGACTTGCCTTTCATGAACCCATGCTGGCTAGATCTGTTCCCCTAGTTGTCCTGAACATGATCCATGATTGCACACAAGATGACCTGTTCCATCACCTTTCCTGCCACTGAGGTAAGGCTGACAGGCCTGTAGTTCCCCAGACCTTCCTTACGACCCTTCTTATAGATGGGTGTCACATTAGCAAGTCTCCAGGCATCCGGGATCTTTCTGGATTACCAAGACCGCTGATAGATGATGGAAAGCGGCCCAGCAATCACATCCACCAGCACCCCCAAATGGATCCTATCTGGCCCCAGTGACTTGTGACAGTCCACGTGGAGCAGCAGGTCTCTTATCTATTTTCACCTGAATTGTGGGGGGTTTATTCTGCTCCTGTCCCAGATTTCCAATAAGGAGGCTGAGTACCCCAAGGGTAACTGGTCTGACTATTAAAGAGAAGTGTAAAGAAGGCACTGATAACCTAAGCCTCTTCCTTATCCTCATTAGTAGTGTTCACTGTCACATCCAGTAAAGGATGAAGATTGTCCTTAGCCCTCCTCTTACTATTAATATATTTGTAAAAACTTTTTTGTTGTTGTTTTTTACCACAGTGGCCAAGTTGAGCTTATGCTGGGCATTTCTGATTTTCTCCCTGCATATGTTGGCAACTTCCTTGTACTCTCCTCAAGTTCCCTGTCCCTTCTTCCACAGGAGATAAACTCTTTTTCTCCCAGAGTCTCAACAGAAGTTTCATGTTCAGCCATGCTAGTCTTCTTCCCTGCTGGCTCATCTTATGGCACATGGGAACAGCCTGCTCCTGCACCTTGAAGACTTCCTTCTTGAGAAGAGTCCAGCCTTCCTGGACCCCTCTGCCCTTCAGGACTGACTCCCAAGGGACCCTCCCTACCAGTGTCCTGAACAGTTCAAAGCCTGCCCTCTGGAAGTCCAAGGTAGCAGTTTTACTGACCCCCCTCCTGACTTCAGGAGGAAAACAGAATAGCTCAGAATACTTCTGCTTCAGAATAGAGAACTCTACCACTGCGTAGTCACTCTGCCCAAGACAGCTCCCAGCTACCACATCTCCCACCAGTCAGAAACACAGAATAGTTAAGGTTGGAAAGGACCTCTGGAGATGGCCTGGTCTAACCGCCCTGCCAAGCAGGGTCACCTTGCACACCTAGCACATTTCTCTTCTTCACCAGCAAAATATTTTGTTTTGCTTTTTGCAAGTGGCATACAAAATCATTGCTTTAAACCTTCTGAATTATTTTAAAAGTTTTTTTAAAAAAAGAAGTAACTGAAAGTTACTGCTTTGTGTCAGACAAAGCAGTGCTATGTCTACAGAGCAAAAGTTACACTATGGGCAACTTCTTTATTCAGCAGAATACATTCTTCAGGAAACTTGCTGAAAAGAGTACACTGAGACCAGAAAAATGCTTTGAATGTGCAGGACAGGGAACCTTACAAAAGCATCAGTCTTCTGGGAATACTGGAGAATAAAGATGATCTTGACCTTTGCCCTGGTAGAAAATTAACCATCCTTTTTCTTGAGCAAAGTATAAGCAAAGAAAGCGTCCAAATAAAGGATACATGAACTCACTCTGCAAAAGACACAGACAACATGAAGAGCAGAAAAGCACTTTTAATAGTAGCTACAGATGCTCATAGACATAATATTTAGCCAGAAGAGGACAAAATTCTCTGGGGGAGATCTTTTCCCCACTTAGGTCAGTGCCAAAACACCTACTGAGTTTGTCCTCCAAATCTTGTTGAGCAAATGGTGGTAGTAACAAAAAAAACATCACAAACAAGTTTATGTACATTACCTGTATCTTTGTAACATGTGGCATTTTTTCTGTACATTAAAGGCGTTTCAGGAGCTAGATAATGAGCCACAACATTCATTTCACAGGAGCATAGCAGCATCAGCTTATAACAAGGTGTCTGGGAACTTCTGGGATTTTGAAGCCGATGTTTGTCACTGCCCTTGTACATCACCAAGGATGTAGTTGTCAGTGTACTGCCAAGGGCAGCAATCAGCTAGCCTTCAGGACCAATGCCACTACTGTCTAAGGAGAAAGATGAGGATCCTCTTCACTACAATCACTCTACATCTTTGCAGTTGAACCCCCTGAGAGAGATACAGGAAACAGTGATACTCTCCCATGGTGCAGTCACCACTTAGAGGGTTATCTGAGGTCATCACATGTTTGAGAAGCTTAATTGCTGGGATGAGAGCCATTATGGCACATACAGGGGGTACAGACAGAGTTAACAGAATTGTTACAGGATGTCCTACTTGTGAGATTGCACTTTTAGATTTATAAAGCTTAGCAATACTCACTACAGACCTACATAGTCCTTATCTGTTCGTGAACAGCAGGTCTAGCAGGGCACCCCTCCAGTAGGCTCACTAACCAGCTGAGTCGGGAAGTTATATTCTACACACTCCAGGAACCTCCTAGACTGCTTCCTCTGGGCTGTACTGTATTTCCAGCATGTATCAGGGAAGTTGAAGCACCTCATAAGTACAAGTGCTGGCAATTGTGTGACTTCTGCCAGCTATTTGCAGAATGCCTTGTCTGTCTCTTCATCCTGGTTTCCACCCAACTACTAACCCTACCAAGATGTTTGCCTTGTTGGCCTTCCCCTGATCCTTACCCATAAGGACCCAACCTTATCACCCCGAGCCCTGAGCTCTACAACATCGAAACACACTAATATAGAGAGCCACACTACTGCCCCTCCTTTGTTGCCTATTCCTTCTGAAGAGCTTATAGCTGTACAAAGTTTTGTTACAATTTTGAAAAATATGAATATGTTTTTGACTGATAATTAACACGAGTAAATATAGCCATTTTAAGGCGTTTTGTAAGTGAAATCCAAGAAACTCATATCCGATATGAGGAATATACCTCCTAAAATACTCAAATAGGTAAAACCAAACCAGTGTAATACTGCTCAGAAAAATACAAGGTACTACAATCATGTAACTGACATCATCTTTCCAGAAAGTTTCTTTACAATCAAAGGAATTTGTTTGCAAGAATTTGTAAATTATTTCCTATTTCCCTATTGCTTCCATTGCACAGCTATAGTAGTAGACATGCATTATTTTGGAATGTCCAGTCCTATATATTCAACTTAGAAACATACAAAACACTCTTCTGATGATTATTTGTGCATGATCATATGCTTAAGCTATTTTAAAGTTACATTTCAGCAAGAAAATGCATGAAAAGAACAGATTAGATTGCATAAAGTCTAGAATCCTTGGCCTTCAGCTACCGAATCACTACTTGTGCCATTTGGTCATTGCTCACTGGGTTGTACTAATCATTGAGTGGTTTGGGTTCGAGGGGACCTTTAAAATTAATCTAGTCCGGACACCCTAACATTGGGAGGGACACCTTCCACTAGATCATATTGTCCAAAGCCCCATCCAGCCTGGCCTTGAACAATTCCAGAGATGGGGCATCCACAAGTTCTCTGGGTAACCTGTTCTGGTGTCTCACCACTCTCATGGTGAAAAATTCCTTCCTTTTATCTAAATTACTTCTACCTTCTTCAGTTTAAAACCATTACCCTGTCCTATCACTACAGGCCATTGTAAAAAGTCTCTCTCCATCTTTCTTATAAGCCACCTTTAAGTATCAAAAGGCTGCAATAAGGTCTTCCTGGAGCCCTCTCTTCTCTGCAGAGCTGCTCTCAATCCATTCATCTCCCATTCTTTACTGATGTTTGGAATTGCCCCAACCCAGGTGGTGCAGCACCTTACATTTGGCCTTGCTGAACTCCATGAGTTTCACGTGGGCCCACTTCTTAAGCCTGTCAGGTCCCTGACATACTGAATTGTGAAATTTATGTGATGAATTCAGTGTTATGTTGAACCTATTTGCAGTGCAAAACCAAGTAATGAGGTTCCTGAGAGAGATGAGACCAACAAAGAGCAACCAATTATGTACAGTGGGTGAACAGATGAACCTTGAAATACAAAAATCCTACAGTTACTGTAGTGCTATCTGTGACCACTGAAATTGAGTAGCCAGTAGGAGTTGTTCTCCAGAGTATTTCCTCTAGCAGCACAAGCAAATAAAAAACAAACAAACACAAAAACATTTTTTGCCAATGTCATAGTTGCTGAGTATATAGAAGCTGATGCATTAAAATTCATCTGTGGACCATATTTTAGTAGACTTCTGCCTTTACATTTTTTCCAACTCCAATTTTGTTGGAGGAGGAATACCTCAATGACTATCTCAGTATTTCGACATTTAGGAAAACTGTTTTTTGCAGAAGCATTGGCTTTTGCTCTATTAAGTGTCTGGCAAAAATGCTAACTGTGCAAAAAGACAGATTTACAGGGTTCAAATATCATAGTCAGGAAAGTTGAAGTAGACCAGTAAAAAAAAAAAAAAATCTATTTTATCCTATGGAAGTTTGGAAATTCAGTTTCTACCACGAAAGGCTGAAGAGAAAACCCAGCTCTCCTTTTCATAGTATCACAAAGTAGTGATCCATGTATAGTATCCATGCATAAGAAGGATCTTGGGAAAAAGAAAAGGGCTAAACTAAAATTAATCAATTCTTATCCTCCTGAAAAGCTGCTAATGAAAAACAGTAAAATAACAATGTTATGATAAGTCTGGTTGTCACAGGCCAATTAGTTAGCAGTAGTACAGAAGACACAATTCTTCCTAGTCCTAGAATCTATGAAGCATGTCACATACCAAGAGGTAGTCATCTACTGGTTCTTTCAGCTGCAATAGCTTTAGAAAATAACCATTCCTGTGTACAATACTATTGTATTGCCAGGTCACCTTCCTCCCAGGAACCTTTAATTTGTGGCCAATTTCAACCAAGTAATGGTTGAAACTAACCAACTCTTGTAATTTCACAACTGAAAGCTAAGAGAGCACTAATACTACAGATACCAGGTCTTATAAACATATGCACCAGGTTTTCAAGAATGACCAGGTCCAGTTCATGTTAGAACACCTCTGTGTGTTAGTATAATAATACCTGACCTGTATCTGAATCTGGTCACTGAACCAAGGCACGTATGTACCTATAGAAGGCATAACCAAGTTTGGGAACAGGTATTTGAGCTCAGAGGAGAATTTATCTTTGAAAATTGTCTTTATTTAGAAACATATTATTCCCATAATGCTGAAGTCATCAACACCTGCTTCAGTCAGCAGTTCCTGTGGACAATCAGAAAGTTATACAGTGATGTCTGGAATGCCCCATCTAGCTTTTGTAATTGAACCTGCATATATGCAAATATAATGTAGAGAACATACCAAGCTATTAAAAAAAAGAATCTGAAAATTCTGTGTTAGAGGCCACTACGGCTTAGCTTAATTTTAGTTAAGGAAGCTCTGTTGACATAACACTGATCTTGGCTACATTTGCTTAACAGCTTTCTGCTAAGGTAGTCAGTTGTTTTTGGCATGATGCCTACTTAGACATCCAGTGAAAATAACCTTTAAACCACCTTTTTGCAGCAATGTCAGCATGAACATTTACCTTTAATCTTGTGAAGAGTTGATAAACAGGACAAATCTCCCAAATTACTTATCATCTCTGCTGTGTATGAGTGGAAAGATTCTGCCTAAACCTTCCATCCCACACCCCCTTTCAAATACATATAAAATAAAGATATTCCAAGGTTTTACTCTCCCCCCCACCCTTTTTTTTTTTTTCATTTTTTTTTAAAGCTAACAAAGACCTCGTAGAAGTTTGTTATATGGGGAGCCTGACAGCAACAAAACATTCAAGACAGAGGATTGCCCTCCCACACCCAAAGTAATTAATATTATTTGTTAATTATTAAAAATAATTAATAATTAATAATAATTAATAACCCAAGATTACCCAAAGTAATCTTAACTCTAAACTCAGCCATCTAGCTGTCTCCTTGCACACAGAAATATCAACTGATGAAGTCAAAAATGAATAGGAAACAAATAGATCACCTACATTTATCTTTAGATTAACTTTTCTAAGAATGATGAAATTCACAGGAATCTTGCAAATTAGAAATACATACATAATTTGCATTGTCATTACATCGGAAATACTATACGGAGATATTCTATCTGATAGAATGTGATAAATCTACCTGATAAAGTTACAAAAAGACATCTAATTAGAATTCAGTTTTATCAAAATAATCCAATAGGCTTGATCTCCTTACGTAGCCAAAGCTAATCAGACAGTAGAAGAGAGTAAAGTAGAAAAAAATCCTAAAAAAATTTGTATTCCTAAAAGTGCATTTGGGGAAGAAGAGGATAGGAGGAAAACAAGCACATAGCATTGTCTCATTTCTTCCATGGCACCACACATGGGTGAAAAGAAGCCATAACTGTTTTAGGCTGAACTTCATAAACTACCACATTATAATTCAAATTGCTTCTTTTTTTGACTGAAGATACAAGATATTGAAGTGCTGCAGACAACATTAATATGTGGTGTAAATACTGAAATGGGAAAACATGGAAGTGAGGTGGATTTTAAAATTAGTTCAAACTCTTTGCTTTACTATTTATAGATTTATGGTAACAAATTATAGATAAACTGTTTTATTGCACAGAAGATAAAATAAAATTACATACAGAACATAAAACCATGCAAAAACTAATGTGCTTTATAAAGTATTTAAAGTGTTGTCTATAAATTAAACCATAAATCAGTCAAAACCAAAACATCGAAGAAAAAGCAATTACAGATGTAAGTGTTCGCTCTTTAGTCAAAAAACAATTATTGCCATATGTTTGAAGTTCAGTGTTGGTTTTTTTTTCTTTTTAGGAGTACAACATGAATATAACTAGTCAGCCTGTTGCATGTTTACACAAAGTGAATTTTCAATGCTAAAAATCACATGCCATATAAAGTAGAAGTGCACATGAAATAATTTATATCAGAATTCTGGGCAGATTTCACTGAATTTGCTCTATGTTCATTTTATAGTATAATGAACATTTACCTAGTAGGTACACAACTCCTTCAAAGTGTTCACAAGCATTTCTTTTTCTTTCTTTTTCTTTTTCTTTTTTTAATTTTTCCTTTTATTTAGGGACATGCCAATCTTACATAATGAACTTTTAAAATAGGTTGTTTTTCTAGATTGCAAATTACTGGAAAATCTTAATGAAGACATTCTAAGAAAGCTGACTGAAGTAGACCTAAATACTGAATACCGACATAGGCTTGAACTATCTTACCTTCAAAAAATGTTTTTTCTCCCAGTGCTTCTGACACAGGGATTCACATTCCCTTTTTCCCCATCTGTACCTTGCCAAAGAGATAGTTCTACTTATATTAACTGTGATCCTTGATTTACTCTTCATATATATATTTCAATAAAGTTACAGAGCCATCCTATGCAGATGCATTTCTGATCTATATTGACCAATGACAACCATACCTATGCCTCATCCTTTAACTATTAGTACTAATGAGAAAGCAAACAAGACATGGTCTTAAAACCTGCCATACCAGAATCCAGGAACTTAAGAATTAACAGGGAGAAAAAAATGCTACACTGTAGATATGCAAAATATGAAATTGAATAACTTCCACCATTGCAAGCTAGGCAGCTGTTTTGTTCTTGTCCATTTATTCCAACAGTAACAACACTTCTCATATAAACCGCTGCAAGAATCCTAATTAAGGACAGCAAGCTAGCTCTCTGCAGATGAACAGTTTTTGATGTTCCTACAACAGAATACTGTATATTGAATTCTCTGCACACCCATCATTTGAAGATATTACCACTGCTACATACCCCTTCTGGACAGGATGACAATTGTTTCCAAATGCCTAGTTATCTAATAACTAATACAGTATGTCTAGTACACAGTAGGAAAAATGTCAAATAACACACCTTCTACTGCTTATGCATTGCAAGCAAGTTATCTAGTTCAAAGTAATTCTTCTATAGAGGTATAATTTTTCTTACAACTTTTCTAGCAAGTGTAATTTCAGCTGAAACAGTTTTTGGATAAGAACTAAGGGATAACACTGCAAGCGGCCCAAAAGGGAACATCATCAATCCTTTTATAATCATGCTGGATCCAAGAGCTCTGAGTTGTCAGGAGCATTATGTATTTTATTAAATTGTGGTACTGCAGGACAGAATAAAAAGAAAAGCCAACATACCCTGAACCAGAAAGTAGTTAAACAAGATTGAGATTATATACAGACTACTAGGAAACTGTCAGTCCAGACCAGTTAGACGTTATCTAGTGCACCTAACCAGCATTTCAAAGTCGTTACTAAGACAATAACAATATAGTAATTTCTTCTTCTTTTAGCAAATACATAGCTCCAATAGTATTTTGTAGGCTACTCAAGTATTTGTTTTCTCTTGCAAATTAACTCTGCAAATTTAACTTTTTGTCTGAAACATATCTGATAGAACTCCAATGCCATAGAAAAATACCGAAGTACTCCTAATATAGGGTTTATGAATACCACAGCTATTAACTGTGAAATTTAGTGCTGTGGAAAAACATTACACAGCTCTCCATGATCTGAAAAGTAGTAGTAATACAAAGAAGGGAAACTCATTTGACTTATATGGGGGCTGTTAAATTGTCATTTCCAAACTTTTATCAAAGCAGCTTTATTTTATAGGCTTCCTATTAAGGAGATATTTGTTTCCCAAATACTGAGTACTCCCCTACCAGCATGTGAGGAGAAATATAATTATGAGAAGCACTTTCCTTCCTCTCATTCAGAGAAAGAGTTCAAGGGGTGTAGGAACGGGGGCCAGGATGGGACAGACTACTTATTTCTAAAGTAAAATATTTAGTTATCATAACAAATGTTTTAGGTCATTTTAATAGTTTTTGTTTGTTTGTTTGTTTTAATAATCTCAACTACATTAATAGGACAAGATTTCAGTTCTTTTCAATTTAATAACTTGAATATAATCAAAGTAACATATTTTGCAAGATAATGATTAGACAAATACTTTAAAAATACTGTGGAGTCATATTAAACAGTCTCCTAAATATACTAGAGTAGTCTTAATGTTACCTTTAAGTTTTGTTACATCCATTCATAAATATCATCTATTTAGAAGAAAATATCTATATAGGTCTCATGTTCACAGTAAGATTTCCCATTTTAGAATCCAAGCTTACTCTTTTTCTCAGAAATGGACACCCTCCCATTAACCTGATGAAGATAGATCTCCTGTCATCAATTTATTTGACCACAATGCATAATCTAAAATATTACTGCAACAACAAAATTATCATGTAACCAATTTGAATTATCAAAACATACCAGTTTTTTCCGATGTTCTGAGAAACACCATGTCAGATGGGATTCGTTGATTCTGAGAGGGAGAAAAAGGTATATTTTTTTGTAAGTAGGAAAAAAAGTGAATTCTAATCGAATGTCCAGTAAGATCTGTCACCAAAAGGTCACTCTTGGATTGAAACTCAATTAAAATAGGATTTATCAAAGCAATTTGCATTCAGCGTTTGCAATTCAGAAATCAATATTTTCAAAAAATTATACAATAAGCAAACAACAGCTAATCCTTTCAGATGTTCTTTGTAAATGAATCATAGATACCCTCAGACCTCCAAGTCTTACGTTTTCATGACTGAAAATAGTAGTTTGAGCATATAAGTATCTAACAGAAATAACAAAAATAATATTTTACTGAGTAAAATCCTGACATTCAGCAGAAAGAAAACAACAGTGAAATTTAAAACATTCATCTCATCACTTAAGTTGTACTCATCATATATACCAAATATTCCCTTGCATCCTCTCCTCTCCACCTCAACGCACTCAAATGTACACAGAGGAAACAGCAAGGCATGGAACAACATTTTCCAATTTTACATATTTATAAACCTCTCCATTACAAAGAGAAAAATGTAATTTCTTTCTCAGTACCTATGGCATGCCAGGTCAGGTACAGTTGCAAGCTTGTTCTGCTATTTCCCTTTCAAGTATGTAATTCGCTGTATCTAATCATGTTTCCAACTTTTTGTTGATTATAAGAAGTCCAATCTACGCTTTTGCAAATTAAACAAAATTGAACAATACTGCCATCTCCCACACATGCTATCTGCTACCTAAAAACGTAGCTCTCCCATCACTTGTGCACAAAGCATATACCAGCACCAGTTACACATTGCCACTACGGGGCTTAAAAATGGAAAACCAGGGGAGTAAAAATAACCAACATGTCAAAGCTTGAAAGACATACAGGATTAGAAAAGAAAAAGTGACAGGCTAAGCTGACAGGAACTGGAGTGAACACTGGAAATGGCAATAAGAAAGGACTGATAGTAATGAAATGCAGTTTCTTCTATCACAGCTTATACCTGGTGTGCCACATGTCATCCTGTTCAATCCGGAAGCTAAACACAAAGATTCATTTGCTTTTCATTTACAGACTACACTTAACTAATTAAGAAATCTCAGTGTATTATTAGCAGTGACTATTAGTTTAATGCTAAAACTTATTTCTTAAAATTCATTTCAGATTACCTATTAAGAGGGTATAATTCACTAAGTTTCGCTTAGAACAATATTTTTCAAACAAAAAGCACTTCCACCGGAGAATAAATTTCAGGTTTTCATGTTCAAGGTATACTTGTTTGATATTGCCTTAAAAGCCACTTTACAGCTAAGGCTCATCTTTTACTTCTGAAGAGCTCAACTGTCTGTTTGAAGTGAGAGTGGAAATGAAAATAAATGTAGCTGACAAAACCCATCAATCGTATCGCATACATGAACCTCATGGATTCCAATCTTAAAAACCTGACTGAATTTACTCAACATAAAAAGTTAAGAGGTTCAGTATATACACATTTCAAAACTTTGAAAGTGAAGTGTGAAATGGGGAATAATTGTAATCAAATTGCAAAACTAATACAGTGGTAATTCAATTGTAGCTTTATTTTCTCCATAAACTGCAAGCTATAGAAAACTATTTAGTTATTTTATAGAGAAGAAAAGCAATAAAGGTGGGTTTCAGATTGTAAGCAGTCATACCTGCCTGAAAACTTCAAGACATTAAAAAATGAAACACCTCAAGTCATCAATGAGGTGCACAGAATCCTGCCTGTAAATTTTAGAGTAATCCTAGTCACAGAAATATATTGACTCACTGTATCAAAGCAGAAGATATATGTAATATCCCACAAATGTTCTATCACAGAAAAATGTAATTGGTTCAAAATTGATCTTTACATGCAACCCAAGAACATGCAGCATGTAGCAGCTCTAACATACTCATCCCAACAGGAATCTAGGCAACAGTCTGGAAAACAGCATTAGTACACATTCAAAAACCTCTTAGAGGAATCAACAAAAACACAGAGGAGTATTTTTGTTTGGTTGGTTTTGAGTCAAGTGTCCTTAAAGGTAAAGATGTAGGACTGACAACGCTACTCTGAAGTACAAGAAAGTCAGCATTTTGAATATGCTTTGATTTTAAAGCAGGCATGTAGCTTCTCATTTTTAACCCTCCACGTTTTTACTCTTTTCAAAGGCATCACGCCCTCTCATCACAGAGTGTCAGATTTTTTTTTTTTTTTTAAAGTAAATCAATCCATAGCAGTCTCCATCTACCTTCCCCCCCCCCCCCCGGTAAACAAGCTCAAAAATTAAGAAAGTTAATCAAGATCAAGAAAATTAAACACAGCTTTATATGACAGTTTGGGACCTTCAAAATACTGTATCTGACTAACGAAGAAAATCAGTTCAGAGTGAAAAAAATTCACGTCTCACTCAAAATGGAGAATAAATACATATTTACACCAGAAAACAACACTGAAGCAGCTGATTCTTTTTACCATACATAATGCACTACAGTAACATTTGCCTTAGTTCTTGAGAAGTCCCACTCATCACAATATTGTTTCTGACCATAAAACATCCTGGATACTATACATGTTCTAACACTAGGTGAAGTTTTCAATTACTACGAAGAAGCATTCCTGAGAGCACCATGCAATCACAACAGTGCCATTTAGAATAGCATGATCTGAATAAATGTCAGTCAACTGCAGATTTTATTATATAGGTTCACCTTTCAAGGTCACTGGTTCAGAAGTGGAATTAGAAACAACTACAGCTGTATTCTCTATTGATTCAGTATACTTCAGTATAGATGAGCTATGGAGATGGCAAGTCAGGAAACAGAAGCAATGACCAGTCCTACTATCTCAAATAAACAGTAAATTTGAAAACCGAGTGAGTCTGGAAATTTTAGAAAATACATGCATTTTCTGGTTTATCTAAAAACCCTACATGGACAGTAAAAAATCTCTACTCAAACCTTGAAATTATGCATTTTTATAAATAGATACTTAATCATTTGCAGCAAT
Source organism: Nettapus auritus (assembly GCA_011076525.1). Classification (NCBI taxonomy): domain Eukaryota; kingdom Metazoa; phylum Chordata; class Aves; order Anseriformes; family Anatidae; genus Nettapus; species Nettapus auritus. Next base: position 47,900,376 of record CM021766.1, read on the forward strand.
TCCCATTCATTTCTAAAAGTACAAACAGTTAAAAATATATGTTCTTGTCTGTATATCAACAGTGTTCAACTTGAAGATGCTGCTTACCCACAACCGTAGCGTTGGTATAACATTTTTAAAGTTTTGCCTTACAACATTAAATAAAAGAGTCGTGAAATTAATTATCCATTATGAGCCCAGATTCAGTCAGGATTAATGTTTCATATTCAGATTTGGGGAAAAAAGCAAGACAAATGTCAACCTTAATAATACATCCTGTGTGCATATTAGGCAAAATAAAAAAAATAAATAAATAATAATAATAATAAAACACACAAACAAAAAGGGAGAAATGAAATGTAAACTCAAAATTAAATATGTCCTTAAATGACAGTAAGAATAGACCAGACATACAGGCATCTGTATGTCTTCGTATAGATTAACTATACATTTTTGCAACTTCCCTACCAGCTCTGACAAATCCATCACACAAGTTTCAGGTTACTAGCTTCATGCCTACAAACTTCTAATTACCTGTGAACAAGCTAAAAAACTTGACCAACACTCCTAAAATTCTGCAAAAGTCTGACAATAAATTTTGCATAATAATCTAATAATCCAATACAGATTTAAGTAGAAGTTCTAATAATCAGATGTATTTATTTATTTATTTATTTACAAATCATTACCAGCTGCAATGAAGAATGCATCTCTCATATTCAATATATTAAATAGCAGGTACAAGGTGAGTTTTTCAAGAATCAAGTCTTTATACCTGACAAAACTGGGCAGAATCCAATTAGTCACATGATCATTTTAAAATTTTAATAGAAAACATACATCTTGATTTTAAGTCTTTTTAATTGGTTCTCTCTGCTTAGCTTTTCTTACCTATAGGATGGTGAAACCTTTTACATATTTAAATATTTGAATTTACTCTTGCATGCAGGGAAGGCTAGATACTATACTGTCTTTACCTTCTCTGTGAGAAAAAAAAAAAAAAAAAAAAGGTACTTAAGACTGGCATACCCTTTTCCATCGGGTTTTCAGTATTTTGGAAGTAGGCAGAAAGGTACTACATGATTACTAGTAAAAAATAAGTCACTATTACTGCTGACACTGTAGAGCAAAGATCCCCTTGCAAGGATAGAGTCCCTGATATTTAGTCACTATAAAAGACTGACTACACAAAAACAGATGGCAAGCATGCTGCAAAAATCTTTAACACCTCATTATTGAGAAAATTAAGTTCTGTTATATATTGTCACAGAAAACAGCTACAAAATGTCAATCATGTTAACCCTCTCCTGTCATATTTATCAAAGTGAAACAAGTTAAAACAAGAACACATACAACCTTGAACATTCAGAAACCTATGTAATCTCAATTACCATGCAGATGAAGCTAGAAATGCTTATTGATGTACAGCGAAATCTGGATAAACAAGTCATAAAAATTATTAGAATACTATTTTTTCCTAAGTCTGAGCTGAATCTGAGCTCTGGGGAAGGAGCACTTTCATTTCTCTTACAGTTTGTCATTGCTGCTCACTTACAGATTCTTTTCTAGAGATCTAGCTGTGATAAGACAACAGTCAACATAAGCTAACTGCTTCTCCAGTTGCTGGGATTCATTTTTATTATATTATTATCATGTTATTATCATGAAATCTTTGTTAACAAACTTCTGCAGCTCCCTCACAGTCTTCCAATTCTACAACTGCCCATCAGCTCCAGATCCTCAACAAGGTTTATTGTCCTTTCTTCTCCAAACACATTGTTACAAACCATGTATACTTTTTTCATTGACTAAAACATTCCTGCTTGCTTCTGTGTTAGAAATAGAAGAGGCACTTCACAGTTGTTTTCTTGCATCTGTATGCTCTGCAACACTACATGTTAATAGTCACAATCTTTAACAAAAGCTGGTTTAATTTCACTTCACACTTGAGATTAAGAAAAAAAGGTGTGTGTCCCTTTACTGCTACCCAAGAGAAGCTCTCAAAGTATTAAGATAAAGCTATACTGTTTCACGTTTTAAAAAACTATTATGTGTTACTATTAAATGTGTTGGTATTATTATTGTGTTATGCCATCTTTACATCCTCAAAAAAGTGTTCCAAAGAGTCAAAAAGCTACAGTAGCACTATAACAATAACTTAACTCACCAAATCAGCCCTTCAATTATCTTAAAGAAAACCATGTGCACTTCTGCATCCATAGAAAAAAGTATATAAATTATTTAACACAAGCCCAAGAGTTTAAACAACTAGAAAGCAGCATGCCTCTTTGAAGCAAGAGGGAGGGGAATGTTTTCCAGCTAATATATACAAATGTCTTTTAGCATTTAACAACTGATACTATTTTAATCTTTTCAGACCTTTTCCTGACCTAATATTAACACCTTACAAAATTTTCAATTAAAACTAAAGATATATTACTCAAAGCTAAACTGTTCTAACCACACTGCAGTTACTTAGAGCTGATTTGAAATTGATCAGTCCTATAAAAATGAGAGGATATTCAAAGCTCAGGTACAGAAAAGCTTTTCATTTAAGTTGTTAGTATTTGTGATGCAGTTACTAGTTAACATATGGATCTTCAGCTCAAATGAGTCATTAATTTCACTGCAGAAATGCTGCTGATGCATCTTCCAGTCAAATACAATGTTAACTTGTTCCTTTGCCATTAGACTGAGCAATTGAACATTTCACTCCTGACTGGTTCTTTGGCTTAAGTCATACTATGAAATTGAGAAGTGCTTACTCCAACAAAATACACTTCTAAACAGAACTAGAAAACATTTAATTTCCTTAGTTTGAAGGCACCCACAGTTAGGCCAGAAGCAAAAACAAACAAACAAACAAACAAACAAACAAACAAAAACCTGTGATGGCGCAGGAGAGAGCCTGTGGATGAAATGCAACATTCAGACAACTAACTATATGCATCTTACTGAGATTCCCAAGAAAAACCTTCATCAAAAGGAACTGTACCCATTACTTCCTTAAATCTTTAACATTACTTTTTCATTACAGACTTCAGGTACTCACAACATATGATCTGTAATCTCCTGTAAATAATGCTCAAATAGATGCTAATGATCTACCTCATACAAAACAGATAACACAAAAGTAATCCCAGTTTTCCCAATTCTAGCATGATTCAACAAGTGGATGGATCTGTACTGGGTCTGGCTGGGATGTTAACTTTCCCTGCAGCAGCCCATACAGTGTCATGCTCTGCACTCGTAGCTAGAACAGCAGTGTTATCGCACCAGTGTTGTGTCTGCTGCTGAGAAGTGCTGGCACAGCATCAGGACTTTCTCTAACCCTCCTGGGGGGTGGGCAAAAAGTGAGAAAGAAACATCACCAGGGCAGCTGACCTAAACTAACCAAAGAGATATTCCATACCATATGATGTCACACTCAGCAATAAAAGGTGGAAGAAGGAGGAAGAGGGGAGGGGTGGGCTTTCGTTGCGAAAATGTCTGTCCTCCTCGTGAACACCGGCTACATGCGTGGAGGCCCTGCTTCAAGGACGTGGTCAGGCATCGCTCATTTGTGGGAAGTAGAGAATCATTTATTTACTCTGCACTTCCATATAGCCTTTACTTATTTTGTTTTTGCTGTTCCCTTACCCCCTCCCTTTCCCTTTTCCTTTTTTCCCTTTTTTCCCTTTAGTTGAATTGTTAATTAATAATATTTCCTTAATATATTTATTTTTTCTCTTTAATTAAATTATCCTTATCTCAACCCATGAGTTGTTCTTTCCTTTACTTCTTCCCCTCCTCATCTGAGGAGGGGGAGTGAGAGAGTGGTTGTGGTGTTTAGCTGCCTAGCACTAGAATCTTCGCTATACAGTATAATAATGAATTCCAGGTTTAATGATAAAAACCCTAAAAAGCATCTTTATCAAACCAAAGCAAATATTTATTCTCAGTCTACTAGAAGATCTGGAAGAGGTGCAAGTGAGCAGCTGCAAGCTGCCTCCATCTGAACTCTAAAATTGCAAGTTGTAAGAAAACACGGACATAAAGCCCAGGCACCATAAGCTGCCTGGAGGGTCCCTACAAGACATTAGGTATAGAGAGTAGACAAAAAAAAAAAAAAAAAAAAAAAAAAAAAAAAAAAAA
>CM021766.1:47904588-47918671 GCA_011076525.1 Nettapus auritus
AAAAAAAAAAAAAAAAAAAAAAAAAAAAAAAAAAAAAGGCAAGAAGTAGTATGAACTACACAGGAGTAAATCTATTTTTAAGATCTATCAGCAAGACAAATGACACTTGGGTATATTACTTTTCTTGAAACTACAGGAAGAAATACAGAAAGAAAGGAAATAGAAGTTATACCAAAAACAGAAGAGGGGTTTCTCATATGTTGCTGAAAAAAAAAGAAAACAATCTCTATCCACTAACAATTCATGAGATCTCCAAATTCTCTGATAAAAAGAAGAGGTATTAACAAACAAGGAAGCATAACGTGAATCAGGAGGGCATATCTGTGGAAGGATTTTTCCTTTTTAAACAGTATTCCACTAAATAGTTGCAATCCCATGAAGAAATTTAGAGAAGTCTAATCACTGACTGGGTTCCACCAACTATTCTTCTTCCAAACAGCAACTTGCCATAAAAGATATCAAACAAGGCTGGATACAAGGATATAAGCTTCACATTGAGGTAATTTTCTAGGATGAAGGGCTTAGCTCTTTTTTACAAAGCAAAACAGGAATCACTTAGCACCAAGGAAGTCTGTTGCCTTTTCAGAATTAAATTCCATAAAAAATTTTGTCTGACAAGAAAAATATGTTAACTTGGACATCATAACAGCTTCATAGTATGCCGAAAAGCCTTTGACAGCACAGCATGATAGAGAAGAAAACTAGAAATCTAACCCATAAGGTTCCTTATTACAGGAAGACCACAGCTTGAATTTAGGTCTTGCTACAGGTGAGTTTCTTCCAGATCACTTACTAAAACAAACCAACTAAATTAAACATCACTGACTTTATCATAATACTGAGTGGAAAAAAAGTTCACAGCTCTCCTTCACCATTTGCAATAAAACTAACTTGAAAGCCCCCTCATTTTTAATACATAAAATTTAACCTAGAAGGCTTCAGACATCAGAAAACATGGATTTGAGCAGTAGGAGGAAGGTACTGGCAGTCAGACAGCTTAGAATATCTAGCACAGCACAAACCAGAGAATGTCATTCAGTAATTGTATTCCCTTCACTAGATAAATTCAAGCATATACCAAATCATAAAATGAATGTTTACATTAAATTAAGCTTAGAATTAAATCCAAAAAGATACTCCTTCAAGTTTCTCAAATAAGACTTGAACTAAAATATTACTTACTTAGTACTTCACAGATAAGTACCTCAATACACTTTTCTTCAGAAGATAATTAGCATGTTAATAATCTTTAGTCTCTAAAATATATTTTAAAAGTATCAACCTTTTCCACTATGATGAGGTCTCCAACTTGTATGTCTGAACTCTTAACTTGCACTTTACCTTGAAGAAAAAAAACAAAACATAATCAACTTAAGAAGGCATTAAGAAAAAGTCACAAAAATATAAATGTAAGTTATGCTTAAAGACATTATTATTTTGAGAAAATGTTACAATTTATACAAAATTAATGTCTGAAGAACACATTAATAGATTTGATCTGTTTAAATAAATAACTCTGTATTTAAGAAAGTCTATAGTTTTGTAACCAGTTAGCTACTGCAAGAATATTAGAGATGCTGAAGTCAGATTGACAATATCAGTAATAGAGCTATAAAAGAGGAAAAAGGAGTCTTTCACATCCTATTAGGCAGTCCTTCTAACTCTGACAAGTCAAGAATTATTACGCTTAGTCCTGGAGCATCTCACACAGATGAGTTGTCACCCACAGCCCAGTTACCAAAAGGTAGCATTGCTTAGCCCCAGAAGTTACTGATATAAGTGGCCCTGTCTGAAAGTTGTTGGCAATCATAGTGGAAAAGAGGCAAGTCCCTCTCAAGTCAGAAGAAATGCCTGAAGACTTCATTTTAGAAAAGTAAAATATCAAAAGCTGAAATTGAGGGTATTCACTCTTTAGAGCTGCCCTTTCAGTTCACTGTTGTGAACAACTCATATTCAGAAACAGCACAAATACCAATTTTAATTCTCTATGTTCTGTAGATATATTAATGTTTTTAAGACAGTTAAGTTTTAATATTCTTATTTGATTGACAGAAGAACTCAGACAGAGAGGGTAAGCTACTGCCCAAGAACAGTTAATGTGGAGCTCATGAAAATTGAGGAGTTGTAGTCCCAGGTTCTTGCTACAACTCCAGAAAATACTGCTTCCTGGAGTCAAACAGGAACCTACACATCATCTTTGCTTCTACTCAGTCTAGTAATCCTGGGAATTTCACATCATGAATAGAAAAGTTTCCTTATCAGACTGCTTTCTAGGTGACTAACACTACAGAGTATCTTCTATATTATCTAATATATTCTGTTGGAAGAGCCTCATTATTCCTACACATATGGAAGCAGCCATGACCATCTCTACAATGAAACTGAGTGACAGGACACATTCCACTAGAATTAACTACTAAAATGTGTCAGTAATTCAAAAAAATAGCTTAAGATTTTGAAAAGCTGGCATATAACACTTTCCTTTAGACTAGCAAAAATGAGAATCATTGGATACCATTTCAGAGAACATTAAAATAATGCAATACTACATCTTAGTGAAGACGCATTTAGGGAAGAAAAACACGTTACTCACTACATAAATTATTTTTTGCAAACTATTTTTTCACTAAAAACAGCTCAGTAGCAAAGCACTCTTCACCATCTGTGTAATTACCAATAAAGTCCAAAGCTGTCAAAAGTGGCTGCGCATCCAGACTTTATAGTCCACCAAGGCGCAAGGCTTTCGCCTAAAGCAACACACAGAATTACACAGAACTGGAACACTGAAACGTGTCTGTAGTAATTCATTATACTCTCAAGATAAAGTCTTTTGAAGAGAATTACAACAATTGGAAAAAACTAATAACTTATATATGATAACAAATATTTCATATAAAAATTTAAGAAATTACGTAAACAAAATCTAGTTATATAGTATATTAAAAAGGACTGCTTCTTTTTATTAATGAGCATCTTTATGAAAGAAGCTCCTGAAAGAACAGTAATTTCTGAGAGATTTTAGAATTTCAAAATTCTAAACTTACATATCATACCCTGAGCACTGTCTGAAGTACTGCTTTTGGAGCTGGCAACAGAGCTTGTGTCTAACCAGTAAATATCAAACTCCTGTATGAAAGCAGTTAAGTATAGACCATATGAAAGTTTTACCTGGTATCTATTAGTCAGCATAATTAGTGTATACACAATATAATGGCGAACTGAAAAAAACTGACACCATTAAGCTACAGTTAGTCAAAGGTGATGATGCCGATTTTTCAGTGGAAATGCTGCTGCTTACAGCTTCCCTGATCAACTAAATTAAGTTGATACAATCCTTTATAAATACACACCTGTGTTCCAAATGGTCTAAATACCAGGAACAAAGTCATCCGTAGCTTTGAAACATTATAAGCAATTCAGACATAATGTTGTGTCTCTAGATTCAGAAATGTTTGTTCTTTTAAATACAGCAACTTTTGAAAAAGCACAAGGGTGCCCTATTCTTGATCAGCTGACATTCTTATATTATAAGAGATTTCAATACAGAGTTCAGTTAATTGCAGTGCAATAATATTACAATAATTATCAAGCAATCCTGACAAATATCTGGTTTTAAAGTTGCAGTTAGCAGGTATAAATGACTCAAAACTCATTGGACACAATGACCTCTTGAAAGAGACCGTTTTGCAATTTAAAAAAGGTCAGTTGAGATAAAAAGTCAGCAAGGTAGCATTTTGGGAACACGAAGAGAAGTTCAAAAAACATAAACAGAAGTTCAAAAGTAAAACAAATTACTCATGTCACTGTAGCTCTTTAAAACAGATTTCTCAATCAGATTTTAAAGGAAACATAATAGCTTTCAGACTTTGTTCTCTCTTTATGTATAGCAGTTATTGATATTTTCTCAATTTCACACAGTTCTTGCTTTTATTTTTAAATTCACTACATTCTTAAATATCCTTTAAAGATGCAGCAAAGACTTAAATATTTCATGTTTGAAGCCTAAATGGAATTATTTCATTAATCTCGGCTTCTCATCTTCCATGTACAAGGTTACAAACTACAAATTCAGCAAGGAATGGTTGAAAACTGAATTTTGCCATGTTATGTGAAAAAGGAAACTGCCTAACATCAGTTATTTCATGGATCAGAGTAAGTCTGTAGACATTAAGCTGGCTGTTGCTACCTAAATTAAGCAACACTTAAAACTAAGTCCCATTCTCACTTGATTTTCTGTTTAGAATGGCTCATTATAAAATAAAAAGTTAACTCACTGACTAGAACAAATATCAATTCAAGATCTTATCTTACTACAAAGAAATTCTAGGACTTCAAGAGTTACCAGTGTGAATCCAACAACTTTAAAAGCTGGTACTTCTTACACTTAGCAGTATCAGAGAATCACACAATTGTAGGGGTTGGAAGGGACCTCAGCAGATCATCAACCTGCCAAAGCAGGTTTCCTAGGGCAGGCTGCCCAAGTAGGCATCCAGATGCCATCCAGAATATGCAGGTCATTTGTGTATTTTAGGTGTTTGGGGAGTACCTCAGGCCAAAAATGACTCCACAGAAAGGCAACACCAATAGGTAGTCAAAGAACTCCTGATTTTAATCTACTACAATGCCATATAAAAAGATTTTAACTTATAAATCAGCCTGCATTTACTACCTTTATACAAATAATTAACCACAGTTCAAGTAACAGTAGCTTACCTTGCTACAAATATATTTCCCTATGGCAAACATCTAACTAGAAGTGATCATGGAAGATAAAAATGAGAATAGCACAATTAAACAAAGTGTAACACTGAACATCGCTAACTTTTAGTTTTCCTACTTCCCCAAAAGCAACCTGCTTAACCTCTCTATGTCAATATCTCCATCTTTGAGATGTAAAAGTACTTGTTTCAAATAAAAGGCTGTAAAACCTACACAAGTCATAAAATCACTAGGGGAAAAAAAAGATGTTACAGAAATATGAAGTGCAGTTCCACTCTGAAAAGTAACTCTTAACATTGGCATTGATTTTCAGGCTTTTAATTAAATCAGTATCAAGTTTGTTCATGCACAAGTAACAAAGCCTTCTTTCTCCAAACCATTAGCCTGTAGCTTAATATACTAAACCCAACTGATTTTTTCCACTTGAAGAGTACTGCTAATTTAAAAAAAATTTGGCAGATTATATTGAAAGTTACTTATAAAAGTAGTTTGCAGAGGTGTAGTTCTTGACTTTATTAATTTGCTCAGATAAGTATCTAAATCCTCAACATCTGTAAAGATCTTGGTTTAATTTTATCGTAGCTGGCAATTCAACTTTTTGCCTCAAAATAATACCTTTCAGTTTCAGAATGTTTTATGATAAACAAATCCTATATTATGAAAGAGGTGTGAAGAAATTATCTATTATTTTACAAATGAGTTTGTTGCATTTTTTAATAAAGCTTAATTCTGAGTGGGGACTGTAACAATGTTTTCATTATTAAAAGTGGCTGCACCTCAAAATATTGATAGCTCAGCAATCACACCAGAGCCAACGTGTGCTTCAGAGTTGATTGTAAGCAAAGATCTTGAATCTTTACTTCTGTAGAGTATAAGTGTCTTAAAAACAAACAAAAACAAAAACAAAACAACAAACAACATAAACCAAGTATGAAATAATGCACAAGAAGGATGTGAAGCTCTTGGAACGGGTCCAGAGGAGGGCCACAAAGATGATCAGAGGGCTAGAGCACTTCTATGAAGAAAGGCTGAGGGAACTGGGCTTGTTTAGCTTGGAGGAGAGAAGGCTCCAGGGAGACCTCACTGGGGCCTTCCAGTACTTGAAGGGAGCATACAAACAGGAGGGGGAATGCCTGTTTATGTGTGTTACTAGTGATAGGACAAGGGGAAATGGTTTTAAACTAAGGCAGGGGAGATTTAGATTAGATATTAGGAAGAGGCTTTTCACTCACAGGGTGGTGAAGCACTGGCACTGGTTGCCCAGAGAGGTCGTGAATGCCTCATCCCTGGAGGCATTCAAGGCCAGGTTGGATGTGGCTCTGGGCAGCCTGCTCTAGTGGTTAGCAACCCTGTCCAGAGCACAGGAGGCTGAAACTAGATGATCTTTAAGGTCCTTTTCAACCCAGGCCATTCTATGATTCTGTGATGACACTGACAGCAAAATCGGAAAGCTGAAATACGTACATATTTGTAGGTAAAAGTTGACTATCCTTTTCTTACTAAAAAAGGCATTTTTAAAGCTTTTGTTTTGAACACCTTACTACTCTTGTGTGTCAGTTCCTGAAATAATTGCTACATACAGTCTTACACAATTTGAAAACTTATATTCCATGCCTAGAAAAGAGCAGTGTCAAGGTGATCAAATGGGGTTTTAATTTGACGTCTAGGAGAAGCTACAAAGTGAAGTTTCTTAAATATACATATTTAACAAAATATTACATGCATTGGGAAAGAGGAATTCAGGATTCCAAAACAGCTATTTAAGTGCCATTTAAATGCCTAGCAATTTACCAGAACCTCCAGTATCCATAATATTTGAAAAAATGCTGAGAATTCCTCCTACTTGTTTAGAAGGCAAGAGAGGAAAGTGAAATGACAGACATAAAAGGCACCAAAGTTAGCTCTTAACACTGCAAATTTCAGTCCTGACATCTGCATCACACTGATAACTCTAAACTATAGACTTGCTTCCAGAACTAAGAATTTCAGATCACTAACACTACTGCTGAATACGGCAGGATGTAGTATCTATTTCAAAGGTGTTCAGTATCACATGTAACAGATCTAAAAAAAACACTAAAACCAAATAGCAGGTTAAATTACACCTTTGAAAGAAAAGCTGTAAGAGTCTATTTCTTTACAGACTGTATTAAAGACTACAAAGATCTGGAAGCCAGCAGTGCAACCACTTGTATTAAACAAATGATAGCCATCCCACTTGCAATTTTCCCACAGTGGTATGTCTAAATGTTGATAAAACTTTTTCAGGCTGTCAAGGAAGGGAAGAACAATAGTTGCTACATTGCTCCCTGATATATGCAAATTCCAGAAAGCAATGCAAGTTTCCATACTGTTTCCTATTCCTCACAGCTACTAGGTTATGGCATCACTAATATGACTACTCACCATTTACTCACCTTCCAATTACTTTTTAAAATGGTATATTGGGTTTACATGGCAAGGTTTTGGTAGCAGAAGGGGGCTGTCAGGGTGGTCTCTGTCAGAAAAAACAGGGGCTGCCTCATGTCAGGCACAGCAAGTTCCACCTGGCTCCAAAATAGAACTGCTGCTGGCCAAAGCTGAGCCAGTGAGCAATGCCAGTTGTACTTCTATGATAACATAACTAAGAAAGGATAGAAAATGCTGCACTGCAGCTCTGTGAGAGAGAAGTGAGAAAACTGAGAGAGAAAATTCTGCAGACAAAAAGGTCTGTGAAGGAGTGAGTGCCCCAGGTACTGGAGCAGATTCTCCTGTATCCTGTCAAGACGACCGTGGTGGACCAAGCTGTCAGCTTGCAGCCCATGGAGGGCCACCCCAGAACAGATACTCACACTGCAGCCTGTGGAGGACATGACACCATGGATCAGTATGCTTTAAAGGAAGCTGCAGCCCATGGAGAAGAGCCTACTGTGAAGCAGGCTGTCTGGTGGGAACTGCGGCCTGCGGGGGACCCACACTGGAGCAGTCTGTTCCTGCAGGACTACAGCCCGTGGAAAGGGCCCATAGTGGAGCTGCTCTTGAACTGCAAACCACTGGAAGTTCACACTGGAACAGTTCATGAAGGATTGTATCCCATGGGAGGAACCTCATGCTGGAGCAGGGGAAGAGTGTGTAGAGGAAGGAGCAGCAAAGAAAGTGTTATGGTCTGATTGCAACCCCCATTCCTCATCCTCCTGCACTGGGATTAGGAAGAAGAACTGGGAGTGAAGTAGAGCCTGGGAAGAAAGAGTGTGTGAGGAAGGAGGGTTTTATTTCTCACTATCCTACTTTGCAATTAATACTCTGTTTGGCAGAGCTTTAAACTAGATTCAGCAGGGGAGGGGGATGTACTTCTGAGTGACAGAGAAGAACACCAACACCTTAGGAAGCAACAGGGAAATATCTGTGAATTGTCCCAAACAAATTAGGATGGGCTCCTCTAAAAAGGTGATGCAGCCAACAGCCCAGCTGACGTGCCTTTACACTGATGCATGCGGCATGGGAAACAAGCAGGAGGAGTTGGAAACCACGGTGCAATTAGAAAACTATGATCTAATTGCTATCAGTGGGTTGTGGGGCAAATCACACAACTGGAATCACACTGCAATTAAAGGCTACAAGCTTTTCAAAAGAGATGGACTGAGGAGGGGGGGGGGTGATATTGCCCTCTGTTTTAAGAAATGGATAGATTGCAAAGAACAGGTTGAGAGCTTGCAGATAAAAATTAAGGACCGAACCAATAAAGGACACCTCGTGGTTGGGGTTTACTGCAGGCCATCTGATCAAGGGGAGCCTGTTAATGAGGCCTTCCTGCTTCAGCTAAAACAAGCATCACGCTCACAGGCTCTCGCCCTGATTTGAACCAACCAGATATCTGCAGGGAAAACAACACAGCAGGCTGTAAGCAATACAGGAGACTTGTGGAGTACATCAGGGTAAATTCCTGGTCCAGGTATTAGACAAACCAACCAGAGGAGAAGTGTTACTTGACCTGGTACTCAACTATGCAGATTAACTTATTAAAGAGGTTAAGGCTGGAAGCAGTCTGGGCTGCAAAGACCATGCCCTGGTTGCGCTGGTGACCCCAAGATATATGGGCCTGGCAAAAAGCAAACATAGGACCCCAAAACTTCTGAAGAGCGAACTTCCAGCTATTTAAAGAACTAGTGGATGAGATCCCCTGAAATGCTGTCCTTAAGGAACAGAGGAACTCATCAAAACCAGCAACTCTATACGGACATTGTTCTTAGACTGCAAGAACTCTCCTTCCCTACATGTAAGAAATCAAGCAGGGAAAGCAGGAAACAAAGATGGTTGTGTAAGGAGCTGCTGGACAAACAGGTATAAGAAGGTAAATGCACAAGCAGTGGAAGCAGGGGCATGTGGCCTGGGAAGAGTACAGAGATGCCACATCCAGATGTGTAGGGATGGGATCAGGAAAGACAAGGCACAGATGGAACTGAACTTGACAAGGGATTCAAAAAATAACAAGGGATTCTATGGGTACATTGTTCAGAAAAGAAAGGCCAAGGAGAGTGTAACCCCTTTGATAAACAAGAAGGGAGAGCTGGTAACAACAGACATGGAGGAGGCTCAACAACTTCTTTGCCTCAGTCTTCACGGCTGATCAGGCTTCCCATGTCTCTCAAGTCTCTGAAAGTGTAGGTGAGGGCTGGGGGAAGAGTCCCTCCCCCTATAAGCACAGAGCAGGTTTGAGACCACCTGATGAAACTGGACAGATGTCAGTCTATGGGACCTGATGACATGCATCCCAGGATCCTAAGGGAACTGGCTGATGTAGTTGCCAAGCCTCTCTCTCCATCATTTTTGAAAAGCCACGGCAGTCAGGTGAAGTCACTGGTGATGGAAGAAAGGGAAGCATCACTCCCATTTTTAAGAAGGGTGGAAAGGAAGATACAGGGAACTACAGACCAGTGAGCTTCACCTCTGTGACAGGGAATATCATGGAACAGATCCTCCTGGAAGCGATGTTAAGGCACATGCAAGATAAGGAGGTGATCCAAGTTAGCTAACATGGCTTTATCAATGGTAAATTGTGCCTGAGCAAACTGGTGGCCTTCTATGATGGAGTGACTGCATCAATTAACAAGGGAAGACTGACCGATGTCATCTACTCAGACTTCTGCAAGGCCTTTGACATGGTCCCACATGACATCCTCATCTCCAAATTGGAGAGAGACAGATCTGAAGGGTGGACTATTTGGTGGATAAGGAATTAGCTAGATGGATGCAGCCAGAGAGCTGCAGTCAATGGCTCTATGTACAGTGATGGGTGGAGTCCTTCAGGGGTCTGTCTTGAGACCAATACTGTTTAATATCTTTATCAATGACAGAGACAGTGGGATCAAGTGCACCCTCAAGAATGTTACAGATGACACCAAGCTGAGTGGAGCAGCTGATACAACAGAAGGAAGGGATGCCATCCAAAGGGACCTGGACAAGCTTAAGAAGTAGCCCCATGTGAACCGAATGAGGTTCAACAAGTCCAAGTGCAAGGTGCTGCAATCACAGTCACCAGTAAAGAGGTGGTACACTCAATCCCCTTATCAATGTCATTGATAAAAATATTAAACAAAACTGGCCACAATACTGAGCTCTGGGGAATACCACTTGGATGTCAAAGCATATCTTTGTTCCTATCATGCAATCACATGATTTCAAATTATATGCAAAAATTAAAAACGGTATTTTTAATACTTATCTGACTCTCAATACATCAACCTGTTCTTATGTATAAATATATCTACTAAGATTGAAAGACTCAGAAATGTTGTTAGATTGTATTTCTTACTGATTTATTTCATATATGCACTTGATACACAACTGACAGTGCTGCCGATTTACTGTTCAGATCAATTTCAGAGTACAGCTCACGGAAGTAATAGTGCAAAATCGTAGCATATTTCAAAGATACATACAATTATATATTTATATACATTTCCTTTACAAGCCAAACATTTACAATACTTCTTAAACAGATCAAATTTAAGTTTCATTATCTAAGTGAAATCAAGCATTTCCGTCCAGTATCAGTTTCATTCTCAAAAGTACAGTCTGAAGTATTAGATAGTTATTTGAACTGAAATTCTATGCGTATGACAAAAAGATTAATTATTTAAGGATTTATACAAATGGTTTTACTAACCTCGTACTGTCAGCTTGCTGTACAACTGTGAGTTCATTTCCTTGTCTCTCTTGTAACGACGATACTCATCAACAGCTTCCCGTACCACTGTGACTGTCAAAACAAATCCCTGTTAAAGATACAATGATGCAACTCAGAATTGTCAAAATGCTAGAACAAAAATACACAAGCAGGAACACTATACAAAGTAAGAATATGAACTTAGAATATTTACTTTTTAGGTCATTGGATTTTTTCTTTTTCAGGTGTTTTCTTCAATCTGTTAAACATTTTGTCCAAAAAGGAAAATCATACTTGTATATTGTACACATATAATTTGAAAATATAGATATTCAAATTATGTATAATTTAGATATAAACCAAAATAAATAAAAAAAAGCCTCAAATAAGTAAAAGACAGCTTTACAGTTTGTTAAGCCTATTTCCCCATCTTCTAAAAATTTGGAGCTTTACCACAAACATTTAAGAAGTCTCCAGTTCAAATACTGGAAAAATTCACTGTCTTTTGCCTAACAGACAGAAATGAAAAGGTAACAGATGCCTAGTTTAATTAATTTTGCCATCTTACATTTATTTACCATCACACTATAAATATTGACAAAGAAAAAAAAAAAAAGGGTTTTGCTCTGAAAAATTAAGTATCTAAATGTTTTGGCTTCAATTTTCACAGGACAGTGCCACTGCAGCTTATGCTGGAACTGCAGAGACTTCCACATATAATTGAGTTTTTGGCCACACAAAGAATATGCTGGTTCAAAGGAATACAGAACAGTTCAGGGATATAGTTGTAGGAGTTTCCCCTCTCTCTAATTCTTCTCAGTTATGGTTTCTGGCTTCTTGAAATCAACTCCTTAGTAATTCTCCATCAGTGAAAGAGAAATAACTTTTTATGACAGTAAAGGGAGCTTATTACTGTCATACAAGATTACTAAAAAAAATTATTCACAAATCCTCCAATAGATAAGGCCTTAGTTTATCCATTTGGACTCAGAAACACATCGATATTTTCCTTCTGTGCCAGAAAATTTAAGCCATTAGACTACTTTCTTGCAAAATTCCAACAGTGTTTGCCAGCCTTCTCTTACCTTCTCAGTAGAAAGAAATCAAGATGTGGAGCTTTTTTAGAACAGTCTTGACTACATTTTTTCTTTTCTATAGCAAGGGTATTTTGCATTTCCAGCCCCGAATTCTAAGGTTTAATCTGTTGCAGGCTTACAGTTACATACTTTTTGTTTGTTCATGTTTACACTAGCTACATCAATTAAATTAGAACCAGATAGAACAATAAACTGCCTAAAACGCATTCCTGCTCATTCCTCACACCAAATCCCCTAATACATGCTAGCATTATTTAAACACAAGTTTCAGATCTTAATTTAGACCTTTGAGATAACAGAAGTTTCAGACAGTCCTGCCTTAGAACTCCATTTTCAACCCTCAGAAATATGAAAGTACTTTACAAAATCGGTCAACTATATTCTGAAAAGTGTCTGAGGATCTGATAGGATTGACATGCTGCTTTACTTGGAATAAAAGTTTTCTTAATTTTTATAAAAATTGTTTATCTTCATCTTCTCCAGATACCTTAAATCATTGCCATTCTGAATGGCCATTTGCTAGTGGCCCTAACCACCATCTCTATGCTGTTAAAGCAGTAGGGCTTTTCCCCCTCTTATGGCAGCACTTTATGTTATCTTCATGAACTTTGACAACAGAAATATTTTAGTAGCATAAGAAAGGTGCTCCTGAAATGCTTTCCAATATTTGCCACTTGCACATATCATATTCACTAGGCAGTAATCAAAGCACAGAAAGTGAGGTGTTAATTTCAAGAATTTTTCCTGGAAGTCACCTGCTGGGTAGCCCCATACAAGTGACCATGACTATAAGGAAGTATGTAACACATCCCTTTTTCCTCATTTACCCCAAGGAACTGGACATTCTTCCAAAGGGGAACTGAAAGCTAATCTAACAAGAAAACTCATTTTGTTGTCTTTCTTTAATTATAGGCAGTTAAATATCTTTAGCATACACCTTCCGATCAAATTTGTGTCCCTTACATCTTTGGATGTTAGACTTGAAAGAAGAATTATATTCTCTACTATGCAAATGACAACAAATGAGTAAAATATAGCCTTGTTTGAAGAACTCTGGTGCTTGATCTAAGTGCAAAGTGAAGAAAGGGGAGGGGAAGAGGCAGAGTGACAAAAAACACCCACCTTTTACGAGACAGTCAGCTTCTATTCTGTGATTTTAAGTATGGTGCTGAATAATTTTTGTTTATTTTAAACTCTTGAGAGAAAACACAAGCATAAACTAAGTTACAGCTACTCCTCTTATTCTTGATGAACATTTCCCAACAATTTACATGCTCTTCCAGGAGAGAAAAAAAAAAAAATACCCTCATCTGCCAAGCCACAATAACAACCCTGGGGGTCTGACATAAATGTTTTATATTTTCATCACAAATACTGAGCCTTACTCAACATACAGTTAATCTTGTTTACCTGGAAGTCAGCTACTCAAGTAGAAACAAACGAGTTTTCCAAAAACTAAGCACCAGCAACAAGATCTCAGTTCGTGCAAGATGTGAAAACTGGAAACATTATTCAAAATATCCTTGAAAAAGACCCACAGGTCTATACAAAACAGATTCTGTGTTATTCAGTATGATTTATTTTTTTTTTTGAGATAAAATGGGCTGATATGCCAAGATGGGCTGATATTTTTTTTTCTCCTTACTACCTCATTAACATACAGCACTTCACAGTGAAGAGAACAACTTCCAGACAAGTTTAACTTCTGTCTTTTTTTACTGGGTCAGTAACAAAAGACCTTTGTAAACATTCATTTTAGAACTCCTACAGTTGAATATTTTTTCTGTCTTGGAAGTGTTTTTTGTTGCAGTAAAGTTGTCTGGACATGGAGGTGTGAAGAATCTCCAGGACTGCCTCTTCATTTATCAGTACTTAAAAGGTCTTATGTCTCAGCAATTAAATTAATCCAGAATATTTACTAGAATGACTGAAGAACAACCTTTACTCAAGCATTCAGCATGTCACTACTCCTCTTGAACACCTCTTGCAATAAACACTAGTGAAAAATACAATTAAAAAAAAATTTAGAAAATAAGGTATTTGTTTTTCCTGATCTGCTTTTACACCTGGGACAATAGGGATGGGAAACTGAAAAAAAAAAAAAAAAAAAAAAAAAAAAAAG
>CM021766.1:47918771-47953440 GCA_011076525.1 Nettapus auritus
ACTGATCTGTTTTTACACCTGGGGCAATAGGGATGGGAAAATGAAAAAAAAAAAAAAAAAAAAAAAAAAGGTAATGATTCAGTTAAAATAATATATGAATTCAAAATCACAAGAATATAGCTGTCCGACTACCATAAAAGCCACTTCTTCAGAGGACAGTTTTTTCCTGAGGTTTGAAAATTGTAAGTCAGAAGCAACTATTTGAACAGTTTCCCTAGAACATACTGCAGAATGTTCAATAATAGACATATTGAAAGGAAATCAGTGCAATCAGTCAGGAAAAGCATGTTTAATGCATAACTTATTTTCAAAATACCTTTTCCTCCTGCTTTACTCACAGCTTAATTTTTTATTTATTTATTTTTATTTTTTAATATTTATGCATCTTTTGTGAAAAAAGTACAGGATCAAAACTGATACAGAAAGAATGCAAAAATGTATGCTTTCAATTCTGACCTAGCCTTAAGACATAAAATAGTGAACAAAAACAGAAAAAAAAAATAACACAAGTGTTGAATGCTGCCAATAAAGTTCTCTACCAGCTATTTTTTTGTTTGTTTGTTAGTTTTAGTTTTCCTCTGTTCAGTCTCTCAAGTGACCAACTGTTATAAAGGAACATTACTGATTCAGACTAGCCACTTAATTAAAAAAGGGTTATTAAACAACACCTTCTGCATTATCTGCTGTAATACTGTACTTTCAATTAAGCATTTTACTTCTGTTACATATTTCATCAGTGTAGTTTACCAGATGAAAATCTATGAAATATGTACATGAACTCTTCAGATTAAGTTTAAAAAACCCTCTAGTTAATAGCATTTTTCTGTTTACCAGAGGAGCCCAGTACGTATACAGGTAGCCTATTTTCAATGCTGGTACAAACTGTGAGCAGGACACGACGAGAAAATAGAGATTCAAGAAAAACTTGAACTGTTCATATAAAACCTAAAATGAGAAACACAAAATAGATAAATTCCTTAATATTTATGCGTATAGTATACATAAAATTCACTTTATTGTGACAGTAGATACAAAATCTATGGCATACTAAAACACACAGTATTATAACTGTGTTATACAGTACAGTATATTGTACTGTATAGTACAGTATAATATCCCCAATACTATATATATTATTATTTTAACATTATAATGCTATTTTTGTTGAGAAAATTCTTCTGATATGAATGCCTCTTTTCAATCTGGAAAAGCAATTTGCTGAATTTTTGACATTTTGAAAACTGAACTATGTAAGCTCATCAGTCTTTAAAAATATTATACACATATCAAGATCACAGTGCAAAGATTCACTATGGAATTTCAATAGAAAATGGAATTCAGATGTTTGTAGAAGCATCTTGCAATAATTTCATATTCACAATAGTTACCTTTGTTTATGAAACCAAGTGAGTTAAGTCTGTTTTTTTTTAAAGTGCCAATAAAAACACAGAAGAATGTATCTGAACTTTCATTGCTTAAAGTTCTCCTTTTTAACTGCTAAACCTTTCCTTCCTAAAAATACAGCATTAAATCTTTTTGTTAAGTACCAATACTTAAATTCTGAATTGTCTGTCTTAAGATGCTTTCTTTCTTAAAATATTCACAGCTCAGCCTTAAATAAAAAAAAATAAAAAATCATTGGCATCAAATGAACAGAAACCATTTTACAAAAGTATTTTATTATTTTAGACTTTGTCATTTTAACCTCTACGGAGTATGAAAACTGAGTAAGATACACAATATTGCTCTTTGTCAGCGTAAGAATATCCTAAAACTTCAACCCCATCTGCAGCACATAGAGAAAACAGTAAACATCAATTCCTAATTACTTTCATTCACCACATTCACTCAGCACACTCCCTCTTCCACATAGCCACTGAAGTTTCTCCTCTTGTACAAGCTGAAGATCTACAACTCATATTTTTCTCTCTGAAGATTCTCAGTTTTCAAAGGGGCCAAGGCTACCATCAGCTGAGACACATTCCTTCAAAATTACCACTTTCCATAGTTATTAAAAAAAAATCAAACTACTCAGTCTTCAAGAATAAATGTTGTTTAGGAAGACAAAATGACTACATTTTGGGTAGGCATTGTTCTCCTTCCAAAAGGCTATCAGATGGAATCTCAGAATAAGGTAGTGTTCTTCAGTTTCCATAGCAAGACCAACTTTTTTTTTTTTTTTTTTTTTTAACAAAAGTAATGACAGTTTACTAAGTTTTTAGAAAGTTTAAACTATGCAATATTAATAATAACATGGACTTGAAGTAATCTGGAAAAACAACTTAGCACTAAATTTCTCAAAAGAACCTTTTGTTATAAATCCTGATACAGAGGATGTGTCTATTAATAAATAAAAGTTTGGTCTAAACTCAAAGATAATTGTTCAAGTTCTAATTGAAGACAAAGTACCCTCACCATAGAATAAATTGTTCCATATTCCAAAAGAATGACAGATGCTGACATCTGGTATAACATGAGGCACCTAGGTACTAGGGAGTGGCTAGCTACTAGAAGTGGCTACTGAACTTGCAATATTATTCTAGAATTGTAACTGCACAATGAGTAACAAATTGCTTCAAAGCCAAAAGTTTCAAAACAGATCAAAACCACATTTAAATAGTATCTCCATACTTTAAGTTTACAATTCAGTTGACATTGCAGTGACTCTGCAGGAAAATCAAAGCTACTTGACAGATATATATTGCTTTCATCAGTGCAACGTTATTCATTATGTAAAAAACTAAGGCCTCGGAAAAAAAAATCAGAAAAGTTAATCGCAACGTGTGTTTCTCACAAAGTAGCAGCAACTTAATGTTGCCAGTGTCTTGCAAGAGTGTTATATTACTACTGTTCAGCAAAAAGACTACCTGACAACCTCAAATCGTCTGATTTTTTTCAAATTTGGAACAGACAAAACTGTAAAGCCAAAAAGATGTTATTTATGGAAATTACCGTAAAATTTCTAAACAGCTGTACCTAGTGATGAAGAGGAAATAGTAAACAAACTGCACAAACTGGTAGAAGCAGTACTTTATATAAAGATAA
This sequence comes from Nettapus auritus, assembly GCA_011076525.1. Taxonomy (NCBI): domain Eukaryota; kingdom Metazoa; phylum Chordata; class Aves; order Anseriformes; family Anatidae; genus Nettapus; species Nettapus auritus. The sequence continues at coordinate 47,921,817 of CM021766.1, forward strand.
AGAAATTAGAACTAAATTTGGAAACATTAGAGCTCTTTTAGCCAGTAAGATTCTGTTAACCTTAACATTTTATATCAAAGTACAAGCTTCACATAATCATTGAAAACTATCCAAAACTGTCAATTGCAATGTTAAAAAAATACAATCCTAAACAGAAGACTAATCTGCAAATGATGATTTCAACCGGGGCAACTCATTCAGGTCAACATTTATAACTTAGTTACATCTATGATTTTGGAACCAATACAACTGTGTTCCCTACAAATTATTCGTAGAACAGTGCAAATACAGATAGCTACAGAGTACTTCCAATCAATTAAAAGTGCAAATTTTATGTCTAAAATTAAAATTGAGAAGCATTTTATTTTCACCAACTACTGTGTGATATCCACTTAGGATCCCACTTTCTTCTGAAGTTACTTCTGAATTCCCAAATAATATATAAAATAATATTTCTGATCCTGGCTATGTAGCTAAACCAAGATTTTTCAAAAGAGATCAAAAAAAGAACATTAACTCTCTCAACAGAGAATTGCAAGCTATGGCTGATCCTTACAGGAAACATGAATCTAGTTTAGGATTTGTAATCTACACTGCAGATTTCTAGTCACAATAATCAATATGTGCATAATGAATTTTATGACCTTTAGGAATGCATATGCAGCTTAGCCAATTTCAATGTATTTAATAATTTAAAATTCTGAAGAAAATATTTTTATCTGCCTGTGATAAGTGACATGTTATTTCTTTGTCAGGAGATCAGTCTTAATTACAAAACCATTAGGTTTTGTTGTTGTTGTTGTTTTAATAATGAAATGTATTAGAAAGCACCTGCCAGTCACTGGACCAAAGGGGCTAGAGGAACAGAATCAATACTCTTACAAATCTGCATGATCACTTAAAAAGATAAGACAAAGCATGTTTGTATTCAAATGTAGAATACATTTTTTGCAACATGTCACAAAGTATTTCAAAAAGCTTATTAGTACAATTTATAATATCATCAGCATACATTTTTAGGTGTTAGCTGGTGACTCTTCAATAGCTGTCTTTTCTATTGTACTTAATTATAGTAACTAATTTTTTAAAAGTAAACAGACAACATCTCATCATCTAGACTGCGAACACCATACGCAAAAAATTGAAACTATTCAGACACTTACGGGTTCTGGAAAAAAAAAAAAAAAAGCAAAAAACCTTCATCTACTCCACAACAAAAGTATTATCTGAAGGACTGCATTCAAAATCAGAAGGACTTCATTATTTTTTTAAACTGCAGTAAGAAATACAACTCTGAAAAGTACTACTCTACTAAGCTAAGCCTTACATATTTCTGTATAAACCAAAGCGATTTTTCCTTATGAGTTCTTATTTCAGACTGCATCATTTATTGTGCAGTGAGCATGCAGAAATATCTATATTCGTACATTGATTTTCAACTGTTTCTCAACTACAGTCAGTATTTTGTGGCACTTTCACAACTGATAATGTAGAATTGACTGTTTCAAACAGAGGATTACAAATTTCTAATCACAGAAATGCACAGAAAAATGCACAGAAAAATGCAAGGAAATGCATCTCAAATTTGTAAAGCTTCACTGAAATCCAACTGTTCCAAGTCATACAAATTGCACTTCTCTAGTAAATACCCCTTTGAAAATACAAGAAAAAATATAAGAAAAAAGCAGCTTTGCTCCTACTGTCAATTGCAATTAAAGACATTGAGATAAAGGTAGAAAAAAAATGAAGAATCTGGGTAAATAAATGATCTTTTCACAGAACTGCCAAATAAAGAAAACAGTATAGAACATATAGTCAGGCCAATACCAGAAAACGATTAGTAGCCTTACCCCAGGTATAAAGGTAAAGACGTTGTATTTTTGATTTTTAATGGCATTTTTGGGGTATTTTTCTTCACACTTTTCAGGACACCCAAGCCACACTGTGCGAGCCTTCAGCTCTTTCTTTCTTCGGCAAATGTTAATAAGCCAATCAGAACAACTGTAAAGAAAAATAATTGTTTACTTTCAAACTAAAAATTTACTGTATATGATAATCATTTCAAACATGGAATCCTGAAGCTAAGAAAAACAGGTGCTTTTTTTCACTGTATCTAAATTAGAAAGCATGATATTGACTTCTAATATTTAGGTTAATTACACAGAACTCTTAGACGCACGTTTATGTATACACACACACTTATATATGTACATAAATATACTTTAGATATATATGTACATATGTATACTTTATACATCTATAAAAACACATAAATAATATCTATCTGTAGATATATACAGTTGAGCAACCTGATCTAATGGAAGGTGTCCTTGCCCTTCCTTGGCAGGGGGGCTGGAACTACATGGTCTTTAAGGTCCCTTCCAATCCAAGCCATTGTACCATTTCATGAATGTTATGTAAATATATATATTTCTTCACACACTTTATATTATATATAATAATGTATATGTAATATATATGTTACATATAATGTATAATGTATTGTAATGTAATATATGTAATAATGTATAATAATATGTAATAATGTAGTAATAATGTAATGTAATATATATAATATGTAATATATAATATATGCAATATAATAATAGATAGGGATCCTTACAAGTCCATGGGTCCTGACGGGATTCATCCCAGGGTGCTTAGAGAGCTGGCTGACGTTATCACGGGACCTCTCTCAATTATTTTTCAATGGTCTTGGGAATCTGGAGAGATCCCTGTTGACTGGAAGCTGGCAAATGTTGCACCAATTTTCAAGAAGGGTAAGAAAGAAGACCCTGGCAGCTACAGGCCTGTCAGTCTCATGTCAGTGCCTGGTAAATTATGGAGATTATCCTTGAAGTTACTGAAGTGCACCTGGGGGACAATGCAGTCATTAGTCCCAGCCAACATGGGTTCACGAGGTCCTGTTTGACTAACTTGATTTCCTTTTATATTAAGATCACCCATCTAGTCGATCAAGGGAAGCCAGCTGATGGGATTTTTTCTGTTTCAGTAAAGCTTTTGATAGTTTCCCACAGGATCCTACTGGACAAAATGTCCAGCATACAGCTAGACAAAAAAACATCATACAATGGGTGAGCAAGTGGCTGACGGGCAGGGCTCAAAGGGTTATGGTAAATGGGGCCATTATCAGGCTGGTGGATGGTCACCAGTGGGGTCCCCCAAGGCTCCATTTTAGGGCCAGTGCTCTTCAATGTTTTTATAAATGATTTGGATGTAGGACTAGAAGGTGTTTTGAGTATGTTTGCTGATTATAGTAAATTTGGAGGAGTTGTTGACTCTGCTGAGGGTGGAAAGGCCTTGCAGAGAGATCTAGACAGATTGGAGAACTGGGCGATCACCAACCACATGAAGTTTAACAAGACCAAGTGCCAGGCCCTGCACCTGGGATGGGGCAACCCTGGTTATACGTACGGACTGGGCAATGAGATGCTGAGAGCAGCCCCGCAGAGAGGGATCTGGGGGTTGTGGTTGATAGTAAGTGAGCCAGCAGTGTGCCCTGGCAGCCAGGCGGGCCAACTGTACTCTGGGGTGCATCAAGCATGGCATTGCTAGTCGGTTGAGGGAAGCGATTGTCTCGTTCTACTCTGCGCTGGTGTGGCCTCACCTAGAGGTACTGAGTGCAGTTTTGGGCACCACAGTACAAAAAGGATATAAAACTGTTGGAGAGCATCCAGAGAAGGGCTACAAAGATGGTGAAGGGCCTAGATGGGAAGACGTATGAGAAGCGGCTCAGGTCACTTGGCCAGTTCAGCCTAGAAAAGAGGAGGCTGAAGGGAGACCTCATTGTGGTCTACAGCTTTCTCTGTGGAGGGGGAGTGGAGGGGCAGATGCCGATCTATTCTCTTCAGTGACCAGTGATAGAAACTGTGGGAATGGTGTCAAGCTGTAATACAGGGGAGGTTTAGGCTAGACACCAGGAAGAGGTTCTTTACTGAGAGGGTTGTTGCGCACTGAAACAGGCTCCCCAGGGAAGTAGTCACTGTACCAAGCCTGTCAGAGTTTAAAAAGCGTTTGGACTGTGCACTTAGTCACACGGTCTGAATTTTCAGGTAGACGTCTGTGGTGCCAGGAGCTGGACTCGGTGATCCTTATGGGTCCCTTCCAACTCAGGATATTCTACGATTCTATGATAATATATATACATATAATACATATAATATTATATACATATATATATATAAACACATACACACAAACGTTTGCACATTCTTTACAGAAAAAAACTAGTAAAATACTTTCAATACAGAATCACAGAATGGCTCAGGTTAGAAGGGACCTCTGAAGATCATCTAGTCCAACCCCTCTGCCGAGCAGGATCACCTAGAGGACACTGGGCAGAATGGCATCCAGGTAGGTTTTGAGTATCTCCAGGGAAGGAGATTCCACAACCTCTCTTGGGCAACATGTTCCTGTACTCTTGTCACCCTCACAGGAAAGACGGATCACCCTCTCATATTCAGACGGATCTTCCTGTGCTTCAGTTTGTGCCCATTGTCTCTCATCCTGTCGCTAGGCACAACTGAAGAGAGTGTGCTTCTATCCTCTTGACACCCTCCCAATACAATTTGACACGCATCCTCTTGACACACCTCCCAATACCCCTTACCCTAACACAGATTTAAAAATACTAGTTAATACCAATCAGTACTAGCAATGACTAAATTCTCCCATCATTAAATAATTAACTCATCTACCATATGTTACAGTCCTTTGGCTAAATTCTTCATCTTGTATTACTGATATTATAATTATGCTAATGGTTAAAGAGGAGATAAGTCTTCTGTTACATAAAGTTAAAAAAAAAAAAATCAACTTCTTTGTTAGACTACCACTATAACGTAAATAGTAAAATTTAGTCTACCTGTAGCAGAAGTAACAGGGAAGTTTACCTAATGCCACACTTTAAAACATTTTCAAGGAAAATAGAAACATAAACTCTAAAAGCAGACCACATAACAATATGCAAGGATGAAATTCAGCTCACAAAGAAAGAGCATCCTTGCCTAATCAGTTTACAAAAGCAATAAAGAGGGTTTAAACTATGAGCAATGAGATGAACAGAAAGAGCTTACACGCACCTATAAATAACTGCAACTCAGACATTGACACAATAATTATGGGATGAGATAACAATGTTAAGAGGGAACAACAACAAAAAAAGCTGTGAAATGGAATCACAGAATCAGAATCACAGAATGGCCAGGGTTGGAAGGCACCTCCAGAGATCTTAAACCAATGGACAACACCCCTGGTTTTGAGTATCTCCAAAGAAGAAGACTCCACAACCTCTCTGGGCAGCCTGTTCCAGTGCTCTGTCACCCACACTATAAAGAAGTTCTTCCTCATATGGCAAACCTCCTTTGGTTCAATTTACACCAATTGCCCCTTGTCCTATCACTAGCCACAACTGAGAAGAGTTTGGCCCCATTCACTTTTTGTCCCCTCAGATTGGTAAGATCCTCTCTCAATCTCCTCTACGCTAAACAGACAGACCCAGATCACTTAGTCTTTCCTCATAGGACAGTTGTTCTGATCCCTTAATCATCTTCGTGGCTCTACGCTGGACCCTCTCTAGAAGTCCTATGTCCCTCTTGTACAGGGGAGCCCAGAACTGGACACAATACTCCAGGTGTGGCCTCACCAGGACAGAGTAGAAGGGGAGGGTCACCTCCCTTGACCTGCTGGCAACACTTCCAAATGCAGCCCAGGACACCATTGGCCTTCTTGGTCGGAAGGGCACACTCCTGGCTCATGGTTAACTTGTTGTCCACCACAACCTTGGGATACTATCTCTGCATTTTTAATACTAGTGGAGGGGCCTTAATCATGTTGGGAGTCTGTTCTAGACTAGTGATTTCGAAAGAATGAGTAGACAGGCCTTTTTTGAGTATCGACTGTAGTCAAAGAACAGGCCAAAGTGGTATCAGTGGATTTCAACTGCACCAGCACGTGAAAAGAAGTGATGTAAGTTTTCTAGTGAGGTGTTTGAACATAATGGCAGTATGCAGGCAAAGAACTGACTGGACAGCCTCTTAAGGTCCCTTCCTAAACTGTTTTTCCACAACTGCAGTATCACGGTACACGCAAATAAGCACTGGAGAAAGGCTGATAGCCAGCTTGCATCACTACAGTCCCACTTGAAATGTTCTTTGTCTGTAACCTGTACTATCACACATCTATTTAAAAACTAATTTTGCCAAAGAACAAATGAAACTCAAAGTTGCTGGGTCTTCTTAGAGAAAACTAGGTTATGCAAAAGTAAAATCATTCAAAGCAACCACCACTTGGTTCTTGAAATGCCACTACACAATACTCACAAGCCGTCATTTCAAGACTTCAGCTTCAAATGCTATGGAACTGACGTCAATTTAGTTTGATTCGATTCATTTTACTTTTGTAATAAATATAAGCCCATTCAGAAACTTTTCTCCATCAATTGTAAATAGTAACAAAGATTTATTCTACTTTAAAAACTATAACAGCATTAGTTCAACATTCAGAATGCAATCATTCTGTTTACTAACATACAACAGTTCAGAAAAACCTTGCAGATGTCTTGATCATAACAAGCATCTTTAAAGCAATACGAACAGCACTGCTTTCTATGTGTCACAGTTCCACAATCAGCTTGTGAATTTATCCTGCTGCTGCTGAAATGGCTAGTACCATCTTCCTCCTATAATAAAGGTGTGCATTCTTCCTCTTCACTCGTGCCGACACAAGTATTTGTGCAACTGCATGGGTTAACCTGACCAGCAAATTGATCCAGCTGTAAGCTAACATGGAACAAAAAGTGGGGTTGATTTCAGACAAATCCATTCCTGATATTTAAAATCTAGAAAATCATAAAAATAGTTGCAAAAACACAGGTTACATGCTCCCAGCATGAGGTGGAACAATTCAAATTCATGCCATCTTGGCCTTAAACTTGGTATAACTGCTTGTGGAATTAAAACTTTAAACATGTTAGTTTTCAGGGCATGTGATGGAGGACAACACAACTGGAAGATAAAGCTTAGCTGTGTAATAGAAAGTGATGATATAGATCTGTAGCAAGAAAGTTCTGAGGAAAATGATTTTTTTTTGAAAGCAAACAGAAGCATGACAACTCCTGTCTACAAGCCTGTAGAGAGAAATATGCTGATGGCCTTTGAAATCCTGCATTGTTTAAATCAGTTTGGAATTTGAACTGCAAAAAGAGTGAACATTTAAGTAGTCAAATCTCTCTTTTGTAGAATAATCTCCACAAATACTAAGGAGTTTTCTATTGGTAAAATTAAGCATTTAACTACAGCAATTGAACTAGCGCCTTTCTTGCCATGGAGTTTCCCCTTCTTCTACTTTCTGCATTACAGACTGATAGAGAAGCTGAAACAGATGTCATAACAACCATCAGTTTAGCAAATGCCAAAGAATACAGACACAAGAATCATGTCTGACTAGTCAACAACTGTGATACCTTTGATAGAAAGGACTGACACAGAGCTAAAAACACTGAAGTTCTCAGACACAAGAAAAAATAAGAAATATTACAGGTTATGCCCAAATTGATACTGTAATGGTTCCGATGAGTTTTACTACGTCAAAAGTCAAAATCCCTATTTTCCATTTACAGTCTTAATGGTAAACATTGTTATATCACAGGAAGACTAAGAGAGGGGCACTTGCCTCAAACCCAAACCAATTTAAATTTATTCAGATTTTTAAGAACAACAGTCTAGCTGATATTTTTGAAACTCAGATTATCGAAACCCAACACACACTTAATCTGTTCTCAAATTAATATTCCATAATATGAAAAGTTTTGAAAGACTACTGACCCTTTTGTGGGCTTTTTGTAACCTCTAAATATGAGTGAAACAAGCAACAGGAGATAAAGTGGAATAAACATTCTCTGAACTTCAAAAATCCCCAAAACAATGATCAGCATAAACTTGATCCTTGATTTTCCTGAAATCTTTAATGGAAACACCTTAGGCTATAAATTCAGTGATTAAAAAAAAAAATCACAATGTTGATTTAAGCATTTATTTCAAATGTCCTTGCCTAGAAAGTTCAACACATACATAAAAAGCTTGTTTGTTTGTTTGTTTGTTTTTAAAGCTATAAACTGTGATGCATGTATCAATATAACTTATTGTATATATGAATAAATGATCTAAGAGATTAAAAAACTTTAAGGTATAGGCATAAACAGGGGGTGATTTTTTTTTTTTAAACCAACCTGCTTCTTAACATTTTTATTTTCCAATTTGAAGGAACTACGGTAGTCTTTAAGTCACTGACGCTATACTCAAAAAAACATGCAGCAATTGTTAAGTAAGGACCTTTAACTTTTCATAAATACAGTGCATCTTGCCAAGTCAAAAGCTAAAGTGAAAGTCTCAAATGACTCTGCAGCTCTAATAATAAGGACTTTTTTCCCCCTTTTTTCATTACTTTTATCCTACAAGCTTAACTGCCAGTATCTTTCACAAAACATCATTTTCATCAGAATGGAAAGATAATATAAAAGCTCTATATTGTGTGCAAGGGTCAGATTTTCCTTATTAGGTTTTAAGTAGCAGAAACTAGTTCTGCAAAGAAAACATACTGTAATTATTGTACTCAACAGGTAGCTTCAGTAATCAGGCCAAAAGCAACACAGTGGTCATGTCATTCTTAAAAGATCAGCATTTTCCCATGCTTCTGCATAACAAATGCATTGCAGATTAATTGGAAGCGTACAGGCCATCTTAGAGCCCAAATTAATCCGAGCATTTGATATCCCCTTCACTTCATATGGAAATGCCATTCAATGGCACCATTTTCATAGGGACAAAGTGTTTTTTGATAACAAGTGGAATGTAAATCTCATGAGAAAGAAATCAATCCAGCCCAAAGAACTCCAGAGTATTGATCTATGTGCATTATAATTTCACAAGCTTGAAGAGAATTTGTAAGTTAAAGGGGAAATGATTACAGCCACAAAACAGCTGCTGTATCAGAGTTTTCTTTTAACTGTGTTATTAAAGCAAGAAATATTCAGTTTCTGAAGTTAAAAGTTTTATTGTTTGAATTAAGTCTTCAGTTTGTTCAAAATCAAAGACATTTGATTTAATTATGATTTTTTTTTTCCAAATGTAAAAAAAGCTGCAGATTTGCAAATAAAGTTCACACCATTCAGTTCTGGTCAACAATAGTCTATTGTATACACAAGTTAAAAGCTGAATAATGGATTTTACAATATCATTTTTAATGTACACTGAACTTTGACAAATATTCCATATTTGCTCCTGCCAAGAGGGTGAAACTTTTTCAATTAAACAACCATCTGATTATTAGTAACAATAAAGTAACAAAATGTATAGAATATAAAATTGTAAAACTGCAAAGTAAGATGGAAAGCTTCCACTCCCAAAAATGAGTTTAATCCCAACAATGCAAAACAAATAAACTAGTGGGTTTGGGTGTTGGTTTATTTGTAGAAAGTAAAGTGTTTTTGAACTCAAACACAAGATTTTCTCTAAGAATCCAAAAGAAAACAGGGGCCCCTTGAGCTTGGGTCCAGACAAATGCATCGTCTTTTATTGTGTTCACCTTTCTATAACAGCTTTGGAAAAAAAAAAAAAAAAAAAAAAAAAAAAAAAAACAATTTACAATATAAGTTAAGACACAAAAGGAAGCTCTGGGTGGGTAGAAATTTAAATGTCATCCAAGTTCAGGTAGGAGATACTAATTTCCACAGAAATAAGGTTAAATTTTACATTCTGTTGAACTGAACAGGTTTCAGACCTCTATGTTGTCTGATTTAATCTGATATTTGATCAAATATTACACTTTTAAAAATGCAGCTTGCCTTCTGGAAGCAAGTAAATTTCAGTTCTTTGCAGAAGTTGTATAATCTGCCTTTAACACAAATGAAAATAATTTTCTCACATACTCCTTTCCATTCCAACTGTGAAGACATCAACAACCAATTCTCCACCAAACCAATATCTTAGACCATGAATCTGCTACACAGTATAAGTAATAATTCCATATACGGCAGTACTGTAGCCTCCACTTCTCCCATATCATCTTCCAAATGTTCCTAGGCAATTTTATGAGCTGCAAGTAGGCAACTTAAGAACTCTAGCATTCAGTGGCTCCCAACAAACATTCATAGAGTTTAATTATAATGAGAAACCACCAAAACCAGTAACTGTTAACACTGAATGCACATCCTTGACTTCTACCGAGGACAAAGCCCCAAGGGCGCTTTCAGCCAAAAAGAAACCTCCCTATTACCACAAAAAGTATTTACATACACAGAACCTCACCCAAAATAAGGTTTTTATCCAGCCTGATTGGACCAGTAGATAAGATCTCTGCAAGGTACCACGAGAACCATTTTCCAGCTAATTTTCTCCAACTCACCTATGCAGATCTCTGCACCTATCCTGTAGGAGTATCCTCTACCTGCTGAAGTCCTACTGAAATTTTGGGCTTCTGCTAGGGTCTGGTCATTGTCTTTTTTTTTTTTCATGAAAAAAAAAAAAAAAATCTGTTATCATATTCTGTCATAGAAAATTCCAATGAGATTAAAATGCCTCTATGTATAAATGTAAGACTGAAAGGACTCCTTAACGTATCAAAATTCAGTTGAGTAAATCAGCAAAGCTACCTCAGCAATAAGATGTGTATAAAATGTAGCAAAATGATTCATCCATAACACATTTTCTTTTCTCTTTTCATTCTCAAAAATCAAACTTTAAACATTTTTTTAACTAGGCTTGTGCTCTACTCAAAGCTCAGATTTAACTATCAAGTTTAAAAACTAATAAAACTTGAAATTTTGCAATCCTCAGCATCAATGACCTTTGTGAAATCCCTTTATGATAATTAATGAGTTCAAACAAATTTGTCTTGCAGTTACCTGCCCCTCTCCATGCACTGGAGATTCTTCAATGCTTCTGTCAGGGCAACTACAGGGTGCCCTTTTGACTATTCTGCCTATTTTTATGGAACTATTTTCAGGAACACAACTGAAATCTCAATCCATTCAGTCCATTTTTGTTCAAATCAAAGTAAGTGCATAAAGACTGAGAATGAGCACATACATAGCCTCACCTCCTTAGAAAAACAAAGGCTAAAATGCATGACATTTACAACTGGAATAGCTATATTCAGCATGATTCAGGACAGTTAATCTAAAATCAAGGTCTCATGACTGAAGTCCTGTAAAGTAGAAGACACACAAGGACTGCTCATTTAGAAGTAAGAGCTAAACAGAAACTGTCTATCACAGTAACTAATACTCAAAGATTTAAACTTACCTTAAGTATGTTTGACAGGTATCTACATTTTAATGTATTTCCAGAAAAAAATAACAGCCTCTTAAAACACTTTCAGATATTAAAAATACAGCATTTCTATAACAAAAACACTACTTCCAAAAATCAGCTATATATACAAACTCATTCTACTGATTCCTCATTTCCTTCCTTCTACTTTCCAACAACTTATTTCCACTAATACATGGACTTTTAAGTCATTACAGAGAGAAGAAATCAACACAGACTGCATTTTTCTGTAAACAGTAAAGCTATATAAGAAAATTATTTCAGAACGAAAAGTTGCACAAATACAGCTTGCAATTGATTAAGTAAAACAACACTGACAGACCTTCTGGAATGTATTAAGTATCACGAAAACTACCTGTGAAAATGTCTATCTAAATCAATTCTAAAACTACCTGCTAAAAAAGTTTGAGTCCACTGGAAGTGGTCCACTCACTGTTTTTCAAATGACTGATTTTCAAATCTAATCTAATTATCATTCAAGATAAAATGTTAGTTTTAAACACCCTGATGGCAAATTCTATAATTAGAAATTTTCTAGTAATTTGTTAGTAAGTTTCTATGCCAAGGCAACTGAATACATCTGAGTCTGGCATGAAGTTTATAAATAACTTGGGACTAGTACGAGTCCAGTACTTGATCTCCCTTAAAAGCCTCCTTCTTCGAAGTTAGCAAAGCACACAAGAGAAATACACAGCAGCTCTTTCAAACATTTTATTAACTGCTAATAATGTTCTAGGAGGGGCAAATGTAAACAAAGTAGTCAAAAGGTACATGACAAGCATACTGTACTCCTGTACTCTGCACGTATCATACAATACACAATTAGTATTTGGCTAATTCACTGAATAGCTTAATAAAAAGTGCTAGTATGCAACAAACCTAGTGCAAAGGAACTTCCAGCCACCACAGATAAACCATTCTAAGCCTCTCTTTCTTTGAGAAATTCTGGCTCTTGGTAGAGTGTGGTAATCACTTTCATCATTTTCAAAGCCTTCTTCTGACATCATTAGTGGCATTTCATCCAAATGAGAGGACTCATCTTCCACTTGGTACCTGGCAAGATGGAATAAAAACAGTAAATCAATAACCAACATATTCTTTATTACCAGGAATCTCATAAAGTAACGAAAGGTAATTTTTACTACATGGAATGTTATTAGAGATGTTTTCAATCCAAATATCTTGTGCACTTTTCCTAACATATCTACAAGAATTTTTGATTTATTAAAAATGGGTAATACAGCAAAAAGGCTTGCAATCACCCACCCCTTTATATATATCATTACAGATAAATTCCTGTTTGATATAGAATTTGTACATACAGAGCTGCAATGTCATACTTTCAAAGGATTCTTTACAAGATTTTGTTAAACAGAATTTGCTTTGTGTCGTGGTCTAACCCAGCAGGCACCTAAGCACCATACAGCCATTTGCTCATCTCACCCTCCCTACCCCGATCCCCAGCATGGGGGAGAGAATCAGGGAAAAAAGGAGTGAAAGCTCATGGGTAGAGAAAAAGGGAGTTTGGTAGGCCAGAAAAGGAAGAGAAATAATAATAATGATGATAACACTAGTAATAATACTATGTATAAACAAGTGATGCACAATGCAATTGCTCACTACCTACTGACTGATGCCCAGCCCAGCCCCAAGCAACAGTCTCCCACCCCACCCAGCCACCCCATATTAATTGTTCAGCGTGATGCCACATGGTATGGAATATCCCTTCGGCCAGTCTGGGTCAGCTGTCCTGGGTCTGTCCCCTGAAGCTTCTTGTGCACCTCCAGACTCCTTGCTGGCAGCATAGCATGAGAAGCTGAAAAGTTCTTGACTGCATTGCTCCGTATCAACTAAAACACCATCTTGTTATTGATGTTATTCTCATCCTAAATGCAAAACACAGCTCCATACCAGCTACTAGGAGGAAAATTAACTCTACCCTAGTTGAAACTAGGGCACTTGGCAAAGTTTATAACGGATGCAAATGATGTGAGCTTTCATGGAAACAAACTTTTTATTTCCATTGATCTTCAGCCTACTTTCCTGTTATACTTGCGTCTGTTCTTGCCTATGCAGACCTCTATTTGAGTCAAAACTTCTACACAACTCATCAGTATATTAGTTTTTTGTTATTAAAACATTAGTTACTTTTATAATTCTACATAGAAATATGCAGCAGGTTAAAACACTTTCCTATGGGACCTATGAAAGACTAGGCTGACAGTGGTCCTTCCCTCTCTAGAAAGCATTCACCACTTCATTTTTACACTTGTGGAATGCCTCTTATGGTCAGAGAAAACACCTGAATATTTGATAAGAAAACTCCCCCAAGTGCTTGAAAATTAAGTGAATTCTTCACTTTCAGTGGCTTAATGGTACAAAAATATGAAAGAACTGAACTATTACTATCACAGACTATTCAAAGGACAAATGAGGATATCAGCTGAGGATATCAACTGGAAAAAAATTCTGAAATGAATTAGAGTCAAGCAAAGACCATCTATTTGTATGCAGTAACAAATAAAATGTGATTCTGATTCTGAGATTCCGTAATGGATGTTAATACAAATGGGTGATACAGAAAATCATCCTAGATCTGACCTAAATAGTCAGAAAAGCTGGCTGCATTAATGCTTAAAAACATACATAACAAATATCAAGCCCAACAGATGCAAAAAAATATATATGTATATAAAAACTATTACTTGACACTATTGATAATTGTAGTTAAGCAGTCTTTACATAAGACCAGTTGATGAAAAAGTATCTGATTAGAATAAAGAGATTCTGCATGTATATTTTATTCTTTAACTCTCAAACACTGCAGTTTGGAAGTCTAGAAGACTTGTCATTCTATTCTTTGTGTAATCTAAAACTAATCTCTCAAATTTATTCTCGCATTAGGAGTAGCGAAGAATGATTTTAAGAGCACAGAAAATACTTTTTTGTTTGAATCACAAAAGAAGTATTTGGCAAATGTGAAGCTTCAAAATTACTGATTTTTTGTGTGAAAGCAGTACTTCATCTTTTGGAATATGCATACAAGGATTGTCTCATTCCCCCCCCAGCAACCTAAACCCAATCTTTGTATAAAAACAGTAATTAACAAAAAAAAAAAAAAAAAAAATCATTGGTGTATTTGTACATGTAAAATAATAATAATAATAATAATAATAATAATAATAAAGTAACATAAGCTCTAAACATCTGAATATACAGTAGGGCTATATCCACATCAATAAACTGAATGAATGTTCCCAAGCATTACAAACAACAAAGCAGCCCGTATCTGTGCCCTTAAAACTCCTGGCTTCCAAAAAGCAGGATGACTCCTTGCAAGTTGTTCAAAGGGAATCATCCCTAGATTGCTCCAATTGCCAAGCTGTACCTGGGGACTGTCCAGGAAGAGCAAGTGTTGCAACAACCAAAATCATGCCAGGATACATGCTACCAGTTTAGAAGTAGTTAATTCCAGTACCTGGGAACATCTACAGTGTAACACCAATTTACACAGCTATACAGCATAAGAAACACCTGTCATAACTGAGGAATTCAGTCCATTCTCTCACCTGCTAGGTGAGCTGGTATGTTCAGTACACATCTTTGACTAAGCAGTAAGATCACAGTTTTATACGAAACAAGCAAGGTCCCAGAAGTAAATCTTTACAACACAGATGGAGAAACCACTTGAACTGAGCAGTACCAAACAAATCTTTCAGCAGGAGAATTTTATACAGACCTTAGCACCCTATACACTGAGAGCCTAATTTTTTTCTAAGGGGAAAATGAATCCTAGCCCAGGAGATGGCAGGGCTCATTGAGAGGGCTTTAGACTAGGTAAGAAGGGGGATGGGGCTGAAATAAAGCTCATTAGAGAAGAGCTGGGGGGAACAATGTCAGGGCCTGGGGAAAAGGCAATGACCCAACTCAAGTGCACCTACACTAATGCACACAGCATGGGCAACAAGCAGGAGGAGCTGGAAGCCATTGTGTGGCAGGCAAGCTATAACTTGGTTGCCAACCCTGAAACGTGGTGGGACCACTCCCATGACTGAAGTGCTGAAATGACTGGCTACATGCTCTTCAGAAGGGACAGGCAGCACAGAAAGGGTGGTGGTATGGCTCTCTATTTCAGAGAGTCTTTTGATGTTGTGGAACTTGAGGCTGGGAATGATAAGGTGGAGTCCCTATGGGTTAGGATCATTGGGAAGGCCAACAAGACAAGCATCCTGGTGGAGGTCAGTTACAGACCACCTAACCAGAATGAGGAGACGGATGAGGAGTTCTACAGGCAGCTGGCAGAAGTCGCTAAATCGTGGGGGACTTCAACTTCCCAGTGGTAAGCTGGAAATACAATACAGCTCAGATGAAGCAGTCTAGCAGGTTTCTGGAGAGCATGGAAGATAACTTCCTGACGCAGCTGGTTGGCAAGCCTACCAGGGGAGGTACCCCGCTGGACCTTCTGTTCACAAACAGAGAATGACTGGTGGGAGATGTGGTGGTCAGGAGCAGTCTTGGGCAGAGTGACCACAAAATGGTAGAGTTCTCTATTCTTGGCGAAGTCAAGAGGGGGACCAGTAAAACTGCTGTCTTGGACTTCTGGAGAGGGGCAGACTTCAAATGGCAGACTTTGAGCCGTTCAGGACCCTGGCTGGCAGAGTCCCTTGGGAGGCAGTTTCTGAAGGGCAGAGGAGTCCAGGAAGGCTGGGCACTCACTCCTCAAGAAGGAAATCTTAAAGGCTCAGGAGCGGTCTGTCCCCACGTGCCCAAAGACAAGCCGGCGTGGAAGAAGACCGGCTTGGCTGAACAGAGAGTTGTGGCTCGAGCTTAGAAGAAAAAAGAGGGTTTATAATCTTTGGAAAAGAGGGTGGGCCACTCAAGGGGACTACAAGGATGTTGCGAGGCAGAGCAAGGACAAAATTAGAAAGGCCAAAGCTCATCTGGAGCTCAATCTGGCTACTGCTGTTAAAGATAACAAAAAATGTTTTCAGAAATACATAATCACAAAAAGGAGGACCAAGGAGAATCTCCATCCTTTACTGGATGCAGGGGGGAAACTTAAGTGACGAGAGATGAGGAAAAGGCTGAGGTGCTTAATGCCTTCTTTGCCTCAGTCTTTAGCAGCTAGACCAGTTGTTCTCTGGATACCCAGTACCCTGAGCTGGTGGAAGGGAACGGGGAGCAGGATGTGGCCCTCATAATCCACAAGGAAATGGCTGGTGACCTGCTACAGCACTTGGATGTACGCAAGTCGATGGGGCCGGATGGGATCCACCCGAAGGTACTGCGACAACTGGTGGAAGAGCTGGTCAAGCCGCTTTCCATCATTTACCAACAGTCCTGGCTATCGGGGGAGGTCCCAGTTGACTGGCGACTAGCAAATGTGACACCCATCTACAAGAAGGGCCAGAGGGTAAGCCTGGGAAACTATAGGCCTGTTAGTTTGACCTCAGTGCCAGGGAAGCCCATGGAGCAGATTATCTTGAGTGTCATCACACAGCACTTGCAGGGCAAGCAGGCAATCAGGCCCAGTCAGCATGGGTTTATGAAGGGCAGGTCCTGCTTGACGAACCTGATCTCCTTCTATGACAAAGTGACATGCTCGGTGGATGAGGGAAAGACTGTGGATGTGGTCTACCTTGACTTCAGCAAGGCTTTTGACATTGTTTCCCACAGCATTCTCCTCAGGAAACTGGCTGCTCTTGGCTTGGACTGGCGCACGCTTCGTTGGGTTAGAAACTGGCTGGGTAGCCGGGCCCAAAGAGTTGTGGTGAATGGAGTTAAATCCAGTTGGAGGCTGGTCACTAGTGGAGTCCCCCAGGGCTAGTCCTCTTTAACATCTTCATCGATGATCTGGATGAGGGGATTGAGTGCACCCTCAGTAAGTTTGCAGACGACACCAAGTTAGGTGCGTGTGTCGACCTGCTCGAGGGTAGGAAGGCTCTGCAGGAGGATCTGGATAGGCTGGACCGATGGGCCGAGGCCAACAGTATGAAGTTCAACAAGGCCAAGTGCCGGGTCCTGCACCTGGGGCACAACAGCCCCAAGCAGAGCTACAGGCTGGGAGATGAGTGGATAGAAAGCTGCCTGGCAGAGAAGGACCTGGGAGTATTGGTTGACAGTCGGCTGAATATGAGCCAGCAGTGTGCTCAGGCGGCCAAGAAGGCCAACAGCATCCTGGCTTGCATAAGAAACAGCGTGGCCAGCAGGTCCAGGGAAGTGATTGTCCCCCTGTACTCAGCTCTGGTGAGGCCGCACCTCGAGTACTGTGTTCAGTTTTGGGCCCCTCACTGCAAGAAGGACATGGAGGTGCTCAAGCAAGTCTGGAGAAGGGCAACAAAGCTGGTGAGGGGCCTGGAGAACAAGTCCTACAAGGAGCGGCTGAGGGAGCTGGGACTGTTTAGCCTGGAGAAGAGGCACAAGGGGAAACCTTATTGCACTCTACAGGTACCTTAAAGGAGGCTGTACCGAGGCGGTGGTTGGTCTGTTGTTCCATGCGCCTGGTGACAGGATGAGGGGGAATGGGCTAAAGCTGTGCCAGGGGAGGCTTAGGTTGGATATTGGGAAAAACTTTACCAAAAGGGTTGTTAGTCACTGGAATAGGCTGCCCAGGGAAGTGGTGGAGTCACCATCCCTGGAGGACTTTAAAAGACGTTTAGATGTAGAGCTTAGGGATATGGTTTAGTGGATGACTTGTTAGTGTTCGGTCGGAGGCTAGACTCTGATGTATCTTGGAGGTCTCTTCCAGCCTAGATGATTCTGTATGATTCCGAGCCGCAAAAAACTTTTTAAAATGTTAACTTAAACTTTATGAAATCTCAGAAAAATGAAAAAAAAATATGCTGTGTATTGATACATGTTTCAGGAAAAGCAATGGCAAAGAGTTTGAGGAGACTGACGAACAATCAGAAGCATTTATAGAATATAATTATTCTTGTTTGAACGGTATCAGTATTATGGAGCAAACTAGTGAGGCCACAAAACAGTATGCTCAGTAGTATTAAAGTAGTATTAAAGTAGTATTAAGCTGGTCTGTCCGCATCTTGACAGACCAATCCAGTATTTTAAAATGTTACCTGATAAACACCTGGACTAACCAGAAGAAAGCATCATCACTGAATTTGCATTTTCCTATTTTATTGTATATTTTTAAAAAAATGTGAAAACATTTCATTTTCACCTAGATTTTCTGAAATGTACGCTGTTGTATACTGTATATTATATATACATTACTATATCTAACTGTTATTAATCTTCTCGGGTGTTAGAAAATGGGGGGGTGGAAGGAGATAATGCATTGTCATACTAGCTCTCTATTGAAAGCTTTCTGTTGAAAAGGTACCCCACCTACTTAACACTGGCTTTGTAGCAAAATGATGAAAAGGAAGCTAAAAAGGAAGATCCAATATTAAAATATGGTTGGTTAATCAGTCACTGGCTAGAGAGACACTTCCTCTTTTGGTTGGCAGGTGATGCCTTGAGGGCTTCTTGCGCCTCCTTTGAATCACACAGTAAGGGATGTCACTGAAGGCTGTTCAAGTGTTTGGACCAGGTTGGAAAATATGGAACTATGAAAAAAAACCTAGGATGCAAGTCAACTGAGCACCTTAAGCACATTAGACCTTGTGAACAAAATCTTCATGTGTTTCAAGTGATGCAAAAGCACAACCACACAGCAGAAAACTAAACAGAAGTCTGAAATTAGAAAACAGCATATGTTTGTTTACAAGTGCCCAGAAAGTTCCCAGAAAAGTTGAAATAGGCAGTGGAACATGCTTTCAGAAATAACATTAACACTACCACTTTCAAAAATACGAAAATACAGTTTAAAACAAACATGACAAAACAGAACTTTACTGACCACATTGTTTGCAAAAAGATGCATACGATGTCTAGTTTGATACGGCAATCTGGTAATACTTCTTCCCTTCTCATTACTATAAATGGTCATCAAGAGAAAGAGAACACTATACAAATTACCTTCTCAAAACAAGGCAGTTATTACAGGTTACAATGTATATTACACAAAATTGTATGGATTACTCTCAAACTATGCTAATTTTAACACACAAACCTTACACACTTGACAATAAAATATCTCCTTTAAAAAAGACGTTACACTGAGTTTCAGAAGAAGACAAGCCTGTGTTTAAACAGATTCACATTCAATGCTTTTATAATCTCTCCTGGTTGAATTTGCAAATTACATTATCACAGTTACTTGCTTTAATACAGAGCTTTCGTTTGCATTGCATTTTGCTTTTAGACATCTGAACAATTAATAGTGTATTTGTAACACCATCCAGCGAAATCACAATCTGCCAGCCACACTGGAGTATGCAGCAACATTCTGGAACATAAGAGACCCTTTTTACTTCTGTATAAAGTTGAACAAGTGTCTGACTTGGAAAATAATTTACTTTACACACAAAGGTAACAAAGCAAACATGGTTAAAGTTCTCCTTGACAGAACACATTAATGCAAGAGAATTAAGGGAAACAGACTTGGCTGAGAAATACGTTCACAGATCTACTTAATATTTCATACTACTCTTGTAAATGTGGTAATATTTGTGGAGTACATCAATGTCCTAATCATAAAGTCATTTTTGCCATTATAAACATTTTTTCACAATTATCTTGTTTTACACTTTTAAATATGGAGCTTCACCAAGTAGGGAATGTAATGAGCATAAGCACCATCATGTTTAGTAATCCTGACTTCAAAATACAGCCTCTGAACTGGCAAGCAATTTATTCTGCTTCAAAAGCAATTTTGCTATTGTGTTAGAAAATTGTGCTTCAGTATTTAAAAACAATAGTGTAATGAATAATGTATTTTTCATAACTAGGATGAGGACAAAAATCGTTATGTCTTTGTTATCTAGTATTTTTCCACACTTAATTGCTTGAAGTGCTGATTTGCTTTGAGTGACAAATCAATTGAGTATAATCCTAGAAACTTTTATTAAAATAGAGGCGCATTGAAAGCAACATGAATAAAGAAGCCAGAGAAAAGACATCAAAACTCTCAGCATGGATGCTACTAAATCAGGTATGAAGACAGCCATCTTGACAGAAATATGGTTTCTTAAGAAAAAAAGGAACACTAATATTAAACAATCACAGAATGGTTTGAGTTAGAAGAGACCTTAAAGGTCATCTAATTCCAAATCCCCCACCATGGTCTGGGACACTTTACATTAGATCAGATTGCTCAAAGCCCCATCCAACCTGGCCTTAACCACTCCAAAGGATGGGGAATCCACAACTTCTGTGAGCAAACTGTTCCAGTGTCTCACCATCCTCTGAGTGAAAAATTTCTTCCTTATATCTAATCTAAATCTACTCTCCTTTAGTTTAAAGTCATTACTCATCCTATCACTACACTCCCTGACAAAGAAGGAGCTCTCCAGCTTTCTCATAGGCTCCCTTTAGGCACTGGAAGGCCGCAATGAGGTCTCCCTGGAACCTTCTCTTCTCCAGGCTGAACAACCCCAACTCCCTCAGCCTGTCTTCACAGGAGAGGTGCTCCAGCCCCTTGATCATCTTGGTGGCCTTCCTCTGGACTTGTTCTAATAGGTCTATGTCCTTCTTGTGCTGTGGGCCCCAGAGCTGCATGCAAGATTCCAGGTGGGATCTCTTGAGAGCAGAGGAGAGGGGGAGAATCACCTCCCTTGATCTGCTGGCCAAGCTTCTTACGCAGGCCAGGATATGGCTGGCTTTCTGGGCTACAAGCACACGTTGCTGGCTCATGTCAAGCTTCTCATAAAGCAACACCTCCCAGGTCCTTTTCCTCAGGGCTGCTCTCAATCCATTCTCCATCCAGCCTCTATTTGTGCTTGGGATTGCCCTGACCCAGATGCAGGACTGGTCTTGTTGAACCTCATGAGGTTCACACAGGCCCACCTCAAGCCTGTCCAGGTCCCTCTGGGTGGCCTCCCTTCCCTCGAGCATGTCAGCCACACACAGCTTGGTGTCATTGGCCAACATGCAGAGAGTACACTCAATCTCACTGTCCACGTTGAGAAAGACATTAAACAATACCAGTCATAATTCCAACCCCTGAGGAACATCACTTATCACTGATCTCTACTTGGACATTGAGCCTGTAACCACAACCCTGCGTGTGACCATGCAGCCAATTCCTTACCCACCAAGTGGTCCATCCGTCAAACTCACTTCTCTCCAGTTTAGAAACAAAAATATCATGCAGTATATGTTTGTGCACAAATGCTTTGCACAAGTCCAGGTAGATGACCTCGGTTGCTTTTTTCCCCCTATCCACCAATGCTGTAACCCCATCCTAGAACGCCACCAGATTTAGCAGGAACAATCTGCCCTTGGTGAAGCTGTGTTGGCTGTCAACAATCACCTCCTTATTTTCCATGTGCCTTAGCAGAGTTTCCAGGAGGATCTGCTCCATGATCTTGCTGGGCACAAAGGTGAGATGGACTGTCCTGTAGTTCCCCAGGTCTTTTTTTTTTCCCTTCTTAGAAATGGGGGTTGTTTCCGTTCTTCCAGTCTGACTCCTCTGTCACTTAGAGGAAGAAGTTATCACCCATGCACTCCAGGAACCTCCTGAACTGCCTATGCCCTGCTGTGCGCTGTAACATATCAGGGTGGTTGGAGTCCTCCATGAGGACCAGGGAACGTAGTCCTCATGGACCACGAACAACTTTCAGCAAAACCTAACTACTGCTAGGAACATCATTTAACAGATTTAAGTGAAAGGAAACCATGTACAATAAACATTTTTAAATGAACTTCTGATATAAGTATCTACTATGAAAATGACACCCCAAGTCGTCATTCCATTTTGAGAGCTGCTTGCCAGAGCAGATGTGGATGCAGAGTTATATGTACCCCATAACTGTTAATGGAAACCATTTTAATTCATTTAAATCTGCCTATTTAGATCCCTAGTTAATTTGCATTTTCTACAAGCTTACCATTAGTCTAAAAGAGCAATGTTCCTCTTGTTCAAATATCCAAAAAAGTAGGAAAGTGCAAGGCAGTCAATGTCCACTTATCTGGTTTAACTCACTTGACAATGAAGCAGTGGACATCTGGCTCCATCTCTGCTGCTGCCAGCCACAGGACTCCATCTGCTCCTGGACATGGGAAGGGGAAGGACTGAGGAGCAGACAGCACAATCTGTCTCAGCCCTATCCTGCTCTACTTCTAGTAATTCCTCCAAGGTTTACTACACGAACACCTCCTCAGTCTGAAAATAAAGCAGGAATTTACCAAACTGAGGCAGTGCAGTAAGAGGAATAATGAAGAAAGGTGCAGGCCCATTTATATGAAGAGCAGGAATTATTTCTTAGAGGACAAATCAAAAAAGCTACAGCTGTTGTAGGCTGCCATTTTTCACTGACAACAATCCCACAACAAAGAAAATAACCATGAAATGTTCCACAGTGGCAAGACAAATTGTACTAAATGTACATTCATCCATAAGCATACTTACAAGCATGCAACTTATTTCCATATAACTGTTCCTCTTACTCAAACTTCTAATGTCTCCATAAAATAATGTATTTACTACGAGCTACATGAGAACAATCAAATGATAAATACCATTTTTTCCCCCAAATATAATTCTGCACTTCTAAAGACTGGAAATTACTTTTTCCATATAATTTCAAACATCTCTATGACTTGCAAAGCATGAAGTTTGGTTGAATTACAGAGCAATCACCTTGTTCCTAGATTATAAAAGAAGTGGGCAACAGAAAAGCCTTCTACAAGTAAATGCATAGAATTTGAAGAATTTCCTTTAATCTCTTCCTCCAAAAATACAGAAAAAACAGCTTGTCGCTGTGCTTTTATTTAGTCGTAGTTACGCCTGTAATGCAAGTCCACACCTAACCAGCATCACTTCCAAAGTCTCTGAATCCAAGTCCTGGCCCAACTATACACACACAAAGAAAACAATTCTGTTACAAATTCATATAAGCCATCAGGGACAGGGCTGTTAGAGACCTCCATATGGAAGACAACACTAACCGAAATAGTTCGATTATAAATCAGGTTACACTTTTGGACAGCTTTTATGGAAGCTAAAGATTTGTAGAACTAAGTCTCTGTATTGAGTTTCAACAGTTAACTTTGCTTTCATGTCCTTGCATAGCCAAATCTTTAAAAACCTATTACAACATGCCTGTTGCAGTGTGCGTGTGTCAACCGAACAACAAAATAGAAAAAAAAGTACTTCTACTGTATGCAAGTAAGTTTAGGACTGAGTTTGTCACTGAAATGAACAACATTTACTGCAATGGACAAGCTAAATCAAGGTGCCCCCAGCCTTTCACAAGCAATGCAGATAGCGATTCTGCAAAAACATAAGGCTCCATTTTTGATCAACCCTATAATAATTTTCTCTTCCCTAGCACACACCTCCTTGCCAGAGCTATATATGGAAGAAAAATTCAGAAGATCTGCATAGGAAAGCTGTTGTGAAAAAAGCCACCATTCCTTACTCGCCTTTCCTCACTTTACAAAGCACGACACACACCTTAATGGAACATCTTTTCCAGTCCACGACAGGATGAGCAAATCTCTATTTATACACAGCAGACTTGAGGAAACATCTGCATTCACTAAAACCGTATTTTTAATTAGCAGGGAACATCACTGGTCACAACAACAGGGCCATTTTATCACTGTTACTGGGTATTGTTATTGATACTGCAGCTCAGTCAATTCCTTTTTCTCCCCTTTCTAAGTGATCCAAATGCCTGCTCAAAGAACACAAATTACTGTATTTGGATACTACTGATAAAAAACAGGAATGCATGCAAATATAGGGTAAAAATACAGCTTAAAAACAAACAACCTGAAAATATATTTACAAAGTTTACTACACGAAGATATACATGCTATTTGCAAAACCTAGCATCATCTGCAATAGCAATCTGAACTTCAGTGGTGCAAGTTCTCAAACATTTCTATGCCTAAAAATAAGTGTTTTGGATCAGTATTCAGATTATTCTAAAATTCATGCTCAAGACTACAACTACTTGTCTATAAAGAGTATCTTCGTGTGTAAAGAGTAACTAGAATAAACATAAAAGGCCAATCTTTTCCAAATACATAATTCTAAGTAATATCAAGTCAAAGAACTAGTATTTATTATGAAAATCGCTTAAAGTCGCTATGCTGTCAAAATGTACTTTTGCAGACAAAGTATAGCAAACCATTTCCTGAGTATGACACCAATACAAGCATCTTTCTATATAAGAATATTTTACAACTGATATCATGAGCAGCTCTACATGCACGTAACTTGGTTACCTACATGATTAAAATCAAAGACTGCTCTGAAAAGTAAAAGGCACAGAAACTAAAATAACATATGACAACATACACCATGTAAAAGCTCTGAAAGCATTAACGGCAAGGCCACTCTTCATAAGTTATGCATCACACTACTTCGACCTTTTTCTTGGACAAAAAATATCAGAATCCAAACCTATACTAAATCTTACAGGTGCCACTCCCAAAAGGTAACATTAGCCTAAGAACTGAGTCTTCAGAAAGCAGAGTAACACTCAAGCCAGGAATGTAAAAATGTGAGCAATGAACATAAGACAAATGGAGAATAAAGTTTTCAGAATTTCACTGCTAAAATCTACTGATATGACATAAGTTGAGAGAGCCTTGAAAATGTAGACCTAACAAGTATGGTACAAATATAACATCCCAAATGTGAAGGTGCCAACCAGACAGCCCTCTTGAAAGATCCAGAATTAAGAGAGAGCATCTCAGGGATGCAGACTAAAAATGACTCAGTGACACTGTTCCTAACAATAGTGCATCTCTGAACAAAAACATAACTAAAGAAAGGCTAATGACAAAGGACAGCAAGCCCCACAGAACTTCTGATTTCTTCTTTGAAATGAAATTTCGCTTTGCAAAACAGGCAAATACTTTGAATTTCAGGTGAAATCAGTAAAAATCACTGACAATAGTTTTCCTGTAGAACGAACATATAGGACAGATCTATTTTGTAAGAATGGTCTAACAGTACTAGATGATCTTTAAGGGTCCCTTCCAAACCATTCAATGATTCTCCTAACTATAATCCTGCAGAGATTTCTTTGCATCATATTTAATCTTTTCTCCCTCATGTTTTTTAAAAGAGTGTATTTAAACGCAACACACATTTACATGAACGTATCAGCATAACGTACAGCTTTATGTTTTAATAGGTTCTCAACACTGGTATGTTGAGACAAACATAAAGCTGTACATTATGCTGATACATTCATGTAAGTGTGTGTTGCAACTCTGTTTTTTCACACAGTTTATGATACTTTTAGTATTTATCAGATGAATCTGCATTTGTAATTTCTGGTATCACAGAAAATACCAATACGCCTTGCTTTGAGTTGCTATCTCGAGCAAAAATACTGACCTACAGAAAATCTGGTTAGACTAATCTGAAATGTACTTTATCACCACTTCCATCTGATTGTCACTGAGGAGAAAACAAACAAACAAACAAACAAAAAAAAACACAAGACAGCAACTCTGATTTAAACAAAGTGCTATAAGATGATAGGAACTTTCTCCATGAGTAAGCCCAAGTATGTCAGTGCACATGCAGACAACTAACAACCAGTACCTTACTCCACCACATTCCCACAGTTCCTCAACTTTAAGGAGCTTCTGTGACCATATCTTGAGTAAATGGTTAACAATGCTACTTGTACAAGAAAAAGGTAATAAAACAGCATTTATGTTCTCAGACTACAAACAATTTCTGCTTCTGGTGAAGCAACAAAGGTTTAAAGAAGTTACTGATACTTTGTAAGAGTAGTTTCAACACAAATAGAAGTAAATTTACTTTGGTCTTAGGACTGCTTTCTCACAAAAGCTATACTAATTTGAATTTTAATGTAAAGATTATAAAGGAAACTTTTAGTTTCAGTCATTTTCAAAATCAGGATGAAATAAGTAGGCACATTCAAATAAAAGGTGGGGTAGGAGAGCAGACTGAAATGCAACCTCTGAAAAATCTGTATCTATCCAAAGACTCTAAGAACTTTTGTTCCAAACATTCACAAGCATGCAGAAAAAGAGTATCAGAGCAACTAACAGATTTTTTTTTAAATTGAAAGTACCACCAAGTACCACTTGCATACAGCCATTCAACAGACAAATTCAGATATCTATCAGTTTGGTGTTTGAAATGATCATGGATGTTTTGCAAAGCTTTCCAGACCCAGTTACAGCCAAATAAGTCACAAGCTCTCTGTAAACACCATTCTACAAGAGATCCTACATCCTATTACCTCTGATCTGTACATGGCTTCAACAAATAACATTTTCGGTTGTTTGTGTAAGTTTTTAATCTTAATTATTACACCTTAAATACAGAGACCAGCAAATATTTTGTCACTGCAATACAAAATAATACCTGAACTACAAAAAACACATTGGAGTTCAGAACTAGAGCATGTGATTCTAATGAAGAAAAACAACTGGGAGGAAACAGCAACTATCAGAGTAGTTCAACAAAGCTCACTTCAGACAACAGCAAAAATTAAATAAGTCCCAGAATCACTGTACATGTATCGAGTATTATCTGTTGATGTTTGCACGTCACTATGTTTAATTCCCTGTGAAACCTAGCCAAACACCTCGGGAAATCTTAAACAGAAGGACTGCAAGATTGTTAAAATTTGACATTTGTATGCATCAGGGAAGTATGTGAATTCAGTGAACTCAACATGAAATAAATGACAAACCACCACTTATTAAGCAACAAGTATCCCACATTTACCTGGGCAAAGGAAACTTTAGCCTATTATTTTGTTCTGTGTTAACTCTCACACAATTGTCTGTTGTGCTATTAGCATACAAGACTGATGATTAAAAATAGCAGTTTATTAAAAACTGAGTTGCTCTATCAGTGAGGAAACTGTCGAGTCAACAGCAGAGGCATCCCATAGCTTGTTTTACCACAGCCACCTGATACACCTTCATTCGTAAGTGTGAAGTCATTCTTCTGTACACTGCTATGACCTATACTACACATAATCATGTGAAAAGACTCCTTGCAGTGAATGAATATTTTTCATGACACAGGCATACTTCTGTGAACACCTGGAGCGCAAATGAATTTATGTAATATTGGACACAGCTGGTAAGACCTGATTTTCTGGTATCAGCTCAGGTGTCCCAACACCTTAATGCTATTAGACCAAATAGAGGTAGACACTGACAGTAACAAGTGCAGGACACCTGAACAAACTGAGTAATTTGCTTACAGATAAATGAGGGTGGACCACTGCTAAACTCAATCCCTTATCAGCTTCAAAATTCCACCAAGCTTCTTGTTTTGCTTACATTTACCTCACACATGAACAACAGACATTCCATAGTTAAATCCCTTTCTGTGTTTAGTTGATAATTACTCTGGATCTGCTGATGATACCAAACTAACATATGAGAACAAGTGTATTAGTCTCACTGCACATTTACAGTGATCGTGGAAGTTCTCTGGGCCTCTTTTCCCTTTGTGGCATAAACATAAGCAGCAACTATTTTTCCAGTAGATAATAGATACTTTGTGCTGAAGGACAAAATGTTGAAACAAGTGTGTGGTGGTTTTACTCTGCTGGGCATCTGAGCTCCACCACAGCTGCTCTCTCACTCCCCCTGATCAAAGAAAATGGGGGAGAAAATATGATGAAAGGGGGCACAAGAGTTGCTCAATGGGGGCTGAGGTCAGTCCCTGATGCTTTGTCTCTGCCACTCCCTCACACTCACTCTGCCCCTGCTCCACGTGGGGTCCCTCCCACGGGATGCCGTCATACACGAACTGAGCCTGTGGGGGCTCCCCACAGGCAGCAGCTCTCCAAGCACTGCTCCCACATGGCTCTATACCACGGGGTCCATCCCCCAGGAGCAAACTGCTCCAGCACGGGTCCCCCACAGGCGGCAACTCCCCCCAGACCCCCTGCTCCTGCGTGGGCTCCTCTCCACGGGCTGCAGCTCCGGCCCGGGGCCTGCCCCACCGGGGGCTCCTCCACGGGCTGCAGCGTGGAGATCTGCTCCATGTGGGACCCATGGGCTGCAGGGGGACAGCCTGCTCCACCAGGGGCCTCTCCACAGGCCGCAGGGGAACTGCTGCTGCGTGCCTGGAGCACCTCCTGCCCTCCTGCTGTGCTGCCCTTGGGGGCTGCAGGGCTGCTTCTCACTCCTCTCCCAGCTGTTGTTTTTTTTTTTCCCCCCCTCCTTTCTTAAATCTGCTCTCACAGAGGCAAAAACAGCATCGTTTACTAGCTCAGCTCTGGCCAGCAGCAGGTCCCTTTGAAGGTGGTTAGAACAGGCTCTTACCTGCCATGGGGCAGCTTCTGGATTCTTCTCACAGAGGTTACCCTGCAGGCCCCCGCTACCAAAACCTTGCTACATAAAGCCACTACAAAGTTGCACATCAATGAATTTCTCCAAGTTTTCTATAACTATTAAAGTCAAATATATTGCATAATGGTGTGATTGTTAATAACTGGAATACAAACTTTTACTTCAAAATTGATTTCCCTGGTTTCTAACAGTGGACCATAATTGCTTCTCTGTCCAGTATTATACAGAATCATACAGTCTCACGTGTATAGCATCACAAAGTTTCTTTAGATGCCTGGGGAAAACACATTCCAGCTTTACGATATGTGCTAATGGTCAGTCAAAGTAAGTCCAAACACACTGAGAAAACCTTTGTCCTTACTGCAGAACTAACTACAGCAACAGAGGAAGACTTCCACAGACTGGTTAGCTCAAGCAAAAGAAATTGTCCTACAAACTAGCTTTGAGGCCACGAAAGGTTAGCAACTGCTTTGTTGCATTAGTTGCCAGCAGCAGGGTAACAAATTCAAGTTAAAAACCAGTAACATGCTGCAGTTAAGCATCTGTGTATAAGCTTTCCCAAGAGGCAATTTTCAAAATATAAGTTATCTGCTGAAGAAACAAACAAATAATGGCAAGTCAAAGATTCCTGAGAGCCCAGAAGCCACAGTGCCAGATTAATTCTGAGATTTGAAAAAATCTGTTACGTTTTTACAAGTGTTTGTATCTACTCATCTTCTGATGTATGAATTATGCCCTTTTAGGCTAAATTGTTATGCATATATGCCTGTGATAACTTCCTGCATATCCAAGACCTCGGTGACTTCACTTCAACCCTACTTGGACTATCTGCAACATCAGATTGTATCAGATTTGCTGTAGTTTCCACAGGAACGGAAGGCTTCTTAAAGAAGATAAGGCTTCTTATGGTGAAGATAAAAGTTAGAAAAGTAGGATGAACCATAAAGGCTTAGGAGATGTAGTCCAACTATAATTTTAAGTCATGATTTATGAATTGTACCTGAACTAATGTGCCTTGCTGTATTTCCTCTTTGTCTTTACGCAAGTCACCTGCGGTAGAACCTAGACAAGCATTTCTTATTGTAATTAAAAAAAAAAAAAAAATAGGCCCATGAGGAGACCTTCCAAAGCACACAACAGGTTCTTTCAAATCCAGGGCATGGTATCATTGAATGAGAACGATCAACCTAATCAACTCATCTTAAAATATGTACAAAATTAAGTAACTAAAGTGAGTAAGAGTACATGGACTTTCTCAGGGCACAAATTTTAACCAAGTGATCAAAATAAATAATCAGAAGTAATAAACGTACCTGTTAAATTTTAAATGTTTTATAAGCCTACAAGTAGTTGAACAGAACTAATTAAAAACATAAAAAGTCATTTGTGTGGAGGACTGGTAAGATAAATACGTATTACCTGCACTTGAGAAGCATACAGATTATGAAAGACTGTGACTCTGAAAGATGTAACAAACTACGAGGAATTCAATCCATAAACTTTGAAGGGAAGCGTTGATCAAATAAGACAGAAGGTAAGAAGCAGATCATCAAGTAGTCCCTTGATGGATCTTACAGCTTCCCAGATCTGTTCATACATCCAGGTCTAAACAGTTTGTATAAATAACTGCAATTATTGCCTGAAAACATACCTTCCATAAACCTATGTACTCACTTGACTTATGAACTTGGTCCATCATATCTATCTATATATATATATACATCCATATAGCACTTTTTAAGTTACCAGAACTGGTTCCTAGGTAACCCATAATAGAATCATCTGACACCTTTGACAGACTAAGAGTTTGCCTATATAACCCTTCCCTTCTTCTTCCAAAGGTGAACACCTACTGAAAGGCTTATAGCTTGCATGAAGAGCTTCCCTGCTTCAATTCTCTGAGAAACAGGTATGACAATGATATGATAATGCTGCCCTCCCTTAAAACAGAGGATAAGCCTATTACATATTGTCAGACGTTCAAATACTAGTGAAGTGAGGAACCCTCCTACTGTAGGCTGTCCTGTAAGAGTTAGTTTCTATGAACATTTCCAAGCTCATCTACTAATTTATGCTCTGCATAGTTTTACACTACATTTTCTGCTAGGTTCTCCATTTGGATAAAGAAATACTTTATTTAATTCAAAGTGAACTATTTGAATTAAAACAGCATCATCAGCTATTCTGTGCTTAGGAAGTTCGTTTACTTTCATACATTACAGCTGCTCCCTCCGGTTCTTGTGCCCATGATCAGTGTCTTAAAACAAATAGAAAAAGAAAATAAAAACATGAGAAGGGGAAAAAAAAAAAAAAAAAAAAAAACTCAAACAACTATAATCACTACTGACATTGTCGGAGTGCTGCCCAACGGACATATGAAGAAGTATGGGGTAAAGTGTTTCCTTCCAGACAATGACAGTATTCCTTGAAGTCATGCAGAATAGCAAAGCAAAAAAAAAAACAAACAAGAAAACCCCCTTCAGTCCTTGACTGAAGACTTACTTCGGTAGCAAAGCTTTGAACTGGTTTGTTCAAAATTCTTGACCCCTCTCCCCCCCCAAAAAAGGGCGCATTTTAAGAAACCCGGGGTCAGTTCTGCCACTCAGGCAAGCCCGAGTGCCACACGCCGAGGCACAACGGCCACCCCGCAGCGCACTCGGAGCGGCCGGCTGCCCGGGCACCAGGGGCCGTGGAGCCGCGGGCTCTCTGCCTGTCGCTCCCCGGGGCCGGGCAATCGGAGGCCGCAGCCGCCCGGCCGGGAGCAGCGCCCGCCGCACTGCCCGGCCCAGCTCCGCGCCCTACCGCCGGGACGAGGCCGCGCCCCGGGGCCGAGGAGGGCGGCCGGGGCCGGGCTGGGACCGCCGCCACCGCCCTTCGGGGGCCACCACCCGCTCCCC
>CM021766.1:47958440-48003440 GCA_011076525.1 Nettapus auritus
GTACCTGCTGTGCCTCCGCGCGGCCGAGGCGCTGCTGTAATAGGCCGGGCGGCGCGGGGCGCGGCGCGGCACCGGCTGCAGCGGGATCTGGTCCGCCATCTTGGGGCGCCCCGCCGCCGCCGCCGCGCCGGGTGCGGCCCGGCCCTGACGTCACGGCCGGCGCACGGCGGCAGGAAGGCAGCGCCGGGGCGGGGCCCGCGGCGTAAACAAGGGGGCGGGGGACGGGGACGGGGCTGGGTGGGCAGCAGTGGGCAGCGGGGTGGCCCTCGAAGCGGCCCCCGAAGCGGATAAAAGCGCTGTGGGTAGAGGGCGGTGGTTTTCTGTGACCGAACGGGGTTGGGGTTGGCGAGCCGGAGGTGTTGTGATATGGAAACAGGCGTTCTGTAAAGTCAGGGATGATGAACCAGCCTATGGGGTCTCGTGAGGGAAAGGTCAACGCTCAAGTCGCCGAAGGAAAAGAAATAAATATTTGGAAGATTATGAGTTCACGGACCCGCTGTGAGGTGTCATCATTTGATATAAAATCAGATGCTAGAGGAGCAAAAGGCCTAACACCATCGCAAATGCAGACTTCCTGCAAAAGTATAAAGAAGGGGAAAAAATATATTTCTTAATGTATATTCAGTATTAACAAATAAATAAATAAGGGAAGGGAAAGGAATAAACATTTTTTCAATGACAAAAGTCTTCAGCTATTTTACAGAATGCTAGGGCCTATAGGCATTGTTCCCCAGACCAAGATCTTCGGCATTGAATCTGATTATGCAAATGACTTAAGTCATAGGTGGCAGTAAGTTTTCTAGGATGCAGAGTTTTTTCCTTTTATTCCTTTGAAGACACCAAATGGCAAAAATATGTTAACGGTGCTGCTGAAGCCTTTAGTCTCCTGGTTTGAGACCTGAAGTGTGCAGTGTGGTAGCAGCAACACTGGCATCCAAGGACAACAAATGGATGAAGGTTGCACTCCCCAATGCCAAAGTTGCTCTGACTAGCCAGATATTTCAGATATAGCTGAAATGTTACCATTTTTACAGTACAAATAGATGCGACCAGAAAATAAAATCTGCATATGAAAATTTTGGGTAAAGAACTAAACTACAAGCTACGTACCTCAAAGAACTGAACAGCATAGGAGGTGTCTCAGCTGTAGTTTACAAAGGACATTAAATTCTGTGTAACTCATGCTATCTTGTGGGACAGGGACAGCATGTCAGAAATATGGCCCTCAGAAGTCTGACACTGTGCTTCCTCTCACATGAATTCAGGTTATTCTGCAGGCCATTGCCAGTGGAGCCCCACTACCAGTCACGTAGCATGGCCCTGATGTGGAAGCTACCGTTGAGAGCCACAGAGCCCAGCACATCCTTGTCCCAAGAGATTTCTTATTGGCCTGGGATTATTTAACAAAGGCAGAGGTGGTTTCTGAGTGTCCTTCTACCTTTGAACAAAAGCGAATGGTCCTTAAGGCACCTTAGGTCCTTGAGGCACCTTAATACACAGTGGATATTGTATAGCAGATAATACAATGAAGGATGCTCCAATCTTATATAGTGAAGATCATGAAACACTGGCAATGCTTAGGATCACTTGCCAAGTGCAAATATTTCTAAGCAATATTTTGACTTTAACCACATTTTCTGGTTACTGGAGTCACCAACAAAACTAGAACACTCAAAGTTGTAGCAGGAGAGCAGGAACAACAGTTGTGCAGGATGTGGAGGCACAGGGCTCATAGGAATGAAGAGCAAGATCCCTCTGCTGGGTGTGTGTCAGGACTGGATTGAAGTATTACACTCACAAACACCAAAAAGGGGGCAGAAATTTATCTAGCTCTGTAACTGCAATAATCATTATAAAGTTGATGGTAGTACATTGATAAAATCATAGAAATGTAATTTAGGTTGGAAGGGATGTCCAGATAACATCTAGATAAAGCCCCTGCTCAAAGAAGTCAAGTTTGATCTCGGATTGCTCAAGGCCATGTTCAGTGGTGTATTGAACACCTCTAGGACTACAAAGCATTTCCATAACTTCTTTTGGTTAGCTGCAGTAGTGATTAACAAATTGTGATCACCCTTGTGATAAATTGCTAATAAGTAATTAGAGAAGAAGATGATAGTTTTTAATAAATCAAAGGCCAAAGAATGAAAAAATTGAACATTTATCTTTTTAAATGCATGGAATTTTGCTTATTTCAAGTATAGGTTTCAAATATGTAGTTGTGATAGTGGAAATGTATCTCTATCTCAGCGTCTTGATCAAGCTTGATCACTGCTTTTCTGCATCAATATTTTCATACAATGCTAAAAGCTCCTTAGATCAGATACTTCAGTTGTGTGGCATTTATCATCATTCAGTTCTGCCTCCAGATTCTCATGTAATCCTGTTTTATGGTGGTTGTTTCGTTATTTTTAGAGAAAATTCTTAAAATTCTATCAAAGGGTTTTTGTTGTTGTTGTTTGTTTGTTTGTTTTAATGTAAAATTGAGACT
The DNA here is from genome assembly GCA_011076525.1 of Nettapus auritus. Lineage (NCBI taxonomy): Eukaryota > Metazoa > Chordata > Aves > Anseriformes > Anatidae > Nettapus > Nettapus auritus. The sequence goes on from CM021766.1 coordinate 47,960,932, forward strand.
AGCATATGATATCTAAGGATGTCACAAGATATCCATAACAAACCTGCCTGCGTTTTGAAAATAGTATATCCATTTCTATTTAGAAATCCTAAAGGGTCACAGAATAAACTTGCTTTTGATCTTTTTTTTTTTTTTTTTTTTTTTTTTTTTTTTTTTCTAGTCAGGCATCTCAGCCAGGTATTATTTTGCAAAATAAAAATAAAAATTAAAAAAAATCACTTCAGGAGAGAAATTCTTTTGTATTCATTATTAAATACTGGCTAAATAAAATTCATCACTTAAATACCATCATAACACCATTTTGAAATAAACTTTCTGTATCATCCTTTCAATATATATATATATATATTTGCATCTTTTTGCATGTATATTTCTTTTTGCAACTTTTTTTGCATGTACAAGTGGCAGCAATCCAGAACCTATGATTTATGGATCTTGTGAACTCTTGATTTAACTAGAAATGAGCAGGTATGGAAACAGTTTTTCATTTGTTGCATGGATCTGCTACAGGTGCAGAATCTATCTGTAACTAGTTCTGCCTTATGCCCCCAGAGGGCATTTAATAATAATTTATACTTCCACTGCCATTCTACTTCTGCTGTAAATGTTCAAGGTTAAGTGCTCCCTACCTCCTAATCCTCTGCATGTCTGGGCTAGGGTAGAGGGGAAGACGAAAGACAGATGAAGATAATTCATTCTCCACTGTCATTCTCAAAGCCAAATGTTAAAATCAGTTACACTAACATAAATCTAAAAACATAAATCTAAAATCATAAATCTAAAATTTAATCATGTGCTACTAAAATCAGTTGAATATAAAACAAAAGTAATGAGTTTCAAGAAGGTTCATATAGAGTTATGAAAACAAACAAACAAACAACAACAACAACAAAAAATCATTTTTATCCTAGGTATTTTCTCACCCCATCCTGCAAAGAACCTCATTGTGGAACTTTTTATCAGTGATGAACCAGCTCAGAATCTGCCTCCAAATTTTCAGAAAATTGCAGATTAGTCCAAGACATCTAGAGGCATAAAAAATCCCTGGCAAAACCTTAACACAGCAACACAGAGTGCAGGAAAGAATCCTGTTGTCTTTATAGGAAGAGCCAAAGGCAGCAAGAAAGTTTAAACCAAATAATTTCTCACACAGTCAGAGTGGAGGAGAATAAATACAAAAAAGAGGGAGCTAAAACAGCTACAGTTATCAGTTTAAATAATTCTAATAGTGCTTCCATATCTCAAATATATATTATTAGGATGTAACAAAATTGTAGTCTTGCTATAGGAAAGAAAAAAATTAGAGATACTGTTTTCTCTGAGAGGATCCTTGTTTTAAAAGATTACTGCAGACAATGAGGCCACAGGCAATGCCACTACACAACAAAATCAGTAGGTTTAGAAACACCCGCAAGTAAAAATAGTAATAGGAAATATTGCTATACTATCAAACCAAACTCAGGCGCAATAGGTAATGGAAACAAAACACTACTTACTGTGTTGTCTACATCACTACAAAACAGAAAATTCTATTTCTCTACATTGTATTTTTAATATTCACAGCATTTAGTGTTTGTCAATTAATTTGTGCTCCCAGCTGTTACATTTCTTTCAGACCTTTCTTCAAGGTCTTCTCTTTGGTAAATGTCAGCTCTCTGCAGCTCTGCAGGATTTACGGACTGCTAAATCTCTTCCTCATTTTTAGCCCGTCCTTACCAAACTGTGGGTCCCACAGCAAAGGCTTCACCCCAGCTGTGTGCCACCTCACCTGTGTTCTACACAATATTTCTATAAAAATAGAATACCAGGAAAATCTCTTACAGTTAAAGCAGCAAAATTACGTATATGCTGTATTTTGGGTTGTGCCAGAGCTGTATCTTCCAGTTAGTAATAAGTCTGTCTGAAAAGGTGTTTTCTTCAATTCACTGGGCAACAGATGAGGCTAGTAATAATAATAATAATAATAATAATAATAATAATAATAATAATTAAAATCAAGCAAATCCTAGAGTACTTACATCAAATTGTTTTGGAAACAAATGTACACTTTGGTGACTTCTGATACAAGCATCAGTCATTTCTTCATTTAAGCTGTTAATTGTTATTGTTGATAAACAAAAGGAAAAAAATAAAATTAATGTAAGTTAAATATTTCTTCAATATACATAAAAAATCCAATACCTTTTAGTTTCTAATTAGCTGCTGAGATAATCTTTCTCATCCTTATATATCTAAATGTAATGCAATTTTTCTTAATTTTTTTTTTTTTTTCATTGTAACTGGACAAAAACAACAACTTTAAACTCAAAACTTTTTAGCTGGATTAGCAACTTCAGTTGTTGTAAAACTAGAGACTAGGCAATAAAATGAAATTTCCGTGATCTCTGGTGCAAATCAACAAGAAAACACACAAGCACTTTGAAAGGACACATTTTTTTGAGTGTTCTCTGTGGATTTATTTTAACAAATTCCACACTGTTGATCTTTCAAATAAATAAATACAGCTGCTTTAACTACTCCTTGCAACTGAAAGAAAATGCACCCATAGATTAATTACAAATCTTGTGTTGTTTCAGAGATTCTGAAAAGGTCATGCAGGACAAACAAGGCCCAAGCATAAACTTGAGTTGTGATCGATGGTATCAAACCCAGTGGATGTGATTTGTTTTTGCAGTTTCTGTTAGTACCCAAAAGCTTTAAGTGGGATTAGGGGTCTTTCTTCTGAGAGCTATACAGAAGGGGATAAAGAAAAAAAGTTCCTAGATGATAAGTGACAAAATACTTTGTGTTTTGTATGGTATATCTTTCAAAAATCAGAAATTAATTTCAATCTCCTCTTTCTCTGGCATCTCTTTGTGTCTGCCCCAGCCATCAGCTCAGGCTCACAGCAAACTTTTTTTTTGTTGTTTTCTTTAGACCTACTTCTGGAACCCCCTTTCCCCTCAATCATTGTAGATAACAACAGGTCTGGTTACTAGTAAAACCTACACGTAATTTATTTGTATACTTATTTCACTCTAAGAAGGAGATTGAATCTTGCAGATTTTCTTTGTGTAGTATGTCTAAGATACTTATCCATGTAAGACACATAATTTTATACCTTCCTAGCCTCATGACTGCTACCTTTTTGTGTTATTGGGAATGGCAGCTGCATTTAGATCAATTCAGCATGAGATGAAGAAATCATTTTCACAGCTCATCATTTTCAATGTGTTGTCTCCTCCTGTGTCCTTCCTCTAGCTTCTTCCCCAATATTGCATTGAACTTCAGTCTGTTCCTATTCAGCTCATTATCCTTCTCTTAGAGGTTATTTTCCATTACTATTCAGAAGATAATTGCAATGGGTTTTGTCCATTTGCAAAGATTTGCAAAGATTTTCCCATTCCTTGGGGAATTCACTGTAAATATACATATATATATATATATATAAAAAAAAAAAAAAAAAAAAAAAAGTGGGGGGGGTGTTAATTGTTCTTTTTCAGAACTAGAAACAGTCAGCTTCCTCAACAACACAAACTGAAAGAAGAGCATCAGCTGTGGTCTCCAAAGTATCAGGATAAAGACTGATCAGCCTAAAAACACAATTTACCTGCAGTTTGCAGTATCCTTAGCTGGTTTTAATTTAACCAAATGTGGAAGAATTGGTAGCCAAACACAGCATTTGTGAAAGTAGATAATGTTGTTGTGAAAAGCTTTAAGACTGAATGGGAATATGTACTTTGTAAAGCAGACAAGACAGGTTATCCACAAAAATGGGCAGTGATCACATCTGTTGTTAGAAATGTGCATTGGTTAGAAATAATGCAGTCTGAAATACATTGAGGCTGAACTCACCGGGATCTTTCTTGGACTACAGAGGCATAGAGTCAGAGTCCATGACATTAGTAATAATAACTGTATAATCAAAATTCTAGTTACAAGATGCAGCAAACCAACAGATGAAACAATATTAAAACAAACAACTAAGGGAAGAGAAATAACTGACCCAGATATTCCATGCCATATGATGTCATGCTCAGCAGTGGAAGTTGGAATAAAGAAGGAGGAAGGATGGGACATTCAGAGTGATGACATTTTTCTTCCCAAGAACCCATCAGGTATGATGAGCCCTGCTTTCCTGGAAGTGGCTTAATACCTGCCTGCTGATGGGAAGTAGTGACTGAATTCCTTGTTTTGGTTTGCTTGCACGTGTGGCTTTTGCTTTACCTAGTAAACTGTCTTTATCTCAACCCATGAGTTCTCACACTTCTACTTTTCCAATTCTCTCTGCCATCCTACCTGGAGAGAGTGAACATATGGCTGTGTGGTACTTAGCTGCCTGCCAGGGTTAAACAGCAACATTGAGGGGATGGATTTGGGGAATGCCCTATGATGCTAAGAGCGAGTTCTCTGGAAAGGGTTTATGTTTATCTAAGCTTTATGTTTAGATACTATCAAGAGAAAGCATGGTAGTTCTAAATGTTTTGCTTTAATCTTTCTGCTTATGAGATAGAGTCATAAGGAGGAAAAGGGGAAAAAAATCTAGCCATAATGTGATCTTTCGTGCAACTAATAAAACCCAAGTTCTGGTACATATCAAGAAAATATTTACTTCTCACAGCTGAGCCTATTCATAGCACACTCTAGGCTCTGCCACTTACAGAAAGAGAAGATACTCCTTAAATCCAAAGGCAAAATTTCACCTCTGTTCACATTCAGGACATGAGATGCAAGAAAAAAATAAATAAATAAATCCCTGGAAAAGCATTTTGCATACATACCTATGCATGCTAGCTAAGACACTTAGATAACTAAAATGACCATTTCCTTTGTAGGACTTTAAGTTGTAAACTTTCAACTCTAACTTGTTGAAATGAGAAGGTCCTCATCAAATGCCTTTTAATGAATAGGTCTTCCATTTATAACTGCCTCTCTCATATGAAACACACTAGGAGAGAAAAACAGCAATTATTTATAATAACTTTATTGGGTATAATTTTCATCTGTCTTTGAAAGCTCCGCCTGCTGTTTTCAGGCTGTGCATGTTAAACAGAAGTGCTTACACTTGACCTTGCTCTTGATCCACTCTTTGTGCACAGCAGTGTCTTTCTTCTTCTGAAAGATAGGTACAATTTGTGTCCACATAAATTATACTGTACTTGCTATTAACATTCTTTTATCTGGTAAATTACTTTCACTGATTATGTTGAAGACTGTTCTATGAGCTGTTGATAATGCAGGTCTATGATTTGGATGTAATATGTCATTCTTAATTTAGGACAAGACTGAAAGGAGATGACAGCTTGCTATAACACAAGCAAAAAATCAGGTCCTGGACACATGCAGTCAGGAAATGATCCATGGTAGTACTTGCAGCAGGAAGTGTGTTCAGCCTAGACATCCTGGCTAAATTCCAGCTTCAGCAATTATGCTGTCTAAATCTTCCTGCATTTCCAAATGGGTGATAATGGTATTTTCATGTATTTCATGCCTCAGATTCATGGAGCACTTTAGCATAGATAACCTCCATCCTCTTTGTTCCTATGGAGCAGGAACAAACAGGAAGTTATTCAAATTTCCTTCTCTTGACAACTAGTTAAGACAGTTACTGTAAGTTACACTACTGATTGTCCAAGGCAGGAAGTCCTGAAATCATGAGCTGGATGAAGTGTGCAAGGCTGCATCCTCTTGAATAAGGGCGAGAAAACAAAGGACTTAGCCTTCATTTACACAACCCAACCTCTTAACAACAGGTTCTAAGCAACTCATTATTTGACATTGAATAAAACTGACAGCACATTTATGTTGGTGGTTTTCACACAAGGGCCCAACAGAAAGTATAAGGAAACAGGAATATATGGTAACAAACAACAAAAAGTAGAAATAAGAAAATATATTAGGTAAATGGCTCTGCCTTTGTGTTGATTTCTGCATGGTGCTGATCTCTTTGTAGTAGGTTCTCTGAACTTTCACTGGTATAAGAAAAAAATTGAGGCTGCTGCTCTTCTTGCAGTCTGGCTTCTCTGAGTATCCATCACCAAAAAGACCTCCTGCATTTTATTCACTCAAAGATTGCAGTTTCTCCCTGTCACTAATGAAAAACTTCAAGATATTAAAGGCAGAATATTTTTTTTTTTTTTTTATGAAGTATAAGAATCTCACACTTATGTAAGCTAAGGTTTTATTTTTATAAGAGTACAGATTTTTTTTTAATGCAAATTAATAATAATAATAATAATAATAATAAAGCACTACCAAACCATAAATACAGCACATGAAGCAAAAGCATGAAAGAAGGAGCTGGGAGAAAGGTTTGGCTCTTCTTGACAAGTGTAGATTTTTTTTGTCAGTATCATATGGAAATGATACCTGAGTCTTCTTCTGAAGCTCAGAAAATATTACTGTTCTCAGTTCTAAGCTAGGTTCATTAAAAATGCTGAGACAAAATTGTTTTGATGAAAAATTGGATTCACAATGAGATACATAGTTTGAAATCCTTACCATTAATAAAGTAAAAGAGATAGTGCCCCTTTCTACGAGCTCTGAGAAACCTAAATGAAAATTAGTTCAGCCACAATATCAGTGTTTTTGACAAAGTGAAAAAAAGTCTGATTGGGGCAATGCTAGGCTCACTAAAATGCTTCTGCAGCTGTTCCTCTTTCTCATACTGAGCTTTTATGGCAAAGTCATTGTGTAATGTAGCAAATCTTTTAAATGTTGTTCAAAACCCCTAATCCTCAAAATAAAAATCTGGACAGTCTAGGTAAGAATAAATGAAATTTGTCACTTCAGCCAGTTAAGCTTTGAGGAGTACATGGCACAGAAATAAGGTTATTTTTGTATGATGATGCTAAAATACTCAATGGGTTTGCATTATTAGCTGTGCCTGTGTAGTTGAGCATACAATCTAAGCACCAACAAAATCTTGTATAAAATGTGTGCCTGAAATATACTTCTAAATAATAAAAAAAAAAATAATTCAGCTCAGGCCAAAGAATGCAGGTGATTAGTGGATGGTGGAGGTTAAGTGAAATTCTCCTGTATTTCATTTGCTTATCACACCAAGCACATGTACCATTATAGATATGATGAATGAAAAAGCAAATAAGGCGCTTTTTCTCATCATATCTGTGGTGAAACTTTACTCTTGAAAAATACATCTTGAGCTCAAGAACTACCTTAGCAGCTTATTAACTTCCATAAGTCCTTTTTTTTTTTTTCTTTTCATTTTTTTTTTTTTTCTGAGCCATTCTTGTAGCGATATTAATTGATATAAAATGCTTCTTAAGGATACAAATACATTGTAAAGGATAGGTATTTTTGTGAACGTTCTTTTCAAACCATAACATCTGCTAGGGCTTTGAAGCATCCCAATATCATTATTGGCTTTTATATTCAGTCAGCCACCACATTGTTTATCTCAGTCAGTGATTATTTATTTTTGGTTCAGAGAGTTTGTGCAAGGCTGGATTAAGTTTTAATATTAACAGTGTAAATGAGTAGCTAAGAAGAATAAACATTTCCTTTTGGTTATAACTCAAAAACATTTCCACAGGCATTCATTATTTTCAATACAGGACGGGTTTGGTGTGTAGTATTTCCAATGTTTCACGGTACTAGATAATGTTACTTATTCCAGATGTTGCTTGCTATTAGAAATAGGAAAGAAAGAAACATTAAAAAATGATCTTATTTCTGCAACATCTTGCACTGGATATTGTTCTTGTATCTCTTTGTTTCAAATGATGCAGTTAGTTCTTACTAGTTTTCATTAGTTTGTTGTAAGTCAATGGTATGTAGGTATATAGTATTTTTATTATTACTATTGTCATAATTTAATGTTAGTGGTCAAATGAGAATCTGACTCAATATAAAGCCATATGCAAAAAGCAATAAGGTGCATACAAACAGAAGAAAACCTATTAAGATTACAAAGCTTTTATGAGTGTGTCTTCTTTAAGTGACAGAGTTGAACACATTCTTTGGTGATACAGCACATTCAGACTTTTTTTTTTTTTTTTTCAATATAGCTACTCCTCCATGTATCCAGCATGACTGACCAGACAGTTTTTGGAGCTGCAAAGCTTCAGCCTAGTGGAAGAGTGAGATTTCACAGGATTTGGATGCTGTAGACCCTATCCCCCCAGCTCTCCCAGGTAGGTCAGTTCCTGTTACTTAGCATTAATGTAAAAGTTTTCAAGAACTAGCAGCCAAGGAATATTGTTGTTACATACGTTGTATCTTCATTCTGGTGAAAAATTTTCAGAACCTCTTCAGGCACTTTTTTCAGTTTTCTAGGTTTTCTCCCTAGATATTTCCTTTGATTGCAGTCATTACATACTATATCCACTGTTTTGAAGGAAAAAAAAAAAAAGGAGAAAAGACATTACTTAATAACAGTGTATTGCAGTAAAAAGATCCTACCCTTTACAAGTATTTTCAAGAGCAAAACACTTATAATGAATTTTCACAGGTAATAGGGGCTTTTGCTATTATTCTCAACCTAATGCAGTCTTAAATAGCAGCAGTGATAGTTCCTTGATCTCTTCTCTTTGTAATCTGCTCCTCTGCCCAATTGCTCTTCCCATTAAGGACATTTTTCTAATAGCAAGTCTAAATGTTTCCTCTCTTTGTTTCAGGCCATTGCTCCTTATTCTACCAGAAAGTATTTATATTCTGTGATCATTTCCCCCTAGAGTCTCTGTGTTTTCTAGGCTGTATAAATATTGGAAGCAACCACACTGCAGGGTGTCGCTGCATGTGCTGCAGTACACCAGTTCTCTAGATGGTTATATCATGCAGGGTGTACCACATGCTCCAAGGCAAGCACTATAGGTGTTCCTAGGCTTTTCAGGCTCTTGCTTTCACTGAGTCCTCATAAGTACTTGCACTTTGAGGAGCTGGATTTTTTTTCTTGTCAGACAATAACAAAAAGTGTTAATTCCCTTTAAACATTGTAGGAAGAAACGAACTAACAACAAAACAAACAAACCCAAAACTCAGCACTTCTCTGTTAGTCTAGTTTAACAAGATTAGAATAACATCTTAGTTTGACTGCAAACACATGTAGTCTTAATGCAGATCTGTATATGTTGAGGTCATTTAGCAACACTGAACACGGTATTTTTTCTCAAGACCCAGGGTTTAGCTAATGTCAGGCAATTCTGTCAGGATCTCCACTCCTCTTCGTTCCAGCTAACCTTTAGTTCTGACACTACAGTTCTAGCCTCTAAGGCTGTGTGGATGGGATGCTCTTCTTGGTCCTGGTCCTGAATTCTTTATTCAGCCTCAGACATTATTTCTGTCCTCAGTCTGAAGCCCAGGCTCCCCTACTTGCTCAGTCAAAGCCTACCCCAAGTCCTTCCTGTTTAACCTTTTAGATCCTTTTCCCATTACAATCTTAGAATTATTGAATGGTTTGTGTTGAAAGGGACCTTTAAAGATCATCTAGTCCAACCTCTCTGCCATGGGCAAGGACCTCTTTCACTAGATAAGGTCACTCAATTCCCTGCCCAGCCTGGATTTGAACTCTTACAAAGATGGAGCACCCACAAGGTTTTTGGGCAACCTTTGCCAGTGTTTCACCACCTTCATTATAAAGAATTTCATGACATCCAATCTAAATCTACGCTCTTTTCAGTTTAAAGCCCTTGCTTCTGGTCCTGTAACTACAGGCCTTGGTAAAAACTCTTTCTCTGTCCTTCTTATAAGCCTGCTTTATATATTGAAGGCTGCAATAACGTCTTCATGGAGCCTTCTCTTTTCCAGGCGTGACAATCCTAAATCTCTCAACTTTTCTTTGTAGGAGAGGTGCTCCAGCCCTTTGATATTTTTCATGGCCCTCTTCTGGACCTGCACTAACAGGTCAATATCTTTCTTGTACTGGGGACCCAAGGACTGAAATCAGTACTCCAGGCTATTTTATTTTCTCTTTTATTTCCTCTTTACCATACTACTCTAGGCCTTATTCTTACTCCCTCCTACTCTACTCAGACATCTTTCTTTGTGCATGGGGAGCCTTGAAAGAGCAAGAAGGGATGTGCTTGATCTCATTTCTGATACCACAGCAGCTTGCAAGAACATCTGGAAAAAGCTAGAATATGCTAGTAACCATGACCTTCCATGATTGCAGCCAGCCTAGCAACTGTGCAAAGAGTGTATGAAGACTGGCATTTTCCAGACTTACAGTGGGGCCACATAAGGACAGTTAATGGGAAAGAATGACAAAAGGCACATCCCTGAAAGAAAATGCTGCAGTGCCACTTCAAACCTTAATACCCTGTTCCTAACTATGAAGGTGTTAAGACAACTAAATGATAGAACTTTACTCAAAATAAATATTGGCAAAATTATATGTTTCCTTAATCTCCTTTAAGGTTAATTTATCAAATCCAGTAATACTCTCCACATTCTCTTTGTGGCACAATTCTATTTTTACTAAAATCTATGGAAAATAAAACAAAACAACACATTTCTGGATTCCAAAAGATGTATTTTTATACCCTTAGTTGGAGGTGAGTGGGGAGTTTGATTCGGGTTGTCCTTCTTTTCAATATCATGATCTTGCATTGAGAGCTTTATGGTAGGCATGAGTGTCTCATCTAAAGTACGGGGAGTAGTCAGTAGGTTTGAACTAGCCATTGGCGAATGGCTATCACTTCAAACAAAGCTAATATTTGCTTCTCCTGTATCCATGTTTCAGTTTAGCTCTCTATTTCTTGAATGCAGATACTACAAAATGTGCAAATAATTAGGGATAATGACACAGTCTTTTAGGGAGGGGATCTTGTTTGCTCCCTAAGGTGACAATTAACAAAGGGCCCTACATTTACCATAAACTGTTAACATGTCATTGGCTTCCCTAACAAAAAATATTACCTTGATCTTAGACAATACAGCTGTATTAATATATCAGAGAAAAGTGAGGACAAAATCCTGCATGAGGTTCTTACTCAAGAAAGTACCAAAGGAACTAGAAAAATCTTTCTCAGTAAGCCTCCTGATCTTTGTCATTCAGCTTTGCTCCTTGTAATTTACAGGTCTCATCACTGAACTACTATGTAAATGCTATTGGTTCATTTATGTCTTAATTATAGAAAGAATTTCCTTCACCCACTTCGTCTGAAATTGTTGATGTGTGTTTTAGATATTTCTAGTTAAGTGGTTGGTGATGACAAAGGCATTGAAAATATGTCCATTTTGAAGAATATGACACTGACTGTCACTAACATAACATCTACAAGATTTTACAAGATTTCTCACAAACAAGCAATAACAATATAAGAAACCAGAAGAAATGCATCTTATATCTTTAACGACAAAGTAAACTTTGCCTTAATTTTCTTGAGAAAATCTTCCTTACTATGGGACAAACAATGGTTACTACATACATTTACTGACTTCTGTACAGATGATAATGGAATTCTCTGTTTTTCTTTATGTAAACTCCTATAGCAGAATAAATATTTTGAGAGCAAAAATCTCCACAGTGGGGATAAAATTACAATCTATGAATATACAAGCTTGTAAAAGTAAATCCATCAGGTTGTCAACTCACTCAACATAGTCAGAAACTGAACATGATTTAATTTCCTCGATGGATTTTAAAGAAAAATATCAGTTCCAGCATATAGTGCATATAAGCAGTGGGACTTAAGGCAATCTGTGTAAATTATTGTAGTATCTCATTGTATCTAGAGAAAGAATATGATTTTTTTTGAAAGTTAATTTATTTTCAACAAACAACTACAGTTTGTACCTGCAAAACAAAAGCTACAGTAGTACACAAAAGTAGCATTTCAAGTGCACAGGTTAGATTGCTTTAACAAAATGTTAAGTACATGTAAATTCCACTTATCACTCTCAAATGGATTTACATTGCCATAGAAAAGCATTACAGAAATAAATAGTTATTGAGAAATTTAATGAAATAGAGAGATCAAACACTAGAATGTCATTAAAAAGTTAGTTTAATAGGGGATTATAGGCTTCCTACTCAAATTCTGGAGTGAGTTCCCATAAGGACTGCATCAGTTACTGAAATACTACTGCTATCTTGCTGGAATTTCAGCTATGTGTGTGGTTCACTATGCTGAAATGTGGGTGCCTAGAGTTCTCAACACACTGTTACCTCTTACTAATTCAAGGCAGAATTGTAGAGACACATTGTAGATGGCTTATGCTTATCTAGTTGAGTATAAAGACAGTCAAGACCACACATTTCAGAAGTCAGAGACACTGCTCCCCAATTGCTATTTTTCTCCACTGATGGAGTCAAGTGACTGAGCTCACATATAGCTATTGACACCCTGTAAGTCTAGATTTAAGTAAGATAAATCCTCCACTATATCTTGCATGTGTGATTTTCTGCAGAAGGAGGAGACAAGCAATGGCAACAACCCTATTCATGGTCCTGCTCCTCACTGCTGGGCTGTCCTCTGTTATTTTTCTCTGGTTTGTGAGGAGTCATTTTCCTGACCAATATTACCATTAGACCCAGTAGAAGACCCAAAAGGCTGATTACCTGAAGTGAATCCTGATTCTGTACAATCACATAAATAAAAGTCTGCTTCTCAGTTACACTAAGCACCAACAGCTCATGTGAATTCAGAAGAAAACTGAAATACCTAGCTGTGAAATTTTTGCCCTAAATCTTTGTGATCTGTGGAATGGGGAAAAAATAATTTTGAAGCCTTTTTATAATTTTTTAGTAGTTTAATTACATCATCTTTCTTCCAGGAGATAGATAGCTGTATCTCACACCACCAGCTTTACTTAAGGAAAGCGATTATTGCTATCACTTTAACAAGCCTGTGTCTCAGAACAAAATACCTGCCTTTTTGTTTTCCAAGCTTCACTGAAGACTGTTATTTTGCAGTATCCTGTCAGCTTCTTGGCCTTCCTTAGCAGTTCTTACTTATTTTCCCCATTGACTTCAGTGGGAGTTTTTGGCTGTTCTAAATTAACTGTAAACGTTCAGGAAAAAGACCTAGACAGCATTAGTCTGTGTGGCTCAGATGAAGCCATCTGCTCGTTGTGCAGCCATTAAGTTAAAAATGAAAATAAAATGACCAACAATGAAACCATGGTCTTTTAGGAAGTATTAAGAGATGGAATAGAAGACATTTTATAGAAGACATTTATCATACGGTCCTATAAATCAATAGTCAGCCTTCAGTTTTGATCTTGCTTACTGTCTGTCAGCACTTCTTACAAAACAGAGAGCAGAAATACAATAAACTGAAAGGAGTTACAGGCAAGTGATCAGAGGCCAGGAAATAATTCCACATGTGGAGAGATTAGGTCTGTTTACAAGGTAGATGAATAAGAGGTGACATGATATAGTTATCATAATATCATAAATAGTGTAAAGCCTATCAGTTACTCATTATTAGGTTACAATACAAGATGGAGGAGACAGCCTGTGAAATAAAAAAAACATATTTAAGATGTTTGGCAATGTTTCTATATTGTATAGCTAATCTTTGGCTCTCTATATCAAAAAATACTATTGGAGTAAATGCTCTGTAAAAATCACCGTGGATTTAGTAAAGCATATAAATGTTCAAGCTTCCTACAAATCTCTGTTAAGAGCACGAACTGCTGAGGGACAAACCAACCTTCAATCATCTGAGGACTTGTGCCTGCCTACCAGCAGGGTGATTGGCAGGCATTTGCCATATTCAGAGAATGGTGGTGGTAAATATCTCCTTGCAATACAGGTGTGTCCTAAAAGAGTAATCATTACAATATGATTCTTATAATAACCAATACACATGGGCTGCTAGGACAATTGTCTGGTATGACTATATACAGACCAGCAGTTTTTTAGCTGGTTACGTTCCCTTCACCCTGGAGTAAAAATACATCAGTGAGGTTGGGCATTCTGCCAGATAGAAACATGTCTTGAAAACTGTTAGGTATTTTAATTGGACATCCCTAACCTTTATTTTAAGCAACTTGGAGTAAGCTTTCCTACCATTAGAAAGCTCTATGTGCATTATCAAAGTAACAGACTTTCCTCCTAATGAGAGTATTGCTCCTGTCGTAGATGATGTCAGGTCTAAAGTGATGTTTGCACTCCATCCCATTAAAACATCCTTTCTGTCAGAGCTGTTACAATTTCAGCTTCAGCTGACTCAAATGAAGAAGGTGACCAGATGACCTTGTTCTTTCGTGGTGTCTGCAAGAAGTTTCCAGATCACTAACATACAGGTTGTATTCACACAGAAAAATCAGTCAGCTACACTACATTTATATGACCATGTACACACAAGCATACCCCATGAACAAAGGTTGCGGACAGGAATTAAGGTTGGTTTATGTCCATCAAGAGGTCTTGCTCCTTAATTTGCTTTCTGATGTCTGGATCATTTAACTAAAACACAGCCATGATATGATGATGTGAGAAGTGACTGCTAGAACATAAATGATATTTTTCCTTCTTTTCTTTCTTGAATGTTTTCGGTTTGCATTTTTCTTCTAAATCTTATTTTAGGAATTAAACAAGGACAATAGCATAGTGGATATCACATACAGAAATACACCCACTGTATTATGAATGAAAATTTGTATCCCTTAATTTTCAGATACAAAAGAAAATATTCTAAAAAGATTTTTTTATTTATTCATTTCTGCATTCCTGCAAATACAGTGAGTGATCTCACTTTCACTGATCTTGTGCAAACATACTTTTTTCATCAGGAGTTAAAAGCTGTCCATATGCCTTTTGCCTTGTATCTGAAGTCTGGCTGAGTAGCAAACTGCACGAGATAAAACAATATATTGAAATATCTGTTTCACAGCCATGAACATCTGTCTCCTCTTCAAAAGTAACGTAGTGTAATCTGGATATATATTCCCAGAGTGGAACTTTGGTAATTCAGATTAGAAGCAATTCTTGATGTTTTAAGGAGCCTGTTTATTACAAAAACAATTACACATCCCACCAGCACAGTACACAGAAAGGGAGAAGAAGAAGTTTATTTAGCAAGAAACCTCCTGGCAGATGCCAGCACAACTGGGGCAGCTAAATTGGCTTGTATCAATAACTCTTTCAGCCAGCTTGTAAAAAATCCTTCTGGGGCTAAGCATATTCAGGCTTACCAACCACCCCAAAATTTCATGCATGGTTTAAGCATACTAGCTCATCTACTTTTTCCCCAAAAGGTATTTTAGCATCCATAACTGCTCTTGATTATTGCCTCATCTCCTGTATAGGGAGTTTCTAGATCAGAAAATATTTGTAATTTCAATCCAGTTTCCCAGGAAGCCCAGTCATTTTTGAACAATGTACTGAATAATCCTTGCATTCATTGGGCTGTATTACTGGGCATCAGCATTGATGTATCTGCAGGTTTTAATAGAAGAATTGTGAGTTTAACATTGTTTGCACATGGACAGGAAGTCCTTGAGCTCCCTGGACTTGGAATAAAGTCTCTCATTTCCCTCATACTTTATTTTGTCCCTTTCTCCTTACCTGAGTGTCACACAGGTGCAAATCACTACTTTAATGTCCAGTCTCGTTTCATTCAAATTGTTGCATAACCTTTGGATGCTTTATTTCACAAGTCATTGTCCAGTATGTTTCATAACCAGGTAGAAAGCTTTGCTTTAAACTCTAGAGATTCTATTTTTAAGTAGATTTAAGCCATTATCTTTAATTAAGGAATAATGTAAATATAGTTCAAGTGGTATTTTCAAAAACTGTGTTCAGAGCATGCATCCTATAGATAGTACCTTTAAAGAAACCTGGCTTGCATCAGCAATTAAAAATAAGAATTATGAGATATACTTTTATCCCCATATTAATGCGCATTGTTCCAGCACCAATATATTCATCATGAGCAACATTTTGGTTTATTATTAAGTACTGAATTCCCTTAAATAAATGAAAACTGATCTTAGCTGTTTCACTGGCTTGCTTAAATTGTCCCTTTTCATTTACTTAAAGTTAATAACTTGATAAATATTTTGCAGTCAGGAAAAGAATAGTTTATCACACAGAAGGCCAAATCTTGCTTAGTTACAATTGCGAATAGCCTATTAGTCTTAAGTGCAATTGTGGAGTTGCTGCTGAGAAGAGTTTTGAACTGTACATAATTTTCTGCAAGATAATTTTCCACTATTAAGAAGCATAAAATGGCAGTTTGTTTACTGAACCTTTTTTTTTTTTTTTTAAATGTACTGAATAAAAGTTCCTTAGAATCTCTATTCATCCTTAACTATCCCTTTATTTTGTAGAGATACTGGCCAGCTGCGCCTTTCATTCACATCAAATCTGGTGTGGCTTGCTCACTGCCCTAAAGCAAAATATCTCATTTAGCATGGCTGTAGTTTTCTCACCATAAGTAAAAACATTAAAAATTATGATTAATACTATTTCATGTGTTTCATTTTAAAAATAAACAGGATACATTTATTTCTATTCTTAAGAATTTGCAACCATAATAACCTAACATGTGGAAGCCAAACTACTCAGTATTTCCCTCTGCTTGATTTTTGTTTGTTTGTTTTTTCTCAAGATACCACTTTCAACCTCAGTTATTCAATATTACTTAAATACTTTTACACAAACAGCCTAGGAAAAAGCCTGTCCCAAGATAGTCCATTCCAAGATTAAAGCTCTCACTGAAATCTGTGAATACATTACATAGTAGCTAATATTTCCCATCTCAATGACTAAAACAAGCCCTACGCCTCAAGGAAGTCACAAAGCTGAGGCACCAGAGAACAAAGGACACTTAGAAGACACAAAGAGAAGCAATTATTTGGGACTTTTTTCCTTCTCTCTCATATATGATCAAAGGCTGGAGTGGCCTGAGCTGCTTCTTACTGCAGTCAATGGGTAGGGACCTCCAGCCTTTGACAACTCAGTGGCTCTCAGACAAAAGTGGCAGGAAGTGAAGGAAGACAGTTTTGCTGCCATCAGTAACATGGAAGAGGACACGGCAAAGAAAAAGAGTGAGACGGGGTTGTGTAGGAACAAAGAGAAAATATTTAGTATATAGTAGGCAAAGGGGTGCAAACAGAAGCCACAAAAATAAGGAGCCAAATTGCCTGATAAAAAAGATGGAAAACAGCAGCTATAGTAAAGTTCTGCTTGTATGTTCAGTAATGTTTAGATGTAATGTGATTCAAACAAAACGAGAGAGCAGGCATAAACGTAGACAAGTAGATGCAGTCTAAAAATCAAGCAATATCAGAAATAAATACAATACTTTTGGCTATTTTCTTTGAGCACTGCTGCTGATTTAATGGCAGTCCAGATAATTTCAAAAACAAAAACTCCTTCCTTCACAACACAATAATTAGATGTATTTATTTCTTGAGTGAGCAAAGACCCATGTATCAGAAAAAATAGCGAACTAAATGAGACTCCTAAGGAATACAAATTATGTACATACAAATGTGCTTAGTTTGGTGGATATTTTTAAATTTGAATCCATCACATTTACGTTTTAGAAATATTCTTTATGCAAACATCCCACTTCAAGTTGCAGTACTGTCACAATTTAAATAAAGATCAACTTGATTAAGAAAAAAAGTGGGATGGGAAATGATACTGATGATTCAGCTTCATTGACTTCCCTTGAAACAAGCACAAAAGTAAGGCAACAGTTGAAAAAAGATACAGAACCTTCCTGTTTTGTTTTGTTTTGTTTAGTTTTCTGCTTTTGTTTTTGTAATAGAAAGCAAGCAAGCAAGCAATGCAGAGATTTCAGAGACAACAGCCTAGGTTAACATGGGGCCATATTTCTTACTGTCTGTCTTATAGGTGGTAAGAGCTTAACATTTCTTGATGCAATCAAGAATATATTCATTATTATGCATTTATATATATTATATATATAATATTAATAAATATATTAAAGAATATCTTTAAGCTAAAATGCATGGAAAGTCACTTGGTCACTTCAGTTTGATCATGCTTGTTGTGTCTGAACCAGGTCCAGTACTACTTCATGAGCATGTGTCTGCTTTATGGACCTAAGATAAGTAGAAAATATAAAGACACTATAATTGGATAACTTGTTTTTGGTCTTTCTCCCAGTATAAAATGTTTAAAAGCCACATTTAACTGTAAATTGTACCATACTGTACAGTAAACACTGTTTAAACATCTCACTTCATTACTGCTTTTAAAATTCAACTAATTAGGAGATAAAGGAAAAGAGATCGCAAAGTCTGAATGACGTTAACTGTGTGAAGCCTTGATAAAGCAGTTTGAAAACAATGCTTTGATCTGTTGGGCATTAATTTTGAAGGAAAAAAAAAAAAAAAAAAAGTTGATTTCAAATTAGCTGAAATTTTAAAATACCCTGAAAGATTAGACCATTTCACTAAAATAAATTAAATATATATATATGTGAATACACCAATTGACAGAGTTTCTGCTATTAATAAAAGAGGCTCTCATTCCATTTCAGTGGTTCAGTGTCATGGAAGGCCATCTATTCAGTTCAGTTTTCAGGATCTCTGAGAATTTATAACATGCAAGTGTGTAAAAACAATCTGCACAAATTATTTCAGCAAGAATAAAATAAACATTTGGAGTGAAATGTAAGTCTTTTTTGTCTCTTCTTTGCTTTTCTAAAATGTTAATAAAACACCTGCATGACTGCTGTGAACTTTTACAGCAGAGTGTATAATGGTCAGCTGTCTGAAAGATAGAATTGCCACTAATGGAAACCACTGCAGATGATACCTGAGACTCCTGCACTGGAAAATCAAGTAACAGTCAAAACCAAAAATAAAATGAAAAAAGCATGCTTTTTTGTTGTAGGCTTAAGAATATTAAAAGGGAACTATATTTGAATGTCACAGACGATATTGCAAAGCAACAAATATTGCATCCTTTGAAGGGACTGAAAATGACGTGGTAAAAAGGGGACCAGTATGGAAAAAAAAGGATTATTATGGAATAGCAAAGAAAATTAGGTACTTCCTAAAAATACAAATGAAAATTATGAGACAAAATCCTCCCTGATCAACACCCTGTCAGAAAAAAAAAAAAAAAAAAAAAAAAAAAAGGTAAATAAATCATACAAAATAAAAAGAGGCTATGGCCAGGAACAAACAGATGAAAAATTTTATTTATTATTTTTAAATAAAATTGTACAGCCTTTTTAGCAAATACAGACCTCAGTGTTCTAGTCTTACTGAAAGTCGTAAGTGACTGAGTGCCTATGGCCAAACATTTTTTCTTTAATTGATGCCAAGTGCCCACTAACCCAAAAAATGAAAAATAACCACATCCCTCACTGTTCTTGAACTATCAGAGGAAAGAACTATTTATAGTAGCCTAGCCAATTTGTTTCAGACAGTTGAAGGAGTTCTACAGACATGAAAACTTTCGATAGTTTAGAAATAAATGTCTACATTATGTACAACTGTATCATTGTGTACTTTTTGAATACTATGAACTGATAACTCTTAGTACAGTATTTGTATCCAGCTCTAACAGACCGAGAGACCCACTTCCATTTAAGGAATGCAGTGAAGGCTAACAGTGGGATTCAGTTTCCTAATCTGGCTACATCAGGGGGAGTTAGAGAGCTAAATCTAATTCCCATTTTGCTCCACATACATCTCGCCTTGAAGGTCTCCCCATGTATCTTACCCCAGCAGCCACACCGATGAGAGAGGGAAAAGTCCCTTGATAGCTAAATTGTTCCTCTTGCACATGCACAGGATTAGCCTCTCTGCCAATTTAGCTATTATCTGTCTAATCCTCGTTTTTGAATAATTTTCATGTCATGCATTGAAGTCCTATCCAAGCCATCTAATCAACTGAGGGCCATAACTAGTTCACTCAGAAGATCCAGCTGGAAGATCTGCAGATCTTTCTGGGAATTAATCTTGATCTAAAAAATACCATTTTTCTCCTGGACTGTCAGATAACATGAATGGAGCCAAGTGGACGAGGAGTTTCTTTGTGAAGGCAGGTGTAACGTTTGAATATGGTTCTAGGGCTCAGTGGGAATATGAGGTGAAAGACAAGGTTTAGGGAGAGATGTGTCAGGTACACATGGAAAAGGCAGGAATCAACAAAATATAGGGGGAGGTTGATGAGTAGTAGGCCAAAAAAAAAGCAGGAGGAAAGAAGAGCTTAGACACTTTAACTGTCACCACAACTTTCTGGGCCCGGCCATCCAACCAGCTCTTATCCCAATGAAGTGTACGCCAGTCCAAGCCATGAGCAGCCAGTTTCCTGAGGAGAATGTTGTGGGGAACAGTGTCAAAAGCCTTACTGAAGTCAAGGTAGACCACATCCACAGCCTTTCCCTCATCCACTAAGCGTGCCACTTTGTCATAGAAGGAGATCAGGTTAGTCAAGCAGGACCTGCCTTTCATAAACCCATGCTGACTGGGCCTGATCACCTGCTTGCCCTGTAAGTGCCATATGATGATACTCAAATATGTTGAAAAGAGTTCAAGGGTTGAGATAAGGACAGGGAGATCACTCAATTATCGTCACAGGCAAAACAGACTCAATATAGGAAGATTAATAAAATTTACTTCCTATCACTAGCAGACTAGAATGGTGAGAAACTAAATGCAAACTATCAATGCCTTCCCCCCCATCCACCCTCTTCTACGTCCTCCCCAAGTGGCGCAGGGGAATGGGGACTGGGGGCTGCAGTCTGTCCCTGATGCTTCCTTTCTGCCACTCCCTCACAGTCACTGTCTGCCCCTGCTACACGTGGGGTCCCTCCCACGGGATGCTGTCCTTCCCGAACTGATCCTGTGGGGGCTGCCCACAGGCAGCAGCTCTTCAAGAACTGCTCCCACATGGCTCCGTACCATGGGGTCCATCCCCCAGGAGCAAACAGCTCCAGCACGGGTCCCCCATGGGCGGCAGCTCCCCCCAGACCCCCTGCTCCTGCGTGGGCTCCTCTCCACGGGCTGCAGCATGGAGATCTGCTCCATGTGGGATCCATGGGCTGCAGGGGGACAGCCTGCTCCACCAGGGGCCTCTCCACAGGCCGCAGGGGAACTTCTGCTGCGTGCCTGGAGCAACTCCTGCCCTCCTGCTGCGCTGCCCTTGGGGGCTGCAGGGCTGCTTCTCACTCCTCCCTCTCCCAGCTGTTGTTACAGTACAGCAGATTTTGTTTCCCTTTCTTACATCTGCTTTCACAGAGGTGTAACCAATATTGCTCATTGCCTCAGCTCTGGCCAGTGGTGGGTCCCTTTTGGAGTTGGCTGGAGCTGGCTCTTATCTGCCATGGGGCAGCTTCTGGATTCTTCTCAAAGAGGCCACCCCTGCAGCACCTCTGCGACCAGGCCCTTGCCACATAAACCCAACACCAGGGCTGGTTAGTGCAGAGGAGTCAGTCAGTCTGTGACTTTCAAGATGCAGAAGTTTGCAGAAGTAATATGCAAATACACAGGGGTGTTTATAAACTGGGTTTTGTTTATTAAACAAAACTGTGCTTTGGTTGCCAGTACAGTTTGATCAGAGCTGTTGCTTTGGTCTTTGCTCATACTCTCCACTTCTTCCCTCTGCTGCACAGATTCAGGAAAAAGGGTGAAGGTGAGGGCTGGTATGGTGCACAGCCTGAGAGGGACACATAAGGCTCCACCTTGTCCTGCTACGCAGGACAGGCTCAAAAGAAAGCTTCATCCTTGCAGTGATGGTCTTGCCTCCTGAAATACTTCTCCTTGGAATGGAAGGAAAGGTGGTTTTATCTTGCTTGTGTCTCTGTGGTGGTTTAGCCCCGGCAGGCAGCTAAGTGCAACACATCTGCATGCCTACCCTCCCCAGGTGGGATGGTGAAGAAAATCAGAAAGGCAAAAGTGAGAGAACTTATGGACTGAGATACAGACTCTTTACTAGGTAAAACAAAAGCTGTGCACACAAGCAAAGCAAACCAAGGAATTCAGTCACTACTTCCCATTGGCAGGCAGGTGTTCAACCACTTCCAGGAAAGTATGTCCCATTATGCATATCAGTTTATTGGGAAGACAAATACTATCACTCTGAATGCCCCCTCTTCCCTCCATCTTTGCTCTAACTTTTATTGCTGAGCATGATGTCTTATGGTATGGAATATCCCTTTGGTCAGTCTGGGTCAGCTGTCCTGCGTGTGTCCTTTCCCAGCTTCTTGTGCACCCCAGGTCTCCTCGCTGACAGGGCAGCAAGAGAAGCAGGAAAGTCCTTGGCTCTGTGTAAGCAATGCTCTGCAACAACTGAAAACATCAGTATGTAATCACCACTATTTTAATCAAAAATCCAAAACACAGTGCTGTGTGAGGCTCTACAAATAAAATTAACTCTGTCCCAGCCAAAACCATGACAGTCTCAAAGTAACCTGGAGTCCATAGTGCAAACAGGTGTCCCTAGGGTCACTTTCTGACTTCTTAGACAGCTGCTGTAGCCAGGCACGTCCTCCCTTCAAATGTTAAAATAGGTCTGCATCTTCCAATTTACATATTTACACATTAATTTTTCAGGAGGCATGGGACATACAAATGCATGTTGAGGCCTTTCACCGGGCCTCTAAAGAAACACGCCAAGCCATAGGCTTTACTTCAGCTCAAGTTACTGAAAAAGGCCAGTGAGTTTGTAAAACAGCTCTTTTCTAGCACACCTGCATCCCTGTGAGAATTCAGAAGTACAATAGTTTGCTGGTTTCAACCATCATTCCCCCTCCCCAGTCAAGATAGTTTTATCATTAAAATTTCTTCATATCATGGGACATCTATGTGACTTCTTAGGCTTCTAAGCACAGAAGTTACTTTTGAGAACAAAGCACAGCCCTTTGCACTCCTTTGACCAAATTCTGGTGGCTAAGGTCTAGCACTGTAAAAGAACAAACTAGATTTTTGTTACATAAAATAAAGGCTGCCATACGTTTTATTGAACTAGGATATCAGTTAGATTCCTAAGAGCAGTTGTAATAGAATCAAGTTACAATGTCAATGTGATAAAAGGTATCACATCATTACTTTGTCCTTTTTACCTTATTCATTCACAGATTGAAGTTCCCTGGATTTCTGTCAAAAGAATTGGTCTTTTAAGAATAGAATAGACCAATGTCATCTTTATACAGTTTGGGAATTCATCTTGAGTAGCCCAGAGATTAACAATATCAGTGATAATTGAGTCAAAGCCATCTATGGAATACACTAACAACAAAATAGACCAAGGAACAAAAGACGGGTAATTCGACAGCACACAACTGCTGAATAATCATTTTAACCTTACTAAGGGTCAGGATAGCAAATAAAATAAATAAAAAATGAATGAGTCTAAAGAAAGTCGGAGGGAAGGAACAGTAACATTCTCAGGGAACTAGGCAATTTTGAAGAAATATGTGTGCAGAACAGAAATTGTACAGCTGTTAACAGGAAAGAAAAATCAATTTTATACTATACAAAGAGATACATTTACATCATTCTGATTATGTTAGTAAAGGATTAGAATTTCACTTTCTTCAAAGCATTCTTACAATGTGTCATATGACTCTTCCTTATCTGATGATCATGATGATGCATAAAGAACAGCACCTCTCAAGCAACACTCTATTCAGTAACAGACCACCTTGTCTCTCTCAGCTTCCTGGCTGCCAGATCTCACGTCTTTGTTTTCCATAGGTAGATTTAATTAAAGCAGGAGAATCAGAGCTATAAATGTTCACAAACAGTAACTAAAGGTGAAAAAACAAGTGGGGGAGGAGAGTAGAAAATGCACATGTATTCAGGACCTTATAGCATAAGATAGGCAGATCAAACCTATTATAGACAGAAGCAAGTGGTGGAGAAGAAAGCAAATCCCAGACAGCTGAATTCAGATTTTGTTGGCATAGGAAAATGTTGTAGGAAATACAGGTGTTTCAGACATGGGGAATTTAAGCAATTTTTACTCTTTCTTAAAATATAGTTTTAAAATGTATCATTTTGATTTGAGTACAGGTACAAAAGACTCTTGCAAGAACAGGGTTGACCAATGCCCATAAGTAAATCCGTCCTATCTGTTCAGACTAGAAGCTTTTCATTTCATTCCATTTCAGCCATTTTAACTTTCCAGCTACTCTGTGCATGCTTTCTCAGAAGGGAAGAGCAGCAACATGAATCGTAGATCCAATAGCAACTAATTCAGACTCAGGGAGTCACAGAGGTGGCAGTTGTGAGCCTCTCCCCACATCCTATCTACCTCTTCCTTGGTGTGTATATTATGGCTTTAGCATATACCTCAGTAACTGTGCTTGCCAAGAAAAGTTCCACGGGAATCAAACTGTTGTTTTGTTAAAAAAAAAAAAAAAAAAAAAAAAAAAAAAAAAACATTTTGAATTGCATCTGGCAACATATAGAAACCAAATGCAACTACAGGTTCAATTACAGTCTGTTCTGCCTGGGAAGCAGGTCTATGGGAGTGGATAGCCATGCTCTCCATCAATGACATTTCCTGATTACTTTCAAATACTGTCAGAGATTCAGAAAACAGCCTGGAGGCAGTTAACTGTAAAGAGCTGCATATTAGAAGAAATACATTAATCTAAGTCCAAGCAAAGGCACTGTTGACTAATGGGGAATTATATTCTTTACCATTTCCACCTGTTTACTACCTCAGATCTCCACTACTACTATTTTCTCTTGGACGGATATTAGCCTTCCTCCTTTCTTTCTTACCCTATGTGATACTGATACTGGGAGTTGCAGAAGCTCAAAGCACTGTGGAAGCAGGGCCAATTTTGTGAGATCAGCACATGGGCAACATGATCTGAAGTGCTACAGATAGTCCTCGATAAATGCTCTGTTTAGCTAAGATGCACTTTGTATGTTCAGAGTGAGCCCATGTAATTTGTTATTGTACTATTGTAACTTGAAATAGGCCAGCATTTATAGCAGTCAGTGGAGCAGTTCTAGATTTAAAGTTTGACACAGAAGCAAAAACAGGGCTAGGGCTGATAATTACAAATGAGTGATTTTCAGAGTGGTAAATACTAATAAATAGTAAGAAAGGTTTGTCTTAAGGTATTTAAACAAAGCCAAGCCGTTAAAAACAAAACAAAAAAAAAAAAACAAAAACAACAACAACAACAAAAACCTGCAGTCTGCACCCAAGGTATGTGCATTATATATTACTTCTGATGCCTTATATTCTTTGTAGTCATCCTATAAAAAGATATTTTTTCCTAAATGTATAACAGCCTGGATAAATATACATCACTTCTTTATACAACCCTTACATTTCCTTCCTACCTTTTTCTTCCTTCCCATGCATTTTTTCCTGTCTTCTGCTTAATTTATTCTAAGCTGTGGTCAGTTATTCAGCAGGGCTGCTGTTATCAGTTTATGCCAGTTATTGCCTCAAGCTTTTGCTATAAATTTGAACAACATTTTCTGATCACTTTGACAGTGAGGTTTTAGTAAGTGACTAAAACCCAGGTTCATTCTGGGGGAAAAACAGATCCCCCCAGTTTCTACACATTAACCACAGGAAGAATATATAATGTAAATACATCACTCCAGAAGAAATACAACTTCAGGCTTGGGCACAAGTTATTGGGAGTTTGTTTTCATAGAATCATGGAATCATAGAATATCCTGAGTTGGTAAGAACCCACAAGGATCAGTGAGAACAGATCCTGGCTCCACACAGGACCACCCAAAAATCTGAAAGTGTTGTCCAAACACTTCTTGAACTCCAGCAGGCTTGGTGCCTTGACCACTGCTCTGGGGAGCCTGTTCCAGTGTCTGACCACCTTATTGGTGAAGAATCTTTTCCTAACACCAAGCCTGACCCTCTCCTGTCCCAGCTCCATGCCATTCCCTCGGGTCCTGTCGCTGTCCCCAGAGAGCAGAGCTCAGTGCCTGCCCCTCTGCTCCCCTGGTGAGGATGTTGCAGGCCACCATGAGGCCTCCCCTCAGCCTTCTCCACTCTGCTCTAGGCTGAACAAACCAAGGGACCTCAGCTGCTCCTCATACATATTGTCCTCTAGACCTTTTACCATCTTTGTTGCCCTCCTTTGGTCACTCTCTAATATAAGTTTTATGTCTTTCATATATTGTGGTGCCCCAAACTGCACACAGTACTTGAGGTGAGGCCACACTAGCACAGAGCAGAGTGGAACAATCCCTTCCCTTGACTGGTTAGCAATGTTATGTTTGATGTACCCCTGGGTATGGTTGGCCCTTTTAATCTGCCAAGGCATGCTGTTGACTCATACTCATCCTGATGTTCGTCAGAACCCCTATATCTCTTCCTGCAGACCTGTTCTCCAGCTTCTCATCTCTCATCCTGTATGTATATTCAGGATTGCCCCGTCTCAGGTGAATAATCTGACACTTGCTCTTGTTCTGTTTCAGAACAGAGAACCAGCTATCAAATATGAAGTCATTTCAGTGGGTATGCATTATTTAAAGGTATACACTGAAAGAAAAAAATGAATGAATGCTGAATGTAAGAATAGAAAAGAGCAAAGCATCTGGTATCTAAGAAGGTAAAAACATCGGTATGATAGATGCTATCTTATTTCTATGAAGACAAATCATTTACAGCTAGTAACGTTTCAGCTAGTTTTTAAGTAATGCATACCGTGAACAGAAAAGTACTAATTATCAGAGTACAGAATAACATGCAACAAATTCACTTAATGTCATAAAGATAGCAAAAGTTAAACATAAGCTGAGGAAAGCTTACCCCAAGTTAATGAACTAGTATATAGATGAGTTAAAAGCAAAACAAAATATATCAGAATCATAGAATCATAGAATCATTTAGGTTGGAAAAGACCTCTAAAATCATCAAGTCTAACCATTAAATCACCAGCAGAGCTTCAGCTCCATCATAACACTCTAATCATGAAAACGATAGCACATCAGTTTGACATGCTCAGAAGTCAAGTAATATCTCTGTCTTGCAATGCAGCAATAAGGACTTTTTTCTGCTTTCTTATGCCATGTTAAGGTCTTGCTCTTTCACTGTGTGTTTAGTTCAGTAGTCAGGTATGGTATAGCTCAAAGATCCCAATCCCATTGAAAAGTTCTATCCTTGGTAGACTGTGAATGGCTTCTCAGCACAGATTCCCTAGCTGTAGTGTGATTTCTGCAGCTGAAATCTGTTTTCAGCTCTGACTTAATTAGCCAAAGTTTTCCTTTGACTCCGTGATTCAAGACAAATAGAACAAGGCAATTTATTTTAGGCATTTGAGTGAAACTTTACATTTTAACATTCTCCATAAAAATCAATGCTAAGAAATTTGTATCAATATCTCAAGCCTCCAAAGACTTAACCCCAACCACAGTCAGGAGGCTTGACTGGCAGCCACCTCCTCAGAAACTGCAGAAGAATGTTTAATGCTCCCGAAGGCAGAATTCCATTGCTATCACAAAAACAGAAGTTTGAGGAACAGATGACTCTGGGGTATTGGCGTAACAATCTTTCAATTCCATATTATTTTAGTGCAGTGTTGCTAGGTTCTGGGTTTTGTTTTCATTTGAACAGTCATTATAATGATTAGAAGTAGGCTTTAAATCTTAAAGGATTTTTCTCTCAAATGAGCAAAGTCTCTACATTTTACAAGTTAAGTTCCTTAGGAGGAGTTTGCACTTGAAGTGGAAACTGATAATAATAATTGACTCCAAAGAAGATTTCTAGGCATTTTTGCAAAGTATTATCCTTTTGAAAGAAGATGTAGTGGACATATTTTTATAGTAATTTAAATAACATGGTAGAATGTTTAGCCCATTGAAAGATGCAGCTAATTTATCTTAGAGGAAATATTAAACTCTCATAACAATGGAAATGAAAAATATAGACTAAATGTTGAATGTATTGTAGTTCCCAAGTCAAATCTGCAAAACTGTCAATATTTTAGGTTTTGAGATTTATTCAATTTTTAAGTTAAAAATCTGTCTAACAGCCTGTGCTAAGGATAGTGAATTGGTAAAGAAGATCATTTATTTTTTAGGCAAAAATGGAAGATAAATTGGCTTCCTTATTCTGTAAGACTGAACATCTCCAAAGAGATTTTAAATGGAGCCTGTTGTCTTACTAATTTGCATACTATGCTTTTTATTTTATTGTATTTTATTGTATTTTTTTTTTTTTTTTTTTTGTCTTGATTGAAACCTTGGTAAGGAACACTTTAAACCTAGTAGTTGCTAGGCATAACTCTAGGCCAGCATGTGCCAAATATGCCACAGCACGAAGTCTTTAGTTGTCATCCAGCATACTGTGTGTAAGCAATTGGCAAGCTTCTTCTCCCCCTACCTCCCAGGACTTTTGTTATTGAATTGCTACATAGTGTATCTTTGCCTAATTGAACTAATTACTTAAGAGACTACTTTGTCTACACAAGTATTCAGGAAAAATTATTCCTGAATAACCATGTTTATATTCTTATGCTGGAACAAGAATGGGCTAGATAACATAACTAGATAAAATAATGAATAAACGGGCTCTAAAAGATGTTCTGCCATCTTTGCTGAATCTAGAGATACCCCTTAGAGAATCTACAAGGAGCAATTCTCTTCTCACATATGAGAGTTGGAGGAGTAAGCCCATCTACCCAGGAGCATGGCAAGTGAATAATGAAACCACATCAGAGAAGTCAAATCCATAATGGCAAGAGAAAAGGATGCTGGAAGTAGCAGCTCAATAAAGAATTAATTCCAAAGACTTTAAAATAGATTCATAGAATCACAGCATCATAAAATAATAGAATCATAGAATGGTTTGTGTTAGAAGGGATATTAAAGATCATCTAACCCTCTCCCCCCCACTGCATCCCACCATTGACAGGGACATCTTCCACTAGACCAGGCTATTCAAAGCCCCATCCAAACCAGCATTGAACACCTCCAGGGATGGGGTATCCACAACTTCTCTGGGCAACCTGTTCCAGTGCCTCACCACCCTCATAGTAAATAATATCTTCCTTACATCTAATCTAAATCTACCCTCTTTTAGAACCATAGAATCATAGAATGGCTTAGGTTGGAAGGGACCTTAAAGATCATCTAGTTTCAACCCCCCTGCCATGGGCAGGAATGCCACCTGTAGATCAAGTTGCCCAGGACAACCTTCTCTTTCACTAGCCCCAGAACAGCACAGAATGTCATCAGGGGAAATTCTTCCATATTTAAATTAAGGAAGCCATTACTCCTTGTCCTGTCACTACACTCTGTGACAAAGGGTTCCTCACCAGCTTTCTTGTAGGCCCCCGTTAAGTACTAACAACAGCCTTCTCTTCACCAGGCTGAACAACCCCAATTCCCTCAGCCTGTCTTCACTGGAGAGGTGTTCCAGCTCTTTGGTCATCGAGAGGTGCTCCAGCCCTTTGATAATCCTTGTGGCCCTCCTCTGGACTTATTCTAATAGGTCCATGTCCTTCTTGTGCTGGGGGCCCCAGAGATGAACACAGTACTTTAGGTAAAGTCTAGCACAGAGTAGAGGAGGAGAATCACTTCCCTCAACCTGCTGGCCACACTTTTTTGGTGCAGCCCAGGATATGGTTGGCTTTCTGGGCTGAAAGTGCACACCTCCAGCTAATGCTGAGCTTCTTGTTGAGCAACACCTCCCAGATCCTTCTCCTCTGGGCTGCTCTCAATCCATTCTCCACCCAGCCTCTATTTGTACTTGGGAGTGCACTGACCCAGGTGCAGGACCTCACACCTGGCCTTGTTGAACATCATGAGGTTCGCACAGGCCCACCTCTCCAGCCTGTCCAAGTCCCTCTGGATGGCATCCCTTCCTTCCTCTGTGTCTACCACACCACCAGCTTGGTATCATTGGCAAACTTGCTGAGGATACACTCAATCCCACTGTCCATGTTGCTAATAAAGATGTTAAATAGAGCTATGTAAAGGTGTGCTGGAGTACACACCAAAAGAAAAGTGTATTTCCATCTTCAGGATAGAAATATCTGTCCTTCCAGTCTTTGCCATTACCCCAGACTGAATGTGGTCAGTGCAGGAGGCTGGGGGCACCCCATCAGCCAGCAACATTTTCCCAGGCAGTTTTAGTGTGGGCTGAAAGATATGCTCCCACACAATGCCCAGGCTGGGTTTATAGGGTTATGTAGGAGTCAGGCCAATCCCATTATTGACTTTGAATGTAACCATCATTTTTCAAGGGAGTGAGAGTCTTGGAATTGGTATGGATGCAACTTCTATTGGGCCAGGTAGCCTCTAGAATGAGTGCAGGTCTGTTACATACATTAATATATATATACCTTGTATATAACACATTTCCTCCAGTATATACTGTTAATTATAGCAGGAAAAGTGCACTAGGATTTATGGTTTTAAAAAAGGCAAATGTCTTGCTCTGATTTAAAAATGATGCTTTAATCACTAGTGGCCATTTGATATTTCTAAAATGAGTGTAAATCAGGAGTGATTATGTAGAAATTAGAATAACGTTTGTGTTGGGTAACAGAGATCAGAATGAGGAGTTTTATAGTTGTATTATCAATATGTGCTAAGGGCCATTTTCATTCCCATTTTGGAATGATAAGCTCTAGAAATACTGAAGCACAATATATATATATGTATTTTTCTAAGACCCTGGAGCAGGGATAAACTGGAAATGTGCTTGGGATAGTCCCACACATCAACATTGACTGGACAAGCCTTCTGGTTTCTAGAGTTTCCTCAACCTAACAAATTAACTTTTCAAATCAGAGTATTTCCTGAGCCAACAGGAAATTCTACTGAGAAGCTGCATGTGGGAGAAATGCTGCTCAGCGTCTCCCCAGAACTATTCTTGACTTCAGAGAAGTGAACCCTTGTGGAAAAAATAAAGTTTATGATTTAATAATTGTGTTGTATGTTGTGTTAGTTGTTTAGGAGTGTGGTTCTGCTTCTTTATTATATATGTTAAAAATAAAAAATAAAAAAATAAATAAAACAAGTAAATAGTAAATTAAATAAAATAAATAAAATCTGGTGCTAATGTCTCAAACTCTTTCACTTTTTCTGTTGTTCAGGAACAGTACCACGCTCATGTTTGTGCTTAACATCACTATTGTCATGATATCTGTATTGGCTGCTTTTCATGTAGCATATGATCCTTTTATTTTTCTCCTGTTTAGCACTGGAATATAAAGGTAAAGACAAAAGGCAAAATATCACACTCCTCTGAAATATATTTCTGCCTCTGCACATTATGTGGATAGTTCCATTTAAATAATAGCAAAGTTTGTTTATTATTATAGTTTGCTTGTTGCATACAATAAAATCAGGCACTAGTTAGATGTAACTTTAATGCAGGTTTGGGGAGGAAATGAATATTTAAGAAAAGTATGGAAAACCAAGGTAAGTGTGAAAGAGTCTCCAGTTATATAGCTCTTAAGAATTGAACTAGTTATATCTGTAATAAGTACACAGTTGAGGCTAATAAATTGAATGCATCAATATGCAAGTGTGCAGTAATCCTGAGTGGGAGAAACATTTTGAAATTTTTCAGAGTTTCAAGGTGCTGAGTTTTGCTATATTAATTCTTGTGCAGTATCTTTTACTCATAGCGGCAGCAAGACAAATGGGTTGGAAATAGGCAGAAATGTGAACATGGGCAAGATGACATGGCCTTAATTTTTTTTTTTTTTTAAAAGAAATTTCAAAATCCTACAAAGACAGAAATGTGTTGTGTTAATCTAATGCTGCCTTAAAAGAAACACATGAAGAACATGGTCATGTACAGCAAGGCAAAGAAACCAAAGAAATGAGCATAGCAGTGCTACATTGCGGAGGAGAAAAAGAAGAAATGTCATCACAGAAGAAATCTTGGCAAACTTCTTCATGAAGGTAGTAGGATAGGGGACTAGGAAAGTTGTCAGATGCAGAAACTACCAGCCTCATTTGATAATCTACCTTGTGTGAGGTTGGAATGCAGATATTGTAATACGTCTTGATAACATATAAAAAAATGTCCTTCCGATGAGTGATACTGGTTGACACTGCCATTGGTTTACTTACGTTGTGGAGCATTGAGTTAACCAATGTAAGGGAAAGTACCACAGCCTGGCCCACGCTATTGCCAAAAGCTGGAACGGATATCACTTTCAATAAAACAAAATACACTAGCAACTCTTTGAAGATTTAACTGAATTTTCTTTTAAGCAAATTTACACAATGCACAGGGAACTTTTTCTGCTACCTATTATGTACATTAGCTGATACCTTATAAATTCTGTTGGTCTCAGGAAATCTGTTTGGAATTGGATTATGGTAGACTAAAACCCATGTGAAGGACTAAATGTTAACTGTTAAGTTATCTAGAAAGATAAGTTGGGAAGAGTCATTTAATGGAAAATGGGCAGTTGAAAAGGCAAGTCCCAATTATGTTTTACCTTACTCTTACCTGAAAAGGTGTGTTGCACTGTTTGAGGTGTCTGTTTACAAAGAGAATATTTAAAATGAAAGTTTAAAAAAAGCAAAAATCCAACCCAAACCTCCCAGATCAAGCACATTATTCAGTATAAAGTGATAGAAAACAAATGGAAATGTGCTCATATTTCCTGATGATCACATCCTTTTATGTGCACATTTCATTTGCTGCACACAACAGGAAATAGAATAGGAGAAAATAACTGATTGGAAAAGCTGGCTGAGTAGCAGGTGTTAATCCATACCTAAGGAATGCAACAAGCTACAATATGGCTGGTAAACAGAAATGGGTAGTGGAGAGACGTCAGTAACTCCCAGATGCAAAAGAGCTTTGCCCATCACTGCTTCTACCTTTACTCCAAAAGATACCTGAGTGAAATCAGTGGGACTAGCTTCATTGAGAACACCTTAAAAAAATCTAAACCAAAAATTTTCCTGAAACTCAAAGAAAAAAGACAAGAATATAAATAGAATTAATTCAGCTAATATATTTAGCACATGAACAGTTGCCTAAGGGGTTGCTTAACATAGCACTGTAAATCAAATAGTTATGTATTCTTACATCTAAAAAAATATTAAATATAATTTGCCAATCTGGGAAACAAATTACTTTCTGTTTAACATCCAAATGATAGCAAACATTATCTTTGGAATTAATTCATTATTTATTTTAACATACTTATATACAGACTCATCCTGATATAATAGTTTGCTTCAACATAAACTAAGTAAAGTCTTTTATGAATTAATTAAAGTTTTTAACACATTTGAGACTTAGAAACTTTCCTCACAAGCCTACATAAATATAACCACACTGATGATATGTCTTCTGTTGTCATGATTTTCAATCTGTCTTTACTGAGGGCCAACACCATTTACCGATGTTTTAGTTTCATCTGAGATGGATAACGCTTGAACAAAATACTCAATACACATTTTGAAATTAATTCTAAGCAGCTAAAGAGATTTTAAAAGTACATGTTTATAGGTACATGTATATTATGTATTTGTGTATAATAATATATATACACACATTTATTTTAATGTTTAGCTTTAATAGCAAAAAGTACAGTAGAATTCCACTGATAGCAAGATTTGAGTCTAGATTATCCATAGAAAATTGGTGCACTTTCTGAAAATCAATACAAGCTCAAAACAAAATGTGATATCAGATAACTCTAAGCTGTAGTCTAAACCTGATAATCAATTTGAACACCTAAATAATTGAAGGAAACCCACTAGAGTAATTAGATATTTGATAATGAATAACCGCCATTGGAAAAATGTTACTGAGTAAAATTTTATATCAATCCCAAATAGGTGAACGTACAACATTTAGGATAAGGCCTCTCAGTCCTGACTGGAGCCTGTAAGTACTACTGGAGTACAAATAATAAATAATAGTACATGTACTGTAAACTCTCTAAAATCAGTGGTAATACCAAGCATTTTCCATCTTTGAAACACTACAGACATAAAATTATTCCTCACAACACCCCTGTGAGGTAGGTACAAAAGTATTTCCCCATCTTTACTGACAGGGCAACTCATCCCAATACTACAAGGTGCTAGCTGACTCAGGGGTGGGGGGTTAGGGTGGTGTTCAGTCCCTGATTCCCAGAGACTACAGACTATTTGTAGTCCAGAGACTACAATTATCAAGCAGAATATGAGTCTAATTAGAGATTTGCCCACTTCCCTAAAATACATCCGTGGCACAGCCCAAAGCTTTTGGCTTTCTAATATGTCACTTTGTCAGTGGATTAAGCCATTCTGCTTTCTGAAGAAAATAGAATACTATATATTGGTGCTGCTACATGCACAAACATGTATTTCTCTTTTAATTAATCTGCTGATACCTTTAATATCTGCAAAGGGAAATAATTTTCCTGTTAGTGTCTACATTGCGTAAAAATCTCACAGCCAGATTCTTGCATTTCTGCTTTTGTACGTACAAGGTACAGGTTCTTTTACTCATTTATATGCAAAGAGACTGATTATTC
The DNA here is from genome assembly GCA_011076525.1 of Nettapus auritus. Classification (NCBI taxonomy): domain Eukaryota; kingdom Metazoa; phylum Chordata; class Aves; order Anseriformes; family Anatidae; genus Nettapus; species Nettapus auritus. The sequence goes on from CM021766.1 coordinate 47,995,251, forward strand.
ATATAATTTCATTCTCACATCAAATTCTATATCAAGGGACAGTCAACTTTTTTAGACTCAGATTTCAGGACCTCCTTTAAAATGGGGATAATACTGCTGTCTGTACTAAAATATATGTATTATCTCTTCCCTCTTTTTAAAAATAAATCCAGAATGCTTTTGCCTACACATACTTTTAATATACTATATAACTTGTCACTTGGAGTATCTCTACTGAAGTCCATGGAGATTCCAGTGGTGTAAAAGCAGGCACAATGAAGTTGGGATCAGGATCTCCATCCTCCTGACCATCTGTGACTGCTTTATACCAGCACACTAACAAACTTAATGCCTTCATCTGAGGAAAAGAGTGTGAATGGCATGTTTGTTAGCAAATCCTGTAAGCTATGCACGTACCTGATCACATCGCTGATGACTTCATCATTCATTATGTTAGTTTTACAAACAGATGTAAAAAAACAGGCAGTTCTTTTGACTTCTGCAGAATTAGAGAAAAAGGGAAAAAAAAATAGTACACAGTCTCTTCCAAATGACAGAGGACATGCAGAGAAGTAAATTAAAGGCAAAAAAAAAAATACAGAAAAAAAGCGCACAGCTGTAAGAAAACAAAATATTTGCCAAGATAAAAAGGACAAAATAGGTAAAGGAATAGATATTATATTGACAGCTAATAATGACAAAAGAAAAAATAAAACAGGCAAGAAAGTAGTTATATCAATCATTTGTCATAAGTGCTCTCTTTCTAATAACTTGTGGAAAAAATATAATTGAAGAGTTTGAAAGCCTTGCTGGAACTTTCACAATGTAAAATAACCCTCCCCTCAAAATATTATAGCATGCAATTTTTCTGATTATAGAGTTCCTACATGTCTCTATTTTTAAATATCTGTAATTGAGCAGACATTGACATTTTTACTCCATATAACACATTTTAATCTTTCTTCCTATAATAACAAAAATAACCCATTGCATATTTAAAAAATAGATACCACTCTGCTTTCATCCTTTTGTAGGGGAGGAGAGGAAGGCAGGTAATATTCCTCTTATGTTTTAAACATTATCATAACTGTCGGTGCCCCTTAGCTTTCTTTCTTTTTTTGCATATCATATTTTCTCTCAGCAAGGCCCAGGGATGTGCATGCAGGGTCAAAAGCACAAGCTCAAACCTATTGTTGTTGAGTCACCAGAGGAAACTCATACTCTCTTTGCGCAGACCTTATAAAACCATAGTAAGGCCACTGAAAGATGATTAATTCTGATTTTTTTTCTTTTATTTATTTTTTGTCCATTTTAAATGCAGCAGGCATTCATCACTGGATTATAAAAGCTTGAAGGTTACTCAAACATACAGCTTTTTTTTTTTTTTTTTTTTTTCAGGAGATACTTAATCACATGCCTAACTTTAAGAATGTAAATACTTGCATTTAAATTAACATGAAAAAATAATCTGCTTAAAGTTAGACATACTTTGACAAATTGGGGTCTTAAAAGAAAAAAATAATAAAAATCAAAAAAACAAAACAAAACAAAAAACAAAACCACCACCACCAACATCACCAACAAAAAAAAGCCATAGGTTTTAACATACAGAATATGTCATTTGGAATGAATGGATGTGATTTCTCAGTTGTGTTCTTACTTTTGTATTTTAGATTTTGAACTGCTTCTGATAAATTTGTTCACACATTTTATCATGCAGTGTATCATGAATATTAGGCAAATGCTTAAACAACACAAAAAGGAAGATTTTGTTGTAGAACTACAAGAGAGATGTTCAGAATGCAGTCAATTTGAAACAGTAGTACTTCCAAAGGCTGTTTTCTCCCCTCCATATTTTTTTCTTCTACTGTCTTGCAAGAAATGCTCTTAGGATTTATTTTTTTATTGGAAAAGAGACTTGAAGAATTCTACCCCTTTGCACCATTAATATATATTAGAGTTGCATTTGAATACAAGGTGTTGACCTTATTCCGATTTTCAGATGCAACGATTAGAAGTCATTGACACCAATCTACTACAAGTGACCTTGTTCTCATATCTTGCTCTGTTATTAGAATAATCAAGGAACGCAATTCAGAAATAATATTACATCCTGCATTTTATTCAATTCCATATGACAAAAATAGTAACCTAGACTAAGACATCCATTTCAATCAGTAGATGTGTCAAGCCAACAAGATTTAATAATAAAAAATATTGGATCTAGGTAACAATTCCCAGCTGGTTCAGGGAGGCTCCTAGCCCTACATGGTATCGCAGTATAAAAATAGTGTCTCTTTTCACCATGCAGAGAGGATTGACCTAACCCTGAATACAAAATGGGGTCAGTCTTACTGTACCATCATCAACCATCTTATTTACAACACTTTACATTTTTTTTCTCTTTTTTTTTTTTTTTTTTTTTTTTTTTTTTTTTTTTTTAAATTATACACATCCTGTAGGGAATCAAGATAACACTACATGGTACCAAATACTAACAACAACAACAAAAAAAGTCACACCAAAAATGACACAGATAAATAAAAACATTCAATTGCTGAAATACAGCAACATTGAACCACCTCAGTTTTCTCTTTTAAAATGCTTGGAAACACCCCTAACCACCCACATATTGTGGCAAAAAAAAAAAAAAAAAAAAAAAAAAAAAAGATGTTATATTGTAGAGGCATTATAGATATATAACTTTGTTTATATATAGATATATATATCTATATATATCTCTCATCACTGTAGAAAACGGAGCTGTATAGTTCACTGTTCATTTCCAATAGAAACAAACAGCTAATAAGTCTTTGCAACACTTTTCACTCCATTAAATGATGGCTGAAATAGTCCATCCTCTCACAGTAATAGTTTTTGCTGTATAAGAAAGATTGTCCTATTTTTCAGTCTCAACTGAGAAGACCTCACTGTCTGATTCATTCTTCAGGGGCATAAAACTCCTTGCGCTGTTACCCAGCTACCCATAATGTCCCTCAAGCAATTCTGCTGGACGGAAGTTCATAGTGTCAGACTACACCATGCTTGTAATGCACAAAAATGAGGTAGTACACAAAATGTTTACTGTTCAAGTTTTGATTAAGCCCCAGTCTCCTCTGCATCCCCAGCCTAACTTACGAGTGGAACCCTTCCCTTTATTTACTCAGTGTAATTTAAAGAATGCAATCAACATAAAATTATATTCGATTAATCAGAGTACATTGTGCTTCCAAGCAATCTGAGAAGATAATCAGCAAGATTTGGAAATAAATACAGAACATACTGCTGCTCAGACTGCCCAAAAGTTATTATTTTGTTCCCCGTGTTATTAGGCAGTCAACATCTTTCTTGTGGGTATGTGTGAAAGAGACAGAACAGATTACAGTAAAATTAAACCTACACAATGTTCTCCTTCATCTATCTTAGGCTTGTATTAATATCACACTTCCAAGATAAATTTATCAGAATTCTGTTGGGGGTGGTCACGCTTTTAAGTGGGCTTTATAGGAAAGTTAAATGAATCATTTCAATTTAAGAAATGGCAGGCCCCATATTTCCTAAGGATCTGACAGTTCTCTGCAGCTTTTCTGCTTAGTTAATAGAGGTCTCTCATTGTTTGACCTTAAAACAAAACAAGAAACTGTAACAGGGTTTTCCCCCCATATTCCTTAAGTCAAAGTACTATTTATAAAATAGTTTACATCTTTGTTCAGGTTCAAATTATAGACAAACCTCCCTAATACAAAATATTAAAAGTGCAAAAGTATAAATTAAGAGTTTGCAACCACATTATACAAACATTACCTTTTTATTGTACAGCTTTGATAACATGAAGTATTAATCACAACTGCTTATAAAGTTGTGAATAATTTATGGTGCTAAGGTTTGTCTGTAACTTGTTTTCCAATCATTGAGCTAAAGTCCACACTACATTTTTTTTATCATTTAATAGAACAACTGTCCACATAGCAGCTACAAATACTTAAATTAAAAAAAAAAAAAAAAAAAAAAAAAAAAATTGTTACTGACAGGTACTTGCACATGAAAAGCATGCTGTCTTTCCCAATAAAACTTCACAATTTTGCCTGCATTGAAATAAACCACTTACTTATAGTAAAGCAAAACTTGCTTAAAAAATAAAAATAAATCACATAGCCAGATGTATTTTGCAGTACAAAAGCTTCATTTAAGTTTGGGGCTAGTATATTGTCTGTTACCCGCATAATCTTAACATTATAAATACTACAGACAAGGATACTGTAATAGTACACAGCATTGGGGTACTAAATCACTTATTTAAGATTAAGGTTCCTAAAAACATAGTCCATGTTGCTAACTAATTTGAACAAAACCAGCAAATAAGTGTGACGGAATGCCACAGTGAAGCCCCCCTTTCTCAGTTGATAATAAGTTTTGTAAGAAGCAAAGTGGACGTAGACTAGCCTCTTTCTGTTTCTAATGAAGTTATCCAAGGATTTTTTTGTTTGTTTGTTTCTGTTAAATTAAAAGGTTTCAAAGTTCTCAGTAACAGTCAAACTCACTGTTGAAGGAAGTACCATGCAGATCTTGCAAGACAACTTTTCAGCAGCCACAAAGTTAGGTATTTCTGCTATGGGTAAAATTTTAAAGGGAACCTATGCGTTTAGGTCAGGAAACTAATGCTTAGCTTCAAAAGCTGTACATGGAAAAGGACAAGTGTTGTGTCGAGTAGCGGTCCAACAGTTATTCATAATGAATGCTTTTAATTTATGCCAATCTCTTTATTATCCTCAATAAATCTGGTGAATGGACGACTGGCTCCAGTTTCAGAACTTGCTTTGTCCAAACCAACAATGGGAGGGCTGCTGCCTGTGCGAGCTTTGTCCATGCCACTGGTAAGGTTACTTAGAGGCGGGATGGCGCCTCCGCCTAGACTTACTGGGAGCTGAGGAATGCCTCCGTTCTGTATGACAGAAATCTCATTGTTCTTCATAGCAAGTCCATTAGTGATAGCTGCAGCATATTGGTTCCAAAAATTGGGGTCAACATTCATGGCCCGAGCTGCCAAATCTTTCTGGAACATCTCAGAGAACTTCAGTGCATCACCACCCAGCAAAGCCATGGGGTTTTCCACGGAGAGGCGGCGGCCACGGCGTGCAGGGGCATTATTCCACATGTGAGTTCCCATGTGAACCTGTAGAACAAACAGGACAAGAAACACCTCCACATTAGCACCTTCAGTATCGCTTGCTTAAAAAAAAAAAAAAAAAAAAAAAAAAAAAAAAAAAAGGATGTTTAATTCACATTGAAAACAAATCAATTCCAGTTGAGACACAGTTGTAAGACCCAGTCATTCTATACAAAGGAAATTCCAGCTTTGTAATCATCTTTCAATGTGCATTTGTTTCTTGTCCATGGAAACAAATGCAGCACCACAAAAATAAACTGTACATATCCTTTTAGGTTAGATAATTTCGTATGCAAGCTGGAAGTTCTTCATGCTGAAGATTACCAAGTACATTATTTGTACTAGGGGATGAGCATTTTTTCTGCCCTTCCCCTTTTTACGTTGTCTGTTTTCTTAATATTTTGCCTCAACCCAGAGGCACTGATTATTTTAATAAATCTAATATTTTTAAAAAACCAGGACATGTAAAAATGTATTCCTAAGGCTGTGTCCTAATGGTTAACCACATTGTAGGAATAAGAGGCATCAGACCCACAGTAACCCGTTGTAAATCAGTAAGAAACAGCTTTCTAGTCTGCAATGGCTGCAAAGCAGAATAGAAAATGGAAGTCTGTGATAGGCATACAAGGATCCGAGTGAACTCTGCATTTCTGGTTTATAGGGAGTTTATTTTGCACTGCTGTTCCACAAGAACTGCCAGAACGTGTATGTCAGCTGACTGCCTGTTCCATCGTGTGTGTCAGGCAAACTACAATGTGCATGTGCATATACCCAGAAAAGTTTTAAAGCACACATCACTGCACAGCCACTTTTCAATCCCTATCTTTAACACAGGAGAAACACACCACCATTGAACAAACCTTGAATTTCCCTCATCTCCTGTCTTTGGGAACACACACTTAGCACTAACACCTGCTAAGTTCAAGTACAGTGCCTTATTCCCCCCGAGCCTTTACAGTCGTATTTGGCCTCTTACCTTAAGATTCCCCTTTGTGGTAAAAGCTCTACCACAGATTGTGCAACCAAAAGGTTTTTCACCAGTATGGGTGCGCTCGTGTATCTGCAGTGCACTTGCTGAGGAGAAGGTCTTCCCACAAGACTGACAGTTGTGCTGCTTGGGAGTCCGGCGAGGGGGCGGTGCCAGCATAGGGGTGATCCCCGGACTCATCACTGTCTGTGGTGCAGCAGGAACCTGGATTCCAGCTGGAAGCGAGGGAACCTCACCCAAAGAGATCGGCTTGCTGTGACCATTCACTTCCATTTTGATCATGGTAGGCGCTGTACTGGTGACCAGGCTAGGAGTACTTTGGCTGGGACCTAGAGTAAAGTTGGGTTCAAATAACTGAGAAGGCAGCTCTTTTAATTTGTGCGTCAGTAAGTGCTGTTTTAAATTACCCATAGTGGAACACCCACGATTGCAGACTGTACAAACAAATGGACGTTCTTTAGTATGGCTGCGGTAGTGAATTTCCAATGCACTCTTACAAGCAAAAGGCTTGCCACAGATATTACAAACAGTACTTTTAAACTTACCACGTTCTCTGTTCAGGAACAGCAGGCTAAAAGGAGCCTCCTCTTTGATGACCGGTCTTCCTGGGTTGGTGGATGTCAGATCTAATGCGCCTCCATTTTCAGTTGCAGGTGGTGGACTGTCTGGTTTTTCTGTCTTTAACTGTATTTCTTGTGGTTCTTCCTGGTTACTGAGACCTGGGGACTTTGATCTAAAACTTTCACTATTGCTATTTACAGGAGACAGAGCTTGCAAGGAGGAAGAAGACTCTGACATTGCAGGGCTGCCTGCACTCTGGCTTTCGAGATCGCCAACAGCTGATGAGGAATCATTGCTTAAATGGTCGCTTTCTCCTGATCCATTTTCTATGGATTTTAAACTGGTCAGCTGCTGACAGTTCATGACAGAATCAATCATTTTCATTTGATTCTCCAAAGCAGCAATACTGGAGATCACAGAAGGCGGTGAAGAAGGACATGACCCAGAATAAGAGATAAGGGGTTTGGATGAGTCACTTGCCGCATCCTTTAACTCTGGGTCCTCTTCCATAGAATTTTCATCAATGTCATCATCAAAGTTGCTCAGTGTGTCAATGTTCTTCTCATCATAGGAAAGCTCTGAGTCCATGGCATCCTGGAAGCCCTCTGGTAATGGTGTGTTTGGAATTTGCCCACCCATATGCATACGGATATGCTGCTGAAGAACAACTGCATTTGTAAATTTCTTCTGACAAATGGGACATGAGTGCTGTACTCTAAGTGGGGGCTTCGCTCGATGAACTCCAAAATGTGTTTTTAGATTGCCTTTCGTAGTAAAGGCACGTCCACAAATTTTGCATTTAAATGGTCTTTCTCCTGTATGCGTTCTGTAATGCATCTTGAGAGCACTCTGACAACTAAGCACACGGTGACAAATGACACATTGATTTGGATCTGTCATCTTCTTATCAATGTTCTCTACCAGCTGTTGCAGTTTTGAGGTTTCTGATGTTTGCATAGAGTCTAGCAGACCACCAAATGGAAATTTTGCCTTAAACTGGTCAGACATTGCTGGAAGCACAGGGTTTGGGAGGCTTGTTGAAACACTGCTCTCTGTAACAGTAGTAGGAACTGAAGATGTGGAAGCTGTGGAAACTTGCCCACCTACAGAGAGTTCCCCGAGCCGTGTGCCCGTGGGAGGCAGACTGACAGGTTCTGCCTTAGTCAGACATGAGCCACTCTGAATGGGCTGTGGGGATTCAGCAGACACTGGAATGCCTGACTCAGATGTATTGAGGCTCGGGGATAAAGAAGTGCATTCACTGGAGGCAGGAGAAGGCCTCTGGGGTGACCGGCTCATTGGAGTAATACTTGGAGAATCTCCAAAACTGTTCACACCATGTATAGTGGGGGGCAGCTGGAGCCCAATGGAAGTTGGGATGGTTGGTAAAACAGGTTTGCTGTCTAACCATGTTGTGACCGGCTTTTCGGGGGGCAGTGACATCCCATATGGAATTCCAGAGCAAGTGGGTACATTGTCGAGGTATTCTGGAACG
>CM021766.1:48008440-48049901 GCA_011076525.1 Nettapus auritus
AATAAGCTAATTATTTCAGATACTATACAATAAACCTCAAGCCCAAACATGAACATTTAAAATCATATTTCAAAACAGGTATTATTTTCTTCATTAGAAGACAGGCTCATGATGTCAAAAATAATATGTATAATACATAAATTTCCAGTAGAAAACTAAACTACTGTTCCTCACTGCCAAGAGGTATTAATGCAGACCTCTTCAACATTTCAAAATACTAACTAGTCTAGTGAACTAATGCATAGACTCAAGGCAGCCACATTTTACATTTGAAATATAACTTGCCAAGTAAAAAAGTACAAATGGAATAAAGCAGTATAAGTATTTCTCATGCATTCAATGGTCTATTCCATTCTCAATTGAATTAATCACGAGCTTTGCACTGTTTCAACGTGGGGCCTGGCTCTTGACCATGCTAACCAGTGACTTACAGCTATGTTTTCTTGATATTACTTTGTACTCCTCCTTTCCTTGATTCCTAAGTCATAAAAATGCTGAGAGAATACTCTTCAAATGACAAATCCAAGTATACCCATCTCATCATCTGTCTTGAAATGTTCAAGGACTGCTTTTGAAGAAATATATTAGAAAACTACCAGAAAGTTGTTGGCCACCCCTATCAACTTCTAAGTAGACATAGAAAGAATGTCAAAAATACTTGGGACAAGTTATTTTGGTGTATCTTAAGAAATGAAATGTTAGTCTCTCTCAAATATTCCACTTTCTGTACCAGTAAGCAAGCAAATGACACAGCTGGCAGCAAAGTAAATACTGCTTTTGCGGTAGATGATGGTCCATCCTCTGAAAGGTATCCACTGAGGATTCTGAGATGCTCCACAGCATGACAGACTATGGGCCCAGTCCAACAACTCATACGAATAACCTTTACTCATATTAAAAATGTGTTCAAAATTAATGGGATGATGACAAATCTGTCATGCAAACAGTCTTAGTGATCTTGCCCCACACAAACACTCAAGGGGGAAAAAAGCAAGAGGGAAAATAATGATTTTATGTATGTATGTATATGTATATTGGAGAAATGGACACTGCTCCAGTACTTCACAAATGCAGTTTATAACATTCCTTTCAGGAGCACTGTATTGCACTGTTGCTTTTGAAGTGTAAGTGCTCACAGACTCCAACAGGGAATAAGGTTTAAAAGCATATGCCTCTGTGTGAAGGGATATTTTTGTTCTTTGTTAAAATTTGATTACTTTATTAATGACAAAAAGTAATATATTTTTTAACCACTATAGCAAATTATTAAAAAAATTAAATTTGTTGAAATATTAAGCCAAAAACTGATTTTATTTTTAGTTTTGGCTTATACATTCTATGGAAAGAATGAACCTTTTATTTATTTATTTATTTATTTATTTCTGTGTGTTTTATAGCTTGCTTTCAGTTATGATATCCTATAAAGTAATTAAATCCTTTTAGTACTGAAGAATTTATTTCTTTCTTATATGATTTCTTTCTTACTTTTTTTTTTTTTTTCTGAAGAGAAATAATTATTTTTATTATTACAGTGAGGATGTAGTGCAGCAAAAATTTTCAAGGACTTTGGGGAAATTAATTGAGCAGTTGCCTAATCTTATAGACAGGGCCTGAATTTTGCAGTTCTTACTTACACAAAAGGTGTTGAATGGGAGTTTTGTCAAGCAGTCAGGATCTCAGCCACTAATAACCTCTCAGTTATTTTCTTTTTCTCATTAGCAGTCTAACAGCTAACAGACTAATCTGAAGCTGCTATGGCATGCAAGATGAATTACAGCACATAAAGCTTACCCTATGAAAATCGGTGAAAAATTGCAGCCAGCATCTCTCAAAATGTACCCAGGGCAAGCTCCTAAGCAGGTACCAACCAAACCACAGAGCTGCAGTGGCTCCAGCAAAGTGCTGCCAGTTTGCATCGGTGGGGTCTGGCCCTAAAATTAGCCTACAAAAATTCAACCTAAGGCATTTTGAGAAAGTCACTTTGGGACTGTGATATCTGAAGCTACCAAGGTGCTCTGCTGACTCAGTGCAGGAGGCACGAGAGATTGACGCTGGGAGCATTTGCTCTCCCACTGTTACAAAGTGTACTCACCCAATGCTCTTTGGGCTGGAGCAATGTGTAGCTGTGGGGAGCATGGCACTGACCTTCCTTCTTGCAGTTGGAAAGGAAGAGGATGGGGAAAGGGCTGAGAGGGTGCCAGGGTTCCTTCAGCTACCATCAGAATATTACATGCATAATTAAGAAAAAATTGCCACCACTGCTGACTACACACACATACAGGATTTGTAAGCCTGGTTTTACTAATTCTGTATTTTTTTTTTTATCTTGGGCACACATTCTTCTGTTCTGTGTTAGAGCAAAGACTTGCATCATATGCAAGGAAAAATACAATAAGCAGATGCTTCAAAAATACTGCCATCTATTTTTGTGATAAGGACTGAAATTATTGAAATTAAACACTGCAGTCAGCTTCATTTCAACAACATACATTGTAAATGCCGCCTTTCTCAGGACCAACATCTTCCATTCAAAAAAAGCCCCAGTGAAATCCACTGTTTCATTTATGCTCCAGAATTTTTTAATATTGTGTTAAATTAAATCAATTCTAGTTTTATTAATGTATATTACCTTTTGAAAGCACTTTTTGAATTTTATTAAATAGGTGTATTCTGTTAATCTATCAGATGTTCTTTGTTAACTCAGGTTTTTGCTGTTTTGTTACTCTGAATCACCTAAGTCTCAAATCACATATAATTCATAAGATACTTGGATAAAATCAGGTAAGAGAATAATCATTTTCTCTGCTTTTATCTATTTCAACCTGCTTATACCTTCCTGTAGTATTCAAACTGGAGAAGTGCCATGGAAAGGAATTCAGCAAGTGTGTCAACAAAATATTTTCTGAAACTTCTTTTTAAAACACATGCAATAATACAAAGAAAAGCACAGAAAAATGTCGTATGAACTGCTATTATTTCTAACTCAGCTTCGGTCACTCAGAGGTGCATATCGAGAGTGAATTATTTTTTCTAAATATGGGAATTTCTTTCAAGATGAAAAAAACACATTAATCTTCAACTGAGAAGCAGCATATAAACTGAAGGTTTCACAGAAAAACAACATTTATTAAGATTGGCTAAAGGTAAAACAATTAGCTGACTATGAAGACATAAGATCTCATATGCAAACCTAGGAATTGTTTTGAAGTGTAGCTCACAGATTTTTTGTGTATTTAAGCAAGAAATATTATGAATAAAACTGAGCATAGCACAGACACAGGATGATCATCTACTGTTCTTAGTATCATAAGAACCAAGCTTATTTTATACCAATTTAAATAAAGCAAGAAAATATATTCAAAAACACAAATTTGTTTTCAAAATTATATTCATTTGGAAACAGTAGCTTTATAACAACATACTGATCCTTGAGAAGAACAGTATTACTTTTTCCTTAGCTTTATCATATCTTAGAATTGACAGAGCTTTTAAAGAAAGTTTTCTTAAATTGTTAGAACACGTTTATTTTCTTGCAAATTAATTCTTTTTAACTCTTTATGATAGCTTTGAATCCTATAAAGAAAGATGAATTATCACATACTGAGCCCAAGCTGTGAAACAGGAGGAGACAAATAGAGACCCCTACTGTGTTTAACAATGTAGAAGAAATTCCAGACTCAATAGAAAAATTTTCTGTCCTTTTTCTCAGACCACAAAAGCTGTTAGTTATAGATTTCAACAGTGGAGGGCACTCTTGCTATGCAAAAAATTGTACTGACCTGGCATACTTGGTTTGATCTATTCAGCAACCTAAATCTCAGAATTTGTTAAGTAACAGCCACCTGTGGCACAGACACTAACTGTAATCTGTTTAAAACATTTGCAGTTTCTAATCTGTGCAATGAAGCTCTAGTTAGCTAAAACACTGATGCTGCCTGGCTATGTGTATGCAGATGTGGAACAGATCTTCACAAACTGCTTTGAATATTTGTGCAAGATATGGAATTAAATAAGATGTGCATTATGTTTTTCAACATCATATGAAGAGCTGTTCAGTTGGCTTTCATGGCATGTATGGATTAATTTCAGGGTGTTCAGAATTTGTCCTAATGTTTTAGGAATTTAAGTGCATTTAGAACACGAGTTTTACTGGAAATCCTAATAAAATGTAATCGATATTTCTAACATAGCTGATATGAAAAATATATATATATTAAAAAAAAATTAAACTGTAAGAAACGGAACACTAGATTCTGCATAACTCTCTTATTTTGAAAAGTATATTACTAACTGCAACTTAAACTATCTAACTAACACCCTACAGAATGAAACCAGCCACTCTTTGAACAGCCATGGCATGCTGATGAACTTGTGTCTGGAGGATCACAATAAGAGAAGACAATGTGGGGACCCAATCCTGTATCTTCTAAATATCTCAAAACCTAACTTACAAGTAATGGAGTCAATGGCACTACTCCTTTGAGTAAAATTACTCACATACAGGAGCGCCTGAAAGAACAAATGCTAAGTGATTCAATGCTAATCATGCAGCTCAGTCATTTTGCTCATTTGCCATTCTGTGTACTGCAGTATTGCACTGGATAGCAAAACACAGAGAGAGCAAAACAAATCCGTTAGCTTTCATCATTTCCAGCTTTGGGGATGTTACTACATCAACAAAATGATAAAATAAAATTATCAAATGGTGGTGGTAGAACAGATCTCCTGAAACGTTGAATAGTAAATCGGTTTTGATTAACTAAAACAAAAATAGTGTGGCACCTGCAGGGTTAATTAAGCAGCTCAAGATGCTGGGCTTCACAAAAGGAAACCTTTTTCCTTCTTTAAGAACTGTAAACACTTGTGCTGAACTAGATGAGCATTTGATAAGCTGTACAGCATGTAACAAACTCACAGGGATCTCTAGTTAACACTCAAATTCAGTGTTAACACTTAACAGAACAGTGGTAAGCCGTGCTGCCAAGGTCAACTGCACAGATGTACTAATTGTATTATGAGCTTGACATCTAGTGGCCACCCCTGGCAGGGCAAAGCAGGCAAAGGTTAAATCAGCAAGCCTTGTCAAAGCACTTCTAACTATCCACCCTCAGGGAGAAGTCCTCGGGAAGCTTTTTGGCACTCTGCAATCCCCACCTTCTTTCTCCGCGGATCCGGGCTGCGCGCCTGCAGCAGCCACTGCGCTCCCGCACGGGGCAGCAGCCGCCCGCCGCCCCCGAGCACCCACCCCCGGGCCCCCAGCCCCGAGCACCCACCCCCGAGCACCCACCCGGCCGGGCCGCAGCTCCTGGAGGAGATGAACAGCCTTCCCAACCATTTCGGCAGGTTTCACTCTCGGACAGAAGTTCGTTTTTTTTTTCTGCTTCTTTTTCAGCCAGTGATAGGGTCCAAATTAGGGGGCAAGGTGGGTTGGAAAAGGGGAAAAAGCAATATTAGAGATTAACAATAAGAGTTGTAGAAAGCCTTTTTAAATTTTGTTTTTAAAGATTATCTTACCCCATAACAAATGTTCACTGCATGCTCCCTGTATGCACCCTAGATACAGCAAGATAATATGAAAAACTCCCTCTTTAGTCCACTATCACAGAAGTGCATTATTAAAACAAGCGTTCTATCATCTTTTCAAATAATTACTTTTCTGGTTTTCCCAATTTTAAGGGGTTTCCCCTGACAAAAAGTAATGTACTCTGTGGCCAGCAGCATGACAACTGAACCACCTCCTAAAAGTATATTTTGCCCAAAATTCTTTTTTTTTTTTTTCCTTTTCCTATTACTGGAAAACTTTCAACGTGTTTAGCTGTTTTAAGCAGGTAAAAGAAACAGGTTTTTGGCCCTTTACATTGAAATGTACGAACCAATAAAAATTTGCTGCTGAAACTGTATTTATTCATGCTTCCTCTGAAAAATTTATAGCAAATTACTGTCATTTTACAAGCACAATGTTACAGAAGGAATAATTTTAGCATGTTTTATTTTCTACAATATGTCAGTACTCAGCTAATTAATTTCCTGCCAGAGCTGGCTTATTATCAACAAAAGTGAATTGACTCATGTCCTGACTGATGGATATGATAGACTCGTGTCAAGAGATATGCTTGTCCTAGCTAGGCAATCAACAAATAAAATGAAGAAAAAATATCCTGAAAATCTTCCCAGGATTCAAACTCTTTTTCAGAAATGACACTGATACTCATTAATAATTTGGGTATTTTCACTCCTTCTTTATAATGCTACACATTTATTTTTTTTTTTTTGAATAGTAGCTTTTCCTCTTCCTTAGGCGACAAGTAATTATCAACAGCTAAATGTATGCATATTAATAGCTTAATTGCATAGAATCTAAAACAATACCTTTCAAAACTTCCTTCCTTCCCAAAGGACTCCTAATGTCTACCTCAGAAAAAATAAGAATTCCTCAAGATCATCATCAGTGCCAGATAAAATCTGAACCAGTTTGGTCTATCTTCATAATTTTATATACATCAAACTGGTTTATTGTTTTAATTTCCTTATTATTACTATTTTTTCTATTGCTAATACTGATCAAAACAGTAAGAATATTAAAATATTATATAAATTGAGATATTACATTGTTTTAATATTAAGTCTCTATTGTAATACCAAGACTATTTATATAAACTACCTTTTCTTATCAAAGGAGCAATTTATTGCAATACTTATTTGGCCTTTTATTTTTCAAAAACAACAAAAATCTTTCTTGAAGTTGCCTTAGAACAGACATTTGAGAAAATAACTTAAGTTTCATGTTTACTGACAGCTGCTTGTGACTTTTCAAGTTTTAAAGGCAGTAGTATCTAAATGATATGGAATAACCTATGTTCTTGAATGTATGAATGCAAGAAAGCATGAATGTCCTTCCAAAGTGTGTTTTTATCTTATATATTTGCAGATACAGTAAACACGCTAACATGAAGCTGGCTGTTCCATAGAGAACTATCATTTCCGTGGCGGAGCATGTGTATCTGTGTACATACTCCAAAAGAATACAGAATGCAGTTACAAACTGCTCAAAACTGCACCACCAATTCCACATTACCGGTATGAAAAAGAAACATTGGTTTAAATAATACTGTGTGCATTGAAGAGTTGAGGGAAACAAAAACAAAAACCAAACAAATAGGCTCAATATTTAAAAAATGATTGCAAAAAAAAAAAAAAAAAAAAAAAAAACACATTAAAAAACTGTCATTACACAGTTTGCTGTAAAGTATCCCATTCACCTCAGACTGAACAATGATACATATTTGCAGGTAGCTTCACATGAAAAAGTACAAAGTAATCATTTTTCATCACCTTTAATAGAGCCACACTTATACACTGTAAGAAGCACTTCTCAGCATTCCACATACACACACACAAAAAAACGCAAATTTTATTATCCTTACATTAAAAATAGAAATGCTATATCCAAGTTTTCATTTAGAAATTCATCAGAATTGAAGCATTTACATTGTATCTATAATTCTGATTCAATTGTAATCTGTTGAATTAGAGAAATGTATTAGAAATGTAATTCCAGCTACTACAATTTACTGAGAACAGCTTTACATTTACTGAGAAACTGAGATTATTGTATACTATGGGCAGCCATTTGAATTCTTCTGCTGCTATTTAAAAAAAATATTTCCATCATATCTTCTACTTTGGTAACATTAGAGTTCTTTTTTTTAAAAAAAAAAAAAAACAAACAATAAGGAAATATAATTTGTTCACTCTTCCACAGTGCAATTATTCAAGCAGTATTTCATCACTAGTTGTTTGTTAACACTTCCGATTGAAATTATTCAAAAATATACATTTCAACTTTTCCCTTTCAACAAATAACTTTAAATGATTTTGATTGTAAATCTGTAATTGATGACATGGCCAATTATCTTCAGACTTCAAACAATTTCTCACTGTTTTAACATTGCCCTGCTTGAATGCAGATTTATTATGCTGTAGTCCACGCTGGCTATAAAATTATATATTAGAATTATTAAATTTCTGTGATAACATTACCACAAAAGTTATGGTGGGTCCAGTCAACTTAAGATATGGCCTAATGTTTATCTGCCATTCTGCTCCCCAAACTGCCATGCTTCTTTCTGCTATTATGAATGTTCCATCACTGTAAGGATTGTTTATAGAACAGTCATTCTGAAATGCTTCACTTAATAAAAGCTATTTTGAGGTGGTATTAAACATGATTTCATTAAATAAATAATAAGCTTCATTTACTTAATCTCATGTTAACAACAGCTTCCCCTCATTGAAGATAACAACCATATATAATGAAAAAGCTACATGTATCAAATAATTCTGCTTAAACAGTTTGTTTTAAAAAATACAAAATTTCTTGCACTGTGGAAACTATTTTTGGCTTGTTGCAAAATATGCTCAGGTACCGCAGCAATATCTTGATTACAGCTGTGAATAGAAATGAAAAATACTGACTTGACAAGAAGTGTTTTAATTTGTGAGATTGGGAGCACTCATATCTGGCCTATAAAATTGCTTTCAGTATAGCAATCGTTAAGCTTCATAATATAACATGTAAATGATTTACATTACACTAATGTACACTAGATAGCCCTGTACTTGTGTATGCTGAGTCCACCTTGTTCACATTTCTGAAAGGAGAGTGAAAAACCAAGAGCTCCACTTTAGCTTAATTGTTAACTATGAAGGGTTTCACTCTATTAATTAAAATATGTTTTAATAAAAGAAAACAGCACAATTTGATAACAGCCTTCTAAGGCTGAAAAGTATTTACATTGTTGCATTTTAGGGCTGCTGTGAAAGCCGATTTTGTGCTATTCAGGGACCACAATAATAACGCTTTAAAATTCCTCACTGGGATGCAATGTAGTCCTTTTGATGGAAAGACTGTCTTTCTCATTCGGCAGAAATAAATCCATTCATTTGATCATGTAGTCATTGAGGGCAATACAAAACAAACCAAGTGTGAGAAATTCTATGTGATGAAGTAAACAAAACAAAACCCCCCAAAAAAGGGAGGAAAAAAAAAATTTCCATGACAAAAAGATTCTTTGTCCTTAATCTACCCACCATATGCAAGCGTTTCTTTTTAGCATATCTCTTGTTCTAATCTTGGGTGACATGGCTACATAGATAAGATTCACAAAACAAAACAAAAACCTAGTTTAACAATTTTTTTCAATTTATTAACTCACCAGGAGTGTCATAATGAAGCAGTAGGGTTTTATTTTTCTGTATTGAAATGGATTTGGAGCATTTAAAAGTTTATAATACTAGTGATAAATTCTCAAACCTAGAACCCACCCCAACAGAGACTGGGTTCAAATACTTGCTTACATACTAAAATTGTAATTATCATCTGCTTGCTTATAAGAATTTATTTTACATTACCACTGTTTCCTAAAAAAAATACAAATAAAAAAAATCAAATGTGCATTGCTTTGCTTCTGTAGTGTGACAGAAGGAAGCATTTCTCTGTGTTCCTGTTAGAGTCAATACCCAAGTGGGCTTTCCTGAAGCAGTGGTAGTAGTCCCCTTCCTAACTACCCTGGACAGTGTGGAACTCATTCTCTGGTTCCCCAAATACCCTGGGAAAGAGCATGGGGCTTAAAGATTTGCCAGTCTGACAGATGTTTTAACCTGATGAAGTGGATTCATGCTGCCTTAAGCTTCAAGACTGCAAAGTTCAGATACAATAGTCAAAATCCTCCTCAGGCTTCAACTTCATTGCCTTTCTTTCCCTCCAGATGCAACTTAAAAGTCATTATAGTTTTGAAGCAGGAAAATTACTTTTTTTTCCCCTCTTTCTTTTTGAAGGGAGGGAGAGGGGATAAACCACTGAGCAAGGGCCTACACAGAAAGTAGAAAGCTCTGTGGCTCCCACTTGGTTATGCAAGAAACCGAGAAAGCAGTGAGCTTCCATGCAGAGGAAAAGAAAAACTTTTAAGTGGAAGCCCTCTACTTAGCCCAGGGAAAGTGAGGATGGGCTGTGGCATGCCTTTGCGTGCACCAATGCCTAGGACTACGCAGGAAATCTGAAAATATATAAATGAAATTAAAACAAAAAAAAAAATTAAAAAGGCAGTCCTAAACAAACAAACAAAAAACACACAGCAAGGTGGAAATTCGGACTAACTACAGCCCAGATCTGTTCAGTTTTAGACACTTGCTCACTGGCAGCCTGGGCAGCCCAGATGCTCCAAAGCAAGCGTGCGTGTGTCTGCGTGTGGGGAGGGAGTGGAGAATGGCGGATGGGCGAGAAAATCCCCCGTCCCCACCTCCTGCAGCCGGCGCGACAGGGGCCGGTGGCGGCGGTGGCACTCCGCGTCACCCACCCCCGGTAAGAATTACGGTCGCAGCAGAGCCAAGCGGCTCGGGGGCGGAGGGGGAGAAGGTGAAAAGCTGCTCGAGCTCCTCGAAAACATTAAAGCCAACTCCGCCGCTCCCGAAGGCCCCCGCCCGCCGCGCAGCGAGGGACCCCCTGTGCCCTGGCGGCTGCCCGCGGTTGTGGGGCGGCGGGGGCATCGGGATCCCGGCCGGGCGGCTCAGTAATACGCCGCCCCCTCCTCCAGGGCGATAGAGAACCCTGTGCACCGGTCGCCTGGGGCTGCCTCGTCAGCCCCCGGCCCGTGGGATCCCCCCGTGCCCGCAGCCCGGCCCCGGCCAACTTCGCGGCCGGAGGGCGAGGGGAACATGGCTCCTTCACGGGGCGGGGGCAGAAAAAGGGAAAAAAAATAAAAGGGGGGCAGCAAACAGGGCGACCGATCAGCACAAGGGCAGCAACAACAAAAACTAAAGGAAAGCAAGCAGAAAAGCAGACGTACAAAACAGCCCGAGGGAGAGGGAGGAGGAGGAGGCAGGCGTTGCTCCGGAGTGCCGCTCCTGCAGCTGCCCGGGCCCGGGTCAGCGGGGAGGGAGGGTCGAGCCCCGCCACCGAGCCCCGCCGTAATAAAAGCGCTCGGGAGGCCGGGAAGGAGCCGCTGGGAGGGCTGGTTAGTCAGGGGGTGGGCTGCAGAAACTTGGCTAAACTGGTAACTTCTCAGTTCCGCTGCCTCTTCCCCAGCTGCTCTAATTCCCATTCTCCCGCTGCAGAGTAATTGCGCTCCCATGTTCACCATCACCATAAATCCACCTATCTCCGTCCGAAACAGACTCACAAAAGGAGAGAGAGAGGGAGAAAGAGGCTCCGGGAGCCCTTACCGTGCTCAGAAACTACCTCCGCTTGTAGCTCTTCGTCCGATTTGAGATGCTGGGGTTTCGCTTGCTTTCGACGAGACATGCTGCTAACTGAGCCGTCTTGACTCTGCTTTTTGCAGAGGCATCAGCGACGTGGAGGTGGAAAGGGGGGAGGAATTGGGAACGAGGGAAAGGCGGGGGGGGGGGGTGGGGGTGGAGGTGGGGGCTGGAAATAACTGTTCGCAAATAAAAGTCGAGTTGCAGAACAAACGAACCAAACAACAACAGAAAAGGCAACCAACCCCAAGGAAAAGGAGGAAAAAAAAAAAAAAAGGCAAGGCTAACCAACCAAACTGAGAGTGAGTGCGTGAGTGAGCGGGTGAGAGAGCGGGGGCTCAGCCGGGCGGGGTGTGCGCGGTGCGGTGCTGTGTGCGCGGCGGGCTGGGGCGGCTGCGCGGAGCGCGCATGGGGCTCGGTAATTACGGTGGTGAATAATGCATGGCGATTAATGGTGCTGGGGGCGAGCGCGGATTGGCGCGGCTCCAGCGGGCTCAGGCTGCATATGTAAATGAAGGACGGGGCTCCGCAATTAGCCGCTTCGCTCCGCCAAATGATGCGGCTCCCCGGCACCGGCAGCGCCGCCTGCGAGAGGCACCGACCACGGCGGCGGCAGCAGCAGTGGCGGCGGCGGCGGCAGCAGCAGAGACACACACACGCACCACGCAGGAGGGCTCTGTTTTGCACACACTTTACACAACATATGTGCAAGGTTCACTTGTTGGGAGAGGTCACGATCTTCGCCTTCCTGTCTTTCTTTCTTTCCTCTGGCTCTCAGTTTCTTTTGCTCCGCTTTCTTCTGCTCTTTGCTTTTTTTTTTTTTTTTTTTTTTTTTTTTTTTTTCCTCTTCACATCACTGTGCGTCCTCGTCTCCTCCTGGTCTCTCTTTCCCCAGAAGTTGATCTGCAAGGCATCTGATTTCTGTGTACGTGTGAGTAATTTCTTTGCAGGAGGAAAAGAAACTTTTGTGTATGCTTCTTTCCTTTCCCCTTTCTTCTCGGTGTGCGTGTGTGCTGCTCTGCTCTTCTTTGCTCTTGATCTTCATATGCTCGTCTTTTGCTCTTCCATCCCGTCTCCTTTTCCGTCTCTCTTTCTCCGTCTCCCCTTCCGGCTGACTTTTGTTCTCTCCTCTCGCCAGCGCACGCACGCACACACACACAGAGAAGACCTTGGGCAGTTTTGTCTTTCACCTCTCCTTCCTTCTTCTTTGTCTTGCAGCCTCTTTCTCCAAGCAGAGACTCCCCGTTGGTGGTGGTGGTCACTTCCTGTTGTCCATTGGTAGGAAGTTTTTTTTTTTTTTTTTCTTTCTCCCCCTTTCTCTCAGGTTGTAATGACTTTTTGTGACACTCCTCACCCCCCCCTCCCCAGCTCACTTGTGTGTCCTGTTAGCTAATGACAGCGGTTTCGCGTGTGCGCCGATGAGCAAGTCCTCGGTCTCCAGCGAATAGTATCGATCCGCTCCCAGATTTGGGGGGTGGGGGGTGGCTGTTGCTGTCGCGGGAGCGATTCCCCCTCCCCTTCCTCGCCTCGCTCGCAGCGGTCACCGCAGCCTCGTCCCCGCGCGGCGGCTCCCTCGCTCGATGGTCCGCTCCGCGCCGAGGAGCGGTGCGCGCACCGCGGCCGCTCTCGATTTCGGGCGGATAAACTTTGAAGTTTGGGAGCCGTGCGGGTCACACGGCAGCTCCTCCTACTCTCCTCCTCCTCCTCCGCCTCCTCCCGTGCGGCGCTGCCGGGGCTGCCGCCGGGGCTGCCCCAGCCCCGCAGCTCGCTCAGCTCTCCGCACGCACTTTCCCAACAGCAGCTTTTCTCACAGGCCCCTACTTTTTTTTTTTTTTTTTTTTTTTTTTTTTTGAAAAGTGAGGCGGGAGGGGGGGAGGCAGAGCCTTCCCTTCCCCCTCCACCCCCCTCCCCTTTATCACTTTACAAGTTGCCGGGGAGCCGAGCCGCCTCCCCCGCCCTGTCCCGTCCCGTCCCGTCCCGTCCGTCCCCCGGGAGGAGGGAGGGAAGAAGCGATGGAGAGAGTGATAGAGGGGACGGCCCGGACGCCGCCACAAGTTGCCGCTTCCCATCGCCGTCCCTGCCTGCCTCCTCCGGGGCTCCCATGGCAGGCAGCGGCCACTAGGATGTACCCCACTGTCGCCGATCGCCACCGCGCTGCACCCCCACCCCCCCCGCGCAGCTCCGCGCCGCCGAGTGCCGGGGGGGCTCCCCTCCAGCGGTCCCCTCCTCCTTTATTTTATTTTATTTTATTTTATTTTATTTTATTTTATTTTATTTTATTTTATTTTATTTTATTTTATTTTATTTTATTTTATTTTATTTTATTTTTAAGTGTTGGTGGCAGATGGGTCTCTGCGCTCTGTTCGGTGTTGTCCCGCACCGTCCCCTGCGCGGGGTGGGGTGGGGAGGGAAAGGCTGGGGAGCGAGGCGGGGATGAGTGAAAGGGATTTCCTCCTAATGCCTCCACTCCAGCCTGTGTAATCCAGCCCTAGTCCTTAAAACACGCTAACCCCGGCTTCTGCGGGAGGCTTCTCGGTGTAAACTTTCCCTGGTGATAGCTTGCTTTATCTCGCGCGTTGTGATACCGCGTCTCTGGGCTTTCGGCTCATGCCCCGCTTTTATGCCGGGAGGCAAACCAAATAAAGTTAGAGGCAACAGTTCAGGCCACTTCGGATAGTTTGTTGAAATGCATGCTCTCAGCGATTTCTGCGGTGCAGACATTCGTTAAAAACAGGCACGACCCTTAAGAGGAACAGAGCCGAAACGGCAAATCAATTCAACTTAGCTCTTAGGCGAGCATACTTTTCTGACCTTCGTTCAGCAAGATGTCCACACGAGACCTCTTGCAATGATTGCCTGCCTTATAGTTTAAACAAAACAAAACAAAACTTGTTTGCTGTCCACAAATTCTAACGTATGTTCTCTCCGTGCATCCATCCCTGCTGAAAGTTTGGTCGTAATGGGACTGTCTGGAGACGGTCGCGATGGCTGAAATTTGATGTAATTTTCTATTATGAAGTGGGAGGGGACCAGACCATTAACTGAGCATTTTTTTTTTTCCCCCAACAGAAGTAGGGATTTATTGCACCCTGCACACCCGGATAACACTTTTTGCGTGTATGTATATGCTACGTTATATCCCAGGTGAAAGCAAGCGTGCGCTAAAGTAACCCCCGCACTGCAGTCGCGAGTGGGGAGCTGGAGTTAGGGCTTCTCCTTAACAGCAGAGAAGTACACTTCTCCAGATTTGAGTTAGATGAAGGATCTCAGCTACCTCCTGCGACTGAAACATTTGCCTGGAATGAAAGAGGCAACTTTAACCTTGTCCAGGCGTTTTTTACCCATTGCGGTAGTAACCAGAAATGGGTCAATTTTCGTCCAGTCCTCTTCGGAAAGGAGTTGTTGTTGCTCAAGCAACACTCTTTTCCCCCTAAACTTGGGCGTTTTCTGTTGCTCAGTGCCTGGTAGTTCCCTCAGTAGCATAAGATTTCTTGAAGAGCGTTTTAAAGGTGACTTTCTTATAGTGCGATCTAAAAAAATAAAAAAGAAAAGGAAAAAAAAAAGCCTCTTTTATAAAAACAAAACCAAAACTTTGTCCTTTGTAAAAAGTAAAGCGATCGAAAATTAATATAATTTTGCGGGACGTGAGAGAATCTTTAAGTGGAAAATTAAACAGTCCCATCTTTAATGTTTAATGAACAATGGAGAACACAACAGGCAAGGAAGGCATAATTACCAGATTTGTATCTCTCGGCATTAACATACTCTAGGGTTACAAGTGATACATTTTACGGGCTCCTTCTCCCTTACACCGCTCCCCTTCCCACTTTCCTCCCGGGGCGAGGAGCAGCCGCTGGGCGAGCTGCTGTGCGCTGCCCCCCCGCCGCCGCCGGGAAGCGCCGGCAGCCCCCCAGTGCTGCGGGCACGGCGGGGACCTTCCTCTGCGAGCTGCGCAGATCCCGGTGGGAAACTTTTCTACCCGACCCGTGCGGAAAACCCTGGGGGCGCCGAGGGCTCGGGAGGCGAGTGGAAAGTTATGAAGTGATATGCGTTTCCTCCGGCCCCTCTCTCCTCCCCCCCCCTCCCCCCGCGTCTCCCCATTGCGCCGCAAAGTTTTCCACGAACCTTTTAATTAATCTTCCTGGCTCGAGGGCGAGAAAAATAATAAATTAAGTCGCCTACGATAAACGTGGCCTTTTCGGGGTGGGGGGGAACTGATTAGCCGCGTAAATCTCTGCGCACTGGCTAGGGTTGTGCGCGCAGGCAGACGGGACGCGGCGGTGCGGGGCCGGCACCCGCAAATGTCCCCGTGCCCTGCCTCCGCTCTCCGGGACTGGTCGCTTTGCTGAAACGCTCCGACAGGGATGGGAGGCAGAAGTTATTTTTCTCCTTAATTAAATCGAATTTGCCAGTTGTCTTCTTCTTACTGCGATGTTTCCTTCATCCTGAGAAGAGACGCGTTATTATTTTGTCTGCTTCGTAATACTGTGTACAAATTAATACTTTCTTTTTTTTTTTTTTTTTTTTTTTTTTTTCATTAATGGGACACCTGATTACGTGTTTGCTTTAATTTGTATCCTCATTCAAGGGAATAAAAACCTTCAGAAAGCTTATCTGCAAGATCGACTCTTCAAAGACCGTATAAGTAGTTCTGTCTACAGTTATGCTTTATAAAAGGTTGTTGTTCTTAAACCTGTCAAAATTACCAACGTGAAGATAAGACGGATGTGACGTTTCCTATAATCCGACTATTGTCTTTTATTGCTATTATTTTGCTGAGCAACTTTATTCGAAAGGGCGTCCAATTATTTCGACTTCATTTTCTGTCTTCTCGTGCTCCTCCTGGAAAGCTGAAGTAGTATATTCCCACCCCTTTTTTGCACTATAACTTTTGTTTGAGGACCCTGGGGTTAAACTCAGCACAATTTTGTCTATTTAAAGCTGTAACAACTGATCGCTAATTCGTTCTCACATGAGCAAAGATATTACCATACTAATATTATTATTGGTAAGAAGAGGTAATTGATAACACCACCTGCCACTCTGCAGCAATCACGATGATAAATGTTTCCATCAGAGGGAAATCTGTGCTTGGTCTACCACAGCCTAACCCAAACAGCATGTCAAACGTCAATTATAAAGATGTTTCTTTTCTATTACTTTTTTTTTTTTTTTAATTTATTTATTTTTGAAAGTAACTGGCCCCACTATGAGATTTATAGAACCGGCATAGAGCACGGCCGTGCTTAAACGTTTTGCCTTAAACATTTAAGTAACTTTTCTTTTTGTTTAATATCATACCACTCTTGGATCTAAATAAACATCGATTCATATGCACAAAAGCTTATGCTCACACTTAGCAAACTCTAATTACCATCCACTTCCTTCTTTAACCTAACAGATGACACATTAATTTAAGCAACAATTTTAAATACTCTGTGGAATATCTGTTATATGTTCTGGGGCTATTAGCAAGACAACATGCATTTAAGAGCATGCATACATGCCATAAACACATAGATGCACACAAATATATGTGGTGTATATATTAAAATACTGTATTTGGATTATAATGCATGTCTGTCAGAGTATACTCAAGGAGGTGTAAGTAGTCACAGTTTACATATAAAATTAGTATTTTTAGCTCCTGTGCAAAAATATATATGCTTCCAAAAATTACTAGTGAGATGAATATTAAAATGTGTATATATATATGTATGCATAGACACACTGACACACACAAAATATAACATCGTTCAGTAATTCCAGCTATAAAAATCGTGCTGTCAGGTATAAAAACTTTCACCCCCTTGGCTACAGATATGCTCAGAAGATTATTATTAGTTTGTATTAATAGATGCAGGCCTCAAAAGACAAAATCAGCTATTGATAATTGCAAGAAGTATACAGCAGCTACTGTATCGATCTGCTTGTCCCTTATTCCCCTGGTATAGGAGAGATAAGAAGACACACTCTTTAGTGCAATATAATTTCTTTTGACCTATCTGCTTGCTACAGACTTATGATGAATAGCCGTAGTGGTTAAAGTCCTTTATCACGAAAGTTACCCCTTGATATAATATTGATTCTTTATAACTAGCTCCAAACACAAAAATCAAACTGTCCACTTGACCATCATCATCATCAATATCATCACAAAGGCTCTGGAATAAAGATCAGCACAGGACTGAAAACGCTTTCTATAATCTGCCCACCTAATCTTTATTTGCTGATGATGAAAAGAAAAGGGGTGTGAGAGAGAGCGAGAGTGTGTTTGCGCGCTCGCCACCCGGCAGGGCGGGGGAGATCGGAACAGAGACTGTCATCTGAACAAATAATAAAAAAAAAAAAAAAAAAAAAAAAAAAAAGAGAGAGGTTAAGAAAAAGACTGTTCAGCCTCCTTTACAAGACCCAAAGGATGACCACAGAAGTTAATGATTACACCTCGAAGCCCTACTCTCCTGAAGGAGGGGAAAAAACGCTCAGAAGGCCCCATGTTGTATTATACGCGGTTTTCCCCCCTGAGCAAAGCGGTCTGCAGTGAATACAGGGAGTTATGTAAGGAACAATCACGGCAGGAGTGATATCAGGCAGCATTTTCCTTGGTTAGAATCGGTACTAACAAGTCATCTTCCCACTTTTTCTCCTCTCGCTGGTCTGCAAAGCAATCTCATTTATTTTCAGATCACCTGGTGATCCATAAAAAAAAAAAAAAAAAAAAAAAAAAAAGATTAGGTAAAGAGTCGCTAATGTTTGATTTGCTGCTTAACGTTCATTATCTACCGAGTGATGTAGAAAAGAAAGAGCATAATCCATTTGTATGTTGCCTAAAATTAAAGGTATTTCCTTCGCCTTCCCTCTCCATAGTACCAGCGTGCTTTTGCTCGGGGTAGCATTAGCACAATCACCAGTAATTACAAGCGCGTGTACACTGGGAGAATGAAGATTGGGAAGGTGGGAGGTAGGACGCAATTCCCCTTTGGAGCAATCAGGACTGGGAAAGGTTTCATTCCGCACAGACGGTACGTTGATCATATTTAATAGGCTAGTTCCACTCGCATTTGAGCTGAGGTCTCATTTCAACGCAAGTTTGCGCTTTCCAGAGGAGAAGGGGAGGCGGCGGGGATGGAGGTGGCAGAGGGGAAGTGCGGAGGAGAAAAAGGATGCGAGCGGCCGCCGCAGCCCAAGTTGTGCTCGTTCTGTCCAGTGCCCAAAGCGGGGCTGCCAGGGGAAAAGGTGCTCTCAAACCTGGGGCACCCTTTGCGGGAAAACGGGGAGCGGGAAGCGCCCAGGCGAGCGGCGGCCGCAATGGGGAACGGAGCCGCTCCGCTGGGCTGGCCCGGGCCGTGCCGGGAGCTGCCGCCGAGGAGCAGAGTGCTCCCGTCCCGGGCACCGAGCGCGGCTCGTTCCCGGTCCGGGCCCGCTCCACTGTGATGTGCCGGGGTGCCCCGAGGGAGCGGGGCCGCGGAGCCCGTCCCGACACGAGAGGGGTCCAGGGGGTGGCGGCGGTGGGACCCCGGAGGTTCAAGGTTGGAAGTCGCGGTTAGGAGCCTGCCAGTCCCCGGACGTCATCCCCTCCCGAGGCACGGGGGCCAGAGCCCCCCAGCCGGAGGAAGCAACGACGGCAGCAATAACTGTCATCGCACTCCCATCCCTTGTCACGGGGGAGGCTTCGCTCTCTCTGTGAGCGGCTCGTAATTACATACATTTAAATCTTTCCTTTTTTCCCGCTATGTCCTCAACACCCTCTCTCTTCACTCTTCCACACCGAAATATTACAGGGTCATCCAAAGAAAATACAAGGAGCGGGGGGATTGTAAATATCAATATCCTTTGAGGCTCTAGTCACTGCTCCTCTTAGGGTTACACAGACACATGCACCTCCTTATGAGACCCCCATCTCTCGCAGACATCTCCAAAGAATTGTTCACTGACCTTTGCAGTAGATATTGTTAGAGGATGATATCAGTCAATCAGTCAAACAGACATGAAAACCAAAAAAAAAAAAAAATAAACAACAACAAAAAAACAAACCCACAAACAAAAACAAAAACAAACAAACAAACAAACAAACAAACAAAAAACAAAAAAACCAACCAACCACCAACAACAACAACAAAAAACAAAGGACAGCCTTTTGTCTGAGATATGACACATGACTTGAAATTAATTATAAAACAGGCATTGCAAGCACACACAGGGGACCAGAAGATATTCCTAAGATTTCAATGCTTTTGGGAATAACTAAGCAAGGTTTCTCAGCAGATGCAGTCTAACACGCAGTGGTCCCTTCCTAAAAGCAGATGATGACAGAAGGAAAAAATAAATGAAGAAATGAAAATGTGCAATTACACCAGGCTAACTGGTGGGAGAGGTACGGAAGGGTGCTTTCACAGTTAAAGTATGTTGTGTAAAAAAGTTGATCAAATTATGATGGTTGTTGTTTTTTGGTCAACAATGAATATCTTTACTATGACCTAATGATAGGTGTGCTATTGAACTTGTCAAAATGCATTCATGCTTCCCTTGGCAGGTCTAGGTGTAAGTGTTGATGACTAACAAAAGTAGTATAGATTAGAATCAATTCTCCTTATCTGGTGACAAAAATAACATCATGTCAGCAGTGTGTACATCCTATCATCAAATGACACAATATAATTTGATTCGTTGAATAAATAATCATGTATGCCCAGACATATAGGTCACCTACTTGCAAATTAGATTACCCTCTTTGGGTACAGACAGCACCTGACTAGGAAACAGCTTCTCTCTGTGTCACTCTATCTTCCTTCTAGAAAGAATATCTGACACATTCAAATGCAAGTGTTTTTGAAAATGCTTATATATTTTGCAAATCCAGTATGTGTTTTCATTCTTGTGTGTAACATTTATGCAGTCTGTGGTAGAGATACCACCTTTACTACTAAAGTTGGCTGAGTTTTCTGTTTTGTATTTTCTATCTGTGTATTTGCAAATTTTAAATGATAGCCTATGTGCTCTGTAATAAGGATAGCTAAAATACAATCTTTGTGAAAAATAAGCAGCATACATAAATGATTTTGGCTAATCAGATTTGATTGCACCCATATATATAACAGGAAAGTGGGAAAGAATGAAATATTAGCTAAGGGAGCATGGAAACATGTAAATTCCAAAGTCCACACTGAATTGACCATCAATTCCCAAAATAAGTATGTTGGTCTTTCAACGTTAACCATTATGTCACATGCATAAGGAATGGGAGAAAGCTCTAGGTATGTCCTGAGGCTCTTCAAGGTTATGTTGCCTGCTGGGTTTGAATCCTTTTGAAAGACACTTTTGGCCAGATGTCATGAATTAACTTGCTTGGCATTGTTACTGTTTCTATAATTTGTAAATTTTCACAAATTAAGCATGCAGCATGCAACGTGCTGGAATACATTTTGTTATGAGATGATGTGTATGAATTGATATAGTGTAACTTGCATTAGAGTGACTTGGAGTTGTGTAGAGAAACAGGAGGAAGATCAGAAACCAGAACCTATAACCTATACTTGGTAAAGAAGCCCTACTAAAAGGAAGAAAAAGAACAGTCTGGGAAAATAGGTAGGAGACTTTGAGCCACTCAGGTAGTCAGAGAATAGTGGTAAGGGCAAAAAGGTGAAAAAGAAATGACGGAAAGAGAGATTGCATGGACAGAGAGAGAAGAGGCAAGTGTGTGACTGTGGGGAGAAAAGAAGTATTCTGGAAATGTTAGCACTGAGTTTGTAGAAGTTAACAAATGAAAAACTGCAGCCTTTGTTTTACATAAAGAGTGACTATCCATAAGATAGGATTCTTAAAAAAACTTTATAATAGAACAAGATTCTGGAGTATTCTGGAATGCCAAACCTGTGAATCTTAGTACTTTTTTTTTTTTTTTTTTTTTTTTTTTAATTGTAGAATGACATATTAGATTGTTTAAAATATTTCTAAGCAAAAATGACACAGAGGCTAATATCCTACAGGGCAGTGTTTCTTTGGACATGCCATTACTAAAATGAAAAACGAACAAATGACCCCCCAAAAACAAAACAAAACAAAAACAACAACAAAAAAAATAACAATAGACAGACAAGAATGAAAAGTACATACTTGAAAAGATATGCTATTTACAGCCACATCATGAACTGTTCAAACTAAAAGAGTGACTTATATAGATAAAATATATATTTAAAACGAATCACTAACCACTTATGGTGGTCTAAAAAAGGAAAGCAAAGTGTCAGGACAGAATTTCTGTGTGTTTTGTTGTCATTGTTTGTTTGTTTGTTTGTTTGTTTGTTTAATTTTAGTAATGGCATGTCCAAAGTCCACTAGTGAAAGGTAAAAAATGGTGGTAGTGGTGATAGGGGGAGGGACTCAGATAAAATTTATAAAGTATCAACTCTGGGTTGTGTACATTTTCTTAAAGAGTGCACTAGTACTCCCAGGTGGTGATTTTCACCTTTATAGCAAAATCACTGCCATTACTGTAATCAAAATTAATTGATCAGTCAGTCACTGATTCTTTCTGCTGACAGGAATGATGCTGTAGAATATATCCTCCCTCCCCTTTGTGGGAATGAAGGAATAATTTTATTTCCCAGCTTGGAATCTCTTTTCTGAATGCACACTGTTTTGCTGTATGTGCATACATATTTGCATGTGTTTAATTAATAGTTGTAAACAAAGCTGTGACGGTACATCCATACAGATCTCAAAATAATTGGTTCTGCCTCTATTCTCTCTCTAATGCACATAGGGCTTGATTTCAAAGTAACATCCATCCATGCATACCTCTTTGCAAAAATGGTTATCTTAAGGATCTAACCAGTTG
Organism: Nettapus auritus; assembly: GCA_011076525.1. Taxonomy (NCBI): domain Eukaryota; kingdom Metazoa; phylum Chordata; class Aves; order Anseriformes; family Anatidae; genus Nettapus; species Nettapus auritus. Next base: position 48,030,531 of record CM021766.1, read on the forward strand.
GTTGCAACATCTATCCATGACGTTATCCATGACAGCTAGGCTGTTTTTTCTGTCAGGTGCAAAGGACTATCTATAGTTGAAAGTGAGCCACATTTGCCCACAGTGGGAGACTGCTGGCTCAAACATACTTATTTTTTGTGTACTCCCAAAGAAAACGAGTACACATGTCAGAAGCACAAGGTTCCAATGCAGAATCTGAATCTCAGAGACGCTGAGAGTCTTAGTCATGAAAACTCTGAATTTTATGTATTCATAGATTTGTGACAAATTTATAAATACTTCCATGTATCGTGTTCGAGTTAGGCTAGAGGAAGCTAGGGTTTACTTTACAAAGATGTGCACAAACTCTAGGGAGGCAAACCTGAAGGTTGTAGACCAACTATTAATTGCTTATGGTAAGAAAAATGATTCCATATTGGGCAGGTAATTTTACAGTCAACCTCAGTGATGTTTCTGACATTTCCTATAAAGCATATGATACAGGCTATTGTCATGACCTATAACAAAAAAGCCAGGCAACTGCCCTGTGCCAATGTGACAACTTCTATGTCCTTCTGTTCTCTGGGAAAATAGGGATTGTATCTTTATATCTGTAGTGCTTCCTCTTAGCTGCTTCCCTGTCTGTGCTTCCCTAATATCATAATATCAAAAATATTTTCACTTAATATATCATCTTGGTAAAACTCAGTACAAATTACTGTCTTCAAAATTGCCTTCTTTTTATTTGTTAGGAAGAATAGAAGAAGGAAGGGGAAACTGCACAAAGGAAGAATAGATTTCTGTGATTATAGTGCTGTCCTGCAAGTCTTGCTGCCTGCAGTATGAGGCTAGTCACTTAATTGTACCACAAGGCTGGTCATGGAGCTTCACTGTTTTACAGAGCACAGAATGGGGCTAATGCTATCCTGCCTTGCAGGCAAGGTATGCTAATTCATGCTACAAGATGGATATTACCCAAACATGGACAGTAGCATGCTGTGAACCCAAGCATTCCTGTCAGGAAAGGAAGAGCCCAAGTTCTTCATTCTCCCCTACACTGAGCGCTAGCACAGTCTTCTTACTTTATCAGCAAAGAGCTGATTTATGCAAAGGGTTTTCTTTAGAGGCAAAAACCAGAACAAACCTGTTGTAAGCCTCCCAGTGAAGTGTTAACATGCATGCAAGTTAAGTAGAATTGTTGTATTATTTTCATGTGCTTGTGATCCATATATATTTTTTTTTAATGGTCAAAAATAAGATAGGTGAGTTGGTTTCGCATACGTGTTCTACGTTGCCTGTTTCGTTAGCTGACTTGTTTTGACCCTGCTGTTTTCAGAGAAAGATTTTGTATTTGACATGTGGTGTTAATATCAGTCATTAAGCACAATGGCATGTGATTGGTGATGTATAAATACCTATGCACGAGTGGCTTGCAATTGTTGCTGTATAAATACCTACCAGAGATAGCTTTGCAGTGACCAAGAAATAAATGAATCATTGTCCTACAAGAAACCAATGGAAGCAGGCAGTGCGAGTACACTGCAACTAGGTTCTTGTGTGGATGCAATGACATTGGTTTCAGGGAGAGGTCAAAGACTCCTTCAGCTTTGCCTGACCTCCAGTTAATGCAGCAACAACAGACATGCATAATGTGGTTTCCTAACTGTCATCTTCTGCCTAGAGCAGACCAGCTCAGGAAATTGGGTATGCTGTAAAGCTTGGTGTTGGATGGCTGAAACAACTACTTGGAGGACTTCTTCAATGGCTGGTCACTGAAGTATGTAGCCTGACTATTAGCCTCACCAGTGAAGTTCTGCTATCACTGATTGTCAGTTTGTCTTATACCCTCTAGTGTCATAGAATTATAGAATGGTTTGGATTGGAAGGTGCTTGAAAGATCCAATACACCTGACATGGGCAGGGATACCTTCCACTACACTCCCAAAAGCCTCATCTAATATGGCCTTGGTCACATCTATCCAAAGTACTTTTAAACTCATATTGAAAGCTTTTTGACACAGACTGGCTAGCCTGTATAGGGGAATGGATTAGAAACCAGGTTCTGTTGGTTTCTGTGGTAGGATTTTCCAGCTTTGCAATGGGTATGCACATGATGACAGTTGCTCCTTTTCACTTTACCTGTAATCAAGGGGAGAGACACTCTTGGGTCATACCTCCAGGTGAAGGGAAGTAAGAAAAGATGAGAGGAAAAAAAGACTTTTTTGATATTGTTGATTTACAACAATAAACGACTGATATCGTTTTACTGAGAAAACATTCAGTTCACACCAAGTTAAGAGGACCTCCAACACGGGCTGGCTGTGCAGTGAAGACAAGCTTTGAACTGCTCTACATAAACTGTGTGTTCAGCTCTGGCTGCATGTTAATCCAGCCAGGAAACCTGTTCTTGGGTTGGCTACTGAGGCTGTTGTGAAAGCTGTCTTGGATTCAGTTTCCTACTGTGAAAAATTAGTCCTTAAAGAGTTGTTGGAGATTAAGAAGTTCAGACATTTCATATATATGAGGAACAGCAAAATCTTAAGCATAACCAAGGAAAGGAAACAGAAAGCTGTAAAAAGAACAATGATCATGACCAAGGGGAAACATACCACTATCCCTCTAATTTGCCACAGCATGCACAGGGCCAAATATATTCCTGCATACAGAATTCAGTACACCCCTAATTATTTAGACCCACTGATTTCAATGGGAATTGTTTCCTGATATAATGTAGAAATCAGTTTTGTCTCTTACATCAGACTGGTGTAAGCTACAGTCATTTTGAACATCTGTTGAATCACAATTAAGTATGATTATGTACTTCACCCCCTATAGTCATTCTCTTACCTAATTATATCCATCCACTTCATATGCCACTATGGAATTTGCCCAGGTATATTTCTGAGTCAGTCACTCCTGTAGCTCTCCAAATGCTATGATGTTGAGATAAGGAAGTACTTTATAAATTAAGAGCAATTTACAATATGTTGCACTTCCAACATTCAATTAAATAATAAAGATATGAGAATAAAATCCTTTTGCAACTCCAGGGAGCTACTGATGGAATAATCTGTAAATAAGATTAAAAGATTTCAGTACAACTAGTATTGCCTTTCAAGACCTTAAATGTCCTCCATATCAGATTTAATACCAAACACTTTATTTTTCCTTTTTCATTAGTCTGTTTAGGAGAGAAATCATAATGCCTTACCATGATGTAGAAGATGGGCATTAGTATACGGACAATACTATTTTATTTTATTTTATTTTATTTTATTTTATTTTATTTTATTTTATTTTATTATTATTTTTTTTTTTCTAGAAATACATGCCACTCCATCTGTATTTCCATTTCAACATAAAACCTCAGCTATATAACATAGATTCCCACCTGCAAACATAATAATTCTGCACTGTTGACATTACATTATTATGCAATCAATATTTTGTCATGACTTGCATATTTTTTATTTCCTCTGGAAATTTGCTACTTTATAATTGCAACTGAATAAATAAATCTTTCTTACTATACAAGTGCATTTTTGATTAACAATTAGATATTTACACATGAAGAGCAAAAATGATAAAAGAACTCTTTCTCCCCCAAATACAACCAAGATGATTTAACCTGAGTGAAACTTCAGACATGCAAAAGAAAGTGGAATGGGAGGAAGAAGGAGCAGGAGGAATTACTTTTTAATTTGGTATTAAAGCAACCATTTAATATGAATTAATTTCATAGTTAACTGCAGTAATTTTGGACTGCACACTGCTAGGCAGATAACCTAAAAGAATCTAGCAAAGCCCTCTAGAATGTTTGCATTTGGGCTGAAGTGCTGATATCAGAGTTTCCAGGCAGACTACCTGACTAAATTTTGTTATAAGATAATGATGAACCATAACAAGTTCCCGGGGTTCTTTTCAAGAAAGGATTCATAAATCCATTTGAGTTGTTAGTAAAAGTGATTTTCTCAAGTGGGACATGGGATGTGCTTCTGCTTTCTGTAAAAAAATATTCACATAGTTCAGCGTTACATATTTCTCTTGTGTTTAAGCAAGACTCAGCTGACAGCATCAAACCAACCAAGTGAAAAATCAGCAAATTTCAGAATTCCCATGCAAGGTATTAATTAAAGTCCTCAATTTTTAATGGAAGGATAGTAAGACAAAGAATTTAGAAGACTCCAGACCTGTGTATTTGGCATTCAAGCAATATGGGAACCCAGGCTGCCTGGTGTGCCTTTGCTGTTGAAAGCCTCAGATGCTATTTCTAAGGGTATCCTTCCCAGCAGCTAACTTTCCATCAGAACCATGCCTGTGGTTTAAGTAGAATGTATCAAACTAGATTTTTTTTTTTTTTTTTTTTTTTCCATAAAGATATTTTTTCTTTGATCAATTAGTGTTTTCTGTAAAGGCTTGGTGAAGCTAGGGCATATTTTACTAGTATTGGTGACCTCAGTTCTTGTACCCCTGTTACAAGGAGCTGTGATACCACCTGCATTGCATTCAGGGGTAGATGTCATAGCTTTCATTCATTTTAAACATCTAGAAAACTGCTTGCCTATATTGGATGACAAAAGCAAATGCATTTCTTGGTGAGGTGTTTTATGCAGTAGCAAGATGCATAAAAGTTTCAAAAAGCACTAAGAGGCATGAATTTAAACAGACAAAGTAGTTATGAGTCAGAATTAGGACTTGGGATTTCTACCTCCGTCTTCTTCAGGTGTTCTCTAATGCCATCTCCTGTATCTACTTACCACAGCTTTACCAATACTAATTTTGATGGATCATAACAATCCCACAGACACTGTGATGCTCCTGTCTCATTATCTAGTATTCAAGCATAAAACTGTTAGAAGCAGGCTGACCTACTCACCTGTTTAAAGTAGAATACATAATTCTAAATCAGTATTCAAGGAGAGGTCCTCAGCTGGCAAGAATCTATGAGTGATAACGCATCTGCATACATTCTTTAATAGCTTTCTGAACTGAACTTAAAGACACTTCTATGAAATATATTAGCATTATTCTTCCCATTTCACTTCAGATGACTTTGAAGCACAGACGTTAAGACCAGGTTTTCCAGCAAAAGTTGGTGTGTGCATTTTGTAGGACATGCTTTCAGAGGCTCTGAGGATGCAGAGCCTTTCCTTGTATTAAGACAATACTAGAATCTGCAACTCCTGAATTTCAGTCTGCCACCAAAAGACCACTCTCCTGACATTAAACAGTTCTGTTTTTCTTTGCCCTAAAGGACCTTCCGGAAGTGAAAGCCCGATAAGGATGTTCAGCAGTGTCACCACTACCCCATTAAATTAGCAGTTTATGTAACTCTGTGCTCTCTGAATTTGCTTTCATGTGTAATCCCAGGGATTCTTGATAACTTGCAAATCCTTGAATTTTGGAGACTTCTCAAATCTCTCTTTCTCATGCTTTATATGGTACTCACTCCAGCAACAGAGGCCATATGAGAATTTTGGTTTGAATAGAGGAAAGGAAAGTTCTCTGCAGAGGAAAGCCAACTTTGAAGGTTTCTCTTCAGAATCTTTATGTGTTGATTTCTTTCTCTTTTCCTTGAGTTTATGTAGATCAAAAATATACAGCTACATTTCAGGAACACACTGTTAAGGCTGTGATACATGAAACTTAAAAAAGTTAACAGCAATTCACTGGTAAAAACAAGTGATCAGTGCTCTTATACATTCTAATACAGGTCAGCATATGACTTCATGAAATTGGGAGACAGAAAAATGGGGTTCTTTATAGGATCCATCTACAGTGATCATGAATGAAATACAAGTTCTATGTGGAGAATATGAAGTGCTTTCCTTAACAGGGACAGTAACAACATGCCATAGCATGAACAAAGGTGCAAAGGAGAAGAAATTTCTCTTTCACGGGAGATTTCAGGATTTCAACATTTATTTTGGTTCTGAAACAGGATAAAATCAAACCACTTTAAGTGACATTTTCAAAACAATTTCATTTTAAGCCCCAGTCTTTAATCTCAATTTAAAATATAACACAATCTGAAGGAGCAATTTCAAAATGAAAAATGGAGTCACTGTTCTGAAAAGGTTAATGCAGGCTATTTTAACCTTACTGAAGGAGTTGTAATTGTTTTTCAGATTTTGTTGAAGTTGACACTTTTGTAGGAGAGGTTTGTTTTCAATCAAACAGCAGTTTTCCATTGAAAAAACATTCAGTTGGAAAAGTTCCACTCCAGCTAGCTGAAGCATGGGAGGTTTGTAGATAAGAATATAATAAGCTACAATAGAAATTTTGTCAGAAGGCTGAGGGTAAGATCTCTTACACAGTGGATAAATACTGCTGTATTCCTGAAAAGAGGGCAAGCTACTAGGGCTATTATTATGCTTTTCTTACAAAAGGTTGCTGCTACTGTACTACATCAGCATCCCAACTGTCTAATCACACAGGCTCAACACTGTCACAGCGGGTTTAAGGAAAGATGACCGCTTAGTGAGGGCCTATTTTGGGCGAGGATTTGACCATATGTTCTGCTTTTAGTATGTTAACATTTTAATGGAGTGCTGTGGGACAGGTATCACAGCAGTAGCAGCACTTTACTGTGGATGTTTGACCACTCTTTGACATTTCCTTCCCAAGTGCTGACCCAGCCTTGGCACATCTCACAAGATCACATGGAGGGTGGTGGGATTACAAAGCACAGATTTCTTCAGTAATGGGCTTCCTTTTTCTGTTGACAAATAAAAGACAGAAAAAAATATCTGCTTGGAATATCACACAAATGTAAATGACAAACCATCTCCCCCCAGTTTGGAAAAGATTATTGTTCAGGAAATGCACTTTCATCCTCTTTTTAATAGTTGACAAGAAATGTTGATAAATAACTGCACAATATTTGGCGAAGGCAGGAATCACTGCCTTAAGGCAAACTTCTTAATCTTGTTGATTTTACAAGGGCACACACTCATTCCTGGAATGTGAGAAAGATCTTCCTTCACAAGTAAAAGTAATAGATGCCAAGAAGCATTGAAAAAGAGCTGGGGTAGAAGGGAAATAATTTCCTCTACTAAGAGAATCAGCTAGCTGGCCCAAATATTACTGCTCAGTTTCTGTCTTGAACTCATTTAGCCAGACAGGGTCAAAGCCCAGTTTTGTATTGAAAAGCTGCAATGGCTTTGTATTAACACCAGTATGGCTCTACTTGCTTTTTCAGTATTTCTACCCAAACACAATCTTGTGCTGTATTCCAATTAATATTACTGTTTACATAGAAAGAATCTAACCATTGTGTGAAAATTGTGTTTGTGTATTAGAATGTGGAAGCCTGGTGTTCATTTTCCTTTATTTTTAGTGCTGACATAAAATGAGTGCTGAAAATTTGCATGGGTTCAAAACCCAGGCATATTTATACCTGAACTGTCCATCAAGGGCTATTAAACACAAAACCTGTGGCCCAGGATGTTTCAAACCAAGACTTTTGGAAGGTGGGCTAATATGTCAAAAAAAAAAAAAAAAAAAAAAAAAAAAAATTCCCTGCCCTCTTCCCTGAACACACTTTTTCTCCAGAGAAGATGGAAATTGCAGGTTAAAGCTACATCTTAAAAGTTGATAGACATGATGTGTTTTAGTGTTGCTTGAAGAGGTATTCCCTACAAATCTGAAGGTTCTTCGCTTGGGCAGTTGCTGACCACTAACATGCAACAATGTGTTGTCTTGCTGGTGAAATGTGCATGTGAGCAAAATCAGGTTGTTGCTCCTTGGTTGCAAAATATCACCTCATTCAATACTTGCTGCAAGTATGTAGCAGTGCAGGGAATACAACAACAACAAAACAGTGCAGCAGCAGCAACAACAAAAAAGAAATAACAAAAAAGAAACAACCCAAACTCCTGAAAATGAACTTTCCTAAAAAATGAAACTTCTTACAAGTCAAATCAGAGTGGGAGAGAGGAGCAGTCTGTCTGAGATGGGGCAGCAGTTACTTATTAAAACACATTAATGGGACTGCAAGCAAACGGTCCCTCTCCTCAAATATAATATGGGGAAAATCTCATAGGGAAACTTAATTAATTGGAACCAATTTCTACCACCCTTTCTCTGAGTGGTAGGGCTTTGCAGCTTATTCCATCAGCTGAAACTGATGTACTCAGTCATGCTTCTTTGTGGCCTTTGTCTCCTTGGCTTGCTAGACTTAAAAACAATGGCTTAAATTAAAAATAACCCTAACTTGTCTAGTTTTGCACTGTCTGAAGTGTGTTTCTAGGGCTTCCAGACTGGCCTTATGGTCTCTCAGACAGAAATGAGCTGATCTATTTTCATTTTACCTTCACAGAAACACATAAGTGGTACTTGCAGTCTAACACATTCTCCTTACTTCTACCCTTTGCCTGAAAAAAATCACACAGAATCTGAGGGCAAAAGAAATCCAGTGGGATAGTTTTTCTTCCTTCTTTACAAGGAGGTTTGACTGGAACCAATGGAAAATTAACTGCATGTGCCTCTAAATCACACTTTATTACTCTCTGATTACTTATTGGAGCACCTCAGTCTTCTTTCATTTGCATATATTTCCTTCTTTCATATTAAAGGGACATTTAGGAGCAAATAACTTATTTGTAAGTTTGCCCATATGTGTAGTCCTCAAGGCATGCACAGTTTCAGCCCTGATCTAGAAATTTCTGAACAAATCAGAGTAAGACAAGCCCTGCACTAGAAGAATTTTATTGTGTATATGAGTGTTTCCCCTCCCTACAAATACACCGACTACTTGAATTTGAAAGTCTGCTCACCTGGAATGTTTCTGATGCAGTATCTGACAGGAGAATGGTCTCTCTTATACCAATCTAAAAATACTTTCTTAGTAGATCTTTTCATAGAAAGCATGCCCAGCAGTGTAACCCAAACAATCATTTTTTCAGTCTAACAAAATCATCCCATTCATCAACTTGAATTTATACAGATATGATTTTAAATGAATATGAAGCCCTCCTGTGACAGCAAAAAGCACAGATTTAATAATATATATTGCAATATATTTTCAAACCACCAGAGCCATTTTCTCTTTTGTTTCCTTTTTATGACCCTGATGTCATTTGGAATAAACTTTAATTGGGTCATTTTGTCATCTGCTGAGCAGCCTCCATTAACAAACCTTTACAGCAGTAAGTGCTAGTAGCAGGATCTCTGTCACAGGCAGTTGCCACTTAGTGAAGTTTCACAAACATATCTTCATTATTTATGCATGCTGTGCTTTATTACTAACACCAGGTGTGAGCCAGGAACACTTCAATACACACAAGCAGCTAAAGAGGTCAGATGTCAGTGTTAAAGTAATAATGATAAAAAACGGAACAGCAGAGTTGTGTTCTCATGTGACTGTCAGTTGTCCTGTGCCTCATAAAGCTTCTGCAGTCATACTCATGTTTTGTGGTGATGTTTAGGAGACTAATCCTTCATGCCATTTCTGGGAGAGCATCCCTGTTTTCTGAGAAATACAAAATTTCAATCTTAAGGCTCACTATATTTTAACATTAATATGTGTGTGCATTATACACAAACAAAAGTATGTGTATTGCCTAGTGAGTGAGTGAGAGCATACATTTAAGCAGTTTGATTTTACACTGTGCCTGGTGTAAATGTGGCAGTGGAATTACTTCTGATTTACATTAGCGTGAAAATAACTAGAATCAGGCTCTCTGAACATGTACATACATATGTATAATGCTGAATGAAGTGTGACAAAAAAGTATGTTTCTAATCTGTAGAAAATATTACATATGGAATGACTTTGTCAGTCTGGATGGATTCCACTGAAATCAAAGTAATTATAACAGATTTAACTCAATGTAAGTAAATGAATCACGACCATGCATTCCACAGGTGTCATTCTGGCTTTGTTAAAGTTGATAGGAAAAATATTAATATATCCCTACAGACAGGAATATCCCTATCCTACCCCTGCAAGGCAAAATACAACCTCATTTTTTAAAACTTACCCCAGCAAATACTTTAGAAATATGCATAGGAGTTTTGAATTAGCTGTTGTGTTTCTTTTGAATTTTCATATCGTAGTTGTAATACAGGAAAGAATTACTAATTTAATTAGGGAATAGTTCTTAGGTCATAGCAAAATTGGCACACTAAACACACAATAAATGTCTACTTTACTTTTAATTAAACAGCTTCCCCTTAAAGGTTTTTAATCACTGGTTTAGATAAGTGGGATTTGTAATGACTGTTAAGGTACTGTGGAGAGTGGCTGAAAACATGCACCTGCATGCAGTTAAAAGGGAGTATTATGGAAAATGCTATTGAGACTAGGAAAGCTTTCTTTTATGCCTAATGTGTTGTTAGAATGATGGATAATATCATAATTCTCACTAAAATTGGAAAATCCTTTTACAATAGTCCATTAAGAGTGTTCTTGATGTTAAGCTTTAAAACAGTCCTCCATCATTAATAAAGTCCATACTTTGGAAAGTGGGATCACCAGGAGAAGGGGTTCAATATAAAATATTCTAACTCCACTAAGTGACAATGATGTTAACATTAAAGAAATACTAGAGAATACTAAAGAAAGAAAATATGAACGTGACAATTATAATTTCAAATTTAAAACTTTGTAGTTTTCCTGTAATGTCTTTAAGTCTTTAATGTCTTTTTTTTTTTTTTTTTTTTTTTCCTTAAAGAGACATGGTTATACATGTAATCACATCTCATACTTACTTTCTGTATTACTGTAGCTTAATTACAAACATTCAATCATATATTTATCTAGTAATTCCCCTCTTTTTTTTTTTTTTTTCATACACTTTGTTTTGGATATTAAAAAAAAACATATAGGATGCTAATTTCAGGAAAGCTTCAAGCACCTTGACTCAGTCTCCTTTCCACCACACCTCTTGTCATCCCTGCAGTATTTTGTACAGTGATTTTCCATGTACATATATACTGCCATTTAAAGCAATATGAAATAATGCAGAAAGATGCTCTTACAGGAAATCAAGGCTGACATGTTTAAGATAAAGGGGTGCAGCCACTGAAACAGTGTCTGATGAAGATTTAGTGTGATGGCTGAACCACGTGGATTGTTTATCCATTCTTCTATACTATTGCTGCAAGCCAAGAGAGGTGTAATAATTTATTTGGAAAAAACACAGTTTAGTGCAGTGAGAAAAAGTAATCTACCACTGCTCTGACAGGAGAGGGAGATAGATATGAAAAAGAGAAACAGATCTATTTCTTGAGATATAGGCAACAATTATGAATGAATAGACAGCCATCTTAATATATAAATTGCCATCTCTCAGCTGCTTTGGCATATGGCCTCCTTCATGTACTTTCCAACAAGTTCCTCATTCGAAGGCTTAATATTTCTGAATATATCACATCGTAACACTTTTTACGGATCAGTATATGCATATTTTCTTGATATTGGCAAGCCTGTTCTTCCAATGGGACAGCTGCTTTCCCTGTAAAATATGTTGGGAGCTCTTAAGTTATTTAGCCACCTCAATAATATGATGGTACTTTAACTACCAGCATCCACCCCTGCATTTGTCATTCTTCTGCTGTCTCCTTTCTCCTCCCCAATGCCTGAATCTTCCAGCAAGTTGTTCAGCAGCTTTCATGAGCCTGTCTTCACACCCCAGATGATGTTGCCAAACCACAGCTGTCTAAGGGGGGGCTGCAGCCAAAGCAGCCTAAACACACTGACACTGCTTCAGCACTCTGCTGGCTGAATCTTTGTCATGGCCATTAAAATGAGTAGTGGGCTGAAATGCCAATTAAACAATGTTGACATTTGGGAAACAGAGCTGTCTGCCAGTTTGCAGGGAGTCTGGGCAGTGTCACAATGAATCTGTCAAGAGGCACAGAGCCATGGGATTCAAAATCCAGCTGTCACTTAAGCTGCAGTATCTGAGATTTGGGTGTCAAGGTAGATAGGCTATGGAGGTGATTTCCCTATGGAAGTGTGTGAAATGCTGTTCCTGGATTTCTATGGCATCCAGTTGACAACCTCCAACATGGGACCTGAAGTTACTACATAAAGTAAGAGGTCCAGTGTTTCTCCACGTGAAGTTTTATAGAAGTGTTCCTATCTTCATGTGAAGCTTTATAGAAGTGCTCCAGAAGATGCTTACATAAGCGTTTGTAAAACCACAATGAGCTTGGGTTTTCCAAACATTTCAAACATGTGGTTTTAAAAAGCTATAGTATATCCAAAATTAAAAGGCTTTTTAATTTGTTCACTTGAGGTGTAAAAGCTGTTGCATCAAGATGGAGGAGAATAGAGTGGAAGAACTCTTGTGAAAAGTGTCTGTGATTACTCACAGACTAACTACTGAATCACCAAAGCTGTTAAATACTTGACTTCACTTCATTAAAAAATGCAAACCCACATGATGTTGAAGCCAAGTTATTTTCAAAAAAGCATCAACTTATTTTTTCTGTTTTTGCTTTCTGTTTTCATTAAAGAATTTACACAAATTTTGTTAAACAGTCTAGTAGATTCCTCAGAGAAATGCCAGGCAGAGGGGGAGGAAAGTAATACTTAGTAAATGCTTGAAGTTTTTGTTGCAAATCTGGAATAATTCTTTTCCTCTCTCAGAAAAGGAAAGGCCTAAAACCATTCTGATGAGTCTTAATCGTATTAGAGACCCATGTCTCAGCTGACCTTGTGACATTACAGACTGTGCCATGAGTGATGCTAGCTTGGGGATTAGGGCATCAGAGGACCCAAGAGTGGAGCAACATCCAGAATATGAGGAAGTAGATATTGGTCAGGGAAAACCCAGAATATTTAAATGTGATGGAGCATAAACTAGTCATCCTATGCAGTCAATCAAAGCCTGCTTGCAGATTATTCCACATCCTGGTATTCTTGACTGCTGGGAGATGCAGTGATGTCTTCTGCAAAAAGATAAATACTTTGTGTCTGACTCTTCACAAACCTGTAGCTTGTGAAATCATCTATATCCATTCATAGTCTTACACTGGTGTTTTTCACACACTTGGGCTTGTAATAAATATTTATATTGTGTATACACAGATGCCTGTGAGTAAAAAAAAAAAAAAGAAGGAAATGCACTGAAAATGTTGATAAAAAACATAGTTCTTGAATCAAGCTGGCACAGTAATTCTCTGTCTTTAAAATCACATAGGTAATTTTTCCACCTCATATGTGTCGTTGTTCAGATACCATTCTCTGGATGGGAAACCTTGAAAGATAAAGCTAGTACTAGTTAAGCATGAAAAAAACTACACATATTAAAAACATGGTGGTTTAACATAGGTGTCCCCATAATAATTGAAACCACAATGTAAGCTGAAAAAAAAAAAAAAAAAAAAAAAAAAAAGCAACTATCTTTTTCCCAAAGTCTTCTAGACAGTAATCTGAAAGTCTTTGTGTCTTAATTGTGTAGTGGCCAAGAAAAGCATTTCCTTTTCATGAAGAAAACCAGAAATCTGTTCCCTTCAGTGTAGTTGTGGAGAACAGTACTCAGAAGAAATAAGAGTCAGAAGAGATGAGACTTCAAAATAATTTAGTGAGGCAACCATCCTAGAGGGACATGGGGTAAAGGGAAGAGTAATTTCTGTTGAGGCAGGATCACTACACGCTCTGTGTAGTGTGATAAGGGTAAGGCCAGCATGGAGAGACTCTGAGGAATGAGGAAGGACTCCTATTCTTCCTGCATGGGGACAATAACTGGAGAATTACACTGAGAGGCACATACAGACAGGGTTTGTTGGCCTGAAACTGCTTGCTCAGAAGTGTGTTTGCTTCTCAGAATGTTTTTAGGTATGTCAGTGGCATGGTCTTCTTTTCCACAGCTTTGGGCTAGTGAGGGGCAGCAAAGTACCTCTCTTCAACAGGCAAGCAAGACCCACCTCATCTCCCTTCCATCCCTTGTGTCCTGTCATCTTAGTATCAAAGGTGTCTCTCTCCACTGTTTATAACAGCTTGAAGCTCACTCATCCTGAAGAGATCAAGATCAATACATTTACCATCATATAATACAGTGGCAACTTGTCAACACAACACAACTGTGTTGTGTTCTTGTTACACACATGGGTTCTTATGTGCTTTTGTCTCACTGGTTTGCATTTCCTTTCTCCCTGAGGTTATGCAACACACATCACAGATTGGCCTTCCCTGCTGGTATGAGCTAACTATGTTCAAATTCTAATCCTGAAAACTCCACTTTTACGTTGCATTACTCTGGAGGGATCTGTGTACAAGTGAGTGGTAGAGGAGTTGCTCATCTTTGTTGTGCTGTTGCTTAAACCCAAATGTTTTCCCGTCTTCATCTGCAAAAAATTTGGGACTCTTCAGTGTCTAACCATACCCCAGGCATACTGCATAGATCACTCAGGACAATCAACGTGGAAGTTGCAGGTGCCATTATATGTGCAGGCCTCCAAAAATTAGCTTTAACCAAATGAGAACCATTGCCATGTCTTATTTCCCCATTTATACCCTGACCACACTGTATTTTTCTCCCACACAAGACTTTCCTGCTAACCACTTGTCATTTTTGATTGGTGTTGTAAAGAGAACAACTTGTACTTATAGAGTACAAAAAATCATATGAAAGCAATTTCTCTCTAACCCATCTTACGTGAGTTTTCCCTCCTTTTTACCTTACATTTGTCTGCTACACAGCTAAATGGGGGAATTTCTTTGAATCATGAACTTAGTTATCTTGGAGGCTTGTTAAACAATATTGAAATCCCTAGTGCTGTATAAATGTAGAGAATAACTTCAAACTAGTACCTGTATTATTATTAATTATTATTATTATTGTTTAATCCAGCTAGTTATTTTTGTATTATCAGCAGCTTTATCACAGACTTGGGATGTGAAGGGGTATTTCTGTCTTGTTTGTTCCTGTGCTAGTCACATCCAAAGTAACCTGGAAAATATTTTTTTCCTTCTAATTGTTGACGATTTATCATAATCAAATGATAATCTCTTTATTCCTATGGATAAAATCTGTAGTCCCAGAGGATGAAGTAACTACTATGTTTAACTGCTTGTTGGACCAGATCCCCAGTTTGGACTTCCTTAAGGTGAAAAGCTGCAAACAGCAACACATCTGTCTTGCCTACAGAAGCTATTTAGCCAGCGATTAGTCCATAGTGCAGTGTAATCACTGTTATTATTTGGGGGGTGAGGGAAGAAATGTAAACAGCAATTTTTTTTTGTGATGTTAGTGTTACTTTGGGCTTACTTTATGCCCAGTGGATGAAAGCAAACAAACAAAGCCAACAAAAACAACAGTTTCCCAACAAATGCAGTTTAGACTTGGTTAATGAAAGAAGACATGTTACCTATTTCTCTGAACACTGCAATTCCATGACAAAAACAAGTCCAATTTAGGGAAGTACTTCATTAACAGATACTCAAAAGAGATAATACTGTTTTTTTGTCTACATACATGTCACAGTTAACACTTTACACTGACCTAATGGAAAGAGATCTGAGTGAGTAGCAGTGGGGAAGAATCTATCATTTTTATATTTAATTTGCACTTTTGATGGCATGTTCTATATGATTAGCGGCACTATGTCCTTTGTACCTAATTCAGGTAATCTGTTTCCCTTGCTGTATCCTTGTAATAAGCATTAGACATCAGTGGAGAGTGGAATGTTAATTCTTTAGGAACAGGAAAAGGGTGACTGTAGAAATACTATCAGGATACTCATGTTGAAACAAGATCTGACACAAATGTTAAGAGTATAACTATATTTAGAAATTCATGGTATAACAGACTTAAGCCCTCCACTTTGCACTGCTTACACAATGTTTTGGTAGTGGTCCATGTAGTTTTTGTGCTCCTTGGTACTTACAACACTGAAAGATTATTGTCAACCTCTTGTAACAGCTTTCCTTTAAAATGTTCATCAGCACAATTAACAGGAAAAAAAAAGTACATATAAAACGAACACCGTGGTTAAATATTTTCATTGTAATGCTTGAAATGTTGTGTTTAAATGTTTTGAGTTCAGTTGGTAAGCACATTTAAAATTATTACAATACTGAGCAGCACAAGCAAGTATTACATTCTATCAGTAACTCGAATATAGAAGTTAATCTATGTTAGAAAACTATTAATTCCTTATATCCCAGAAATGAAAACACTTCCACTCTCCCCCCCACCCCCCAATTATTAATATCACATGGGATCTTTCCATTAAATTTTAAGCAGAAATCTTTAGTTGGAATAGCGGAGACTGTGATTGTGAAAAACAGGCATGATCATTATTACTTACCTATTTTTCTATTTTCCCAGCGAAACTGGAAAAATTGCAGAATGGGATACCACATGTACCTCCTCTGAAAAAAAAACTACATAAAACTGTCTTCCTTTAATTGGCTGTTTCAGATGATAATTTTGCCTTTAAGTCACTAAACAGAGTTATCAGTAACTCTTTTACCAATACTAAATGAAAAATGAAGAAAAATACACAGTAAAATAGCTAGCTATGTCCTACAATGTCCCCACTGGGCACCCAATTCTGAGCAAAACACAGAGAAAACAAAAAGAATAACATTTGGATCTGAGAAGTGGTAGTTTTAGTAATCTGATTTATGGTAAATGAAAGAATTCATAGTTATTCCTTCTGCTGCTTGTTCATACAGAATACTATTATTCAGGATGTTAATTAATACGTTGTGTTTTGTTTCTTTCTTTATTAACAGGGAAAAAAATACTCAACTAGAAGAACATAGTTTTATTCATTCCTCTGTTTAAACTATTAAAGATGCATATATATCAAAGTGGCATATATATCCATAGACAGACATATACACCACCCATATACACACATAGGTATACAGAAAATAGGTATTTACATAGTAATAGCAGATACAGAGTCCACAGTGTTTAGAGCTACTTATAAATATTCTTAATAATTAGAATGTCTTCATGTAGAAAGGAACAGTAATAGACAAAAGTGATAAATTCTCCTGTTATTAATGCTAGAGTTTACATTTCTGCCTGAGCAGTTAGGAAAAGCAAATGTTATTGATGTGTTAAAAGGAAATAGTTGTTAATAACTAGATAATTTTAAGATGTTGGGTTCATACCATCTGTTAATCTTAGTTGTGATTAAAGAGGTAATCCTAATGCCCATTATTCCTAATGACAAGACCAAGCAGGCTTAAAGCATTAGCCGTCGGAGGCCAAAAAGAAGAAGCAATGAAGGATATCAGCGATCTTAGCCACAATTGAGGAATTGGCCCGTCCTCTGCACAACAAAAGTGATACAAAAGAATTACACCCTCTCTAAAGTCTATTTCCTCGTATAATCACAGAAAATGATTTTTCTTAAATATGATAATAAATCACAGCAAAAAATCAATGTGGCAGGGCCCAACTGCTATGGCCTGATAACACATCAATCAATATTTAGTATTTAGATTTTAATTAATACATAGCAAAGCAGAGGCCTTTTAAGAGAGAAATATTATCTCAGATAAAAAATCCTGCACTGTTAGCATTCAAAAGTTGTTGCTCATATCTGTCATTGATCAATCTGCTGGAGTTGTGATTAAAAACCCTTGAAAAAATCAGACAAGAGCATAAAACAGCCTGAGCCAAACAGAGGTGTTGTAGGCATCTCAGTCTGCAAAGCCGCTAATACGGAATGCTTAGAGAACCCAAAGCAGAAAATTGCAAAGTGTCAGCCAAGTACAGAATTCATCCCTCCAGCATTGCTGAGCAATAGTATAACGAATGTGTGGAACTGACATTGCTCAAACTACAGAAAAAAAAAGCATGTTATTGGGCTGAGGACAGAACTTGCACCTGCTGATGCTGATCCCTCCAGCTCCCACACCCTCAGATTCACCCCAAGTCACAGCTGGTGATGGGACCTAAAGAAATTACAGGATCACAAATTATTTTAACACTAACTCTTAATGTTTTTCAAGCAAAGATAAGTCCAGGGATTTATTCTAGCCTGTTTGCCATCTGATTACACTGGAGAGAGGTGAATTGAATTAGGAAACATGAAGCAAGAAACATTTGTACAGTACACCTTTCTCTTTTTTATCATTTCTGGAAACTCCAGACCAGGTCTCCATATTTGTTTCAATGGGGTTAGTGTTCTCATATTGGCAACTAACATTCAAAGAAAAAAGAAAAAAAGAAAAAAAAAGAAGAAAAAAAAAAAAGAGAAAAGAATAAAGATTGGTGCCTATTCTGAACAAAATTCAGCTTCTATTGAAACCACTAGCAAATGTCTCCAGGCTTTCGTGGCTGTACCACCAGGATGACAGTCCAGTCTTTATATATTGGTTTTGTTTTCCTCAGGACAGATTCCAAGGCAGTGTAATTGAAATGGTAATAATGGGAGGCTTTAACATCAGCTGACATTTTCCAAACAAGAGCCTGCATTTGGCTTGAGTTTACTTCTCTTGTATATAATTTATGAACAACCAAATCACTAGGAAAGAACTGTGTGTTTTCTTAAAAAAAAAATCTCAGAATTAGGATGTGAATAATACTGGGGAAGACATTTGACCCTACAGCTCAGCTTGCCTCAGAGCTTTTAGAGATATGAATACAATGAATTAAAATAAAGTCTAACAACAGACTTCAGAGAAAAACAAAAACAATTAAACATTCCTTGTTTTTTAATCCATGAGTCTGTCAGTTTGTGTTAGTGAAATTGTTCAGAAAAATATCAGAAAGTAATCAGGAGAAAATTTATAATACTTTATCCAGTTACTCCACATGATTTGTATAAATTATGTCATGATGTTACATAGGTCAAGCTCATACATGGTGCAGGTAGAGCCAATTCTTGATTCAGCAGTATATTAAAGGAAGGTTATTCTTTGGGTGTAAATTGACTATCAGTCAGCACGTAGCTGTATCCAGCTGTGTCAAGGCAGTGCAGCCTGTCTCAGCAAAGCCTTCAGTGAGTATAAAATGAATATAACTTATTCAGATGGTAGGATCTGGAGCATAGCTGGAAAAGAAAATGTCATGTGGATAGTTGCCTCCTGTTGGCTGCTGGCAAATAAATTGTGTTTGTTCTGTGTACTTAGTATCTGATGCAAGTTATGCAAGCTTGTGCCTGATAGGCGAGATGTAATAAAAGCATGTGAGGGAGCAATGTCATCAGAAGCACTTGACCTTCCCCTCTGGCAATATGGAGGCTGTATATTTTGTGGCAAGCATTGTGATTGCTGTTATGTTTGTGTCTGCTATGCCAGCCTTTCTTCCTGCTGTATTCAAGCATTAAGGCTCTTAAAAAGACCATATGTCCCAACCTGCTCTGTTGTCTTGGATGAGGGTGCATTCATCCCTTAATTTGGATATTTGAGTTACCACAGCTTCTCACCATAATCAGTTCTTTGTCCTCCTATCTTGTTTATTCCTATAATCTGCC
>CM021766.1:48055315-48112029 GCA_011076525.1 Nettapus auritus
TCCTTCCTTCCTTCCTTCCTTCCTTCCTTCCTTCCTTCCTTCCTTCCAAAATTTCATATTGCCATTTTTTTTTTTTTTTTTTTAGGCACATTAGCAGATTTCCGTCAGAAAGTCTTGTTTCGTTCCTTCAGTCCTCTGAAGGAACTAAATATTAAAACCTACACCTGTAGAAATAGGTGGTAGGGTGTTTTTCTACAGCACAATCTAGGACTCAGACTCTCTCCCTTGATAGACATGAAGGTCAGGACTCCTGCATAAGTTGTTAATTATTGTGTAGCTCAGTAAATACAAGTCATTTTAAGTACAAGACAGAAACTGATATAATGCCCCATGGCTATATACCCAGAAAGGTGGACACACAAAAAAAATCCTGATCCAGGTGAAGGCTTTTTTTTTTTTTTTTTTTTTTTTTTCTATTAGCTTTCTTGAACCCATGATTTCTTATGAATTAGTAAGACATCAGACTTCCTGTACAGATACTCTCTGAAGTTTTGAAGATATAATTTTTTGACTGTAAAATAATTTGAGGTCTTATCTTCATCCTTTGCATGTCTTCCCCTGAAGTCATGTCCATGCACATTTGCTGTTGAGGGCAGAATTTAGCTCTTTGTGTATTTTATTATGGTCTATGAATCCCACTACTGCCAGTTCTCTCTGCTGCCTTCTTTGTCTCTCAGTTCTTTAATACATTTTTAGACATTGATTGTAAATTGTTAAGCCATGTCTAGACCTGAAAAAAACATGAAAAGGTAACAAGCCTGATCTTCAAATGGTATTTTAAGTGCTGATTTACACTGGCTAAAATCTAGCTTGACAGGGAATGACATGTTGAAAATTAAATACTATGCTGTAATTTTGATCTTGGTTGCGAAATTCTCACCATAATATAATGTTTATTTCCATAAATATTCGGTGCATACAAATATGTCAGCAAATTCAAAGTTTACCCATCTAAAAAGAAATATTTGTTATAACCACAGGCTGATCTCTACTCGTATCTATTTCTCAGACATATGCATACAGATAAATGTGCACACATACACCGTATATGTACTCATTCTCTAGGTGATCAGAGACACAGATAAAATAAAGCTTCTAGAGTGACAGACATTCTGCAGACAGGGTTGTTAGTTTATGTAGGCTATAGGCAGAGTCGACTGGAAAATTTTGATCACTTTAATTTACTATATCCAGCATGCCTGCTGTACTCGTCCAGCACTTTTATCAAGCCCTGTGAGGTGGTATTGATTTTTTTATTTTCTATATAGGATAAGAAGACAGAGAGTTAGGAGCAAGAGTGAATGAAGAACTTTCCTCAGATTACTGCTATTCTCTAGCTTATTGCATCCTGTCGTTTGTAGTTTCAGATGATGTCCAGTATGTCAGGGTTGCTTGAAGCAATAAACAGGGTGAATAACAATGGAAAGGCTAGATGAGAAAGATTGAAAAAGGAGAAAGAGGCAGCAAAGAAAGTAAGAAAGTGAATGTGAGAAATAAGAAAAAAGGTGGAAAAAAAGCAGAGGTTGAGAAAAAGTGTCCTAGGTGTAGAGAGCTTGATAAGTGCATTCCTTTAAAGAAACTATAACCAGCCATGACAGTTTTTCAACTCACAGCATAAAACCTATAGAATTGTGAAGGAGTAGAAGTGGTTGCTTCTATGCATTACTATTATGCTACAAAAAAAAGACAGAAGGAAAGAAAAGGAGGAATTTAAGGTAGATATTAATTCCTTTTTCCTTTCCTGATAAGATATGTGAAATGATAAATCTGCCTTTTGCATCCAGTTTATGGTGCAGTCCTAAGAACAAGTAATACCTTATAGATTTTGAATCTTCCCTCAGCCTTTCTCCTACCCCAATCTATTTCTTTTACAAGAGAGGATTTAAGTCTTTTCTTATTCTGCTGAGTACCATCACTGTGGAACTGCAACCTGCAGCACAGCAAGTAAAGGCAGAAGATATGGGCCTGCTGATAAAAGCTGCCTCATAGTCTGGGCAGCAGTGCCTTTGCTGACCCATACAGCAGGTCCTTGTGAGGCTTGTGAAAGCAACTGACCACATGTGGCCATAAGTTTGTGCTGTTATTTCTGGGATCTGCATAAACATACTCACGTTCAAAGAAGGCATTACAGGGATCTGGGCTGCACTGATTTAGTGTCCTAAATGCAGTTCCCAGAAACACATTCTGTCCTTTATTGATGAAGGTTGCATTTTTGTGTTTAAAAACAGAATCCTACATGGAATTTTAATCATGTTTTCTCTTGACTTTAGTTTGTTAGTTACTTCAGAATAGAGATACGATTCTGTTACACAAAATGGTTTTGTCTTACAGTTTTTATCCTGAAGTTTTGTGACATGTGGTTGTTACAAAATGTAGTTTCTAGAATGTATTGTGCGTTCAAATCTGGTTGTTAAACTAGGGCAGTCACTTAACACAGGTGGCTTGTAGGGAAAATGACTGTACAGAAATAGAGTGAGTAACTCTGCAGTCTTGTTGATGTGATAGATGTGATAGATGATGTGATGTCATAGAAATAGATTGCCTAAAGTCACTTAAAATAGTTTGATTTTTATGCAATGGTTATTACTGATCAAAATCTTGTTATGTGTTAATCCACCTTCCACAGCTGACCAGTATACGTGCGGCCAATTCAGCTTAAAAGCATCCACAGATGTTAATAGAAAAGCTTTTTTTTTTTTTTTTTTTTTTTTTTTTTTTTTTCCAGAGGAAGTATGAAGCAGGTAAAAGGGCTTTTCTATACTCCTTTCAGGGAAAGGGGAGGAGATATCAGGCCATTCTGGGGAGGGAAGGAGGGATGGATGGGCTTCATGGCAGAATGTAGCCTTTCTCTGCCCATTTCTTCACCAGTAGAAGGTCTTGCTCCTGCACAGCCCTTGGTCTGGGACATGAACCAAATGACCCCAGAAGGACTCTGAAGCCTTTTTTATGATTCTGCCAAGGAATGCTGAAAATGAAAGATCAGATAAAGGTATTTGAGAAGAGATAGACTGTTCACAGGCTCTTCATGACACTTTCTGCTTTGTAGTACAAATTTTTTTTTGTTGCTTCAGTCAAATTATTTTTTAGTACATATAGTCGGATTCTAATTGTATGAATTAGAATGAAAATTATGAAATGAATAAATAAGTTGTGTCTTATTTGGCTTTAACTCCAGATCATCTCCAGTGAAATTAGCAGATATATTGGTGCAGTAGGAAGAATTGCATCTTCCCATGTGGCACACTCAGGGAAGATTATGTTCTAGAAATTCAATGTCCTTTGCAAGAAATATCACTTGGCAAATGATACAACATCTGAAGTGTGAGTGTGGACTGCTCAACACAGTCCTCAGTGACTTCTGTGCTAAACATTACACCCATGAGAAAGATTGATAGTAATAGTAATAGTCTTTTTCTTTCTCTTTAAAAACCAAACAACTAGCCAACAACAAACTAAAACAAAACAGAAGCAAGAACCTATTAAAAAACAAAACAAAACCAAAACCGACAATGCAAAAACACAGGAAAACAAGGACATATTCTTTCTTAATGGAAAATTTTTAGTCTGCTAAGAGATTGTTTATATTTTTACATTGTTTATATTTTAACATTGTAAATATCATATCAGTGAGAAGCAGGAAATTAAACTGACTGATAATAGGAAATATCCTTTCCATTTTTTCCTTTCTTAAACTGAGAATATCTTAAAAGTTAGAAAGCACAGGAAAATACAGTTATAGAATGTAATGAATATAATTGTTCCAGTAGTACTTCCAATTGCCTGTGACCTATCATTTTAAATGTAAAAAGTACTATTTTAACCTCTGTTTCATTTAGATTTAAAATATAAAAGGCTCGTGAATTTCCATTCAAATTCAAAATGGCTGCCTGATTTAGCATATTTATCACCTTAAGCTTTTGCTAATTTTGATGACTCAAAGGGTAACACTTGTACAAAGATATAGCTTCTCATAGCTTCTCTGACAGGGCCGAGTGCATTGGGAAGCTGAGTACTTGCAGGGATCTTCGGGGTAGCAGAGGACCCTCAGCTTGTAACACACAAAAAACCCAGCTCTTTTTAGGATATATTCTCTCACATTAATAATCTATTTTTTTTTTTTATGAGTAAGAAATTGTTTGTAAGAGAATTTCCAACCCATTGCTTGTGGTTCCCTTTGCCTGTTCTTGTTTTAAATGGACACTTCAGTCAATCGGAGAGTGATAAAAATGCTATATAACATTTGTGACTTGTTCCAGAATGGCAAAAAGTAAAATTTCTTCCTTACTAAAGGGAGTTTCCTTATTAAAATTATTTGTAAATATTTTCACAAAATAAGTGTTATTTTCAAATAGGTGATAAACAAAAATTCCTGACCAAATCAGTGGGCTAATGTAGTCAGAATACATTTATCATATCTCATTACTGTGATGTAAAGGGCTCAGCTTAATAAACCATAAACTTCAGTAGTAAAAAGTTTATTTTATTTTATTTTTTTTTAAATTTGGCATTTTTTTCTTTTTTCTTGAATTTTGGCGAGGGGAGAAAGAATACTAATTTTTCTTATCACTGCTGTCTGACAGACATTTTACTGTTGTTTAACAACTGCTGTTTAACATCTTAGTTGGAGACATACACAACAGGATTGTGTGTACCCTAAGCAAGTTTGCCAATTACACCAAGCTGTGTGGTGTGGTAGACACATCGGAGGGGAGGGATGCCATCCAGAGGGACCTGGAAAGGCTTGAGAGGTGGGCCTGTGTGAACCTCATGAAGTTCAACAAGGTCAAGTACAAAGTCCTGCACCAGGGCCAGGAAAATCCCAAGAACAAATAGAGGCTGGATGGAGAATAGACTGAGAGCAGCCCTGAAGAGCAGGACCTGGGGGTGTTCCTTTATGAGAAGCTCAACATGAGACAGCAGCCCAGTCAACTGTATCCTGGGCTGTATCAACAGAGAAGTTTGGTCAGCAGGTTGGGGGCGGTAATCCTCCCTCTACTCCACTCTTGTGAGACCGCATAGGGAGTACTGAGTTCACCTCTGGGGTCCCCAGCACAAGAAGGACATGGACCTATTAGATCAAGAGGCCCAGAAGAGGGCCACAAAGATCAATAGAGGGGTGGAACACCTCTCCTCTGAAGATAGGCTGAGATGGGGTTGTTCAGCCTGGTGAAAAGAAAGCTCCAGAGAAACTTTATTGAAGCCTTCCTGTATCTAAAGGGGGCCTACAAGAAAGCAGGCAAGAGACTCTTTGTCAGGGAGTGTAGCAGTAGGCAAGGAATAATGGTTTCAAACTAAAAAGGGTAGATTTATATCAGATATTATGAAGAAATTATTTGCTGTGCGGGTGATGAGGCACTGAAACAGGTTGTCCAGAGAAGTAGTGGATACCCCATCCCTGGAAGTGTTTAAGACCAGGCTGGATGGGGCTTTGAGCAACTTGGTCTAGTGGGAGGTGTCCCTGTCCATGGCAGGGGGATTTGGAATTAGATGATCTTTAAGGTCCCTTCCAACACAAACCATTCTATCATTCTATGATTCAACTTTCTTCTCTCTTTGTTGAATTTTAAGTTCATTAAGATAGTTTATTACTGTAGTCATTAAACAAGATTTTGATTGAAGAAAATTTCTACCAGTGACAGGAACAACTTAAGCTTAACTTTCTTGGAACACTTACAGTTTTATATAGGTATTAGAAAGGAGAACTTGACACAGATTGTGAATTATGTTTGTATGAGTTTTGTTAGCTTTTGTACATGCAGCTTTTAAATCCCTTATAACCTGGAAGTGTAAAGTGGTAAGTATCTGTAACATCTACTGTTCAATACTTCACTAGATTCCCCCCTCTCTGTTGAGTATTTAGGACTTCTGTACAGAATTAGCCAGAGCAGAATTAGCCAGAGGCATGGGCAAGTTAAGCGGATGAAAATTGTATCGGGCTGTTCTGCTTCTCAAGCCTGAGCCATTCTTCTCAGAATGTAGAGAAACAATACACAGAAACTCTGTACACAGAAACTGCGTATCTGAATTCATGACCACAGTATTACAGCATTGAAACTTAATTTCAGTGGTTTCACTGTCAGGTGTGTCTCTCTCTTGCATGCTTGCATAGCAACTTCGGATCAGAAAGGCCAGTTCTCATGGTTATGTCTTCCATAGTAAAGATACATTGAACATGGTAGTTTTTGGCGTATTGCTAGAATGGTAACAGTGGTAACTAAACAGGGTAAAAAACCACAGTGCTAGATATAGAAAAGATGCTCAGAATGTCAAAAAACATGCATATATCAACTACTACTGCTTTATCAGCAAGCCACAATCTGGTGCTCTTTTTGAGTCAGGGGAAAATATCCCATTAATGTTTCTCGTCCCAGCTTATAGTCAAGAGACACTTTTACCATAAGTGTCACAGTCATGCAACAGCCACATTGAAATTTTGGTAGAGGTGATGCGACACACACATGAAAACAGTAAAAACATAAACTGGCAAGTCTGTGCACAGACAGCGTCTTTGTGACGTGCTTTGCATTCTGAAACTTAACATATAAGTCAAGAGCAGAGGATAACAGAGTATCTAGTAGATCTCTAAATCAGGTTATTTATTTATACACACTTTTATAGTCATTTAAAATACTTAATTTCAGAAGATTTTGTCCCTCAATTTTTATAAATCAATGGAATAGCAACAATACATATTTTCTTTGAGGAAGTGCTATGACATTGTTAGTATCACCATTGTACACACAGCACGTAAATATGTGCAAACACAACTACTTGCCTACATATATTAAGTAATCACTACTTTATTTGCTTTAACAAATATCTATTTCAACACAAAAAACTTGTTTTTATATAATGGTATAATTACTCTAGCCAATACGATATTACATCCATATTTTATTCTACTTTTCCTGTACTTTAGTGGTTTTGCCAGAAATAATAGCACACTTAATTACAGAGGAGTCTTAGCAGCTAAATGATACAGCAGATCTGCAAATTTTATTATTTTTTGTCTATTGAAAATACAAGTGAGGTCACATTATTTGAGTTACCAGATTTTAAAAACCTAAGACTTAAATAAATGGTTTCAGTTGATTTAGATTATTTCCAAACCGTAATGCAAAGTTGTAACAGAAGTAATTTAGACATAGGTGAAGAACCTTCAAAATCAATAGTGCTGGAAGAAATGAAACATATGCTGATGCAATCAAACAGAATTGAATTTCATATAAATGTTAGCAAATCTATATCAAATTATCACTGCAAAAACTTCATTTTCATTGATTTATAATGCATTATTATTGTTTTCACCAAACTGCCATAGACAGCCATTTAAGCATCTGCTTAGCGCCTTAAGGGTAAATAAAGGATATCACTGATGGTGTTAGGTTATAGAAGTTTAAGAGACCAATCATTCACAAGTGTGACAGGTGTGACATTCTGTATATGCTTTAGTCTTTTATTTTAATCCTGTTGTCTAAATCCTTTATAGTTTTTCATGGGAGGAGGGTCAGTTGCAGGTTTCATAAGGGAATCACAAAGGTTAAAATGGGTTTGTGCTAGCTATTTCCCCAGAGAGGTGGGCAAAGTACTTTCCTTACATAAACAAAAGATAGAAAAATATAGTAAAATGTTCATAGAAAATCCTGTGCTAGAGACACACTGGCAGGTCTGTTCTTCCAAAAAGGTGCTGAGGAGTAGTCTCAAAATGTAATATGGTCTATGGTTCAGTATGAATTTTATTAGCTTAACCCATGGAAGTTTTGATCATCTCCTACTGTCAGATGAGTAAAACAAATATGGTTGACAGATGTTTGTTAGAACAGGCTGGAGTACACTCTGTTTTAACGTGATTAATGCTACCCATGCCAGTTAGACTATTTACTCTCAAAACTGGGACTAGACGAACATTTTTTGAACAATGTTTTATTTTGCTTTAAGATGCAGCTATTGTTCAGGGAATGACTGAACTACTCTTAAACTCAGAAAAGGGTTTAAATGAAAGAAAGGGTCAGAAAGAGCCAGCCAGTTTCAGTACAATATTTCCAATGGTTTGATCTTCCATTTCCAAATTACTGTTTTATTGAAAATAAAAATTCAATAAAAAAATTAAAGATAATTGAAAAAAAAAAGTCAACCATCTCATGATGAAACATCCTTTCTGTAAAACAGAGCATTAAAATAAGTGAAGTCACCCAATAAAAAACTTAAAAACTTTCACTTAAAAACTGAATTTTTTTTTTTTTTTTTTTTTATTTTTTTTTTTTTTTTTTTTTTTTTAAAAGCAAAATCACTTGCACACAACTTCTGGTTCAGGAACCAAATTAAAAAGCAAAAATTCTTACTGGTCTTCTTACATGCATAGTCAGGAGCATAATTAAGCATAGCACTGGACCAGGTTCTGTTTGCTGCTCAGAAACCAAGCACTCTATATTCAGTTAATTCTCTATTATTTCCTGCACTCCATATACTGGAAAATTGACTTTTGTGTTTTTAAAGTGAGGTGAACTTTTAAGTTTCTAAGGCGTTTCTTTTCAAAACAGGCTTGAAATCTTCCTATTCTTATTGATAGATGTCAAAGTTAAGAAACCCCAACCCTTTTTGTTTTCTCTGTAATGTCTGATGAGTCAAAGTTTGGATTGTCTATGAATATGACAGTTCTTAGTCAAAGATTAAAAATGATGCATTCATTTATTCTTTATTGTTGAAGAAGAAGGAAATCTTGAGAAGTACCACTGCTTATATCACTGCCTTTATAGTGTTGTAATATATATATTTCTGTTTATGTACAGTGTGTGCTGGAAGAAGAGGTGCTAGGGGCAAAATCCCATGCAAATTAATGCCCAGGAGAAGTGCAGAAACCTGTTCAATAATTTGGATGATGATGACCTCATAGGTACACATGTCTGTTATCTACTTTGGCTCATGTGGTTTGATTTTTGGCTGAAGAGAAAGCTTATGGCAAAAACCGTATCAAGCTGTCCAAGCCAAAGTAAACACATACACACATATTTTGAGGTCATTTTTGGCCATTGAGATCATTCAACCCTTTCAATATTTAAAGGAGAAAAAAGATTTGTCATGATCATAAATATTTTATTTACTTTTTCCTCTGTTGCAGCATGATTATTTTAGGTAATAAATCTAGCCAACAAGGAAATAGAGGACACTTATTGCACACTAACAACATATGTTCACTGTTACACTAACAGGGCTTTATACAAGTATAAACCTGACATGAAATTCAACATGGGATGAATTTGGTGGTCTCAGTTCATTTTGATGTCAATGAGCGTTCTTTACCACAAAAGCCATAAACTCACCTGGTTCTTACTGACCTTCCACAGCTGAAGGAACATGCGGGACCCTCTTTGACTTAGTGGTGATTTATATGCAGGTCTCACACAGCTTAAGACAGGCTTGCATTATTGCTGCTGTACAGTACAGTGCTCCTTCTAGGAACAATCTAGTATTCAAGAGTGCTGGTTGGTTTTATTTCAGTTCCTATGACTTCTAAATTCACTGCACCTGATGCCAAGAAAAACTTTTCCAAAGAAAATCAAACAAATTCTTCCTTTTCCTGGTCCCTATCCAGCATGGTGACTCTGGAGCATATATATTTGCATGGGGCTGATTCCCATTCTTCTGGACCAAAAGTCTGCTCTAATTGATCTCAGTGCAGCATGACAACAAATCTGAATTACTGAGAAAAAAATGGTCTCACAAATGGGAAAGGAATCATGACTATGAAAGTTGATTTAGAAGACAGGACACTAGGTAAGCATTGAGGGAGCTGAGATGGAGTGTCTACTTCAGAAAATCCCTGTATGACCTCAAGTGAATCATATAAAATCAAAGGTGTTTTAATTTCCAGACAGTCAATTGAGGCTAATATTTTCCTTCTTGACAGAGATTAAATCTGTTAATGATATAGAGATGCTCAGATAAATGCAGTCAGATTCAGGAAAAGAATACTGCAGGATTCATGCTTTTGGAGAAAGAATGCATAACAGAAATACAGCAAAGTAACTGGAAAAGTTTATCCTCGATATATATATATACATATGTATATGTATGTATATAAGTGTGTGTATATGTATATAATATTGCAACAGAATTGCTTTATTGCACAAAAGACTGAATGATGTAAGGAGAGTCAACACCTTGAAAGAGTCCCAGAGCACTTACAGTAAGAATCATATTCAGCAAGACTCAGGATGTATTTTAGCTCAAAAAGGTTATGTTTATTAGTGCACGCTTTGATGAGGAAGTAGTGCATACCAGTAGGAATATATATAGAGAGCAAAAGAGTTGGTTCTGAGGACCTGATGTTCATCATATATAAATATTGTTTTTACCACCGATTGCTGCAGGTGTGCATTAAGTGCACTCCAAGATTGTATATTTTAGTTTATTGTCCTCAGAAAAGAAACTAAGTGCTCCACCATTCTAACCAAAGTGTAAAAGCCTGACTGTAGTCTGGATTAATTGCAGAGTTACATGCTGACAATTAAAAACAGGGAGCTTAGTATGAATCAGAAAGAATGGCAGATAAATTAAGCGTCTCTCCATCAGGTGTCTCATAGATTTCATCACAGAAACTCATATTTGATATATAGAAATAAAATTACAAGGACAGAAAAGAAAGACCTGCAACTACATGGGAAGAATAAAGTACAAATATAGTTTACATCAAGATTAGGTCTAGCACAGGGGAATTTGATTTCTAGTGGTTAGTTCATGATGTTTGGTGAAGACAGGCTGTTCTACATTTGCCAAGATTCCCTTGCAAAAGTGTGACTGAAACAAACAAACAAACATTTTTATTTTTATTTTTTTATATATTGTTTATTTTTTTTTTTAAGTTATTGGGGTACTACTATATATAGACTAACAACAAAATGATGGAAAAGTTGTCTTGGATGTAAACTACCATCATTTTCCTTTAACAAAACCAGTGAGAAACCATCCTGTTTTCCTGAAATCTACCAAAAAGGAGCACAGAGCATACAATTCTCTTTTTTGTTAGAAAAACAAAAAGTATTAGTGCCAGGTTAGCAAAAAAACTGGACTTAAAATTCCCAAGTTTGTTTCATGTAACAATCAATTAAAAATACAGATCCTGAGAAACCTAGGTAAAAAGAGGTCCCACTCAAAATCTCTCAGTGTCATACAGTTTATAGTGTTTTTAATTGTTTTCATGATAGTCTTGCCTCAGTTTTGAAATATTTTGTTCAAATAAGTGATATTTAAATAGAGAAACTAACTTTGTAATCATTATTTCCACAGATATTCTTACTAAAATCACCATATATACATATATCTTTTCATTGAAATAAGGTCATTCATCTTAGAGGTAAGCTTTGGATTAAGAAACAACATTATTGCAATAAAGCTCCTACTCCACTCTATATCAATTTTTATATATTTTTGCAGTATGTAATCTATGAACGGAGTGGGAGAGTAGGAATAGACTCCAGTGAAGCTAGAAAATGCATTATTCCCTTTGCATCACTGTTCTTTGCATTTCAAAGAAAGTGAAATTTTGAAGCATAAAGCCATATTTTGACTAGTTCTCATCTTGGAGAAATGTTATGTGAAATAAAAGATAGATAGATAGATGCTGGACTGGCAGCTAACATATGATAAAAATAAAGCTGTTAACAAGGTCCACTGAACACAGGTGGGCAGTGATTCATGGTGGGCACTGAGAAAAAGGAAGACTTTTGTCTATTGAAAACATGGATGAAGGCGTACTTGAGCAGTGAACTTAAGCATTCAGGCCTCCAACATGCTAGCAATGTCCTGTGTCAGGGAGTGTAACACACCCAAAACTTGTGTGTGTTTTTAGGTGACACTCAGATCTTTTCTGTAGACTGAACTATATCTGCTTGTTTATTTCAGTGGTTCCTTTTTAATTTTATTTTTATTTTTTACAGAAGACACCGAACTTCTCAGACAGTGCTGAGTAATTCCATTAGTGTTCAGAAAGGGGGAAAGCATCATCATCACAGGAACAGATTTGTCCAGCAATAATGCTCTGCACCAGGTCTGAATCTATCATCCCTCCAAACCACAGTCTTCACCTTTTTAATAGGAAGAAGAGTATCATGTCAAGAGAACATGTCAAAAAGTACCAGTCATACTAGCACAGCAAGTGCTGATTTAGACATAATTCTATTTCTGTTTTCTTCAGGCTGTGATTTCTTTTTGGAAGAAACTAGTTTGACTCAAGAGTACAGTTGCTAAATTATGCACACAATGTGGACCATTTTGGGATACCTTTATTGTGTTTATTACAAGGAGTAGAATTTCTGTACTTTGAGTCTTCCATGATTTAAAATATTTCTTGTATGTGTATACTTCTGGCTACTGTACGGAAGGAGAAAAAGAAGAGATTAAAAGCATTGAAGGTGATTCAGATCTTCCCTTGGTGAGAATGGCAGACTGAAAATCTTTTCATTATTCATGGAAACCTGAAAACCCTTGTGGATGGCCTGCTTCAGGCAGTAAACTTGTTGTTGTACTTGTGTTTCTTGGATGTCTATTCTGCAGTTACTTATAGATCAGAGAACCTGGTCTCATGCCGTCTGAAATCCCTGTCAGTATTGCAACAAGCTCCAAGAACAAAGGCAAGCCCAGAGCACATGGCAGAGGAGGCAATGGGTAGATACTTAGCATACACCTGCTGCAGATGAGATTTATGTGACCCATGTCAAGGGTGATATAATAGTCTTTCTAACAGGGCTGACATAATAGAGCTACTCCAACAAGCAGACAGCTGACATGGAGGGCTCTCATGTCACACGATAACACACTGTATCCTTGTCCTTTTTGAAGAGGTAAACTGCATCCCCAGAAGATAACAGGGCTCCAAATTGTGCAAAAGTTATAAATACAGTTTTATTTTCACCCTTTTTAACACAGTTACAGTAAAAAAAAAAAAAAAGCATCACACACACTGTCATTTCTGGGCAGTCCCAGAACAAATGTTCCCATCGCTCTCCACTACAAACAGAACTTCTTTGCATTCAGATAATGTTTTCCCCATTCTCCATTCAATCATTTTTCCTATTTATTGCCTTTTTACTCAGATCTCCAGCATTCACAATCACTAAGTTTGCAGATGACACCAAGCTGGGGGGAAGTGTAGTAGGAAGGCCCTACAGAGGGATCCAGACAGGATGGGTTGATGGGCAGGGACCAATGGGATGAGGTTCAACATAGCTAAATGCCTGGTCCTGCACTTTGGTCACAACAACCCCATGCAACACTACAGGCTTCGGACAGAGTGGCTCAAAAACTGTGCAGAAAAGGATCTGGGGGTGTTGGTTGATACTTGCCTGAACACGAGCCAGCAGTGTGCCTAGGAGAACAAGAAGGTCAACATCATCCTGGCTTGTATCAGGAATAGTGTAGCCAGTAGGACCAGGGAGGTGATTGTCTCCTTGTATTCTCCTCTGGTGAGGCTGCACATCGAGTACTATGTTCAGTTTTGGGACCCTCACTACAAGAAGGACATCAAGGCCCAGAAGCATGTCCAGAGGAGGGCTACAAAACTGCTAAAGGGCCTGGAACACAAGTCCTATGAGGAGCAGCTGAAGGAACTGGGTTTGTTCAGTCTGGGGAAGAGGAGGCTCAGGGCAGATCTTATTGCCCTCTACAACTACCTGAAAGGAAGTTGTGAAGAGGTGGAGTTCAGCCTCTTTTCACAGATAATTAGCAACAGGACAAGAGGGAATGGCCTCAAGTTGCACTAGGGGAGGATCAGGTTGAAAATTATGAAAAAAAAAATTATCAGAAAGAGGGGTTAGGCATTGTAACAAGTTGCCGAGGGAAGTGGTGGAGTCACCGTCTCTGGGGGTGTTTAAGGAAAGGTTGAATGTGATACTTAGGGACACCATTTAGTGGGTAATACTGGTGGTAGTGGGATGGTTGTACTAGATGATCTTGAAGGCTATCTTGGAGGTCTTTTCCAACCTCAATAATTCTACAATTCTATGATTTCTCTTTTTTCTGGACCCTTAATAATACTCCTTCAACACTAGTGACACACATTTATAAGGTATTGGTATTTTTAAGCTGACATCAGAAGATGGGCAGTTACTAAGATCTGATGCTTTTTTTCACTCTGGAAAGTATTTACTAGCTGCTAAACCTAATTCTTAGGCCTATAGGTAATCTGTAGGTAATTTCAGGGCTGGCTGCAGATTTATGCTCAGTTAGCAAGATAGTTGGGTTTCAGTGCCTCTACTTACCCACTAGGCAAAGATGTGCCTGTCTCTACTGGGAACTATGCAAATTTGGGGATGGAAGGGTACGCTTCCACAGTGGTGTGGAATTGATGCTGTGTGTTTCACTCCTTCCTTGGCACATGCTCCAGGAGTGCCTGAGACACTCATCTGGATAGGAAAAGAGGAAGAGCTATATCATTTTATCTTTCTTTCTGACCTTTGCCTCCATGAACAGCTGAAGTCCGTGACATTCTCAGATATTTAAAAGATGGTTGGGAGGAGCTAGAACAATGTTAAAACACTGTAGATGGTTGACACATGCTATCATCTTGGGTATAACACTTTGAACATGTAGCCATTGGATATGAAAATCTTTCTACCCCAACACATATCAGTGTTACAGAGACAGCTATAAATGATGCAGCTCTATTATATGGCTCTGTATATTTTTACAAAGCACAATGGAGGGGTTGCATGAAAGAAAATGCATAGAGATGGCCATATCAGGTTAGATGAAAGATAAGTCTCCTTCCCTCTCTCCTGTAGCCCAAGCAAACCAAATGTTTTAATTAAACATAGCTCTTCAGCAGCCTCCATCATTGTCTTTACATAAACTTAGAGTGTTAGCTTAGAGCAAAAGAAGTTTACCTAAGTGATGCCTTTGGTTTCATGCATAAAGCCAAGATAAATTAAATAAACCACTCCTTTTCTTCCTTAACAGGATAATTTAAATGCTTTGCATCTCTTACTGGCAAAGAGGTTCTTCTTTCACATCTTGACTGCAACAAGTGGCAGCAGAGTGCTCCATACTGCCTGGCCATTCACAGCTACATTTTCAAAAGAGATTGAGGATTGTATCTCAATTTCCAGACATTCAACATAATACATTACAAAAGTATCTGATATATCAGCCAGACTATGTCACTGTCTGGTAAAAAATTAGGTTAATTGAGGACATCCTCAGACCAGACACACAAAACTGTGATAATTATAACACACTAATTAAATCAGATTAATTTTAAAACAAACAAAAAAACAACAACAACAAAACCCAAGAAACTTTGTTGAATAGGAATCTCAAGATTCAATCCATTACTAAAAATAATTAAGGATGTAAATGATTTTAATAACCTATCAGATGCTATTACAGAAGGTATAAAAAAGCTTGCTAGATTCCTTCCAAAGAGACAGCTTGAATTTGAAATGATGCTTCTGATTTTAAACAAAAAAAGACACAGATATTTGGACCTTCTCTTTGAGCATCAGCCCAGATGTCTGGACTCACATGTTGGCCATTTACAAGGTTTACGCGATTATCTCTTTTTGGGGTAGCAAACACCTTATTGTTGAGTAGATCTTAGACTTTGTCATTCCATCTCTCCACTACTTTTCATCCTGACAAGCATCTCAGACAGATTTCTCATAGGTGTTTCTTATAAGATCAGCCTTTCACTGTGAAATCAATTTGATTTTATTTGTGTGAACTAAGTAGGTGTGATGTAAGTGCTTTGAATTTTATAAATAATTTTAATTTGCAAATTTGCAAGAGGTCTGTCTCTGGGTATTCACATATTTTTGTGTCCATAACTGTCAGGAGGTTGTCTTTTCAAGGAAAAAGTGTGATCACTCTTTAAGGGGAAAGAAAACAAACAAACAAACAAAAAAACCCCACTGTGTTGTGAGTTACAACAGCAGCCAAATACCTTCTGAAACTGGTTAACTTATACGCCTCTTGCATCTTCCTTAAGGTGAAAAAGTGCCACTTCATTTTAAAATAATGTAATAAAAACACTGCTGTCAGGCTGAGACCTTGTCTGCCAAGTCTAACCCTCAAATGAAGTTTTACAGCCAAGTTATAAATCCTTAAAAACTGGAGTTACTAGTGAAGGTATTGACAGAACCTAAGGAATCAGAGGGAGTCCTGTCCTAGAGGGGAGGGCAGCTCTAAGAGAGTGTTTCAAAACAAAGATACAGACAAATAGCAGAACCTCAGTCAGTTGCACAGTTTGGCCATACGTGGTAAGCATAGTGCTGGTTTATTTGTTTGTTTATGAGTGTGTATTAACCACCAGGGTTTGTATATTCTCAACCTCCCTTTGATCCTATTTTTAAAAACAAGAGTTCTGCCATCTGTAAACATTTCTGTGCTGACCATGCCTTTGGCTTAGTCAACATATGAAATCTATAAAGGCTTATTTTTTGATAAAAGTAAAGGCTAAAAACAATTGACATTATCGTTTGAAGTTCATGGCATTTCATGCTAATTTAGTAATTTAGAAACGGAACAGAGTCCTGCATTTGTGTAAAGAACTTGTCCAAGGTTGTAACCCTTAACATATTTTGTACATGCTTTCTCTTTCTGTTTTTGTCTCCTATACAAGAAATTTAATATGATTTTGATTACTTTCTGAAGAGTTGAAATTTTGGTAAGTGCAACTTCAGTATTGGTGTTTTCTGTCACTGCTGTATTTGGACGATAATTTAGGAAGACTGCTGTATTTGCTTTATTGATCTAATATATTAAAAGACTGTATTTAGAAACATCATGGAAAGACAAAACATTCCTACTGTATACTCAAACATTGGTCCATATATGATGTTTCAGCACATTCTGGTCCAAAATGGCTTCAATGCAGTTTTAAGGAAGAGAATCTGAGATATATCTCTCCTTCATGGGTCTGACAGGCTGCCACTAACTCGTGACATGACTTCAGTTGAGTCACTTAACCTTCCTGTATCTTACCAACTGGAAAATGGGGATTGAAATGTTGAAATGTGTATTAACTACAGAAATACCGTGGTACTTTACCAATCAGAATGGAAGGTAGTAGAAGGTATTACAGAGGTAGTTTATGGTTTGAAAAAGATATGAACTGAGTTCTGAAGGAAAAAATATATTGCCCATATAACAAAGATAACAGCTTTTCCCTGGCTAAGACAGGCTTTTTTTTTTTTTTTTTTTTAGCATTATGGTTAGCCTATACTTACTTAATAAGATTGGAGAAAAGTCTGCATACCAAAATGATGCAATAATAAGCATCACAGAGTGATAGACAAACATCTTTTACCTATTCATACCTATTCACTTGATTGGATTAAGGTCTTCACACAGATAGGATCATATCCTTGGGCCAGTCAAGGACAGTAACAGTCACTTTTGTCACTGATATATTCAAGGGCAATGAGGAAGTCCCCATATGCTGAAGTGAAGGACAGAAACACTTGCTTAGACAAAGCAAGACTTCAGCACTTTTGATAGGTGAGAAGCTTATGTGTGAGTGAAACTGTTTCAAAAAACAGTGATCAAAGATTTTCTAAATGCAACAATGCAGCACTCCAAGCAAGAAACTGAGCAGCTGCATTTCTTTTATGAGTCTACATTTAAGAAGTAGCTCACACAAATATAAATGGGGAACTACAGATTGGGAACATCAGCATAGAGTCCAAAGTCCAGGAACTTGATCTTTCAGAATGCCTACAGAATAATGGTAACAGTAAAACCCTCTAGCAGGTTGAAATGAAGTAAGTGTTGGCCTATTGTGATAACGTGTATACCCATACATAGCCATTGGTCTGAAAACAGAACTCTGTCTCTGGCTGACCCTTGACACTGCCTCTGTTCAATAATAAATGATAATGATATAAAAATAATAAATGATAAATGTCAATACAAAGAATGTGCAAACCTCAAGTATTATGATCAAGTCTTCCACACTAGGATTTGGAAAACTGGAAGCCTTGCTGCTTCAGTCAAAATTTGGGTATATAAAGGAATTCAGTCATGAAGAGTCCTATTATAACTATTCTTCCAGTAATTCTAAAGAATCTGAGCAATCTGAGCAAGTGTTTGCTTCCATTCTGTGCATCTGGTAACTCTTAGAGCTCCTAACCAAACCTGGGTCAGCAGTAATACCACAGCAACATCCTACTGTGTTTAGAATGTACACCCAGCTGTGTTTGTAATTTTTAGGGTTGAAATGCAAGCTGCAGCATCTCAAGGAATAACAAGGGAAAAAAACAATGCAGCAAGCCAGCATTCATCATGTGTTCTTTCTGTTGCCTCACAGAGATTTCATTTTATGTTTCAGTGAAAACTTTTGTGTCTGAATAAAAATTCAATCAGCTATTTGAACAGTAAATGCAAGATGGCTAGCACAATAGGAATGAGGCTAAGAAAAGGGTGGAGCAATTCCTGAAAGCTCAACTGAAAATTTGCATATTGAATACTATTCAGAATGTACCATGTTACAAGTTGTTTCTGAAGCCTCCAACTGGTAAAT
Source organism: Nettapus auritus (assembly GCA_011076525.1). Lineage (NCBI taxonomy): Eukaryota > Metazoa > Chordata > Aves > Anseriformes > Anatidae > Nettapus > Nettapus auritus. Next base: position 48,073,827 of record CM021766.1, read on the forward strand.
ATCATATTTACTTTGCTTTAAGATATAAGGCTTAATTCGCAGTTGGTATTTATGCTCCTTTCAAAGCTGTGAGCAAGTGCACATTGCTGTATTGTCCCATACCAAAGGCCCATCTAGCTCAGTACCCTGTTTCCAGTGCGGGTATGGAATGAATTACTAGGCATGTTTAGGAATGATGTAAGCATTCAGCAATGGTTCCTGAAACTATTTTCCCAATTTCCAGCAAGTTATTTCTCAGAAACCTCCTAAATCAGAATACATATCTTAGTGCTGTATTTCTGTATTTAGATGTGTGTATGAAGTGGGGAGGGAGATGTCATTCAGCAGGTAGGAAGGAGGCTTCTTCCCCTTTAAAGGCAGAATTGATAGTCCCTTGTCCCTCATGTTTTGGCTAGTTGTCTCAGGTATCATCATCAGCAAAACTGAAGTAGCACAGATCTCACTGGACAATCCTGTCTGAGACACTGGACAAGTAGCTGCAAGTGTTGCCATAGTCAAGCTTCTTCTGTAGGCTGTAATCTTTGAAGGTTAGCACACTGGTTGTGGATTTATAGCTTCAATCTTAAAGAGGGGATACATACATTTTCATTCTTTTTGTGAAATCATATTCAAGCTTAGGAACCTAAAGCTGGGCTGTGAAAACCATGTGGAAATGAAGACCATGGACCTGTGCAAATGAATGGTTTACAGTTAGTTCTCCAAAACTGGAAAGATGTTTGGAGCAGACTAGAACTGGAAACACTATGTCTGGGACTTTGCTTGTTGAGGCAGTAGCATTTTTTTTTATTATTTATTTATTTATTTTTACACTATATGTTTAATATTTAGTAAGCAGGCATCTGTTTACTATTAGAGTTTTTTTTTTTTTATATATATATATATATATATTTTTGTAATATACCATTAACGTGCAATCTAGCAAGTGGTTAGGACCCAAAAGACTCCCTGTCCTGGTAAGCTGTGGAAAATGTAGGAGTCAGGGCTGTGTTCTCTGAAGTGCTGGCAGCTCTGTCAGGCTGCCAACAAGTGTATTCTATCCTTTTGTTGTGCAGTATTAAAACTCTTCTGGAAAGGACATAGCAATGACTTGTCATGGCAAGGGCATATGGGGTACACAGAAGAGGCATGCTCAAGTGCGTCCATGCATTACAGATAAATGAATCCTTTAGCTTATTTTAGCTCAGAAGAAGAATGAAGGCCATTCCTGGTTGCATGCTCAGAGCTACTTTGAGTCTGGACCTGCATTTGTGAATATGTTTAGTGAATGTGGATGCATGGAAGCATGGGTTTGAACACCAGACTTGTTCTGTTCTCGAAGTGTAGATTTTTTCTTAATACGCAACAATAACATATTAAATAACAAAATTAACATCTATCACAGGTAATTTGTTACCAAATTTATCTGACTTTGTATAAGAAAAGTTTTGTTTTAGGCTTTATTTACTTTTTTATTTTTTTATTTAACTAATTTATTTCTTTTAATGTGTTTTAATAATCAGTGGACACAGAAGGCCCAACAGTTTGGAGAAGCAAGCCTTGCATTTTGGGAAGTTGGCAGACCTACTCTGGTTGTCTAGAATGCTGGCATGTTTCAGGGGGAATTTGAATGGGAGAAAATGTAATACATCAAGTGGAGAGAGAAGAGTGCACTTGGTTTGACCCAACTGTTAACTGTTCTTGTCCCATGCTCTCATACTGTAACTGGAAATAAATTTGACTTTTTTACCAAACACCTGAGAAAACTTTATCATTGAAATGTATGGTTTGCAGGATTATAAAAATGTAGAAACAAAGATACCCAGAAAAATACAAAAAACAAAAACAAAAACAAAGAAAAAAAGAAAACAAAACAATCAACCAAACAAAAAACACCTAGAGAAATGAATAAAAGCTGATGTGTATATTGTAAACTGTGTTATAAAAGCTCCCTAACATAGGTCTCATAATGTTATCTACCATGTGGAGCTGTTTAAATCAGAAATATTACATGTTTTACCTGAGAACTATGGAAAAGTGTATATCTCTGTATGAAAAATTAAATCTCAGATCTCAGGGACCATCTTTCAAGATCAATGAAGATCCATTTACTTTTATGTAAAGGTAATCAGCTGCAAGATTTCTTTCCTTCTTTTTTTTTTTTTTTTTTTTCCTTTTTTTTTTTTTTTTTTTCTTCCTTTTAATACTTTACTGCAGGTTTAATTGCAGCAATATTTCAATGCCAAAGAGAGTAATTTGCAGCTTGAATACAGCATTAGATCTGCAATACTCAACATTTTAAAACCTCAGTATAAAAATGAGCATTTGGTACTAGTACCACAAGAATTCTCATTTCCTGTTCAACCTTCAAAGAAATTGAAGTTAAATGTCTATATTAACGTTTATAAAATTTTAGGAGTGATTCCCTTATTACATAATTAGCTTAAGCACTCTGCATATCTGCCGATTAGAGACATTACTCAGAGCCTGCCCTGGAACAGCTGCATTCCTAGACAGAAAAAGATACTAATGTGGCCCTGGGGGAGAGCTCTCAATTTTGACAAAATAAAACATTCTTGGAATAGAGTTATTACAATTCATAATTGTTCACTTTAGGGGAAAAAAAAAAAAAAAAAAAAAAAAAAAAAACAGTAAAAATTGTATCTTGTAAATAATAATAATAAAAGATTTCTAATAGCTTTAAATTCATATTTCAAAATATTCTGCAGTTGAGGATGTAGTTTGCTGGGGCGGGGTGGTTCTCCGTGTTGAGTATAATGAGGGAGTACAAAGAGGAACTCTGACTGCATACAGCTCCCCAAATCTGATCAGATAGTGGTAATAAGGGTAATGAAAATAGGGATAAGTATTAGAATCTAGGACTGTGATTCAGCTGATTAAGGATGAGCATAAATTACAGTGATTTAGAAGTAGCAAAGCATGTGAGAAGCTGCATTTGTGACACCAAGCTATGGGATTCATCAAAAGAAACATGGAAAAAGGGATATGAGGCAGAAATTCAACTTTAGAGTTATCACACCAAATTATGACTCCTAAGCAGGTATGTTCAGCAGATGCTACACTGTTTTAAAAAATCTCTTAATAACCACAAACTGGTGTTGCATCTTCTTCAGAAGTGTGACAGAGAGAACTAAGGTGATGTCTAGACTGTTTAGATCAGGTGGGTTAAAGTTGAAACCAATGTACCCTGTTGCACAGAGTAACTCATCCTGGAAGACTGGAAAAATGGTGGCCTCTTCATCAGTGAAACTGTGGATAGTTCTGGATTATTTCTAACTCCTGGCAAAAAAACAAACAAACAAAAAACACAAGAACAACAACAACCAAAAGAAAAAAAGAAAACAAACAAACAAACAAACAAACCAACAACCTAAAAAAAAACAAAGAACCCAAACCCTTAAACTCTTCACATTTAATTGAAAGAGACCTAAAATTTTATTCCAGAGGGCCAAATGTCTGTTTTGCAACTTCAAACTCTCTTGAGAAGAAGCAAGATAGCTGTAGCTCTCACTACAATTTTAAATAGATCTGAATATCTCTGTCCCATCTGGGTGACCTTTAACAAAGCAATTATCATTCCTGTTTGTGAGAACAGTGCTCCTATTTTGTGCCTACATTTCAATACGATAAAAACTATGGAGAAACCTTATAAAATTTTCTGAATTTATATTTCTTAGTCGGATGAAAAATACTCTTCTGAATCTATCAAGCTTGCGTACTCTTTGAAGTGGTGTCAAGTGATTAGCATAATGCCAAAGTTTAAAGAATAAAAACAATGCAGTTCACTTCAAAACAGGACTGCTCTGTCATTCTAAGGCATTGCAGACTACAGTCATAATGCTAAGTTAGACATATCACATGCTGTAGGTGCATAACTTCATCAGTTTTCTCCAGGGACTATGTACAGAGATGAACTAAAGAAGCTGTGGAAAACAGGTGATCTGAATTGCTCATTTCTCTTTTGACTCCAAGTACTACAAGAAGTATTTAGATGATCTGAAAACAGCCCGGTCTGCAATCTTCAACTCTAGCATTTGTTTTAAAACTTCTTTACCCCTCCATCTGGGAAATTTAGACACTTGGGGTTTTGATATAGATCTGTCTTAAAGTCTTTAAAAAGTCTTTTGTTTGTATTCATACAGTACTAATAAACTATTAAATAATTATTAAAATACAGAATATAGCATCAATTATTGTGGCTTGAGAAAGAAGAAAAAAACATATATGTATATATTATATTTATTATATAAATTTATTATATTTATTATATATATTTCAAACCTCCCCTGACACTGCAGCTTTCTAAGCTTTTTTTTTTTTTTTTTTTTTTTTTTTTTTTTTTCACCGAACTTCGATGAGTTAGCATTCAGCTAATGAAGGACATAGAAGTAGGAGAGATTAAAAAAAATCCACGGAAAAATAAGGTGAAGGCAGGAGCCAGGAGCAGCTATGTAAGTATGAAGAGTGAAGTTTGCAAAAGAAAGACAACACAGAAGAGAGAACTTCATCAGAATATATGTCTGAATTTTTACACCAGAAGACACAAAAGTGATAGTATTATTTTGATGGAGTTTTTGTTAGATTTGTCCACAAAAATCCACACATATTCTTTCCCATTATTAACTAAGTGTTGCTAGGACTGATCTTCCTATCTACTTGATACATACATAAGACAAGTATATGTTTTCACAAGAAGGATATTACTAGTGGTTGTAAATGTTTTAGCACCAAGGTTCTTATATGTCCATTAATTATGATTTCAGTGGATCTCCCTAAAAGCAGTGTTGAAAATCTGTGATTTTTGGTCAGTGCATGAACTGAGGAGGGTTAAGCTAATGAAGAATAACTTGTACACTACTTAGCACGTTTAACCACAGCATGTTTCATCTTCCTTCTTTCTGACATTTAGGTTGCTGTAAGCCACGGCAATGAGAGGAGAATGCAGTAAAAGCAGTAAGTAGAAAGTAGTTTGGTCACATTTCAGGGAGAAGGTAGGAAAAGTTTTTCTGTTTTTTACTTTGTCTGGATGTGAACAAAACCAGCACATATTTTAATATGAACGCTAAATCTACTGTAGCCTTCTCTACCATCTGTGTACCATGGGCAAAATTAGATAGTAAGGAAGTCAGGAATGTCTTTACTTCCTGTCAGTATGGCCTTTTTCATGTTCATTTGATGGTGGTTTCTCCAATGTCTGTGGGATTCACTTGACCTGTGGTAGTCCTAGGAGACAATACCCAATTTAGTTGGCTGCTGGCAGCACAGTATCCATGGGCTGCTGGAGGATTTACTCAAGATCTTACCTTTCAATCTTCAAAGACTATTTTTCCCTGCCCTACCCACCAATCTTTTAGTATTTTCTTGGAAGAAAGTTAGAAATTCTAAGATAGCTCTTCCAATTGTATGTAAGCTGGACTGCATTCTTTGCGTCCTTTAGGTAGAGAGCAAGCTTTTCATTTTTCTCTTTTATATTGAGTGTAGCTTCTCTATAGAAGGCATGACCAAAGCTTCAGAAATTACAAACAGTAAAACAAACAATGAGCTTTTTAAACTGACTAGTGGCTTCTAGGAACTGTTTTCATGTAGAGAAAAAAAAAAAAAAAAAAAAAAAAAAAAGCTATAGGCCTTAGAAACACAGTGGAGGAAAGTGTTTTGTCATGCTATTTGATTGCACTAGATGGAGAGAGACTAGATTTCCAGTGGCACAACAATGGATCCCCACTCATTGAACCAATGTCTAAGAAAGGGAACTGAATTGCTGAATTGTCTAACCAGTTACAGAAACTAGGCTGGTTGCTAGAACAGGCCATTTGCTAGAGTACTGACTGTTAAGTATATGTACCTTAGATTCAAAACTTACGAAGGTACTTTGTAAAAAGTTGCCATGTAGATGGTGACAAGCAGTATGTATTTACACAGGACATTGATAATTTTGCTGCAACATTAATACAATTGTGCTTTTATACAGAAGGAATATGAGCAAGCTTTTATCTTCCAAGTAAGAGAAAATGAACAACATAAGGTATAAAGCTCTGGCTGTGATAAACTGAATTAGTGGATATTAGGGAATGTACATGGAGGACAAAGACAGACTTTACACATCATATGGTCAGCTGAATAATATAAATAATTCACAACAATCAAGAAAGTGGGTATAGTGAGATTAGATTTGGGGTAGGATTCTCAAAGCCTTCAGGAAGCTTGCTCCTTGTTGCTAATTAATTGGAATTTCCAACATCTGGCAAAAATTCTAGCAGACAGCCTTCAGGATATGATCTGTAAGATTATTAGCCCAGACCGAGTAAGCTTTGTAAATGAATGACTACGACCAGAGAATTACAATGAAAATACTGAATATTATCTAAAAAGCTAGTGGCATGCAGGAACCCTGGCAGCCTACACAGCCAATGATAAAAAGACCTTTGACAAAATAAACTTGAGGTTTCTGATATGCACATTAGGAGAGAAGTCAGATATTTTTAAGCTAGTAAGAATTTTTGTATGAGACCCTCAGAATAAATGACATTTAAAAAATTACCACTGCAAGGAAGCTTTCGGGTAGAAGATGGTGCAAGTCAGGTGGATGTCTCAGGGTTCCTTTTTTTTTTTTTTTTTTTTTTTTTTTTTTTTTTTTTTTAAATGTATTTGAACAAAGAAAAAGTTAGCTTGGATAAGTAACATGATTGCTGTTTACCAATGTGACACAATAGCCACATAAGTAGTTTACAATAGTTAACGTGTATGCATAGTTAAAAGACTATCTGTAGCAATAATATTTTCTTTGCAAAGCATGTGGGTGTTTAATTACATCTCCCCTCATCATGGTTGTCAGAAAGTTCCTGTGACTTATTTCCAGAAAAGTGTAATTTTCACTTGCATCTGCAATGCCTCCAGAAGCTTAACATCACTGACATATATGCAAGGAAAAAGAAATGTCTACACAAAAGGCCTGCTTTGGGTACTGAAATATTTCCTACTAAATAGTATCTTCAATTGGAACAACATTTTCAGGCAAAATCAAATGAAGCATATATATGGATAAATAATTTCTACAAATGTGCATTGTTTTCACTGAAGCAAGCCCAATATGTGAAATATATTCTGTGATCTGGTCTCCATGTACGTTGATACCAGTATATAAAAGTTTCTTGAATGCAATATTTTTCCCATGAGCATTTTAAAAATCTGACCAATCATTAGAAGCACGCAGCAATGGGAATGCTAATACGAGGCAATACCTGATATGTTAAAAAATAAAGAAGCCTACTTTAACCATTCCTTATTTATAATACATCAAATGGCTTCTTCAAAGTCTTCAGCCTTCTGGCAAAGAAAGATACTTAAACCATATCCTTGAAAGTCACTTGAATTACCACATACAACTTAATTTAATGGGCGATTTTTTTTTTTTTTTTTTTTTTGCGAAAACCAGTCTCTTGCCAATCTTATTTCAAAATAAAACAACCAAACAACCAAGCAACAACAACAACAACAACAAAACACACACACAAAAAAACCAAACCAAAACAATCAAAAAAAAAACAAAGACAATTTTTCCTTTAATAGGATAAGATAAATGATACAGTTAGACTGCCTGACACTATGTCGTAAGTACTACTCTGAAAATAATTTCTCTTCATGTGTAAAGTCCCTATTGTTTCTAACCTAGTCTTTCTGTGGGTACTGAAAGTTGTTCAACCTGAACTTACACCAAGGAAATAAGGATAAAATTGTTCCTCAAATGATTTACTATCACTATCACTTGCAACAAATGAGCATGACCTACCTAGGAAAGACAGGAAGAAGGAATAATGCTGTATTATTCAGCCTGTGATGACTCCTCTAGGCCTGATAACACAGGCTTGAGAAGGGGAACTGATCCTCCAGTCTGAGAGTGTACAGGAGACTATGCATAAAAGTTATATGCCTGTAAAGGTGAACACCACTCCAGCAGTAGTTATAGAAAGTATCATTACATAGCTTCATAGAGTAAGAATGACACTAAACATGGAAAAAAGTGGCAATAATGCAAAGCATTGGCAGATTCAGATTAGAAATTGGATATGAATTTTTATCTGTTAAGATGTTTAATCACTGAAACAATCTGAGAATTTTCCCTCACTTGATGGCCTTACATCAAAGCTGAGAGTGGGTTTGTTTGTTTAACTTTAGGTGTCTTCTGTGTGGATACGTGTTGCTGAACAGGTCATCAGACTTCTTTCAAATTTATTGTGGATTTGTAAATATATACAACATGTGGTTCATCCAACCTGCTTTAGGAAATTTTAAAGAAAAGTTATTAATTAATTAATTAATTAATTTATTTTTTTTAGGTAAATGCTGATAAAAATCTATTATTTTCTTCCTAGAAAACTACATCACATGTGGACACATCATATGAATCTCACTCAAGTCATGCTCAGGAGAGCAAAGGAAATCTATGAAACTTAAATGGAAGAATGCCTAGGTAAAAGCTTAAAGCCAATATTGTGCAGGAAGCTAGAGCAGATCCTTAGACAGATCTCTCTCATCTTAAAATTTCAATTCTAATAAGTAATGCCTGGCTAGGAATAAAATCAAGACCGAAATTATGTTGTAAGAAGAAGATCCTGTAGTGCTAGTTAATTTTAAAACTAGTTATCTAGTGTCTTCTCAGACGTCTAGTAATACTGGCAGTAAAGGATACATAAACCATACTGCAAAACTTAAAGTCTCCCAGAATAGCTATAGTAAATTAAAATGGAAAAGGAGCACAGATTTGATTTTTGAAAGGTACAGTGAGAAAAACAGAAGGAGCAGAACCTCAAAAAATACACATGCCAAGGTTATCACTTAAGTCTGTGTTTTTATTGCCTGTTAAGAGGTACAAAGGAAGAAAGGGAACTGTTAAAATGGAAACTGGCTTGTATATAGTATATATACGTTTGTACATTGTGCTATATAGCCCTTAGGAAGACATAGTTTCAGGTTCTCTCAAAATGACTCTGACTTCTCTTGGCTCATGAACGTTTAGGCATTATTAGGCATAGAACTTGAATGCAGAAATGACCATAAGAAGACTAGCTCTTTTCCATTCATTAGCTTTAGTCAGAGCATCGAATGCTCTGCCCCATGTTAGCTAGGTAGATGTTCAGCTCCAGTATCACTACTCTTTGCTGATATATCATATGTCTAATTTATTAAAGTTTCTCTTTTCCTGTTATTCTTTTGTTTTGGTAGCTAGACACATATTCATTATGAAAAAATAAATATGGACCATATATTTTGATTTTTTAATCGAAAACTTTCCAATGAATGAGTACATACTGGTTATATGGTTTCTATATTGCAGTGTTTCACAACACTGTTGACAAGTCACATAATTTTCAAGGTTCTTAAAAGTAGTTAAAATAATGTTCATAGTAGCAATAATTAGCAAACAGACTATATGAATAATCACAGTCATTCCCACAAAGATTTCTTGTTTTCACAGACCAATCCATTACCTGCTTCAATGAACCGTCTTGTTGTTAATTTGCAGGGCTTTCACCCCTAGGTGATGGAAATACCTGCCCTCTTCCCAGTCTCCAATTAAGTATGGTTTTCAGTAATATGTATAATTCATGAGAAAAATTTGTTTGTCAAGCATTCCAGACAGGTCACTTAAATCCTAGATCAATTGATAATGTTCACACCAACATGGCCTGGAATGAAAATAACCCTTATACTGACTTCAGTCTTTCCTTTAATCTAATGAGTTTGGCTTCGACTTTTAAAGATGCATAGGTATCATTGTTATTTTAAATAAAGATTAGTAGCAGAACTTTCAAAAAAAATACAAGTGCTATTCTGAATGCTCTACTTATAATGACTGCAACAAGTATAAAGTCACAAATGCATTCTCAATTTCCTTGCAGCAGCAATATGTGGGAAGCTGAATGGGGAAGACAATTTAGGTAGCTGTAACTCATAAGCATCAGGCTATAATCTATATGGAACAGTGAAATTATCATTCAACATATGCTGAGGGCCTAGACTGAAAATTCTATCTCCTTTGCATCTCCTGTCAGCCCAAAAACAATCTTCGTTCCTGTGCAAATCTAAATGTCATAAGCAAAATTTGAATATAAATACACACGACAAGAAGTAAAAATCAACTATTTACAACATCTCTTCTTCTAGCTAAAAGGTCTACTTTGCTATTTCCATGATTTTTGTATTCTTTTTCTTTTATGCATTTTTTTTTTTTTCTAACATGGAACAGAAAGACAACATTTCTGTTCAGCATTGGATACTTGAAGGAGAAGGAAGAAGGAGAGCACTGCCCAAAGACTGGATTTTGTATATGAATTTCTGGACCTATTGATATCAGTGGGCATTTGCCCACTGATATCCATAGAAGCAAGGCTACTGTAACTAGGGCTTGATCTGAAAGAGACAATTCATAGTATTTTGATGCCCATTAAGAAAATTCTGAATTTGGGGAAATAATACATTATAGAGAATTTTAACAACTCCCTTTCCCAGATATACATACATACTGTATTTATTTGACTTATTTTTCTGTTCATATTAAAAACCATCAGTCAGTAATCTGGATCCACTCAGTGTAAACAAGTCTAAGTACTACAATGCCCACATATAATTAAAAAACAGATATATGTAAATGTGACATTTTAGTGAACAGGTATAAATATATCAGTCTCCTACAAGCTAGAATTTACTGCTCATAAACATTATTCCCCTATTTCTCTGTACCTACTGTGCATGATGCTGCAGAAATTATGATGTTTGTTGTCACAGTTTGTAATGTACAGAACTTTATACAAATGTATGCAGAGAGATGCGATGTTTACATTAATACTTCTAATTAAATCAATTCTAAACCCTTCCCTTCCCTTCCCGTCCCTTCCCTTCCCTAGGCATTTGGCCTCCCTTAGTCACTCTACTGTAAACTGAGATGAGGCACCTGCAGAGGTTACTCCCTGTCTTCCCAGAAAAAAAAAAAAAAAAAAAAAAAAAAAAAAGAAGGCTATAAAAATAGGATGACTCATTCTCAGTAGGTGCTTATCTATTGTCTGCATGGGCAGATGAAAAAATTGATGCTGGATTTCTGGTGTTTTGCTTAAAGTTTTACAGACGGTATATTGTGCTCTGAGACATTCATTTTCTTCCTCCATCATGCTTTCTGTGTATATTTAATAAAAGTCACTTTAAGCTGGCAGATTGTTATTTTCCTCTTGCATAGAGTCTCTGCTCATGCAGGTCTGTAAATGCTACAGATTAATATGGCAGTGAGTGACTTAAACTCAGAGGTCTGAGTCACAGAGATTGTCAGATGAGATGATCTCTTCTAGTTTTGAAGTCCATCAGGCAGGAGAAATTCTCTAATACACTCCAACACGGTGTGGGTCTAGTACCTATAAAACAGTAGTGAATACATGAATGTAAGAAAATGTTCAAGTGAGGTACAGAGAGATGACTGCTTTCTTTACCTATTCCAACAAGACCTGCACAAACACATGACAAAGATGAGAGCTTGTATCTCCATGACTTCTCAGATACAAGAAAAATGTTATTGGGTTTGGCACTCATTGTTATTCGTTACTTTCAGTGGCACAAAACCAAAAAACTAACATGAGCAACCTTTAACTTCACAAACTGACCTCTGCACCACTCTCATGACTGAACTCCTATCTATCCAACTTTAACTTCATTTACCCAGTTATATGCTTTTATATGCTTATGTCTAACACAAATGTCTATCTTACCTGAGAGAGCAGCTTCCAAAATGCTGCCTTCAGTCAAGAAACTGTTTTAATAAGTTTAAGCAGCTAGTGTGTCCACAGCTGTGCCACTAAACTGGAAACTGTCTCATTGACTGCAAAAAATATTCAGTGGATTTATGCAAGGGAACATGATGGTCTGTGTGGGAAAGCCCCAAGAGGCCTGGCCTTTTGTTGCCCAAGAGAATAAGGGACACGTGGGTCATCAGCTACTGCTGGTGGAGTATTCCTCAGCACTGCCTCTTCCCAGAATCAGCAGCATCAGCAGTAGCATCAGCAGCATCAGACCTAGTGTTCACAGGGCATTTTCTCCAGTAGCTCTGTACAACCAGTACAACATCCAAGACCTACTCCTTCCTATGATTGTAGTCCTGGATCCTTATTCTCCTGATGTCAGAGCCCCATGTTACTTGTGTTGTTAAGAAACCCTGAGCAAGGTCCCCCAGAAAATCTCACCGTGAATGATAACAAGGCCAAAACAATGAATTTGATAGGAAAAATAATCAAATAGCTGGAAGAGCAAGAATATTATATGCTGATATATGAGTATGAAAATTGCAAAGAACTCATTCATGTCTGTGCTCTATATGTGAAACCTGTATTTACAGGTTAGGATGTCTGCAGGCTGGATGGAGAAGGCAGGTAGGTACCAAGGCTGGTACTTAAAAAATAAAATATTCTTCAAACATGTTCTTCATTGGTGTGAATTTGTATAGATACATTATCTTTAGTGAACTGATGGCTGCTTCTACCTGCTGGTCCTGATTTATTTGTATTTTAAATCTTATGCTGTAGTGATGGTCAAAAATGCTGAAAAAAAATAGCTTGTTTCTGGCTTGGCTTTTGAATTCCATAAACTTCTAGCTAAATTATCATTTCATTGCCAGGACCAGAGCTCATGCAGTCTCTTAAATGAGGGGGAATGTGTGGACTTAGTTACTCTGTGTTTCCTGATATCTAAACAAATCTAAACTGTCTGTATGTATATGAAAGAATCATTCCCATTATTACCAGGAAAGGTAAGCTCTTCAGGGAAGGAGCTATCTTTTCCTTCTGTTTGCCTTGTTGTCAGGCAAATTTTTTTTTTTTGTATTTTGGTTATGCCTAGAGGCTAGGTCATGGGTAACGGCCCCTCTGAGCTAGACACTATACAGAGGCCTGACAAACAAACCGTTTTTACCCTCAAAGTCTTATAGTGCTGATTTATATAACCCTCCAGTTACATAAATAACACTTCAGCTATCAAGGTGTCCTTGTTCCACTGGGATGTTGTTTATGTCAAATGTTGTATTTAATTGTTCCTGTGCTCAGACAGGCACGTGCAGTGCAAGCTGTGCAACATGGACCAATCTAGTCCCAAAATGTAGTTCCTCTTGCTCCTGCCCTCTGTGTGCTAGAAAGCTCAGAGAAAGAGTATAACTACATCTCTGCTAGCAAGTGATGAAGCACACCAGAGTGGCTCAACTGAGTGATACAGTTTGTGCTGAGTACCCAGCACCCACACCATGTGCATTGTGATGATGTTTTCTTTAGAATACGTCTGACCTGCTCTGTGAACTGAAAACTGTTTAGCGGTCGAAGTGTTCCTCATACAGTTTCTTCCAAAAGGAATCCAGCTTATGTTTCTGAGATTGCTGCACCCTAGAGAGAGGTACATGAAATTAATGGGGAGATTTGCTTCAGAAGTATACTTCTGTCTTTCATTTAAAGGCAAATTAGATGGCTTTGGAGGCTCTGCCCATATCAAAAAGCAAGAAGACCTTGACTGGAGATTGTATGGTATCCTTTCCATCCTCTTTAACCATGTTATGAGAAAAAAATAGGGAGAAAAACGGTCAGTTGCATATGACAGAAAACAACACATATTTTCTTAAATGTCTGAAATGGGGGATGCAGGAAATAATTTATTTTATTACAAGTATGCATGTGTGTTTTTTCTAGGAAGGACCGTCATTCAACAAAATGGAGAAATAGGAGGCCTGACCCATATAAGGTCCAGCTGCATTTCTGCAACAGTCATGATGTTCCACGTGATTTTACAAAGATAACTTTCATCTTTCTCATCTGAAATATGTGTGAAATAATTGTATGTCTGGTGTTAACATTGGCAGAAAAACAATGTCAATCTTCAGAGTTTAAGCTGACAATAATGTGCTCAAGTTAATTCCTAAATAGGTTTAACTGATTAGCTACACTTTTTTTCTCCCCCAGGAAATTGTATCATCTGGTACCATGACATCACTGAAGATTGTGCAATGTCATGTAAATCTGTACAAAACATAGATTTTAAACATTACTGTCTGAAATTTTAATAGTATGAAAAGAGCATAAGTATAGCTGTCTAAGTATAGCTACACAAGTAGAAGCTAGCTTTGACTACGGGAATACATTTTGACGTATTTTGGTTTTAAATGCAACATATATTTGAAATTATTTTCTTTTTCAGCTACCAGAGAAAGATATCAGTCCCAGTTGTATCAGAATCAGATGAGGACAAAATACAATTTCAAACAGGAAAGAAAAAAGATTTTTATTTATTTATTTATTTATTTTTCCATAGAAACACTCAACATGTCCTCACTTGGAGCCATAAGTTCTAAAAAAACCAAGCAAATTAGAAAGCCCAAACCCATTTAAAATACCTCACACTAAATTGAAAGATCCTGTAATCTTTCAAGGTCTTAGCCATGTTTTGGTCAAATGTGAGACCACCTCTCTTGCCAGTATTTTTCTGAGAGAAGGACAAATGTAAATGAACTTGGGAGACTAGACTGAACATATATCAGGTTGAGATTTTGCCTTATACTTGTATGAGGAACAAGTTGGATTAGGTTTCAGCTACAGCCCCACTTTATTTGGAGAGATGTAGGTTAAAAACAAGCAGGTAGCAAACTGACTGTTGTGGAAAGATGAGATACAAAACTGTCCACAAAAAAAAAAAAAAAAAAAAAAAAAAAAAAAAAAAAAAAAAAATCCCTATTTTTATCTCATTTTTCAAACATTTGACCTTTTAGTATTCCAAAAGATCATTAGCAACCACTAATGGGTTAGATACCAGATACCCCACAAAGCAGTATAGTGTCTGTTTGAACTCTTTATTTGAAATACTGTATTCTATGACCAGGCAGGTCCTTGGAGGGCCATCAGGAATCTGAAAGACTCCTACATTGCCCAGTTAAGAGCCACCTGGAGTTATAAATAAGACATACACATTGAATGATTATATGCTTTCTTTCTAGTTAATTGTGCAAGGTCAGCTATACTCCTGAGAACTTTTTAAATATAAAATGATATTAGTTTTGACACATGATATTAGCTTTGACTCTATCTGTTACTTTAACAGGAAATAAAAATGTCAAAAGGGTCCAGATATCCCACTCATCTCACTGTTTATAATTTTTTAATCTTCCTGGCTCCCTCAAAGTTTAGATCTTTCCACCATTACTCTTTGCTTGGCTAAAGGCATAAGGAAACTTTAGGTTGATATCTGGTGTCAACTTAGACATCATACGGTCTCTTGGGTGATAAGCAACCCCATGGAGAAGCCAATAGCAATAAACTGAATGCTATATCATAGAAAAACAACTGGGAAGAAAGAAAAATGAGGAAAAAAAATTAATGCTTCTAACACTATTCATTCTTTTCTACTATGTCAGCCCAGTTCTGTCTTGTGTTATTCCTCAACTGTTAAATATTTTTGGAGGTGTGGACTGTTACCATCTATCCATGATAGAGTAAGTTTCACTATACATACATTTCATGATGTTATCTCCATTACTGTGGACTGCACTGAGATCCTTGCCTGTTTTGTAAAGTAAACACATTATTATTATACTTCCTTATCTTTGTTACAAATATTAAGGACCAGTCCTATTTATGTCAAATAAAATTGTCCAGCTTTGTTAATTTAATTTTTCTTGTCCTTGTGTGGTCATGTTCAAGGGCAAATATTTGGCCTATATATTGAGTGGAATAAAGGGGTAGTGGGGTGGAACACAGCTAAGTAAAAGTCCTTTATGAACTTATTTTCATTGGGTATATCATATCCTGACACAGAAAGTTACACATTAACCAGGCTTGTGACTACATGCTACTTTATTTATTTATTTATTTTTTATTTGGTACTCAGTATAGCCAGAGGCTTTTTCTATGTATTAATAAACATTACATTTTCCGTTGTTCCTGGCCTTAAGATATCACAGGTCAAACTGGAGTCTCATGGATTCCACTGCAAAACAAGACCAAACAAAAATACTACATTGCATCAGGAAGTGATGTCACTAGTTGGAGTTTGGCTTCCAAACTTCAGTGTTTTACTCAACTTACAAAGCTGCTTTCCTGTGCAAACCCTTGTGGGAATCACTGAGGACAAACATCTCATGATCTTACTGACTATCAATGCATCATTCTTTGACACACTATTAACAATCTGTTGACCTATGTAAAAATTGGAGTTTCAGGGAAAAAGAAAGTGTCCCATGTCTGTTTATTGATAAAATGCTCACACTGCATAGATACAAGAATATATTGGAGTAAGCTGCTTGTAGTTAACACATTCAAGATCCTACTTATTGTCAATATTTGACCTAAAACCAATGATTCATGTTCCAAAGAAAACGCTGCTTTTATATTTCTCCATTAGCCTTGTCTCTCACCAAAGAATCAAGCCATTCCCCCAACCACTGGTCTACATCTGGGTGACGTGAGAGATAATTGCAGGACGCTCGCTTACAATCCTGATAAACTATGGTTTCCCTTGCTCTGCAGCCCTTTGAAGTTGCAGACAGTTTCATAATTGATAATCTAATCTCTTCTCTTCCCAGCCTTTTTTTTTTTTTTTTTTTTTTTTTTTTTTTTTTTTTTTCCAAGGCTACTCTGAAACAGCAAGAAGGGGAAATATTACAGCATAAGTATTGATTGCTGCATGCAGAGGTCACTGTGTGGGGATTACACTTTTATCAAAATGTTCTTGCGAAAGGTGAAGTTTTGGCAAGATTGTAATAATAACTACAGAGTGCTGGTTAAATACAAGTGGTAGAGGGAAGAAAATGATTTTTTATTCTTAGTACCTCAAGGCTATACACAGCAATTACTACTGCGGAGGCAATAAAGAAGTTGTTAATTACAGGTTTTATACCCTTGTAGCCCAAAGTAGGAATGACAGGACTAAAGGTTACAAGGAGTACTGAAGAAAGAAAGGACAGAAGATTTGCTGGAGACTTTTCTCTCTCCATGTCTTATTTCATATGCAGTGAAATAAGTTACTTAAGTTACAGTGGGATAAGTTGTGACAGAGTGGCAATTTAAATTTGATCAGGATAAACACTTGAAATCTTACTTAACATATGGTTTACTTTATTTGCCTTTCTATTTTTGCTGTGATACAGGATTACCTAAAATTCCACATTGGCTGCTATCATCACTTTGAACAAAACCATTTCATGAAGAAAACTTTTTCATGAGGGCAACATGAAAGATTTTACTGTGAAAGATGTTACTGTATACTAGCTCTAAATATGTTTTGCAGTTATTTTAGTGCATGACATACTGGACAGTGGTTTTGTCAAGGACTGTTTCCAGAAATATAGGAGAAGTGGTAAGTATTATAATTTACAGTATTATTATTAGGTATTATAATATAGAATATACTTAAAAGTATATAAATATATATATTATATTTTACAAGAATAATATGAAAATGCACAGATGGTAAATATCTTTGTGTTTAGCAGAGGCAACTTTTTTGAAAATGAGAAAAGTTTCCATTCTGTTCCATTGGACGAACTTATCCTTTGTGGTAAGTGATATTCATGAGAATTTGTAGTACTGTACAATATGTTAACTAGGGACATGTAATTTTCTGAATGCCGACAGGGATAAATATATGCGTCTGCACACACACAAAACTCACTCATACTTAATGAGATCAAAATTAAAGTTTTCTGAAACAAGGCTGATTTATTAAAACTTAACAGACCTACAAAAATATGAACACTAATATACATGGCTCATAAAGTGCTTTCAGACCACATCTTTAAAGGAGCACTAAAAGCACTAATTTCTCACCAGGCTAAACCCTCAACTGTGCCAGACAAGAAGTGGGATACCTAGTGAGTCAAAGGTACAGGTGGCTCTAGGAACATATCCTTCCTCTCTTGTCTTTTCTTCCCTGATGATACACCATTGCAAACCAGAGCTCTTTAAGACAAACTGTATTTCCAGATTGCTGGCAGGCAACATACTCTGACCTTATCTGTTCTCACCCCGCAGGCCTTTAAAGTAGAGAACAGGGTAAGAACGGCTGCTGCAGAGCCATCTACACTGATTATACACCTTGTGAGGATTCATCCATTCTACTACACTCAGCTTTTTGTTTTTGGTAAAAGTGGGCTTAGGCTATGGTTTATTTGAAAAAAAAATAAAAATCAATCAATAAAGTTGAATTTGACAAGGAATAGGCTTTATAAGCCAGGTAAAATTGGATGTAATTGGGAAATACTGTGGTACTCCAGCATTCTTATTTTTAATTCCTCTTTTTGCTCTCTCTTCTCTCTGATCTTTTAGAGGTATGTTAGTGGCTTACCTGGAGCTATTTAGATAATGCAACCATTATTGTTGCTCCTTCTACTCCACCATCTCCTCCTCTGATCAGAATAATTGTTATCACTAGCTGTAAAAAGATCCTGATTTCCAGTGGGTAATATCTCTTCACTCATTCCTCATCCATCTACTTATTTTGGTTGTGCTCATTCTAATAATTTCTACGCAATTAAATAGGCTACCAGACATATGAGTTTCTAGAGATTTTCACAAGAAAATCAAATGTCTAGTAAAAGAAGAATTTGGTGGCTTGTCCTACTATTTGGGAACATCTGGACGTCTGCAAATTAAATATTTGGGCACTGTGCATACATAGATGATTTGTGCAGATCATCTGCCTTGATATTAGAGTGTCCTGGAGCTCTCTGGCCCACTGCCTGTGCACTTAAAATTTAGTCTGCAAGAGCATTGCAGATCTGAGATGGCCCAGATCTCTGATCCACTGCACAAGAACTCTCTGGCTCCCCTACTATATTTCTGCCCACAAAGTTCCGATCGTACATACAAATCTTTAGTATTATTATTTTTATGATTTTTCTGCTATGACATCATCTTATTTTTCTCTTTCTTATTCCTACTCTTCGTGCTTCCATGTAGTTCTTAGGGCTCTCTTTCATTCCCTCATATTTTTCCTTCTTCCAACTGCATGTATTGGGGGACTGATCTCATCCTAGTTCAATGGAATGAGACTCCTTAGCACAGTAAACCTCTGATATTATGTACAAAACTGAGTGATAAACAGAAAAAAAGCACTTAGAATAGAGGAAAAAATTTCACTTCAAGCTGGGTATGCAATATCAAATTGTTTTGATTCTGAGAACATCCCCCTCTTGAATTTTCTTGTTCACATTATCTTGTACTGTTTGTCTTTCTCTTGGTTTCCCTTTTCCCTCTGTCCAGATTCTTTGCTGTCCACATTTCCACCCCCTACCCTATTCTCCTGTTCTATTTTTTCCTGTTCTGTTCCAGATCATAGACATAGTTTGAATTGTCTCAAGGATAGCAACAAAAGCAACCAAATGTATGCTTACTGATTGACCCTGATTAGCCATTCTGAAGAAAACACATGGCTTCTTTGTCTTTTATCTCTGAGATAGGAATTGCTATGGAAAATTATTAACTACTACTGTGGTCCATGTCAGTGTCAGGCAAGAAAGCATGTAATAGCTTTACATAGATAAAAACTTCCAATGTCCCTATTTTTCTATTGTTTTGTTTCTGGCCAGAACTCTCTCACATTTTTTTTAGGAATTCTTTAGAGCAACGATGTTACAACATAGCTTTCCCCATGACTGAGTATTTATGTTTACTTATTTTAAAGATGTAACCTTTAAGAAGATGATGGGTGACAAGGGGGTGGGGTGAAGCAAATGCTGTACATTGTCCTTTAAAGTGCCAAACACATGCTGAATGAAAGGCAGAAAGGGGTAGCTTATTTTTTTCTTCCACCTCTAGAGAACTTTTGGGTAAGTTCATGGTACTAAGGGCTTTTCTTCTTAATTTCATATGTGCATTGATCCTTTGCATGATTTATGTCTTTTATTTTGCAGAATAAAAGCTTTCTTTACTGGTTTGTTTGTTTTCTCTAGCAGTGTTTTTATGTGTATTCATAACATTTTTTTTTTCTAATGGGAGCTGTTTCTTCTGTGACATCTGCTCTCTCTGACTGGACATAGCCTTTCTTTTATGCAAGTTCAGGAAAATATCTCAGTGATGAGGAGAAGTGCTTTTAAATTTTTCTCTTTTTATGATTTTTTTTAAAGCATTATTTATTTATTTATTTATTTATTTATTTATTTTCCACCGTGTATTTTGGTAACATCTTCAGCAGATTTTTTTGTCCTGTGCAGATGTTGATTTTCTGCTAGGCTGAGATCTAGACACCTCTTTCAAGTTAAAAACTACAGCCAAGTTCTACACTTATTCTCTGGCGCCTGTAAGTGAATGACATTAAGATCTGTTAACACTGATTAACCTGAATTGTTGATCCCTGTGACAGAAAAGTATAAACATTGTTAGCTTTGTGTCTATATCTGAATGAAGGATTAAAAAATAAATAAATAATTTTTTTATGTGTGCAAAACACAACATTCAGCCATAACATAATGTACATGACATGTAGAATTATATACATGCATTGAATTTACATTAAATATTTGCAGTTCAGTCTTTATGTAGAAGAAGGTAAAATAATATGAGAGGTCTAGACTGAATTCATAAAACAGATTTCATAGTTCAGCCTCTCACCCTGTCCATCCTTTTGTGTCTAGGTACTACAGATTTTATGGTATGTAGGATCTGAGACTTGAGAAAGTGTCTTACTGAAATGATCAGAAAATATAAGTAATGGAAACACTTCAGCTTTCCATCACATCACTTCTTAAAAGAGTTCATATGTATCAGCCTGTTGCTCCTTCAGGTGTCACAGATGGCATTTTACATTCATTGACTGATTTGATTATGTGTGCTAGATTTTTGGCTTATTTAACTGTACAGTTGCAAGAACAATTACTTATTTGCTTATAGAAATATAAGACAGCCATTCACAAACACTGCTACACTTTGCATCTGTAACTGAAATAAATCCATGGCGAAAAAGACTGGGTATTTTTTAATCTAGTGTATGTGCATCTATATGATATGAGTATTCCGTATGTCCAACAGAAATGAGAATGTTTGTGAATTTGCCTAGCAGATCAGTTTCCTTTCAGATCATTTTCCTGTATCACTTACTACTTTGCTGTGTGTCTTTCGTCTGTGTTTGTGCTGGAGACAACAGCACAAACTGTTTTATTTTTATTTTTTCTGACATTAAATTGATACACATGACTATGGAGATTTTTATTATTATGGATAAGATTGTTTATTTCCTGGGAAATTCCTGTTATGTTCTTCAGAATCTATAGTGGTAGCAGATACAAGATGATGGAAAAAGAGAATTTTGCCCTTATTGTATAAGTAGACAAATGAGATTTATACAAGTTTTAAATTAAGAGAAATCAAGAATTTGTCAATAGTTGATTCATAACTCATTATAAGATTGTTGTTTTTTAAAAATAAAAAGAAATTGAGACTTTAGATGTCAATTGTGTATTTCTGCTGTGGGTGACCTAGGCCATCTAGTCACAAGATATTCATGGTAATGCTTCCTGCAGCAGTCAGTAGAAAAATGTATCTAGGAAGAGAGTTTTGTATTTCACTCATATCTTTTTTCTATATTCCATGTAGCAACATGGTAAGGTTCTTCTCTTTTTGTGCATTTTCTTCACACTGCCTTCATTCTTTCACCCTTCCAGTTGCCTTCTTTCTCACACCTGACTTTTGTTTCCTTCATTCATGAAAGTCCATAGGGAAAGGAGATTAATTAGCCTGAGTATCTGTATTTTGATGTGTAACAAGGAGCTTGGATGTCTGTGGATGGTGTGAGAAACACAGAAAAACTGCTGCTTTAAGAGTGACTTCCCTTCAGCAGAGCAAGCAGAAAATGCTCTGTCGGGAATAAGCTCAGGCTGTCTGTCTGTCCTAAGCTATTACTTTAATATTAAATTATTTTAGTTTATCTTGCGTCTTAAATGAGTAGGTAGAATTTATGTCATTTAATATCCAAGATATTTGTAGGAATGACTTAAATATAGAGGACACATACTGCAAAAAAAAAAATTGCATTTCATTTATTAGCTATACTACAAATCAGTTATGGGTAACAAAGACGTAATAAGAAGGGTTTTTTTTTTTTTTTTTTTTTTTTTTTTTTTTTTTTGTACTTCTGTCATTAAGGTAAACCTTAAAATAGGCCTGTATAAAACACATATAATAATCATTTATTAGCCATACAGTGATAAACTGGAGCCATTCAGAAACACTCAACTGCCACTTATAAAAAGGATATTCTGAAGATTATGAATAGACTGTGTATTTAAAATTGCAAGTTATTAGTGGATAGATGAAATAGATCTGCTTACACTATTTTCACTGAGGTTATTCTTAAATACACTGTGTGCTGCCTACAGGGAGGGTACTCTCTTGTATTTTGTAGGCTTGGAAACATTAATTTCCAAGAGGATTGCAAAAGGAGTTTTTGTAATTCACTTTTCTTTCTCATACTGACCAGCATGGATTCACAAGTGATTGTTAAATGCGATAAATTTGTAAGCTATGTTCCAAGTCAATCAAGTAGCTACATGAAAGTTACCAAACAGTTTATGCCCTGGGTACAGTTTTACCAGCTGTGAACACACTAACAAGTTGTTAAATGATGGAAAAGCAACAAAACAAGTTGTGTTGTTTGCTATAAAAAAAATGCAGCCTATTGCCTGAGACAGGCTGGACAAAAACATATTGGGATATTAGCAATACAGAACTCCTCAGACAGATCAAAGAGGCAATTTAATATTGATGTGGGTTAGACAAAACAGCCTAGCAGAAGAAGGAAACTCTCAGGACTGATCTACACAAAAAGGTGTAACCTGCTGGTTTATAGATGAAGTTCTGAGTTCAGGAAACCCAGGTAGAGTAAGTGGGACAATACAGAGCTAGGTAAGTAAACTGAGATCTAGTAACTCAACGCAAGAATTGTGAAGGGGAAAAATGTGACATGTAGTACAATTTTAATCTTGCATATTAAACATTCCAAAATGAAAGGCTCACACAGACATAAAAGAAATTGCACTGTATGAAGTCTTCCCTTTCCAAGAAAAGCTGTGAAAGTTGGATATTCCCAGAATCAAACACAGTACCAGTTCTAGAATATGGGTGAATTATAGCTAATCAAAAGCTGTATGATAGAATAAGTACTGGCATATTTATTTTTATTATTATTATTATTTTTTTTCACTGGCATCACTTATTTTTCTGGGTCATAACTTCTTCAAAGATGAAGAGAGATGAGTCAGATGTCTCGGATGGGCTAGAGAAACTTTCATTTCTTGTTCACAGTTTGAGACCAGCCTGGCTTTTCTAAGTAACATACAAAAAAGCAAATACTGCCACACTTGCTTAAAGCAGCTGTGCAGATTTTACTGTCTGCCTTTTTATGGACAATTGTAGCCTAAATTGAACTCACTCTTGTTCTTGAAAACCTTCCTTTTCTGCATCTGCTGCACCTTTAACATGGCTATATTCAGGCCACTTCACAGTAACTCACAACACTGACTACTTTTAATTAGAAGTCAAATAAAACAATTCTGAAATCAACCAAAGGCATTAAATAAATTGCAGGCAGTTGCTTGTAATCACAGCTTAGTGAAAGAGTAACTGCGGTCTCTAAGAGGAAAGATGAATCTAATGAATAGACAGTGCACTATGAAGTAGCCCAAAAAGGAAGTATTGCTTATGGGACATCAACTCATCTTTATCTGTCAGCAATGAAAACACAACAAGGCTTGCCCTTTTGTAATGTAAACAGAAAATTATGCCTCCAACACAAACCCAAGTCATTAAAAAGGCAGCTTTTATTCCTTCTCATAATGTTCAGGAACATAAGGCAATAGCACTGATGTGGTTCCACAGCTGTTGCCAGGGAAAAGTAGGAATGTAGCCTGCCACATCTGGGGTGACATCTTTGAAGAGGCACTTAATCTGCAGTGCTGAGGTATGCTAAGCCTCTTTGCTTTTCTTTACCAGTTCTCAAGATAATACTACTCCTGGAGAGCAATGCTGATTTCAAGTCAATGGGCGAGATGAAAGAACAATTAAGGACAGTGATGCTTTATGCATTGTGGAAAATATAAAGACAGGACAATAGCATAATTCCTTGATCACTCTGGCAGAAGATTTACTTTGCCACACTTTAAAGTTGTAGGTTCCTGGCTTCTAAAACAAAAATGACAGGAATTTTTAATCACTGACTGTGTGTTTTGTGAATCGAAGGGGGACATTGAAGACTGGAAAATAAAAGATATCTGCTGCTATTACACTGATGTGTTTCTATTGGATCAAAGCCTTTTCTTCTCTGTAGCTCTTCAGAAACAATTTGATAGTATTGCTAGGCAGACATTACACAAAGCAAGACATCAGGTAAAGAAACACAAGAGAAGCTTTAATAAGTAAGAATGCCTTTATAGCACTATTCCCATTTCCCAATAATTGAAAAACTCAGAAGCTAGTCATTTTTGGTGGCTGCACAAGAAACGAGAAAGGAAAAGAGAAAGGAAAAAAAATAAAGAATGGAATTTAGATATTGCAAAGTAAAACTAGCCCCTACACTTTAAATAAATAAATAAATAAATATTTAGTATTGAAAATAGTAACTTTTATTTCACCTTGAATAGTGAAATGACTTTTTTTTTTTTTTTTTTTTTTTTTTTTTTTTGTGTTTTAGGAACTTTTACATCTGTGTTTACAATACCTGGATATTGCTATCTATTATGAATTTAAGTTTATCACAGATCACAGAATGGTTGCAGCTTGAAGGGCCCTTTTGGAGTTCATCTATTCCAACTCCCCTGCTCAAGCAAGACATATGTGTATATATATATATGTATACATATATAGGTGTTTATGCATATGTTCCTGCACACAAACACATACACACAGCTTAGACTTTTTTATCTGGTACAAAATTTTGCCCTACTCATGTATGTCTTTAGTCCTAACTGAGTGTGTACTGCATAAAGTACCACTGGGGGAATACATAGGTCAGTTAAAAATAAAAAAAAAAATAATAAAAAAAAAATAATAATCAATACTGCTTTACTAAACTGAAATTTATTGCTCAGGGGCCAATTGTACATTATAGGAATTACAGAACTTTATACGTTTCTAAAGCAAGTGCTAGGAATACTCTTCAAACACTGAACTATTGGTATACAATAAGGTTAAATGTTGCTGTTTGTACTCAGGATGTAAAAGCAATTTTGGTTTTGTGACAAAGATTTGACCCAGGAACTTTTCAGAGTGCACTAAAGTAGAAAAATATCTGTCTACTCTAGTACTATTTAGTGACAGACAAACTTTCAAGGACTTGGGGGACTGTATGCTTATATAAAATATGTTTGTTCCAAGTTTGCAGCATTGGAATTGTGAAATATCTATTGATGTTAGGATTTCACTAAATGGAACAAATTGCATTCCTCGTGATTTCCAGTATTCCTGACAAAATCAGAAACAGCAAAGATGTGGTCAAAGAATCATAAAGCCAAGCCAAACCAAATTCTACAGAAAAAAATCATGCTTATGGGAGTTATATAAAAAGGGTAGGTGGTAGACCTTTATGTGGAAATTCTTTTACCTGACCATCTTGAGATTCTGTAGATTTCAAAAAGAGCTCTGCTTCAGTGATGGCTAATGACACAGGTCTAACAAGTTAGGATACTTGAGAAAAATGGGAGAATGAGCATGACCTTGTTCCTACACTTTGTGTCTCCTACATCACAGAGCTGGAGGCCTTTGATGTGTTTGTCTGTGGGTAAGGTAAAAAATGTCTTCTTTTCCACATTGCTAAAAACTAGCAGAGCATTTTGTTGGTCTATTTTGTTGCTTATGTGGATAGTTGGGAGAAGTAAAAAGACCCTAAAGTGCCATGCATGTGATATGTAAAACACGGTGGTGGCTGGGTGAAAGGAACATCAGAGCAGGGGTAGGCAGGAACTGGGAAAGGCTTCTTCAGAAAATGAAACAGCTTTTGGTTCTGGACAAGTCATATCTGAGTGCTGGTCCCAGCTTGTCTGTGGTAGCTTCTGTGCATATGGAACTCTGCCACTTTAAAAATCTATTTACAGGTGTTGTGTCTGTATGGGCAAATTATTTTCTGTAATTACCCATATTATTTTAAATAAAAATATCCCAGAATTCTCTCAGATGATAACACAGTAGAATGACTGAGCCATAAAACGTAGCATCTCACTCCCCAGAAGCGGCCATTGAGGTGAAGTGAGCTAAAGCTGCTCCAGCTACAGCAGGTAGCTCAGCACACTCAGTTGCCTGAAGTGTAGATGTATGGACAGGTATCAGTTCTCTCCCCCTTTAAACTGATGTCTGTATATTTTTGTCTAGTGTAAACCTGGTATGTCACTAATGGAAACATACATATACATGTATATGAAGCCAGTTCCTAGTCATTCTAACTTTAATGTCTAAATACAGTATTTTTTGGTAGCTGGGTAAACTAGTGTCTTTGAGCATTACCTGAAATTCAAGACCATGAATTCCAATCAAATATAAACCCTTTGCACTCTGTGGAGAAAACAACTTCAACAGTTGAAATGTGTAACACAAAGATATTTGTCTGTTATGCAGTTTGCAGTGTAGTATGAAAATACCCTAACAAACAATAAATAAGCTGCTGTTGGGACTAGGAGGGAAGAACTAAGCAGATCTATGAGAGCCAAGGCTCACAGCTGAAAGATTATGTGATCCAAGGTGGTTTGTTTAAAGCTAGATTTGCTATCTCCACACTCAACTACAAAAAGCTAAGGAGATTTCACTTCACACAGTTTAGATGACCATCGTATGTATATTATTTTAGTTAAATTTTTAGAGCACTCTTTTGATTAGAAATAGATTTAAGAAATCTTTTGCTCATTACTCTCTTAAATTTCTATATTTAAATGAGATAATTCTTCCCCTTTCCTCTCCTTTGACTGTAAGAGGGAGTAGAGTCCTAGCTTTGATATATATATCTACATGTTACAGTCTAATGCAGGGGAGACAAATTCCCATATTTACCTTTTCAGACAGATAGAAAAGAAAAAAACATTAATTTCTCTCAGCATGAACTAATTCTGAATCCTAAGTGAAGTAATGTAATCAGAAGCCCAAATTCACATGCAACAGAAATGAATGCAGAGTGGTTGGTTGTTGCGCCTTTGTCTCCCTCTGATGTCTGGACCACAGGAACCTTCAAGGGTGTGTCTTATCTTATTAATATAAAGCACATTTATATTCATATGACTCTGGTTCCACTACTGAGGAACCATAGAACAAGTAATCATTATGTTGAGAAATCACCGCTGAGAAGTCATAGAATCATTTAGGTTGGAAAAGACCTCTAACATCATCTAGTCCAACCATTAACCTAGCACTGCCAAGTCCACCATTAAACCACATCAATAAGCTCTACATCTACATGTTTTTTGAATACCTCGAGGGATGGTGTGACAACTACTTCCCTGGGAAACCTGTTCCAACACTAGAAGGGAATATTCCTTAATCAATAAACCTTGTCATCCTCCAATGACAAGGCTTAAAAAGCCAAATCTTATTTACAAATGTTCTAAAGAAGACCATTAACTGTTAACAAGTTGGAAAGAAGGACGCTCTCTTCTCCAAAAACCTGGCTCATATTTCTGTCAGCAAAAAATAAGGCATTGTGAGCTATTTGTTTTTAAAAAATTAAACTGTAAACTGCAGACTAACAAATCTTGAAGTGAAATGAGGGTCTAATGCAGACATACGTCAGGAAGAAAGACTTGCCCAACACAATAAAAACAGAGAGATACTTTAATGTAAATCAATACCCAGAAACTATTGAAAACAGTTAGAAAAAGTTCAGATACCTATAGTGTGCAGATTTGTCTCTCTTAGAGTGTACTTCCTCTATTTCGGTCAGCTTGTTTAAACTCCTTTCTAATCTCACAGCTAGCGAATCTGCCAGTTCTACTAAAGGACCTATATCTTTGTTCAGCATTTGATTTTACAGTACTTGCATTAGGTAGCATAAGAGAAAGAGTTTGGCCTTGTGTCTGTTAAGAAAGAAGATACGCTTTTGCCTTGAAACTGAATCTCTGGGTTCCCCTTTCCAGAAGTTTGTGTGGTGGCCACTTGGGGTTTTCAGTAATTGGCTCAGTACCAATGCTAATGCTCAGTATCAATGCAGGAGCAAAAGTGGGTCTGGACTCACTTTTGTGACAGGGGTTGAAAATGACAAGGACTGATACAAGTGCATCTGGTCTGTGTTATACAAAAATTAGTAAAAACACTTCCAAAAATACTCACAGTAACATACTGTATGTTTTGTGCTGGAGCCTCTTGAGTGTTGGTAAGATCTAGATTTTTCAGAAAAAAATAGAAATAACTTTGATTAACTCTATGGTTTTGTTACTGGTACTCCTTGCTTCTGACCCCTGACAATATGGTTAACATAACCAACAACATCTATAACATGTAAGTGGACTGTTAGTGTATACCCCTACTTCCTTCTCTCTCACCCCTACCTGGCCCCAAGGTGTTGGAACATCCATTGACAGGGTGGTTAAACCCATCAGTGCTATCAATAGCCATATGCTGGTTTGTCAGGAGATGGTGACATTCATCATGGAACAGGGAAATGTAACAGCATGGAGATCATTTTTTTTTGTAAATCAAGCATCAGCAAGTCCTAAGTGGGATTTAGGCTTTAACTGCTGCTGGATGGTAAAATATGTGATCCATGTGGCCATGCAAAACATGTGGCCAGGGATGCCTCCACCATCATCTTTTCCTCTGAGGACTGAGCAAGTGACTCGTGTTCTTTTACGTAAAACCTGAATCTAGGTTATGTTTATATCACATATTGATTGTTAAGAATTTGACCTGATCTGCAGAGTCAGTCCATCCATGTGACTGAAAAGCCTGAGTGAAAATGAAGATTCTAGAAATTCCTTGCAAATATAACCTATGCTAAGTGCTAGAAATTGACACTAAGTGCTAGTAATTGTAGATAATAAGCTATGCTGATTGTTAATTTTATTTATTTTTATTTTTTTAATGTAATAACAAAACTCTAATTACAACTACAACCCTGTGGATAGTCCTCATTCTGCCAAGGATACCTAAAAGGATCTACCTGTCGTTGATAGTGTCAGGTGACAAGTAAAATTTGCTAATGATAATAGAAAGTCTGCAATCACAGAAATTAGGGAAGGAAGAGATTTATTTGACCTTTGTGCTACCTTTTTCCTCCTTATAGAGGGAGTTCTTGTTGGTCTGATTTAAATTTTAGTTACCATTAGTGGGCCATTTCCATCAGAGTTTCTTTACAACACTGGTGCTGTCTAAACATGTCTCAAAGAAGCTGAAGAAATGTGGAAGTTTATTTTTTTGAGGGCTATATGTTGAGCCAAAGGGCCTTACAATAACTGTGTTAATCACCAAATTCTCAGCTCTGAAATCAGCTTCTGCACTCTGCTTCTCTTTTCCTGGCAGTCCTTCTAATGACATTCTCCAACATTCAAGTCAAGAACTGCTGCACTGTATCTAGTGTAAGTCCACCCAGCAGAGCACAGGTCTGAAAAAGAGATCATCAACAGAAGCTTCAGAGAAATCTGCATGAAGACTGCAGCAGGGCAACGTGATCTCTGTAAACTTCATCCTAATCTCACATAGGGAAAAGATAAGGTAATTCTCAAGTGTGAGGTCTCCTTTCTATTTTAAGTATATTTTACCAAAACTAAATCATGGGATTGGAAACTCTTGTTGTCCACACAGTTTTTTTTTTTTTTTTTTTAAGTCTTGTTCCCCAAGACTTTTTCGTGTTTTTTAATGGAATCATCTTTGGTAGAGCAGAGTACCCTCCATAAAATTTCATCCATTCTCTTTGTTTAGGAAAGAAGTGCAGCTGGAATTCCCCATTTGTCTCCTGTGTTGATTCAGAAATCACTGAGGTTTTGTTTGTGGACTGTGGATAAGTGGGTCACTCCCGTTCTTCAAAATGCAGAGATTGCTGATGTGCAGAGAAAACAGGTGGATGTTAACATTCCAGTTCACAGAATCACAGAATCACAAAATATTAGGGATTGGAAGGGACCTTGAAAGATCATCTAGTTCAAATCCCCTGCTGGAGCAGGAACACCTAAATCATGTCACACATGAACGTGTCCAGACAAGTTTTGAAAGTGTCTGGAGAAGGAGACTCTACAACCCCCTGGGCAGCCTGTTCCAGTGCTCTGTCGCCCTCACCATAAAAAAGGTTTGTCTCATGTTTAAGTGGAACCTCCTATGTTCCAGCTTACACCCCTTGCCCCTTGTCCTATCATTGGGTGTCACTGAGAAGAGCCTGGCTCCATCCTCCTGACACTCACCCTTTACATATTTATAAACGTTAATAAGGTCACCCCTCAGTCTCCTCTTCTCCAAGCTAAAGAGACCCAGCTCCCTCAGCCTTTCCTTGTAAGGGAGATGCTCCACTCCCTTAATCATCCTTGTGGCTCTGCACTGGATTCTCTCAAGCAGTTCCCCATCCTTCTTGGACTGAGGGGCCAAGAACTGGATGCAATATTCTAGATATGGTCTCACCAGGGCAGAGTAGAGGGGGAGGAGAACATCTCTCAACTTACTAACCACTCCCCTCTGATACACCCTGGGATGCCATTGGCCTTCTTGGCCACAAGGGCACAGTGCTGGCTCATGGTCATCTGGCTGTCCACCAGGACCCCCAGGTCCTTCTCTCCTTCACTGCTTTCCAGCAGGGCAGCCCCCAACTTATACTGATGTCTGGGGTTGATCTTGCTCAGATGAAGGACTCTACACTTGCCCTGGTTATATTTCATTAAGTTTCTCCCTGCCCAATTCTCCAACCTGTTGAGGTCCTGCTGGATGGCAGCACATCCTCCAGGGATGTCAGCCACTCCTCCCAGTTTAGTGTTATCAGCAAACTGGCTGTCAGTGCACTCCATTCCCTCATCCAAGTCATCGATGAATATACTAAACAACACTGGTCCCACTACTGACCCTTGAGGGACTCCCTTGGATACAGAACTCCAACTCAGCTCTGTCCCATTGACCACAACCCTCTGGCTTCCTCCTTTTGGCCAGTTTACAGTCCACCTCACTACCCGATCCTCCAGACCACACTTTCTTAGTTTAGCTGCAAGGATGCTGTGGGAGATGGTGTCAAAGGCTTTACTGAAATCAAGACACACCACATCCACTGCCTTTCCATCATCTATCTATGAGGTTATATACTCATTAAAGTCTATCAGGTTGGTCAAGCATGACTTCCCCTTGCTGAAGCCATGTTGACTGCCCCAAATTACCCTCTCATCCTTAACTGGTCTATAGTTACCTGGGTCCTCTTTCTTGACCTTTCTGAGGACCGGAGTGACATTTGCTTTCCTCCAAATCCTCAGGCACCTCTCCCAATGTCCATGACTTACCAAAGATGATGGAGAGTGGCCTAGCAATGACTTCCACCAGCTCCATCAACACCTGTGGATGCATCCTATCAGGACCCATGGACTTGTGGATGTTCAGCTGGCTTAATCTGTCCTCAACCCAGCCCTCATCAACCAAGGCAAACTCCTCCTTCATTCTGACCTTGTCTGGGGCCTCAGGTGTAAGGGGCTCCTCAGGAGAGCCTCTGGCATTATATAGAGAGAGGGCATTCAGTAACTCCACCTTCTCTTTATCTTCTATCACCAGGGCACCCACCTCATTCATTAGTGGGTGCCCTACTAGTCCACTAGTGGGTGCCCACACTCATCCACTAGTGTGAAAAAACAAAATATTTATTTCAGTCTGAATGTGTCTAACCACAGCTTCTAAGCATGGGATATTGCTAAGTTTACTTTATTTTAACAGTAGGTTTTTTTTTTTTTTTTTTTCCCCAAGTGAGCCTGCTTGTGCCACTTTATCAGGTTTATCAGGCAACACCCTTCCCTTACCACACTTTAAATCTTTGATCACCTCTTGGATTGCTCTTTTTATCATGTACTGTCTATTCATCTGTTGTCCTCAATACCACCTGCATTTGGCATCCCAAATTGACTTTTTTTTTCTATGCTTATGCAGTCCATGAGTAAATCTCTCTGTTCCAAAGAAGTAAATCTCTAACTGATCTTCAGTCACCCGCTGCTTGCAATTTCAGTTTTTCTGCAAAGTCCCAGAGGCTGGCAGCTTTTTCTCCGCTCTGCTGGAAGGGTCTTGGAATGGAGGGCTGTACTGCAGCTCAGATTACGCTATAAACCACTGCAAAGAGAAACTCTGTCAGACAAATGGGATGTGAGTGATTCCTTGGCAACGTGCTGAACCATCATATTATTTTTTGAATGAAAAAAAATTCATCATTTTTCATCATTTATTTTTTCCCTAAGAACTATTGCAAGCTAACAAGCAATATCATAACTACCCACCCAAAACTAAGGGCTTTTGTCTGCATCCATAAAACTCTGCTGTGTGAAGTGGAGTCCTCTGAAGGTAGGACAAAACAGTCTATTGAGTTTTCAGATTCCTCAGCTCTACCTTATACAACGACTAAACTAGTTCCTTGCTTGCTTCATGATCCAGAGACCATGTAAGTGGCCTGCAACCACATCCCATCTAATCACTTTTGGACCTGTGCTGATTGTGACTTTATATTTACAGAATTACAACTGTTGAACATTTAGGATGCAAGTGACTGGAAAAGCTGAAAGAAAACTTTGTAAAGGCATAAAAAAACAGGCAGTCAAATGACATTCTTCTTCCCTCTCCTCCCCTCACACACTCACTCAGATTTTGCCTTCTTAAGCATATTTCCATTGCCTTTTTTTTTTTTTTTTTTTTTTTTTTTTTCCCATTTTGTTTCTTTCTGTACATACTGAGGGGAAAAAAAGGTACACAGCCATTTTTATGAGAATGTTGACTGAGGGTGGTCACCATCTGTGCAAACTATCTGAGATTGTGACTTCCTCTTTGCCTTCTCTGTCAGGGAGAAAACCTCATTTCTAAGATAATCCAGTGAACATTATTATCCATCACCATCACCGCCATCCTCCTCCTAACTGCCCCCCTCCAAATGATTGGCATTTTCTAGTCAAAACATGCTTCTCTCTTGCCTGAAAGAGCTTCTTTAATAAAATAGACATCCTGTTTAACATTTGAAGAGGTAACTAGTTAGCACCAGCAGCTGATGTGATTATTTGGGTCTTGAAACAGAGAGATCTAACATGGTTGTTTAATTAGCACAGCGGATATTCAAACTTACCACTTATTAACGGGATAAAGAATTTGTCCCTCCTCTTCTTTATTCTCCCTTCCTCTCATCATATTAGAACTTTAGAAACCTTGAGAATGACATCCTGGTGTGTAGAGCTTTGCAGTGAGTGTAGCATGGATATAAATTACATTTGTTTAACTAAAACTGGGGGCAACCTCTAATGTCTGTCTTTTATACCACGGCTTTTACAGATACAACTTGCCTTGTTGAAGATAGCATTGACTTAGGTGCTGTCATTACTCACTAGCTGAAGGTTACCACACATTCATATGGGTGCTTCCTAATACACTTATGGAAAAAAAAATTGGTTCATCTCAGCCCCCTTGGTTACTGCGAGCCTAGTTCTTTCTTACTTGAAGGGAGTTTTGGAGCTCTGAAATGAACAGAATTGCCAGCAAAAAATGAGCTGGTGGTGGTATCTGCCAGAGAAGTGCAACAAGTGTGCTGAAGAGTGGGAAAGGACATAATTATCTGCACAACAGTTTGTGAAATGGTCTTCTGTTTATAGTCTTAGACTGCTAGCAGACATCTAGATCTATCTGTGCCTATTGAAACAGTCAGTACCTTCCCCAGCATCTTATTTCTGGCAGCCCTTTAGATGGACTTGCTAACCAAGCCTGGCCCAAAGGAGCTAGACAAACTTTAGTGGAGTGCTCTGCTAGCTCTTCTGACTGAAAAAAAAACCAACAACAAAAACAAACAAACAACAAAACAAAACAAAACAACACAAAACAAAAAAGAGTCTGACAACCCTGAGCAAAAGAGGAGCAGGAGAGATAGCCTGTTCAGCTTGTATTGGTTACTAGCTTAAGACTATGGACAACTGTTTTACCTGTGTTCAGTTAAATGGTTTCAATAATTTACTTGCAATATTTACTGTTGGTAATGCCGAAAAAATCACCACAATGCATGCTGAATTTAGAGACCTCTGTCTCTGAAAATGATTTTGATCTTGAACATGGTTAAAAATTTATTTTCATGATTCTAAAATTTGTTAACACCTCTCTTTTTACATGTTTTTCATCACATCAGCACTAGCAATGCTATTGTCTTTCACACTTCTGTGGTAACTTCCATATGTAATTTTGTAAAATCTTTTACTGCTATACAGCAGTAATGCTGAGGTAGGGCATTGTGGTTCTGGCTCTCAATGTGAATCAAGAGATTAAAGCCTAAAGATTCTGAGTTATAACTTCCCATCAAAGAAAATTTGATCTTTCAAAAGCCTTGTGGTTGCAAAAACAGGCACACAGAAAGCTCTGTGACAGACTAATGAGGATAGATGAACAATTGATGAGAAAGCTACAAAGAAAACATGGAGGCAGGCCAAATTTGTGGACAATAGATTTACTTTGTGGCCCCCTTTCAGGTACTTTTTCTAAACCAGTCAGACCTGCAAAGTGGCCACAGTATGGAAAAAGTTATTGCAAAGTCAGAAATGAACACTAGAGGTGATAGTTTTGAAGCAAGAGCCTTCAAATTTTTTGGTCAAAGTTTCTTCTCAGTGGGTTTTGCTAAGAGCAAAACTATTTTTTCTTCAAGGTTCTTAAGTTTTACACTTCATTTTGCATTTTGGAAAGTGGTAATAGCTATTTAAATGATGTAGTTTGAGCTCTGTTACTGAAAAAATCTATAAAACAATTAACTAAAGATGATTTCAAATTCTTTTTTTTTTTTTTTTTTTTTTTTTTTTTTTAAAGGAAGTTATACAAGTCTTGGACCTCAAAAGATCCCTCAGCTTTGTTGTAGGTGAGAGTACTGTGTTGAGTTTCATGAAATGAAAGTGTAGGTGGGACTATAGCTGGAGATTATGACTTCTGGTAGAGCTTTCTTAACAACTCCAAAATGTCATAGGGTCTTTCTGATTGTGTAATCTCCTGTATCTGGGTCACTAGTGAAGTAGATGAGGAAATATTATCCCAAATGAAGGAATCTGATTTTACTACATATTTAGTATATATAAATGGTGCAGAAGAGGAACTGTAGAACTCAGTGGCATCACATGACTTATGACTGTAGTTGTGAAGAACAGCAAAGGAAAAATGTAGAAATTACTCTTAAACAAGAAGCCTGACAAGTCTGAACCACGTAATTTAGCATTTGGAACATGTGGGTGATGTGTCATCTGCTGTCACTCTCATTGCCCAACAGTGCTGAACACAAAAATGTATCGTTGTATGTTTTTTGAACCAACATACTTTTATTTCCATCACTTGCTTGCATTTTCTCTAGCAAGAGTCACTGTTCTCACCTATCTTGTGAAGCACAGATGCATTCTCATTTGAGTAAATCAACATCATTTAGTAGCACAAGTGAAGCTTGTAAAAATAATAGTATTGTTTTACTTACCCTGATGTAAATCAGGAGGATCAAGCTGGCTGACAACAATAAATTTATTTTTGATGTAAAACTAAGCTAAGATCAGAATCAGGCTAACTGTCTTCAAGTATATTCATTTGTGCTGAGAGCTATTGATGATGGGTTTTACATTTCATCTGAAATAATCTTTAACTACTTGATTGCTAGACAAGCAGAACAAATAATCATTAGTCTTTTAATCTCAACAAAATATGATACCTAAACTTAAAAGGTGTGGGGTAGCATTTTATGTATGCAAAGTCAAAGCATCCCGACCATCAGTGCAACTGGTTAAACAATTCCTCCACTATGTTCCAAGAGGGAGAAACCAGAGGAGTGAGAACTTGCTATTTGCACTGTATGAAGGAGTGGGATCTGTTAAAAC
Source organism: Nettapus auritus (assembly GCA_011076525.1). Taxonomy (NCBI): domain Eukaryota; kingdom Metazoa; phylum Chordata; class Aves; order Anseriformes; family Anatidae; genus Nettapus; species Nettapus auritus. Next base: position 48,109,822 of record CM021766.1, read on the forward strand.
TGCAGTGGACATATTTGCATTTTGAATCAGAAAAATACATTTTGAAAAATGACAGTGCTTCTTACTCTGATACTTTCCTGCTGCACTGCTTTTAGAAGAGATATGATTGGCATCTCAAAGTTCTCAGTTACATACCACCCTGAAACCACATTTTTATCTTCTTCAGAAACAAACAAACAATTTAGCCTGACCTACAATTTAATGTGTAAAAAGAAAAAAAAGGAAGAAAGAAAGAGAGATGGTCAATGGCTAGTGCCCCACTGTAGTAATAAAATGTCTAGACAGCAATTAACATCCATTTCCCTTAAGAATGCAAGTGTGTCATCAGCAAATCTTTACTACTTTGCAAAGGACCAATCTAAATATGTTTAATCATTAATCAATTTCCAAAATCTGAACAGTATTTGCTTTTCATGGGCTTTGTCTTCAAAACTGCAGTCACTTTATGAGGAAAAAACAACAACAACAACAACAAAAAAAACAAAAACAAAAAAAAAAACTAAGGGGAGATTATTTTGGCCACAGTCCAGTGAGTGAGAGTGTTTAGGAGATCACTGGTGCTGTGTCTTGTTTGGGAACATTGCACTCTTTCTGCATACGTTAGCACTTTCAGTTTCCTTGGTTCTTTTCTATTTCCTCTTTGTCTGTGTGTATTCATAGCAAGCAGCAGTGGCTGAAAGCACCAAGTAGGATTCTGCGCACAGACTGGTCCTGTAATAGCTGGCCACTGTATCTGTCTTGTGAGTTGGCTCTTTCCTCCCTATTTGAGCTGCACTTCTCTACCCCCAGAATTATTATCTCAACCCATGGTGAAGTCTCTCACAGGTCACTGATTACTGTGCTTGCATGGGATCACACTAAACTTCCTGTCAAGTGCAGGGAACAGGAAATTACTCTTTAGCTTCCTACAATTGAACAAAAAAATCACTATGCTCCCACCAGTGACACAACTACCAAAAGGGTTCTAAGCCTAACAGAAAAATAATATTTTAAGTAGAATAAATAAGGAGAAAATCTGACTAGCAGAATTATGATCAACGTAGGAAACAAATTAAATCCACCGATGCTAATAGTGGATATACCCTGATTTGCATTATCATAACTGAGCTCAACCTCAGTCTCTCTGCATTGTTCACTGAATATATCAAAGAACTTTTGCAAGAGGAAAATAAATGGCAGAAGCTGATATATTTTGGAAATTTCACAATTTTATTTATTTATTTATTTATTTATTTATTTTCTTTCACTTTGAGAACTGGAAACTTCTACTTTTAGTATATACCCTGATTCAGAATTCATTGTTCTTGCCAAATGAGTAAGAACTGTGAGGATTACTGTACTAGAGCGAAGGCATTTTTGGAACACAGTTCTGTCTGGCAGCACAAAACTCTTTCTACTGCACTCAGGGAATGAAATAGGCACACTAAGCTTTGCTTACTGATTTTGTGAAGTTATTAGTAGAGAAAGTATTTTTTATAGGTAAGTAGTTATCCACACATAACACAAGTTCCATACGAAAAAAAAAACATCACAATGGTGTAGAAAACAACACATTGCCTTGGTTTATCTGTGTTATTTGGGTAACTGTATTACACACTAGAAAGACCTACAAAGCGGGATGTCAGCCTCTGGGCTGAACAATAGCCATCAATACAGCTTCCTAGGTAGAAAGGATCTCTTTAAGCAGGTATTGTTGGAAACCTGGGCATTTGTGAAGATAATGTAGTCCATGGTCCTTCCAGAAACACACATTCTCATGGAGATATCACAGGATGTAGGGACAAAATGGAGAAAGAAACCCTTACTACAGTCCCTGCTATGTGTCACTCCGCACAGCAGCCATGCTTGAAGAGCAGAAGAAAGGGTGGGTAGAGGAGGCAGAAACCAGGCCTTCACTTAAAGCTCTGTAGTTAAGTCTAGCTGATGCAAGTGTGGTTCTGAAAATGCATTTAGACATATGAAAAGTCCACTGCACTGTTCATTTTTGCTCTTACATCTTAAGTTTGTTAGTTTGTTGAACTTTTCCTTTCCTTTCCTTTCCTTTCCTTTCCTTTCCTTTCCTTTCCTTTCCTTTCCTTTCCTTTCCTTTCCTTTCCTTTCCTTTCCTTTCCTTTCCTTTCCTTTCCTTTCCTTTCCTTTCCTTTCCTTTCCTTTCCTTTCCTTTCCTTTCCTTTCCTTTCCTTTCCTTTCCTTTCCTTTCCTTTCCTT
>CM021766.1:48112129-48125215 GCA_011076525.1 Nettapus auritus
TTGCCTTCCCTTCCCTTCCCTGCCCTGCCCTTCCCTTTCCCTCCCTTCCCCTCCCTTCCCTCCCCTTCCCTCCCCTCCCCTCCCTTTCCCTTTCTTTTCTTTTTTTTTTTTTTTTTTTTCTTTTTTTTTTTTTTGGTGTGTGTGTGCACAAACGATGTCACCTCCTTAAAGTTCTTGTAAAATTTAACATAATTGTCCATTATCTTAGTACTTTATTCTCTTCCTTTCAATATCTGCTTCTCCTAACATTTCACAATATATCAATCTCTGATCCTTGGCACTAGTACAATTCATTTTCTACAAGATGTTATTGAGATTGTAAATAAATGCTGCAGCATCAAGGGGCAGACAAGACGGAGCCTGTCAGATCTGGAAGTCAGGAGCAAAGTTATAATTACAGCAGAGTAGTGTGAGGTGAGTTCTTTGCATTCATAGATTTAATTGTCATCAGCTGCTGTGGAATTAAAACACAGAGAAAAGAAGATGGAGAGTGATGGGGGTAAAGAGTGTTACCAAATATGTCCTAGGTTGTTTTTGCAGTTTCCATTATTTAACTTGCTTGTAAGACATCAGCAGAAGTGAGAGGTTCTATGCTTAAATAGTAGTGTTTCCACAAAACACTTTATATTGAAATATTTTAATTGCAAAAATTCTGAATATTATAGTCTTGTGAACTGAGTCAGAGTAAAGTAGAAACAGAATACCTCAAAGCAGTATCTAATTTTCAGAGACGTAAGGCTACTCCTGCAGACAGCTTGGGTGCTTAACAATTCAGTTTATATTAACACGTAACAGTATTCTGAAGGCAGAAGTAAACTAATGCCGCTCAGTTTGAAAGCTCAAAAAAGGCTGTGTGAATACTCTAAGCACATTGCTGCACCAAAGCTAATGTGCTCTGCAAACTACTTCAAATGTATCTTTTATCTCATCCTCTGAAGCATATTTTTTTTCTGCAAATATTTGATAAGATACTATGAAGGATGGTAAAAAAAATGTTGCCATTGAATATTATACGTGTATTTGATATAAGGAGATGGTTGAAAATATAAAAAGTGATATACAAAAACTCACAGTGGACTAACAAACAAGAGTTTTCTGAAGTCTAGGAGGCTATACATCATAAAATTCATAATTTGGTTTTTTTAAATATATACTTGAAAAATTGAAAAGGAAATGTGGTATTTTAACATTACAAAATTCACTGGAAATCCTAAAGCAAGTTATACATTCTCTGCAATAGGTATACATTCTCTACACATATCCCCTCTCCCAGCTAGAAGAAAATTTCTGTTCATATGCAGCCTGCAGGCTCTGGAGTAAAGGTTTCACTTAGGGTATTTTGAAAATGCTGTGTTTGCCAGAAATTATTAAGGAAAAAGAGAAAAGAAATCATATAAGCAAAGACTGAAAGTGATTTTGCAGCTTGTTTTTTGATTCCAGTACATTTCCTCTTAACTGAACAGAATGTGTTTAAGAATTGCTGTTGTAACTTTATAAAATTTACTATACACTGGAAAAGCAATCAAATTCTCAGGTTGTAATTTAATTTTTCTGCAGATACGTTCTAATGTTCTGAGCTTGTGGGCACGAAGGGAACACATTTTAATACAACTCTTCTTTTAAAGAAAGGCATTTGTAACAGGTAATTCAAGAAATTTTGCTGAAAGAAATCTATCTAATGGGATAAAGATTAGGCTAGAAACCTCAGATGATTTTCAAGGAACTACATCTAAGCATGATATATGATAGTTTAGTACTGGGGAAATCAAAAGTTGATGTGGAAGGTATATGGAACACAAAGCGCTGCAGACTATTACGTGCTTTTTCAAAAGGAATATCTTTACACCACTTTAGAAAAGATCTTCTAGCATTTAACAGACATAGAAATTATAAAGTATGTAGATAACAAATGAGACAACATTTACTGCAAATCTAAATTTTATTCTAGTCTTTTTAGAGAAATAGGATAACTTTGTATACTAACCAATATACAATAACCTAGCTATAAGACTGTAGTTTACTTAATTGTATGTTACTTAAAATATTTGAAGGGATTTTTTTTTTTTTTTTTTTTTTTTTTTTTTTAAAGTATTTGTAAAATTACTTGAGCCTTTTTTGTGAAGAGAATGTTGGATGATAGAGTAGTCAGACAATAGACATCAACAGTGTTGAATGAAACTTGCAGACATCTTTAATGCTTTCCACCCAACTCCATTAATTTAAGAGGTGTTAGGACACACTTAAACACTGACTTCATCCTCTTTTATTTTCCTTCCAGTGACAAAAGAAAAATGGGCTCATGTCTTATGGAAGGTTTTTTGAACAGGTTCATAACTTACATGGAAGACATATGCCCAAGTTACAAATGTTAAGTTTCACAGCTCACTCTTACAGAGTGATACTCACTAAGTTTCTCCTGGGGGTCACAGAAATCCCCTTTTTTTAATGGGTTAAGTTAAATTTATGATCTATTTTGGCACCAGGGTGCACCAGCTATGCAAGCTCTGTGCCTACCAGGGACCAAAAAGTCCTTCATATAGTATACAGAACAGCTAAACAGGTGTAATAAAGGACTGAGATAGTGCGTCTGGTATGTCCAGTCTCTAAGGGGGGTTCTTACATCAAGCTAGATTATGCAGTTACTGCACCTCAATCCTTAAAAACCAAGGAAGAAACCTCATTGAATTATCCACTACTAAAACTTAAAATTTCTATTAGAATTTTCAAGTGTGCACTACTAAACTTACAAAGATTTTACACAGTAGGCTTTCCTCTCTAAATGCTGTACTCTGCCAAACTGACCTGTTTTAGCTCTGGATCTTTTGATGAGATTATGTAGAACTTCTGTCAGACAGTTGTTTTCCTGTTAATATAACCAGGTTAACCAGCCCAACACAATAATGCAAACACCTTCAAATATAGGGAAAGGTCAGAACTGTCTGCTGAACATAACCCCAACTCAACTTTTACATACATACCTTCCTATTTGAAGGATAACAGTGATCTCCACCAAGTAGGCTGCTGACATACAGAACAAATGAAGTGTCAAACTCTGTTCTAGTGTGCCCTTTCTTCATGGAGTTTCAAAATCTATTACCATCTTGTTGCCCCCAGACAGACAAGCTTCTGTTACTTAGAGAAATTATAAAATCTTGGGAGTCTGTTGTTAAAAGCATCATGGGAAAACACCAACAATAAGCTACTGGTGTGAGACATCTTAGTGTTGTATGAATCTCTGGCTTCATTTGACTGAGCACAGGGCCGTGCTACAAAACACTGCGTCTTCTGTGACCTTGCCTCTGCCCTTATCCATCACACTTATGACTGGCCTTATGCACCTTTCTTATGTACTGTTCTAAGGCTTCCAGCACAAGCTTATGTCAGGGTTGTTGGGGATCCTGCAGGATACACTCACTTATAGCTCCTTTGCTTGGTCCATTTTTGTGGCACTGGCTATTGTCCTCTGTGGAATAAAAACAGGTGGGAAGCATTGGGTGTATTGGGCAGGGTAGGAAAGAAGAGGACAGCTGCTTTCTTTGCATTCCTGCATTCAGTCTGCAGGCAACACTCCGACTTGTAGTGCAGCTGTAGCTGTTTGTCCAAGAGTAGGCAGGATCCAAGCTAGGCAGGTGAGGCAGCTGTTAAGGTATAGTCTAAGTCATGAAGTGGCTGGCACTTCTGGCTCTCTGGCCTGCAAGCACTCTCTCCATACCCTTCCCCCCCCAAGAGTACTCTAGAAGAACATTTTATCTAAGAGAGGAAAGATAGGGAGAATAGATCTTCTCCTTGGTGAGTCTCTAGGTATTCCTTATCTTGGCAGCCAGAGGATGTGCTGACCCAAGCAGTGAGCTTTCTCTCCATGCCATTTTCAGATTTTTCAATAGAAGGAATAAGAATTTTCTCCAAAATGTTCACATTTTTCACCACAGCACTGAGTTGAGATAAATTCTCTTCACGGTCAGTAAAACATACTCATCTTAACTGAAAGTGATATTTACGTTTGACTGTAATATTTATTTAATTTGCTAATAAATAAACTTCCACACCCTTTCAGATATCTGGACATTGGGATACCCCACAGATATGTTACCCCAAAAACCTTTTATTTCAATGAACCACTAACACTTTTGCAGGTCATGAACAAAATGCATTAGAAGTAACTTACAGAAAATATTTTTCTTTCTTTCTTTTTTTTTTTTTCCCCAAGATCTATATTTTTGTGAAAGTTAACATCCTTTTTAATAAGATGTCAGCACAGATTTTGGGTGACCCTTCACCATGCCATATCCACATGTACCTCCCACACGTCAAAAATATATTTTGGGTCCCCAGCTACAATAATTGAAGTTCTCACTTACAATTCTACAATAATTGGAGTTCCTGACTATTTTATCTGGTTCTTCAATCTACATCAAGACAGAGAGAAATGAACAAAAGGCAATCAAGTTTTCAGTCTCTATGTAACATATCACAGAACTATGATGTTCTAGCATTAGCTACTTGACTAGAAGTGATGTTTTTTTTGTAAGTGTCAGCACCCTGACTGGTTTGTCAGTTCCAGTTCTGAAATTCTTTACTTTCAATCTGATAGTGTCATTTGTTTGGAAGCTCTCACAGTTCTCCAAACCTGTTCTGCCTAGACCTAAATCTAAATAAACATGAAACTGTCTCATCTATTACTCTCATGCACAAAATTACCAATAAAAACATGTAGGATCTATTTAAGTAATTGTCATCCACAGCAGCAGAAAACAACTGAATATTGAGGAAGCTCAAACAATAAACTTGCAAAGCACACACACAAAAAGAACATATCAAACGATCATTAGGCATTTCCTGAAGATTTCTGTCTACTTTGGCCACCCATGAGCTCTTTGCCTATTATTCAAGACAGCTGGCCTAAAAAAGGAGCTGGCTTCTGCTTATATTTATTAAATCTGCAGGAAGGGCCCATCAATCACAACAATGGGTTTTAAGTGTTTGCTGGGTGAGAGGAGAGTCCCATAAGCAGTCTTTGAAGTGTCTTTTGCTGAAGGTAAACATCTGAAGAACATAAATAGCTGCTCTTCTTTCCAATGAGTAACTTTGTCAATGTGGGTAGAATGGAGAGACGGGGGAGGGGTGCCGTCATGAAAAGGAAAAGCAATAAAGGATTCCTTATGACAGCAATTTGCACATTTACTGCTCTTTGATATGTTAACTAGATTTTGCAAAATGGAATTCTTTGTCTTTTAGAGGTCCTTGGGCAGTGATAGCTCACAGTCAGAACAATGTTTTGCAATAGGTGTAATGCATCTTCTAATTAATAAGGTAACTTGGGCAACCTCTGTAAATCAGTGACATTATCATTATAACAGGATACAAGTGAATAGTTGTTTATAAGGAAGGAAAGATGCTCATAACAGCACTATCATTATTTACCGAGCTCATTGACTAAAGTGAATTGGATTGAATACAAGGGGATCAATAGGTTATGGGCCCTGTTCACTAAACTTTTACAAGCTGTTTATGAACCTTTGGTTCTAGAAAACAGAGCTTCTCCATTCAGAAAACTGGGAATGAAGCCCTGCCAATTTTCAGTTTTCATATTCAGCACAGCGTAAGACATTATGACGCAAAATCTCCATGGGCAGTGAGAACAAATGGGAAAGTTAATAAGTTCTCTCAATAAAATGTTTTTGAAGAATAAAATGCATATGACCATTACTGGAAAGCAAGCTAGCCTACAGTAACAAAAAATAATGGTATTTTATTTACAAATACATTACTGTAGGAATGCATGACATGGCAATTCTAGTACCAGACAAAACATGCTGGATCCTGAAATATAGGTAGCAAACTGAAGATTGGAAGTAAACCTACCTGCTTGTTATATTGCAAACTACATCACTGTGAGTTGGCATTTTCACTAGCTTTGGTATAAGCAAAGGAAGCTGCCTTTCAGCAATAAGCAATGTGATTCACACAGATTATGCAAAACTATTTAGGGATGCTATGTATATTTCTAAAGTATCATTCTAACTTCACAAAATAGAGCAGTAAGTGTACCTACCTGCTTCAAAATAGGGTGCTGTCTCTTATGAGTATGCCTTCTAATTTTCTGGTGGGGAATAATATATATATTTTTTTCCATGCTTAACAGCAGAAGTAGCCATAGACTAGAGCAAGGACATTTTGGGATCATTCAGTATCTTTTAGTACCACTCATCAACAACCTTTGCTAAGATTAAGCTTTCTTACTGTATCTCTTTTCAACCAGCTATTTTCCATACCTTGGTCTCATGCTGGCTTTATTTCCATCACTTTAAATACTTTTTCCTTCTTTTGTTTAGATATTTACTCCATCTTCTTTAGTTCACATGGATCAACACCGTACTTTGAGGTTTAAGATGAGAAGGTGGGAGAGAGAAGCACATCACTAAGAGGGTGAAAATAAATATCTCAGAACTTTATCCCTGCTGTAAACCTGTGCCTGTTCCTTTCTAAATTTGACTGGGAGCAGGATCTGGTCCGTTTTGTCTCTGCCCATACTATCCCACAAAGCTTGTAGTGTATGGAATGGGTAAAGAACCAGACAAAAACAACAGTCATGTCGTGTGCTTTTCTCTCTGCATCTGATCCTGGCAGGGGTAGAGCCCTTTACAGTGGAGGACCAACCCTATTCATCTCACAGTGGAAGGCTACTGTAGCTACTTGCCCACCAAAGCTCTTTTTTGAGATGGTTGAAAGTGCCAGGCAATGCTGAGGGTGAGTAAGGCCAGGAGATGGCAAAGACATACCTCTTCCCTAAACACTCCTGAGTGGGCTGGCTGTGCTCAAGTAATGAGCAGAGCTTGTCCTGGTGGTGTAGATGATATTGCAATGGGGGAAATGTTTTTGCCTGCCAAGACAAAGGATCTGAATTATAGCTTGAGCATCTGGCAAATCTCTACCACACTGAGAGGGCCAGCCACAGTGTGGCCCTCAGAATCCCATTTAACTATGTCAGTCACAGATCAACAGCACAGCCAGAGTTGTTGTTTTTCCTTAATTCCTCTTCTTAAGGATTTATCCTTGACTTCTTTCTTGAAATTTAGCTGGAGACTTTTTTCCTTTCCTTGTTCTGGACATGCATCCATTATGACACAGGCAAGGATTCACCCTCTAGGTAATTGCCTATTATCTCTCTCTTAATATTATGTCTTTCTATGACTTCTCCCTTTGAAAAATGTGTGGATTTTTTTCTGTATCTTTCTTTAAGCTAGCACTTCTTGCACTAAGCATCTTTGCTAACAAAGTCAGGGTTCTTGTTTTGATGATGCTTTTTGTTAGCTTGCATGCCTAATTAACTAGGAAGAAACTTGGAGCCATCAGAAGCTCTCTGGTTTGCTTCTTCAGAAAACATTTGACAGGCAGGGTAAGCTGCTCTTCTTTTCATACAGCTTCAGTTGTTTCTTTGCTGTTTGACAGCAGCTGGCAGAGGCAAAAATGTGCACTGCTAGTCTCAGCTCAGGTTTAAATTAGGAAAAAAAGAGAGAACTTTCCTTATACTTTCCATCCGGAATTATAGCATGGTCCAACTGTAAATGTGCTGATTTTTTCCAGAAGCGTATCTTGGAGCACACTCATAGCCACTTTTTCGTATGTTTCCATAGAATACATGTAGCCATAGCACAGACTGATACATTGGTGCTAAACATCAGCACTTTGTAGGTCAAATTGGTTGCTTCTTAACAAACGTAATATTCACAGTGCATTTCAAAACTTGCTTTTTAAGTAGCTCTTCCTCTGTTTGCTCAGTTCATTTTAAAGCACCAGCTATTTTCCACAACATAGCTCTTCCAAGGCTACATGATTTGACAGGTTCCTTTGATACACATATATTGCTCTCATTATGTTATCTGGATTTATATTACAAGTCCTGAAGTGAATCTCCCTGGATATTTTCCCTGTAGAAAAGTAAATCATTGTTGAAGGTTACTTATTTCAATGGTGAGGTGGAGTGTTACAGGTAAGAATTAAGATATGCTTGCAGAGTTCAATGAGAAAGCTAGTGTAACTCCTCCCTTGTTGCATCTGCCATTAATCAGAGCTGTTAGGACTGGAAAACAAAACAAAACAAGACAAAAGAAAGAAAGATAGAAACAAAAACCAGAAGAGACTGGGTTCGGCCATTTGTAATTCCTTCAACTTCAGTGACATATTTTACTGTTAGCCATGGATATTCCTCTTGGCAAAAATATTCCCTCTGATTTAGGATGCATACTTGTTAAATGGTGGTGTACTTTACGGTGTGCACAGGTTTTGTGAACACTGAAATCCTCTATTTTTTCTCTCTCTCTCTCTCTCTCTTTTTTTTTTTTTTTTTTTTTTTTTTTTTTAATGTAATCCATCTATTGCTTTTTGCTTTAAATGACTTAGGCTAGCCTCACAAGAATCTTTGAGACCTTACAGAGACACAGCAGGATACTATGCTTTATAAAGTAATGGAGGATACAACTGGAGCTGTTGTTTGAGGAGAAGCTCAACTTGAGCCTGCAGTGTGCACCTGCAGCCCAGAAACCCAACAGTATCCCGGGCTGCATCAAAAGAAACATGGCCAGCAGGCTGAGGAAAGGTGATTCTTCCCTTCTACTCTGCTTTCATGAGACCCCATCTAGAGTACTGCATTCAGCTCTGGGCCCCCCAGCACTAGAAGGACATGGGTGTATTAGAAAGAGTCCAAAGGAAGGCCACAAAGACTATCAAAGGGGCTGGAGCACTCTCCAATGAAGATAAGCTGATGGAGTGGGGGCTGTACAGCCTGGAGATGAGACGGCTGGGAAGACCTTATACCCATCTCAAGGTATATAAAGCAGGCTGACAAGAAAGAGGGAGAAGGACTTTTTGTCAGGGAGTGTAGTGATAGGACAAGGAGTAATGGTTTTAAACTATAAGATGGAAAGTTTAGATCAGATATAAGGAATAAGTTCTTTACTCAGAGGGTAATGAGGCACTGAAACAGGTTGTCCAGAGAAGTAGTGGATGCCCCATCCCTGGAAGTATTTAAGACCAGGTTGGATGGAGCTTTGAGCAATTTGGTCTAAGCAGGTCTAACAGCTTCAGGTGCTTCTCATTAGGGATGCTCTCAATTTATTCTCCACCCAGTCAGCATCTGTACTTGGAATTGCTCCAACACAGATATGGGACCTGGCACTTGACCTTGTTGAATCTCATGAGGTTTGTGCAGGCCCACCTCTCAAGCCTGTCCAGGTCCCTCTAGATGGCACCCCTCCCCCCTAGCATGTCAACTGCACCACATAGCTTGTTGTCATCGGCAAACATGCTGAGGGTGTAGTCAGTCCCACTGTCCATCTCACCAACAAAGATGTTAAACAACGCCAGTCCCAATGTTGACTCCTGAGGAACACTACTTGTTACTGATCTCCGCTTGGATATCAAGCCATTGACTGTAATCCTTTGAGTGTGACCACACAGCCAATTGCTTACCCACTGAGTGGTCCATCTGTCAAATTCATACCTCTCTAATTTAGAGACAAGGATGTCATGTGGGACAGTGTGAAATGCTATGCACAATTTCAGGCAGATGACATAAGTTTCTCTTATCTTATCCACCAGTGCTGTAACCCCAATGTAGAAGGCCACCAGAACTGTCAGGCACAATCTGCCCTTAGTGAATCTGGGTTGGCTGTCACCAGTCACCTCCTCATTTTCCATATGTCTTAGCAGAATTTCCAGGAAGATCTTCTCCCTGATCTTGCTGGGCACAGAGTTGAGACGTATTGGTCTGTAGTTCCCTGGGTCTTCCATTTTTTCCCTTTTTAAAAATTGGGGGTTATGTTTCCCTTCTTCCAGTCAGTGGGATCTTCATCAGACTGCCACAACGTCTCATATCAGATGGACAATAGTTTAGCAACATCATCTGCCAGTTCCCTCAGAACTCATGGATGTGTTTCATCAGGTCCTGTGGAATTACACACCTTTAGGTTCTTCAGTTGGTCTCAGACTTTTTTATTCTCCTACACTAGGTGGTTCTTCATTCTGCCAGTCCCTGCCTTCCCCTTCTGGGACTTGGGCTATGTGGCTAGAGCTCTTGCTAGTGAATATGCTTTAGGAATATGATTAAGTTTATATCTCAGTCTGTCATTTGGTAAAACACAAAAACATTTCAACACATCTTTATTGATGTCTGTCACTGAAATACAGTTGCTTCTAGTTTTAACTGGAAAAAGTAGGTGATAAGTGATGCACAAACATTGTGTTGAACAGGAATATTACTGTGTCAATTTTGTAGAGAATTTCGGTCAAATCTTATCTAAAATTTGGCCAACCCAGAACAGTGGGCTATTTTTTTATTATTATTATTTAATTTTATTTTAATTTCAGTTCTTTTTACAAGAAATGGAGTGATGTTATGTTGCTGCTTCTTCTCCAAGGGAATTCCTCCCTCCCACCCCCCCCCCCCCCCTTTTTTTTTTTTTTTGAGAACTGTTCAAATGGCTTGGATAGACATTGATTTTACATTTCAAGAGATTTCACATCTCTGGATGTGCACTGCTATCTTTTCCTGGTGCAGTATTCACTTGTGGAAAGGCATAAAATCATCCAGATATTGTCTGAAGAAAACAATCTCTTGGACTCACATTATTTCAAAATATTTCCTGTCCAGGTGACTTGCCAGGGTTATTCCACAGAATCTGTGTCTATTCAAGCTCTTCCTTGCTCCAACTCTTTTGAAAATAACAGAAGTCCAATCTTCCGATTACCTCTTTGTTGTAACAGTATCAATTCCTAAATTTATAGTGGAGATGAGTCAGAACAGTTGAGATGTATCTTAATAATATATGGAAAATACTGCAAGAGTTTTGTTGTTGTTGTTGTTTATGAATAATTTGTGTAATGTTCTCAAAGTGTGGCTTTGCTGAAGAGGGAATATAAGTGCCAAACAAAACCAAACCAAACAAACAAACACCATGGAAAATACACGTTGGGAGTAAATTCTCCTGGGAAGACCTTGTATTTACATTTGAAGCTCACCCCAGAAAGATGACTTTTTCTTATTCATGCCATAGATGATAACTTCAGAATAGACTTACAAGTTGTTTATGCTCACATGGCTACTCTCCTGGACTTCTTAGATTCCTGTAGCTGAAGCAATGAGCTGTTATCTGTCTGTGTGCATCTCGTAAATAACTCCAGATGTAGCCAGGAAATCTGAATATCAGATGTTGTTTTTCTTTTGTGCTTTAGTCATTAGTAGATATAAAAATGTTTAAGCAAGGTATAACTTATTTGATGGTTCAGAGTGAATGTAAGCAAGCATTGTGCGTAAGCATTGTGAATGTCAAGTTTTATTACATTTCTACACTATGGATCAGTATAGAAATAGAACAGCGGACAAATCCTACAGCAGTTTGTAGCAAATGAAGAGGCATAGTCAAGTAAAGGCATTTCTAAAGTTACTTGTTAAAATACAATGGAGAAAACAATTTTGCTATACAATGGAAACTTATGAGCTACTCCACACATAGACAGTTTATGTTCGCTTCTGTCCTGATCATCAAGACACACAGTTGAGGATTGTAAGTGGAGGGGCAGACACATTTGAAAGAGGTCTGTAAATTGAACATGATATTTCTGCAGCAGAATGAAAAAATATACATGGAATAATGCAAGAATGACCAGAAAATATATTACAATTATAATGTTTTACAAAATGGAGTAAAACAGGTTTAACTTGTGAATGTCTAGAAGTTAAATTACATTATAACATATATAGATTATTTTTTTCAAAATATATTCTCCTAGCATTTCGAAACTAGTGGAGGGGATGCTTGAGAAAGGAAATATGACATTGAAATTAAAAGTGTTTAATCGTTATTAACATCTTATTATACCATAAACCTAATTCTTGAGGTTTAAGGATCTACGTGTTTTCTAGTAAAACAAAAAAAAAACAAACAAAAAATATCTGAGGTTTTTAAAAAATTGTAAGAAACAAAGTACATTATTTAAATTAGGAACAAGTATTTTCTTCAGAAAAAACTCTTCTAAGCAAATTTTCCCAAACTTTGTCAAGTAGCAAGCCACTCTTAACTCTCTAAATGTTGTTTGTATCACTCTGCTCTCCTAATCAGGCTTCCTACTGGTAACACAATAAAGGTAACCTCAGTGCCAGAAGTTCACTAGAATTTTGAAGCCCAGCTATGGATCACTTCGCATAGCTTTGCAATAACAATTTTCATCTCAAACTGTTTTTCATCTTCTTCTACATTCCTCAAGTTCTTTACAGCTAAATACTCCACTCTTCATTTCTAGGTGCCTTCATCTCCACTTTATAGAAAATCACGTTGTCTATGTATAAGCAATTCTGAAAATTTCAGAGTACAGAGTTTCAATAGTACTATGGGAAGATGTCTGTCCAATTACATTATTTCCAAGACTTTACTAAAAACAGATGCAAAATCCAGCAACTATGCAAAACACCAAATATCCAAACAGTATTCAGAATTGAGTTAAACTTGCTGTTAGTTTCTTAATTATTCTATGGAAATAAAATCTATGTAAACAAACTAAAAATCATGTGAAAAGAAAACCACATGTGATGACCTCAGGCTCTCACTGAGCAAAACTGATACTTGAAGAAAAAAGTGGGTGCATTATAATTTTCTCCATTGCAAAATACTACATTAAATCAAGGGAGAAGTTACACTTGAAATCCAAAGTAGCTGGAGCATTTATCTGATATTTCAACATCCCAAGTAAAATTTCCCTCTAAACATTTGAAACTAACTATCACGATTGAAAAGGCAGATGAAAATAAAATCACAAATGAGTAGCTTTGGAAAGTTGATATAAAAACACTCTAGAGTTCCTTGAAAAGACCCAGAAATCCCAGAACATCTAAATAAGCACTCTTATTAGACTCTTTTGAACTATTCCTTGGCTATACAGTTCCTTTAGGATTCTGCTCTACTCTGTGACTTAGTTGAAAATAGGAACAAGTACTTTTTCTTTTTCTTTCTTTTTTTCTTTCTTTCTTTCTTTCTTTCCTTCTTTCTTTCTTTCTTTCTTTCTTTCTTTCTTTCTTTCTTTCTTTCTTTCTTT
>CM021766.1:48143171-48181260 GCA_011076525.1 Nettapus auritus
GGGTGGGTGGGTGTGGAGAGAAGAGGATGGCATTATTTAGAATGGTGAGCCTTGAACAAACAAATACATAAGGCAGAAATTTCCTAGGTGTGTGTGAACTGTGAAAAGTGCACACAAGCATGTGCAAACATTTGCACATGTATACATGTAGAGATATATGTTACGACCCTGCTTAAATATGGTGAAAGATGAAATAAAACCCTTTTACTGTCCCTTCTCACCCTCAGAAGTGATCAGATATGTCAATAGTCAGACAGTGCATTTCAATGGCAAAGGCACTGCACCTGTGTCCCAAATGGCTATGACAGCTGTTCTACTAAAAGAGAATGTGTCTTCCAGACAAGACAATATTATCCTTTTCTTCTGCTTACCTGAGAGTTGGTGTCTCTTGTGGGAGGCATGCTTGAGATCACCCAAAGATGCCACAGAAGCTAGAAACTGGCTGACACAAAGCTTCTAAGATCAGCAAAGATTTAGAAAATATACATTTTTCCTGCACAGAAAGCTTTATTTGGGGATGACGGGTGATTTTCTCTTAAAAATATAGGAAAGGGAACATAGCTGTGTAATTCCATATATGAAATCATATGTCTGTCATCCAGCAAAGCCCAGGATTTTTTTTTTTTTTTTTCTTTCTTTCAGGAATCTACAAATATCAGCCTATAATTTCGTTTTGCACTTCCACTTTGAAAATGCATACAAGAAGTGCTGTTTGAAACCATGCACCTTCAATCTATACTGTTCCTTTCATGGTAATGCACAAGAGGAAGTTGTGGATATCCTGCCAGCAGCTATAAAATGTATATTTCTGCTCAAAATCTAAAGAACCTGCAGATTTAGGAGGATTTAAAAACCCACTTCCCATGATTCTTCTCCACAGGTTTCTGACAAAGACCTAACTAATGCAAGTGGAATATACAGTATGGCATACAACAGCAGACCAAATGCAATCTCTTCTGTTGTAAAAAGCCTCCTTGATGGAGTATGTCTTGTGCTTACATTGAGGAACTAAAATAACTAGCATGATGGGACTTCTTGGCCAACAAATGAGGACAGCAAAAGGATTATGTGTGTGTAACACATGCTTTCCTGCTACTTCCTTCTCCAGGGTTGAGTGGGTTTCAGACAAGCAAATGTCAACCAAGAGTAGGGTTGCAGGCACACAAAAGGAACAGTGCCACTGACTGGCCACCCACTTACGGGCACTGCCTCTATAGTATGAAACTCATTTGCTCAAATACGGTGTTTTATAGTTACTTTTTGTCAGTTTGCATTCTATATTTCATATTTCCTCAAGAACATAGCACTAAAAATATATCAATTTAATATATTAGTATAATAAAGCTGGTTTCATCACTGAGGCCATACTATGCCTGCTTGCCTCCATGAGTTTTCCTCTTGGAGAATACATCAAAGACTTTTCGCTGTTATATTATTTGAAAAAATCTGTGAAAAACATCACACTTAGAACAGTAGGAAAGTACCAAGTCACAATTATTATTCTTCAGGGCTAGCAATTATGGTCAGTTCCCTTAAAATCTGTGAATAAAATTTTCTGAAAATATTTGTGTAACTGGGACTTCAACAGGATTGATTTTGATCATACACTGGTGTAAATCCATTGACTCCAGTGGAGCTGGTCCTGATTTACAGTGAGAAGAGCCAGAGCCTTTCTTCCTTTTCTCCTTTTCTTCCTTTTTTTTTTTTTTTAATTTTTATTTATTTTTTTCCTGCTGTAAACATTGATCTTACCCAGAGTGCTGTACTATGAATTTTCTTCTGTCTGTCACAGGATTAGTTGATTTTACTATTTTCACATCAACTGCCTTTTAAACTTATGTGTCTATTTGCCTGCAGTAACCTGCCTTTCATTTTCACTACAAGTAACACAGTTTGACAGAAAGCCATAAAATATACGTTATAGTGAAAGACTCATTCACCCTCCTCCCTTATTGCATATGTAACCCTGCACTCCAGGAACACCTGAAGTATCTCTTTAACAAAGGTCATACACTGTTGACTGATGAAGAACACATTCAGTCCAGATCCCTAAATGCAGCAGATGAACAGAAATGTTCTCTGTATTGAAGATAAGTTATGATCTTACTATAGAAGTCTGTAATACAATATCTGTCTACAAATGATTTCAAAAACAACAATTCTACAATTCTGCATGTGAAAGTAGTTTTTTTTTTTTTTTTTTTTTTTTAATAAGTTTAGAAATGGAGAAAAAAGCTATGCTTTCACGATTTATAAAACATGCATGTGATCACTGAACATCCTTTTCCTGTCTTTTCAGTCTTCCACTTAAAATGGGTAGAATTTTGTTACATATTTACTGTTTATATATTAAGTGTAGCTAACAGGTGATTCTCCATCTCTACCTCACTCTTGTGAAATCCCACTTCAAATACTACGTTCAGCTCTGGGGCCCGCAGCACAAAAAGGACATAGACAGACATATTAGAATGAGTTCAGAGGAGGGCCATGAAGATGACCAAAGGGTTGGAGCACCTCGGAGACCTAGTAGCCTTCCAGTGCTTAAAGGGGGCCTACAGGAAAGATGGCAAGAGGCTATTTATCTGGAAGTGTAGTGATAGGACAAGGGGTAATGGTTTGAATCTAAAAGAAGGGAGATTTAGATTAGACATTAGAAAGAAATTTTTTACTGTGACTTTTATGAGGCACTGGAACAGGTTGCCCATCCCTGGAAGTGTTTAAGGCCAGATTGGATGGGGTTTTGGACAACTTGTCCTAGTGGAAGGTATCCCTGCCCATGGTATCCCTGCCCATGGCAGGGGCAGTAGAACTAGACCATCATTAAAGCCCCTTTCAGCTCAAACCTTTCTATTGTTCTATGATTCTGTATTTCTACCGTGCTTATCCTGATGCTGTTGAACAGAAAATTTATTGTTCCTCAAGTGCTTAGAATATTTCAGCTTCTCTGACCTTTATTTACATACTCTCTCTCCCCTTCTCTTTTCATATTTCCTTCATCTCTTGCTGTTTTTTCGTTCCTTGCCAGAGTGCCATTAGCAATGTGTGATAGTTCGCAGGAACTCTGAAGAGGTTTTGAGATGAGTCAAAATGAATTTGTCTAGCCTCAGCTCCATATTAATTAAATATGTTGACTGAAATGTGCCTTTTGCAGTTAACAGATAAATGGTCATGTTAGGAACCCACTCTTTTACAAACTGTCATGAAACATTCCCTCAGGTTGCTTTACCATTTTAAAAAAGTGATATTTAGCATTGCTGCAAGCAATTTGTTGTTTAAAAGAACTGATTAGCACAGTTGTTGTCCATCACTGTGCACTATGCTCTCAGTGTAAAAACATTAGGCAAGTACTATGCTATAACCATTAAACTACCTTCAATTTCAATCAGTTTTCTAACAGTCTGATTAACAAAATTCTGTTTACCCATATGGGATAAGGTGACTGACCAGATGTTCTGATTTTAAAAGATCTGTTGGTTGTGATTTCTGCTGGGACATTGAATTGTCCCAGATTTTCCTGCTGAGAGCTTGAGCAGCACAAAAGTTCCTTACAAGGTAAAGCCCCTTTAACCACTGAATTTGGAAAGATGAATTAAAGGAGGATCCCCATCTAAGAGTGGCAGATTCATCCAGGGCTCAGATTAATGCATGAGTTATTTATAATAACTGTGCTGGTGTCCTTTGCTGGAAAGAAGATACAGGGAAAAAAAGAATCACACACCCAAAAAAACAATCAAAAGAAACAAACCAAAAAACAAGCACCACCACCAAACAAACAAACAAACAAACAAAATACAGAAATCTAGAGCAATTTAAGGCTGTTTTCTCTTGCTATAGATCTACTGCTTGTACTACATGAAGAACACTCAGGAATTCTTAATATACTTTGCTCCATGGGGATTTCTCTGTCTGTGTGTATATAAGGGGTAAGGGAGGAGGGCAAAGGGGAAGGAAAAAGAGAAAGAGGGAGAAAAAGAGAGAGAGAGAGGAAATCCTCTTTGTCCGGTGAAGTGCATCGCACAGACCTCATGTGTTGTAATGTAAAACCGCCAGGGTTGCTAGAATGACCATATGCTGTGAATGTGAGCACTGTGCCTGTTTAAATGTAAATTCCCTCTGTATCAGAATAAAAGAATATCTGCTTAATATAGAATGAAAGCAGTTTGGCAGGATATGCTCTATTTCAGGTTAGACAGAATAAACAGTAACATTGATTAAAAGAATCCCCCTATTCTGCACCTGTCATGTTCACCTTCTTAGCCACAAAGGCCTCACTTGTTTATTTACCTGTAGAGCTGTTATAATATTTTGATTTCTGAAGAGATTTGGAGGCCACCTGCCATACTTTTGGCATTTCTTTAACAACAAAGCACTTCAGGCTCAAGTGCAGGAGCCCATTGTTCTGCTCCACAGCATGGAAAAGAAGATGAATCCAGAAGCACAGGACCTAAACAGAAATTATTATTGATTTAATCACATAATCAGCAGCAAACACTTCAGGCTAAGATAGCAAATCCATAACAGCCTGCCCACATAACCACCCTTACAAATTTACCAGCAAACCACCGGGTGCACTTAGCAAACAAGAAGAGCAAGGGTCACCTTCACTTGGCGGCAAAATATTGACATTCCTAAAGCTTAAATATGTTTTGAGTTAAGTGTTATCAATCAGTGATAAGAGTTGAATGTCTGTTAAACATAACTACATTGGCAAAAGGATTATAGAATGCTTTCTTGCCATAATCTAGAAGCATCTTTCAGACAAAACTCTGCTTGAAATCAATTGTGCACAAGGAGCTGCCTGCTGAGATTCATTCAGTGTCATACAAAAGAAGAGAGACTCTCCCTGTGATCTTTAACCATAACCGGTTATCTAATGAGACCAGGGCTTTAATTTCTTTTCACATCAAACATAGAATCAATGCTCTGGATTCAACAATGTGTGTAAACAGGCCGTGAAGCCATCTCTTCAGATGGCAGCCAGTTCAGCCTCCCAAGTCCACGGCATATTTATTTCAGTGAATCCCCTTTTAGTTCCAAGTAGGTGCTCCCATCAGGTTACTGCTGCCTCTCTCCTTGCAGGTAGCAAGGCTAGCTCACAATTGTCAGACAGCTTCACTGGGAGAATTAAACACAGGCAGATGACTTCTGTAGGAACACTGAAAAAAAATATTCAAGCTTCATTTCTAATCAGTTGAGCAATACTGTCTAGTGTTTAATAATTCCTACAGGCAAACAGTGTTACAGTACATACCCCTTTCCATATCCCCTCCCTGCCACATGGCTAGATGGTGTTTATACAGACAAATATAAAACTGGAGTAACATTGCTGTAGTTTGCTTCAGAATTACAGTGGCATAACAGGTGACAATCTGGTGCAAAGAGTATAGAGAAAATGTTGACTGGGAAAGCCTAGTGACATTCCAGTGGGGATTAAAATGTGGTTCAGCAAACTGATTCAGTCAACTCTTGTCTTGCTCTGGGATGTTTACGAAGTATGCTTTTTGTTTGGAAAGAGGGCATTGTATAGCACTGGTGTCTACTCTTAAAGATTTTGAAATTTTATTCTTCACGTAGCAAGACAAATACTATGCAGACAGGTTCCCTGTCCACCTGACCTAAATAAAGAAGAGGATATTCCCTAAATTCTGTGCTGCCTCTGCCTTGTTACTGAGATATACATGGATGGCCCTGTGCTGCAGATCTGACCAGCGGAGATCCAGCATGTTAGCATTACTCATGTATTGGGCTATATCATCCTGCTATCCATAGCCTGTGCCTATGCTGTTACCCAGGCTTGCTGCTGCAGGGGATGTTGACATGTTTGTGCTTTATTATGGCTAGCTCAACCACTTATATTGCAGAAAGTAAGACACCAAGATCTCCAAGTGTAGGTGATCTGCTTGGATTCAAACTAGCTCGTCCATCTCTCAGAGAGTTGCAGCTGCCATTTAAGACCTTGTAAAAGTTCATCTATCTTTGTATTTTGATGTAATAACTTTCCAGTAATCCAGTAATTCACAATGTAAAAATCACTCCTTAAAAACAAACAAACAAACAAACAAAACAGTAATAAACCATTTGATTAAATATCTATCTGCCTGTATTGGAAGGCAGAGACCGGAAATACACTTACATAGAAAAAGTATATCACAGTGAATTATGATTTAGCTATCTCATAAAAACTTGTTTTACAAGCTCCAAACTGGGTGAAGTTTACGGACCATTTAACTTTTAAAGAGGGATGCCCTTCAGGCAGACTGCTACTGTGTTGAACTATTCAGAACACCTCTGGGCTCCGATTACTGAAACTGATTTGAGGATCCAGATTTTTTAGCCCTTACTTGAAAATATCACCCAGTAGGTAGAGATCAAAGGAGGGGTAAAATCAGTTCCTTCCTTCACTTTTCCTAAAGACCAATGTCTTCTCCCCCTGTTTAAAGCTGCTTCAGCTACACAGGTTTTTCAGAATGAAGAGAGGAAGCCAAACTGCCAGACACTGAACTGTTTTGGTTAAAGAGTAGCAGAGAAGAGCAATAGCGGTATTGTACAGTTGTAGCTGCTAGACGTGGTACTTCAGAAGTGGCAAGGAGAAGGAGAGAATCAAATGAAGGATTGTTAGGGGTGGGAGAAAGAGTCTGTATGATTGAAGGTGGCTCAAAAGACTTAGCTCAGATAGCAATATCAAGTTGGGATATTTTCCTCTTTTGTTACTGTAGCTCCTAGCATTATAGTGTCTGGTGATGAATAAGCTCTTTAACAGTTCAGTTGTACAAGTTGGAGGTCATCTGGTCCAACCTCCCTGAGGAAGCCAACCTTAACATTTCCTCTCTGTACAAGAAATCTCCATTTTCCGTTAGCTGAAAAACCTGCTGGAAACTAAACCAAACCAAACCAAACCAAACCAAACCAAACCAAACCAAACCAAACAGTTAATAATAAATGAAAGAATAATTTGACCTTAGTATTTTGAAAAAAATTACTCTTACATTGTTGGTAATAATCAATATTCATTTATACATGAAATAATCTGGTGGTCTCTTTCACTTGGGCCTCTCGCCTTTAGAAGTACATCTTTAAAATATATCATTAAATTATTTGCATTTATTTAATTATATTATTGTTTTTAACCATAATTTCAGCTTCTTCACTTATCATACTATTTATGCTGAAAAAGAATTCCTTGTAGTACTAAACCAAATGGAAGGTTTAAAGTCCAATTTCACTGTAAATGTAGAGCTTAGAAAACATCAGCGAAAGCTGTAATTCCTGTTGAAATCAGTTCAGCTGTAAATGTTCCACATTCTCCATATCATGCTCTGAGAGTATATTCATGCTTCTGGCCCAAATTCCCTCAATTTATCCTATTAAAAAAAAAAAAAAAAAAAAAAAAAAAACACCGGGAGAGCCCCCAAGGGAAACCTTTTTTTTTTTTTTTTTTTTTTTTTTTTTTTTTTTTTTTTCTTAACAGTGAACCTAAGCTCTGTCCAAAAATATCTTTTAATATCAGTTTCATTTTTCACTCCTATATAATGAGGATCTCATAATACTTATGTATATCAGAGGATGCAAGAACTTCAAAGAGAAAAACTACTGTGCATTTAAGCTCCACTTCTGCAAACTAGCCCACTTTGGACTGGATGCTTTGCTAAAAGGTGAAGTTTTTTTAAATAGGAATTGTGATTGTTGAATGCTGAATAAGGAATAACCTTAGATATCCTTCATACTGGTCAGAATCATTGGACTGAGAATTTTGTTTGAGTTGACATGTCCAGGAGCAGGACTGTAAGTAAGAATCATATCTTGGGGGACTTCTTATAACAAGTGTTTTAGGAGAATGGGAATTTCCCAGGCTCTGCCTACTGAATAGCAAGCAGAAAGGCTGGTAAAGTGTGTAAACAGCCATATTATTATTACCACTATGAATGTGCCAACATATAACCACAAGTTCATTCACACTTTCATTGCTAAATATGCTAGCAGAATACATGCAAACAAATGGTTGGTTGGCTGGTTGTATATCAAACAAACAAAAAAGAAAGCAAACAAAAAAGAAACAAACCAGAGGTTTGGTTCAATATCTTAAAAGAGCTACAAGATCTGTATGGATCTCTTACCCAACTGTCTTCAGTTGTTTGTAGATCTGTATATGTACCCTCTGATTAAACAATACAAAAGCATTCCGTAAAAGTATATGCTTTATTCCCTAATGAACACAGCAAATTAATAACATTTCATTTAAACAGATTAAAGAAAGTACCAAAAACTTTTTAGAAAGTATTCAGGAAACACTGGAGCCCTTCTGGTAATATTATGGTTTTGTTGAAGATATCAATTACTAATCTCCTTTTCTCCTTTTTTTGGGGGGGGGAAATTTTATTTACATGACTGAAGTTAAAAAAGTGGGCTAAATACTGTTCCCCTGAAATTCTGCTGTTGCATAATGAAGCCTTGAATAAATTTACACTACTAGTTAAAAAAAAAAAAAAAAAAAAAAAAAAGGGCATCAAGACACGAGAAAACTTTAAATATCACTAGTCAAAATGTTAGTGAGAAAGGCTTGAAAAATCAGTGATACTACATAAGGGCTTAGTGCATTCTATAAGTCCTGAAACATAAAATAAAACCAGGGAAATTAAAAGCTATTGCAGGCTAGGATGAAAGGGTCAGAATTTGACTTTTGATTTCTATTATGTCTGTGGATTTTAGTAAAGTGTATTAAAATTTATTAAAAGTTATCTGTAGAATTTTCTTTTAAAACACTGATGACTCCTCCAGGATTCAAAGATACCATCATAATAAATTTTATCAGTAATGGTCCAAAATACTTTGTACAACAATATTTGACAGTGCATAAATAAAGAAAAATGAATACAATTACCTCTGCCTTAGTTTTGCAAAGTGAGTAGTAGTAGTTAGTGTTAGTAAAGCTATTTATAGCAAATAATTTGATTAATTTAGCCTTCTGGCTTGCTTGTGAATAGTTCTCAGATGGACTCATTTTTTCAACATTGTTTCTTATTCAAAACTGATTAACAAAAATAATCTCAAATGTTCCCACCTATGGCTTGTTTATGTAAAATATATATCAACTCGGTCTTGGTTACTATTTGCCACTGGATGCTTAGGGACATAATATGGTATGGGTCACATGGAATATGAAGCGGCTTACACTTCCTGATTGGACTTTTGAAACTATATTTCAGAAAGATTCCTCCCAGGCTTGCACACTCTTTACATACGTGCTCTCCAGACTTATAATACCTCAGAAGACATTATTTGAATATAAAATTGCTTGTACAAGTATTCAAGCAGAACAAAATTGAAGATGTCATGAATATTGATAGCAGCAAATTTATGTATTTTATTCTAACAACAGTCTGCAAATTTTGTTTTGCTTTGCAACATTCACTCAGCTGTAGTACACAAGAATATGGCACATTCCTCATATTGGCAAGACAGAGACAGTTAAGGGGAAGAAGTTTAGCTGCCTCAGAAAACATTTGAGGACCTGCAGCTAGTTTATAGATGAATCTGGGCAGTTGCTGAATGCTTCCTATGAAATACAGAGCACAGCTTTCCCACTAGCTGTTTGAATCTAAGTGTACTAAGTACTTTCCAGGAGATGCTTCATGGCAATTTGTTTTCTATTTATATTTACAAATACATCCTTCATTGCAAGAATCTTTCCGGAATGTGAATAGCTTGTGAATACTTTTTGAAAGATGTGTGCTGACACGAAGGTTTCCAGGGCCATGAGAGTAGTGGCTTCTTAGAAATATGCAGAGTTAGACCTCAGTAAGACTCATTCTTGTCCAAGATTTGTAAGCACAGATACACTGAATATCTTCTTAATTAAATGGATTAGAGAATCAGCTTTAATCCACAAACAACATTTCTGAAGGCATTTGGAGATGAGGTGCTGAAATCTGCAGGGAAACTCCTCCCAAACCAAAGGGGATGAGGTTATAAAGAAGGAGGGTGTGCTACTATCTTTGTTTTCTTATCATCAGTGTTTTCTATAATTTCTTAGTATATCTGAGAGATGTCTAGCATCACTTTGCTTAGCACTGATGAAAGAAAAAAGTAGTTCGTGTACATTAAAATTCTTATTGCTGAGAAATTGAAATGGAAAAAAAATGAAAGAATGACTAGGAACTGCTAGATGGTATGTAAAGGTAAGACTGTTCCTAATATTTTTCATTAATATTGCATATTATTTTTCAAATATACCTATAGAACTAATTTAATTTCATTAGCAAAAATGCAGCCTCCCCTAAATTGTCAGTGATATGATAAAGCTAATTAAGACACGCATGGTGTTAACAGTTTCATTAGAGGAGATAATATTGCACAAGAAAAATAAGAAATCATTATGATGAATGCTTCAACATTACATTACATGTTAATGAAGTGTAAATGATCTAATTATTTTTGAAAGAATACAGATTCGATTAAACTGTCGGAATTAAATTGGAAAGGACAGCCTATTGTACTTTTTATGTACAGGCAAGTTAGCGTTAATTAGGCACAATCTACAGGAACAAATGAGGCACAACCCTCGGTGAACAATAATGTATCCATTGCTCAAGGCACGTTTCATAAAGAAATATATTAGGGGAAAAATTGTAAGTCAATTAAATACAGTGCTTTAGCAGTGGGAGGGAAAATGAGCAAAATCTCTGTTCCCTCCCTCTACATTTTGAGTGTTTATAATGCAATCACTCTGCTAGTTCTGCTCCATCACTAATTTCATAAATACTAATTTTGCTGATGAGACATTTTGATTGGTTTTCCATCTACTTTCCACAAATGACTTTCTGGAGCCGGCATGGATTTTGGATGGAAATCTTTTTCTTTGGGCTCTTCTCTCTGCTCTGACCTAAGGTAAAATAAGAAAAAGATGAAGCTAGAAGGCCACATAGCTGAGGAGGAAAACATTACTCAACCACTGTTTGACCTCACATATATGGAAAGATGGCATGTGCAATTTAGCATAATGAAAGATAAATATAAAGATATATATTTTTGGCACATGATTAGCAACCATTGGCAAAATATTCAGGAAATAGTTAAACTAAACTCTCACTCAGGACCCAAATCAAAATTAATTTTAGTTTCTTTACACTGCTTGCCATCTTATCCCCACTTCAAGAGCTTTCTGTAGACCCTCATGATACTGCAAGCATGACATTAAAATGGTTTGAGGAAAATGAAATCTACTGGGTTAGTTAAAAGTGATTCAAAAGGCCTGAAGAAGTCAGATTATGCCAGTGAAGTTTCTGGTTATGTGGGTATCATTCCAGTGACATTGAACTGTGAAGTTTTCTAGCCTTGCACAATCAGAAACTGGAAACACAAAAACCTACTCATTCTTCATCTAGTTTAGAGAGAACTGGAAAAAAACAAAACAAAACAAAACAAACAAACAAAAACAAAACAAACAAACAAACAAACAAACAAACTGCTGATATATTTTTTCTCATCAACTACCCTCAAAATACAGCCAAACCCTATAAAATATGAGTTTGTAAAACAGATCTGAACCAGTCCTTGGTGCCTATAAATTAATACTGCTGTACTTTTTATTACAAGCACAACTTGTTTGTGGGATAGTTGTAGTTTATCTACTGGGGTTATTAGTGTGCAGTAAAGAAATCAAAACCCTTCTGATCCACTTTCTCTACTCTCTCTCTTCCCCTCCTTTGGTCAAATCAGCCTTTTTCCCCGGCTTTCACATAATGCAGATCTCAGTGCAAAAGAAGCAAGCTATGTGATTCTTTTCTGTTGATTTTACTATATGTTCTTATTTTAACTTGTAAAATTTTTAGTCCTTTAACAGGTGGGCCCCAAGTTACAAACCTTGTCTTGCTTGGTTTTGAACTCAGTTTAATAACCTTTGCAATAAGCTTGATAGGGATGAATACAAAATTTAGCTAAATTTGAGTGGTACTCATCCATTCCTCTCTCAAAGACTACCCAACTTGCCCTCCCAAATCAGAACGTTAGAGGCATAATAAGTATCAGAAATTTCTATTCATTCAGAATTTTTTGATGAACTTCTCTTCCACATCAGCTTGTTTGCTCTGTTGTTGAACAATTTCCCACAGTGTATACAACATCCTACAAATGGAAGGTCCATGGCTGCACCAAATTATTATTATTATTAATATTATTTATAATAATAATAATAATATTGTCAGATGTACACACACACCCATGTACTACACACTAACAATTTGTTTGCATCAAAGGTTATTAAAAATAATTTTATTCTCCCAAACTTATATTACACAGATGAGGTATAATTCATTGAAAGTTGTTCAGGAATTTTATTTTAATATATATAAAGACATAAAACTCTTTAATAAAAGAAAAGGAGTCATTTTACTTGTACACAATTTTTCAGTTGGATCTCACTGCTGGGAAAATTCAAGTTTCTTCTTCCTTTTGGACACATTCCAGCCCAGGCTACCAAAACAGCAATGGACAACTTTTGAATAGCTGGAGCACTGCCAACTAATTTGCCTGTGGATGGTAAGTACCACCACTGCCTCAAGAGAAGACTTGCAGACAAGGTCTGGAAGCACAGGCTTGGAGAGTTGGTAGGTGTACTCTCCAGAGTATGAAAGAAGCTATACCCATAAATGAATGTAATATGAAAGCAGAGCATTTTGCAGACCCATATACACCACTCCCTGCCAGTTACAACTCTGTGTGACAAAGCACACTGATATGCTGAGTAGTCTTTCTGAACAGCACAGATATAGTTTGTGGCTATGGCTCTGCTTGCTACGTCAAGGCTAGTCTCCTCAACCTGACTGCACAGAGACAGGACTAACCTTGTTACAGTTAAAATACCATGACATCACTGACATTTCCCATCTGCATTAGTTATTCCATAAAATACTATAGAACCTAAAAGCATAATTGTGGATAAAACCTGCATATCGGGTAGCAGAAATCTTTATGGGAACTGTTAGTGCTAATACATAAAATCTCTGCCATCAAATATAAAATATAATATTTTGGGAGTACCCTATAAACACATTAACAATTATTCTTTTCTTATGCCAAGAAAATTCATAGGATAATCAATTTCAGGTAATATTTATTAATGTTATGTGCTGTATATTCACAATTAATCTTTTTCAAACTTATTTTCCTCATAATTACTTTTCTGTGTAGCATATAACACAACAAAAAGCTACTTAAATAAGAAAATTTGTTATATTATTGTTAATGACAATATTATGTTCACAACTACTGAATCCACTCAAATGCCAAGTAATCCACTTTTACTAATAGTAGAATCCAATAGCACTGCACTGTTCAGACCAGAAGTCTACTTCCAGAATGCAATAAAAAAGCTAACAGTATCAGTGCAATTGGTAGGAAACAAGTCAAAAGCCAATGGTCAAATCCTGGTGTAATGCAAACACCAGGAAAATCAGCCCTCCTCACACAATGAGATGACAAAAAGGTCACAGCTCTATGCCCAGTATCAGGAGTCAGATACATTTTATCTAGTATTTTGCTCTTTAAATTATTCAGGACTGCACAGAGATGAGGAGATACCTCTGAGCTAGAATTGTACAGAGCTGCAGGTGATCACCTGTATCACCTACCTTTCCGGTAATGACATCGTTCAGTCTCACTTGTCATGATGTGATCATGAAAGCTTATATTTAAAAAGTTTTATTCTTAGTACTGATTACTGTGATAGAAATCTGTTCACACCTTCACTCCTCTGATGGCTATGCTACCTGCTAATTTCCATTCTAAATGTATTCATAAGAGGGATATGCCCACTGGATCTGTGTCAACATTGTCCTTTAGCTTAAGGAACTCTTTCCCTGCCAGTGTTTACCTTTCTGATCCATTTACAGAGACAATCATTTTCCTGCTCAGCTTTGTTTTCCCTGGCTAAACATAGTCAGCTCTTTGAGTTTCTTTCCATGAGCAGGAATCTCCATTCTTCCAATCACATGGTTGTCCTTCCCTGTGTCTCTTATATAGGTTGGGCTCATTTGTTTCAGACAGGGAAGACCAAACTGAATACAGAATCCTTGGCAAAGTCTTGCCAATATGATAATAACAACTTTCAATAATGATTCTAAAAACATTTATTTACTTTGGTTTTCCATTAAACTTTGCTACATCCATTATTTGAACTTCTATCAAATCAAGGGCTAGAGGTCCTCCAAAATGCAGGGAAAAAGAAGAGGAAATTCAAAGAAAAAACTAAAGTTAGAGAGGCACCTGAAATGCTATAATGTGGATTTCAGAATCAACTGTTCCTACTGATGAGGTACTGGAACAGGTTGCCCAGAGAAGATGTGGATGTCCCATCCCTGGAGGTGTTCAAGAACAGGTTAGATGAGGCCCTGAACAACCTGATCTAGTGGGTGGTGACCTTGACTATGGCAGGGGGGTTGGAACTGGATGATCTTTGAGGTCCCTTCCAAATCAAGCCATTCTATGTTTCTATGATACAGCGGTTTATTATATGTTAATGTAGACCTAGGCTAAGGCATCCAAACTTTAGCAAAGGCTAGGCTCTGAGATAATATTTTCCTTTTGATTACTGAAGTTTTCCAGTGTGCTAATTTCTATAAAGCTCATCAAGTGTTTACCTAATTTCCGCCTCTATACATTCTAAGATTCTGCCACAAAAGCTGAATTCTTTAATGTCATCATACCATTTTATATCTTAGCCTAAATGATCCTGGGTGTTACTGCATAAAAGATACATAAAAAATCTGAGAAATCTGAGAATATAATAGTTTATAGTCCAGGGATTCTGGATTAAGAATGATAGATTAAATCCATTGTTACTTTAGCTTTTCCTGCATTTTTAAATGGTCCTAATGATAGCAGTTGTTCTTTGGATCCTATTTATAAATAAATAAATAAATAAATAAATAAAAACGATTGCTCTGCACTGTACTATGCAGTGGCACATTTATTACCATAAGAATAGGATTATAAATAATTTAGAAAATATAGAAGTTTGGATAAATACTTCAAGGTGATGCAAAATATTAGTACCTAATCTAACACACTTAAGAAATGAGAAAGAATTGCCCTCAGAAAAATAAATACATATTAATTCAGTGCAAATTAGATAGAGGATGAGTATAGACTCTTTATATGTACCTGGCATCATCTGCAGCTAGAACGATTTCAACGTTGCATTAACATCACCAATTTGACAATTTCAGTTTGGTATTTTTATTTTATTAAAAAAAAACAAAACAACAACTATCACCAACTATCACTCTAAATATTAAATACGCTTTAGTTTTTATTTTTCCTCTCCCACAGTGTTCTGATGTAAAAGAAAAAAAAAAAAAAACAGAAATTGATCACTGTACCTCATTCAGAGGTCTTCAAATAAGATTTAAATAATTCATTCAAAATAGCATTTTTCAAAGAATATAGTGAGTTCTGATCTCAGTAATAACAGTTGATTTCCTGTTTAAATCCATAAAAGCTACACATCTCAGAAAGATTAGTTTGAGATACATTCAGCCTGAAACACTAAGAATAATTCAGGAATTCAAATTGGTAACAACACACACTGGGAGCTTTTTTCTTCCTGTTAGGCTGATGTGCTGCTGTATTATGATGACAACAGTAATCAAATTTATTGTCATAGTCATTTGAAACATAATTTGTGTCAACTGATGCAAAAGATTAAGTTAAATATTTCAGTTCTAATTTTATTAATCCAATACATTCATTAATTCACTGCATGAAATAAAATATGTCAAGTAGGCATTTATTGTATAAATATGGTAGTATATTAAAAAAATAATAGTAAAGAAACATTACTCCAAACTTCACTGGCTAAGCACTCATTGTTTTTTGCTTATAATATAAGGATTCTTCCCTCTAGTGTATAATTTCTCCGACAGTTTTTAAGAACACCTTTAGATTTTATAAAAACAATTCAGCTAATAAATACAATCCATTTTTTTTTTCAAGTTTCCTGAGGGAATATCATATATCTGAGAGGTCAGAAAATAATCTGCAAATAATTCAGTGACTCGGAAATTTGGTAGAACAGAAAAATAATGTTTTAATTCATAATAAGTAGAAACATATTTTTAATGAGGTTAGTATTTATTAATTCCCATGTATCAGCTCAGCATAGGTGAAGTACAGAGCTTGGGACTATATCATGTCTTAAATATTAAGCACATAGAAATCAAGAATGTAGTATACTTTTTCCAATAATGCAGTAAAAAAAATAATCGTGTTAAGTCAACAACATACATAGCTATTTGAATGGAGATGTGAAAAGTCCTACATGCTGGTAAAAGAAATTTTTGACAGTTTGAGATAAGAAGTCAATAATATTCTTCTTTTGGATAAATGCAGGCCACTCTAGTTTTCAAATGATCTCCACCAAACATAGTAAAGGTCATATTTTTACACTTTCTAGATATGGATTGTCATCATGCAGTACAACATACATTTTGTAGGGATTGAAAAGTCCTACAGCAGTTTCATCTCTCAGTACATTTAGGTTTATTGCAGAATTTGGTTTGTTTAAGAGCAATAATAAGTAATAAAAAATACTTATATATTTACATTTGTTTAAATAATAACTTATTTTGTGATATCAGCTCCTGCTAGGAACCCTCACCTACCTTTATTTTTTGAGATACTATGATTAATTTAATAGGAGAGCTCTGATTACAAAGGTGATCTGAGCACTCTTCATTGTCTGAAAAGTGTTTTACTGGAAAGTTGTACATACTGTAGTCAAAAACCCTCTTTGACTTGAAAAAGCATAAACTATGTTTAATGCAGATTTAAAGAAATTACTGAGTAGAATCTGAAAGGAACTGCAATGAATACTCATCTGTAGTTTATAAACATTTATACAAGCACCAGGTTTCTTTGTCCAGAGTAACTTCTTTGCATCACTTCTAACATTTCTCATCAACTAAACAAGAAATCGATAAGCAACACTGAATATGTGACCCCGAACAGTCAGACACTTCATGCATTGCAATGTATTTGATTAAACTCTATGAATAATTTGCATGCAGTAGGAAGTAATGACCATACCATCTGATGTGCATTAGTGTTACAGTTTCTTCTCACTGCCTCTATTTTCTCTGGAGTAACAGCACAACTACATTTTGCAGGAAACCAGCTTGCGCTCCCCCCACATTTGTCAAAAGAACCAAACTCCTGCGGGCCCTTTGCTAGAATGGACAATTTCAGGAGCTACAGTGACAATGAATAAAGAGGTCAAAGTACTTGACTGGATTTATGGTACATTAAGGGACTGTTGCAGCCATAGTAGTGGAATTAGGGCAGCCATTTAACTCAGCTACAGGGACCAAGATCCCAAGGTGAACATTTTGTGTGAGTTGCAAAGTCTACAAGTACCTCTACAATCCACATGCTGTAATCTGTCTCAGCTTGGAGACTTCTAATAGGGTTAGTAATAAAACACTAATAAGATGATGGCCCTATATAGTATGTACCTTGAATCCCTCAAGAGCTTTTTACTCATCTTAAGACACTGTTGCAAGTTTAATTTTGAAAACCTCCATTGTGGTAATGATTCCCCATGAACTATGATTCTATTCTGTATATACTCTGCAAGCTTTTAATATAGTAGTCTCCACCTAAATAGCTTTTCTCAATGGAAAACAGATTTATTTTTAACTGTATGACTTCTTATACTGTAATTTGATAACTATAATGCCAATAGGTTAACCATATTGATGAAGTACCCAGAGAGACTGTATTTAACACTGCTTACCCTGTGGAAAAGTAACCTGATTTACTGGAAACCTTTTCACCTTTAGTGGCAGGGGAATAACTGCTAGTTTGGCCCTGTGTTCAAACATATAATTCCATAGGCTGGCATGTTACCCAAAGGCAATATTACGACTGAAGGATTGATCTGAATTAACAAGGTTTAAAAGGGGGAGGGAGAGATAGAGAGAGAAGGGAAGAGAAAGACAGAGAGAGTGTTATCACAGGGTAGTACATACTTTGTGTTTTTGTTTATTTATAAAGTTAGCTTTCAGTTTGGTGTTCAGGACAATTATTATTATTTTTTTTTTTATGGAATCAATATAATTGCTAGCACTTTTGCAAATTTTCTGAAGTGACATGATGCATATTGGTACATTTTATTTATTTTTTAAGACCTGCACAAAATGAATAATATCTTACTCAGTGTATATGTGTAAAGTAACAAAAAATATCCAAAAGGAGAAAAAGAAAACATTCATTAGTAAACTTATTGATTCTGAAGCATACAGCTGTGAGCTATATGCTCTGTATGTTTGTTATACATCTGCAGATCCTGCAAAGGTAAAATTGCTAATGAAAAGTTACCTTTCATTCATAGAATCATAGAATCATAGGACCATTAGGGTTGGAAAAGACCTCAAGATAATCCGGTCCAACCATCACCCTACTGTCAATGTCACCCACTAAACCATGTCCTAAGAACCACGTCCAACCTTTCCTTAAACACTCCCAGGGATGGTGACTCCACCACTTCCCTGGGCAACCTGTTCCAATGCCTGACTGCTCTTTATGAGAAGAAATGTCTCCCCATTTCTGACCTAAACCTCCCTAGGCACACATTGAGGCCATTCCCTCTAGTCCTTTCACTAGATACCTGTGAGAAGAGGCCAATGCCCAGCTCCCCACAACTTCCTGCAGTTGTAGTTGTGGAGAGCAATAAGCAGAGTTGTAGAAAGTTGTAGGTAGTTGTAGAGAGCAATAAGGTCTCCTCTGAGCCTCCTCTTCTCCAGATTTAACAACCCCAGTTCCCCCAGCCACTCCTCACAGGAGTTGTGTTCCAGGCCCTTCACCAGCTTTGTGGCCCTTCTCTGGGCACACTCCAGGGCTTCAATGTACTTCTTGGACTGAGGGGTCCAAAACTGAACACAGCACTCAAGGTGCGGCCTCACCAGAGCAGAGTACAGGGGAGCAATCACCTTCCTGGTTTTGCTGGTTACACAATTCCTGATAACAAGCCAGGATGTTGTTGGCCTTCTTGGCCACCTGGGCACACTGACAGCTCATGTTCAGGCAAGCATCAATGAGCACCCCCAGATCCTTTTTCTCTGCATACCTTTCCAGCCACTTTCCCCCAATCCTGTAGCATTGCATGGGGCTGTTTTGGCCAAAGATTTCACTCCATTCACCACTAATCTCTGGGCCTGGCTGTCCAGCCAGTTTTTAACCCAGAAAAGAGTGTACCTGTCCAAGCCATGGGCTGCCAGCTTCTCCAGGAGAATACTATGGGAGACTGTGTCAAAGGTTTTGCTGAAGTCTAGGTAGACTATATCAACAGCCTTTCCCTCACCCATCAGGCGGGTTACCCTGTCATTGCATCAGTCCACTGTCTGTTTCTAAATGGACTCCCCTGTAGCAGAAATCATGCTAAAGACTGCACTGCTCTTTCCATGCTCAGCATACAATGCATGACTAAGGGTCTGGAATAGGAGCAAAACACCAGTCACTAGATTATAGGAGTACCACTGACGCTAAGTGTTTGTATGGAGAATCTGCTTCTTGGAAGGAAATCATCCTTCAGAATAAATTTGCTTTTCATTACCTAAGATATATGCTTTGGAGGAGGCAGAACACCTTTTTAGTTTCTTCTTAGTACAGAACATACTAGTGATTCTCAGGCATCACTATATAAATACTTGATTTGTCAAATAATGCAAAATAACCTGAAGTGAAATCATTAATACACTTGAGACTTAGAACCAAATTACTTTTCCTAATAAGGCATTTAATTACTCTAAAAGTGGTCTTAAACTATTTTCCTTTCTTATACCTGTCTTTTGCTGAGAAAATGAAAATCAACACAAATAATCTTAAGAGAACAGACCACACAGGAATCCCTGATCAAAGGTGTAGAAGATCTCTTATTTTGTAGGAGACAAAAGAAGAGCTTACTAACCTTGGTGACAGCATCAATGTGAGTTTTATAATATCTAGAGTTCATTTATATACCGACACTGCAGTTTGCTCTTCACTGCCGAGCTGAGATGTGGTCCAAGATCCTCAGAGGTAATTAATGATATATACACCTTATGCCATGCTGAACTCTACCTACAAGTTGTTCTTTATCCTGAAGTTTACTAAGGATTTAGAAGAGGGCAACCTGGAGTGGAGAGTAGTAGGAATAGAGGCTGATCAAGCAACGTTTTATGGTGCTGATGGATGGCTAAATGCCATCTCTCAATTCATTCACTTCTCTTATGCAGCCCTGAATTTCAGAATGAGGCAAGGGTCTTAATTTAGCCATAGGAAGAGCACATTTGGTACTTCTGCAGCTCAGTTGTTTCCTCAGTTTGCAGAAGAAGGCAGAGCAGCTGTTGGGGGCAGCATTGTCAAGTGCACCTACAGTGATCCTAGTGCATTTTTTATTTCAGTATAATTGAAAGACAATCATGACTCATTCAGTTAAAGATAAGATATTGAAAGAGCAACATAAATACATGGAAATAATAGTAGCTTTTTGAGTTTCAAATGAAAGGAGTTTATCTATTGATAATTCCTATGATAAAAATAAGACATTTACTCAATGTTCCTGCAATAACCTCCTTTACGGGAGTAATGCTAAAACACATGAGAAGCTCTATGTTGATTAATCTCTAGCAGCTTTGCAGACTCAATATGGAAATGCGCTTGGAAAATGTGAGTTTTACAAATGAATGTCAGAAGACAAATAATAAAAGAAACAAGGAAATGTAATTATTTTCCAAATTGTATTATTTTTACTTCTGCCTCATAGTTTTGAAAGGTTTTATGAACGTTTCATTCTTTGCAAACATCCAGCAGATAAGGAAGAACATCCAGCAGATAAGGAAGACAGAAGTGGAAGTAATACCACTCACCAAAAAAAAAAAAAAAAAAAAAAAAAGTGGAAAAAAGTGGACTGGTAAAGTCGAAGGAAGAAATAATAAAATCTATTTTAGGATGAAAAGATAGAAATCTCCAGAGTCACCAAATTTTAGATGTCTCTGGGGTCATCATTTATATCCAGTTCAAAAGGGACATTGACAAGAGGTTGATAAGTATAACCTTTCACTACTATACATGGCCAGGCATGTCTTCACTTTACATAGTCACTTTCCATGATTCTCTATACCTGTAAAACAAAGGAAAATGTCTAAACTGAATAAGAGGAGGCTTACAGTGAAAAAAATTACAGGTAAAACTTGAGGTATTTCTCATGCAATTAGTATGTTCATGAAAACATAACCCCTCAAAACATAAGACAAAAAATTAAAGGTAGTGCACTTGTATTTAAAACACAGCTTGTCTTGTAGTTGTGAAACTGGAAAATGTAAAAAAAAAAAAAGCGATGTGCTGTGTTAAAATGTCCATCCTTGCTGTACTGATAAACACCTTGTCTCTTGCTATTGATTGTACCAGTTTCAGTGCATTAATAGGGCTTGCCAAACTATTAAGAGTAAAATTAAAAATCCTGGAAAATGCAAACATTTTGGACTCCATTCGAATTTTATGAAAATCTATTTTACAAATTATACAAGGTTATATTCAAATCATATAAGGTTATATAGTGATATTCTAAGGTTACTGTACTGTTGCAAATGAATACAGTGGAGATAAATGAAAATGGATTGCATTGTGTTCTAAAATGTAAAATTGCATTTAAATTCTGGACATTTTAACAGTTGATGTTATGACTTAGAAGTCCCAGTGTTTAAGTGTCAATTCAATCAGAATATGTTTTTTTAAATAAAATCTGTGATTCCATATTATTTTATACTTCTCTATATTTTGTGGTATTCCATAGATACTGTTGTCTTCTGGATAGCAGGCAAGTCTTCTTCCTTCAGTTGCTTGTCATATATGACATACAGTTTGTTTCTTACCCAAATGATCAGCATCCCTACCATATACCTGTACTGTGAGTTGACAAGTATCAGGAAGATGGGGAAAAAAACCTTGTGACATGGGGTTCATTCTGCTGGATAACTTAAAGTTAAAGAGAGAGGGTAGAAGATACAATGCCACACTCAGTAGTGTTTGTCAACACTACTCATTGCAGAAAGACCCAACGCTAAAGATTGCTTTGGAAAATTTGGAAAATTCCAAGGGTTTGCTGACGTAGGGGTCACAAAAGGAAAAAAGGAGCTGGAGGAACTTATCTCTGCAAAGTAGCAGATGAAAAGATCATGATGCAGTTGATCTGAAACACATTTGCTAGTGTAGTCCAATACTGAAGTATAACTGGAAGAAGAAGAAATGATAGAATCATAAAATCATAGAATGGCTTGGGTTGGAAGGAACCTTAAAGATCATCTACTTCAACCCCCCTGCCATAGGCAGGGATCCTGGCCACTAGATCAGATTGCTAACAGCCTCATCTAACCTGGTCTTGAACACCTCCAGGGATGGGACATCCATAACTTCTCTGGGCAACCTGTTCCATTGCCTCACCACTCTCTGAGTGAAGAATTTCTTCCTAAGATCCAATCTAAATCTCTCCTCTTTCAGTTTAAAACCACTCCCTCTTGTCCTGTCATTATCTACAAGAGTAAAGGGTCCCTCTCCATCCTTTTTATAAGAACCCTTTAAGTATTGAAAGGCCCCAGTGAGGTCCCCACGGAGCCTTCTCTTCTCCAGGCTGAATATCCCCAGCTCTTTCAGCCATTCTTCATAGGAGAGGTGCTCCAACTCTCTGATCATCTTTGTGGACCTTCTCTGGACACGTTCTAACAGGTCCATATCTTTCTTGTATTGGGGGCCCCAGACTTGGATGCAGTACTCCAAATGGGGCCTCACAAGGGCAGAGCAGAGGGGACAATCACCTCCCTTGACCTGCTGGCCATGCCTTTCTCGATGCAGCACAGGATGTGGTGGGCCTTCTGGGTTGGAAGCACACACTGCTGGCTCATGTTTAGCTTCTCATCCACCAGAACTCCCAAATCCCTCTCTACTGGGCTGCTCTCAGTAGGTTCTTCTCCCAGTCTGTACTCATGCCTCGGATTGCCCCATCCCAGGTGCACACTCCTTTTAATGCACACCAGGATCCCATTAGCCCTCTTGGCCACCAGGGCACACTGCTGGCTCATGGTCAACCTGTCACCCACCAGGACCCCCAGGTCCTTCTCCTCAGAGCTTCTCTCCAGCAGGTCATCCCCCAGCCTGTACTGATACTTCCAGTTGTTCCTTCCCAGGTGCAGGACTCTACACTTGTTCTTGTTAAATCTCATTTGGTTTCTTCCTGCCCATCTCTCCAGCCGGTCCAGGTCTCGCTGAATGGCAGCACAGCCTTCTGGTGTGTCACCACTCCTCCCAGCTTTGTGTCATCGCCGTACTTGCTGAGGGCAGACACTATTCCCTCATCAAGGTCGTCGATGAAGATGTTGAACAAGACCGGATCCAGCACCGAGCCCTGGGGAACACCGCTAGTCACAGGCCTCCAGCCAGACTCTGCTCTGCTGATCACCACCCTCTGAGCTTGGCCAGTCAGACAGTTCTCAACACACCTCGCTGTCCACTCATCTATCCCACACTTCCTCAGCTTTGCTAGTAGGATGTCATGGGAGACAGTATTGAAAGCCTTGCTAAAGTCAAGGTAGATGACATCCACCACTCTCCCCGCATCTACCCAGCTGGTGATGCCATCATAGAAGGAAACGAGGTTGGTCGAGCACGACTTCCCGTTGGTGAATCCATGCTGACTACTCCTCATAACATTCATCTCTTCCAATTGCTTGGAGATGGCATCCAGAACAAGCTGTTCCAACACCTTTCCAGGGATAGAGGTGAGACTGACTGGCCTGTAGTTTCCCGGATCCTCCTTCCTGCCCTTCTTGAAGACCGGAGTGACACTGGCTATCCTCCAGTCTTCAGGCACCTCACCCATTCTCCAGGACCTGTCAAAGATGATAGAGAGCGGTTCGGTGATCACATCTGCCAGCTCCCTTAGCACACACGGATGCATCCCTTCGGGACCCATGGATTTGTGTGCGTTGAGCCCACTCAGATGCTCCCGAATCACTCTCACGTCCACCAGGAGGGAGCCCTCCATTTCCCAGACCCTTTGTCCTATTGCCAGGGGCGAGAAGTACCGGGGGGAGTGTCCTTGAAGCAAAGACTGAAGCAAAGAAAGCATTCAGTATCTCTGCCTTCTCCGTGTCTTCCGTGACCAGGACACCCCCCTCATTCAGCAAGGGACCCACATTATCCCTAGTCTTCCTTTTGCTGTTTACATACTTGAAAAAACCCTTCTCGTTATCCTTTATCTCTATAGCAAGCCTCATCTCCAGGTGGGCTTTAGCTTTCCTCATTGCATCCCTGCAGCCCCTGACACCACATCTATACTCCTCCCAAGAGGACAGGCACTTTTTCCACATTTCATAGACCTTCCTCTTCCTTTTGATCTTATTGATGAGCTCCTTGCTCATCCATGCAGGTTTCCTGCCCCCCTTCTCTGATTTCCTATTCTTCAGGATGCACCGATCCTGAGCATGGAAGAAGCGCTGCTTAAATGTAGCCCAGCTCTCACAAGCACCCTTGCCTTCTAGCAATCTATCCCATGAGATACTCCCAAGCAGGTCCCGGAAGAGGTCAAAGTTGGCTCTTTGAAAGTCCAAGGTAGCAATCCTGCTTTTAGCCTTACTTCCTCTGCCTAGTTCCATCTGGAACTCCACCATCTCATGGTTGCTACATCCCAAGCTGCCCCTAACCTTCACATCCCTAACAAGGCCATCCCTGTTGGTAAGAACAAGGTCCAGGAGCACCCCCCGCCTCATTGGCTCCTCCACCACCTGCGTCAGAAAATTGTCCTCAGCACATTGTAGGAACTGTTTGGACTGCGCGTGCCTGGCCGAATTACTTACGCAGCAGATGTCTGGGTAATTGAAGTCCCCCATGAGGACCAGCGCTCGTGATCGTGAGGCTACTAGCAGCTGCTCGTAGAAAGCCTCATCGACCTCCTCCTCCTGATTTGGTGACCTGTAGTAGACCCCCACCACCATGTCTCCCATACCAGCCCACCCCTTAATTCT
Organism: Nettapus auritus; assembly: GCA_011076525.1. Lineage (NCBI taxonomy): Eukaryota > Metazoa > Chordata > Aves > Anseriformes > Anatidae > Nettapus > Nettapus auritus. The sequence goes on from CM021766.1 coordinate 48,168,218, forward strand.
TACCCACAAGCTCTCCACTTGTCCTTTACCCTCCCCCAGGTGGAGCTGGGTACACTCAAATTGCTCCCTCACATAAAGGGCAACCCCACCCCCTCACTTCCCCAGCCTGTCTTTCCTAAAGAGGACATAGCCCTCCATGACAGCGTTCCAGTCATGCGAGCTGTCCCACCACGTCTTAGTGATCGCAATGAGATCATGGCCCCGCGACCGAACACAGATCTCAAGCTCATCCTGTTTATTTCCCATGCTCCGCGCATTTGTGTACAGGCACTGAAGGGAAGCAGCAGGTGCAGTTACCCCTGGGGGGATGCAAGAAGAAGATACCGGACGGGGCATCGGGAATGCTACCTTCTCGGAGGAGCCCTCGGACAATCCTATGGGAGAACTCAGAAGTTTTTCCCTGTCTTCAACAGTGATAGTAGTGACAACTTCCCCCAGCCCTTTTCTGTCACCTTTAGCTCCCCTCCCTTCCCCCTTCAAACCTAGTTTAAAGCCCTGGTAATTAGCTCAGAGAGCTTGCTCCCCAACACACTTGTGCCCCACTTGCTCAGTTGGTGTCTGTCTGCAGCCCACATACCCGGCCTCTCAAAGGACGGCCCAAGATCAAAATACAGAAATCCATGATCCAGACACCACCCACTCAGCCAGTCATTTACCTGTCCCGTTCTGCTCCTTCTATCTGCACCCCAGTCAGGGCAGAGGAGATCCCAGGAGGACAGAGGAGAACGCTACCTGCACCCCCGATCCCCTCAACAACCTCCCCAGGGATGTAAAGTCCTTTTTAATATTCCTCAAATATTAAATCAAATTCCTCATGTTCCTCAAATTCCTTCATGTCGTGTGGTACCTTGTCAAAAGCCTTACAGAAGTTCAAGTAGATGGCATCCGTTGGTCTTCCTTTGTCAACTGATGCTGTTACTCCGTCATAGAAGGCCACCAGATTGATCAGGCATGACTTGCCCTTGATGAAACCATGCTGGCTATCTTGGATCACCATGGTGATCTTGGTCTTGCATGTGCCTTAACATTGCTTCCAGGAGGTTCTGTTCCATGCACAGATGTGATCCTCACCCATCTGTAGTTATACTAATTGCCTCTGAATAAATTTCATCTCATACTGCTGTCCTCTATGCTTTGATTTCAACCAAACAGCATATAGCAATGTCAGCTTTGCATCATCTTCCTTTCATAAGATGAGTATAGACAGTTATAGACATCGTCAAGTTGGCATAATGGAGAACATTGATGTGGTTCTGAACCACATCATGCTGAAATCCTCATGGTACATTCTATATGGTTGATTAACTGAACTCAGTATAAGAAATTTTGGAAAATATTTCAGGTATTATTGCTCTTGATATTACAAGATGAGAAGCAGAACAAAGCAAGTCCCAGCCTTACTGCATGTTTAACTTCTTCATTGGCTAATGGAAAGGAAACCCACTTACTGCCTTGGATATTTTCCTGTCAGGTGGAGTTTCATTAAAATCCACACAGGCAGAGGTATACCAGAAACAATGTCTAAATACTCTCGGAAACTTGAGGTAAAGGGAAGGAGTGGTAGTGTTTCATGTTATCACCTTTATTAACCAGGAGCACCTTATCATCATCAATAATACAAAGTACAGAAGGCAACAGTAAGATTTAGTCAGGCAGAATATTACACAGGTACAACAGTCATCTGTCTTGATGTTTGGCATACAGAATGCTCACATAGAAAAAAAAAAAAGATCCACTAAACACAAATATTCATATTTCAATCTTTGTTCAATAATAGTTTTATTTTATTTATTATGAGTCACAGACAGCTCTTCAAAGGACTGTTACTATTACCTGTAAACCTCTAGAACACATTTCTCAGGGAAAATATTTACTGATGTCTCTTTTATCAGAAATGTCACTAGAATAAAATAATTTTCTACCATACGAGTTGGCTAAAATACAGGCATCATGACAGAAGCCAATAACTCACTGTAAGATATTGATGGTCACACATGCCGCTTTCCATTTTGAAAAGCAGAATCATTCTGTGAGGTGGATGAACAGCCCATCCATCACTCGTAGCACATTAGGGATCCCTGCTATGTCACAGAATCTCTTTTTGATGTGCTATCACGGTTGCTGGCTACTTGGTAAATTACTATATTTAGTGTACTGTCTAAGCAAAGCAGATACTACTGGTGTGAAAATTGGGATTTTGTTTCTTCTTCAGTCCCTGATAAGTTTCAGCTAAATGCCTGGAGACCACAAGTGACAGAACAAAACAACTGCCCTGTATAACAGCACAGAACATGGACACTGAGTCATATAAAGACCGACACGACACGTTCTGCAAGTAAATACACACTTAATTGCCTTTTAGTCTCCTACTCAGTTTTCAATAGTATCAAGCAGTGCAACTTGCAGCATCTTATGGAGGCTACAGAAGAGATAACTACGTTTATGAGCACACTATTTTTATTCTTCTATTGCCCTTAACCGCCCCTCCCTCCTCCCCCCCCCCCCCCTCTTTTTCTGGGATAACTATAGCTCCAGCTATCTACTGCTACATTTAATTTGTGCTCAGGCATCCCCGCTGCATTTGTTCTGATTCAAGTAAAATGGCTGTGATTTATCAGAAACTGTTATGCTATCCTCACATTTAAGTTTTTATAAGAACACATTAATCTGTGTCCAGTTCTCTCCTCATGCCATACTCTTTCTAGCTGCTCATCAGGTAGAACCTCAGAGCTTCTACCAGTCTTCTCCTTGGTCTGTCTGCAATTCCAGTTCACCAGACAACCAGTACTAATCTATCGAGCACTGTGAGGACAAGTTGCTGCAGGAAAAAAAGAGCTTCACCATGGTGGAAAACTGTGGCAAATAGACACCAGCAGTGAAGGGGCCCTAACTTTATTACACATATTTAACATGGATGCACACAACTTACAAACGTACATGTTAAACGTACATGTTTAGACACAGCAGAACTTCATTCTTTTCCCTGTCTCAACATGTTTCTTATATTTACTTTTATTAGAAGTGGTAATGAAACAGTGGCCTGTTTCAATTTCAGAAAAGTAAGAATTTCATTCATTTTTGGTAGGTTATGAAATTCTCTTACTCAAGTTGCCACAGATATCTTTGTGGAAGATTAAGAATGGAAATGAAGATGAAGTTAACTAAAAAAAAATCTTCTCTGATTTTTTTTTTTTTTTTTTTTTTTTTTCAGTAAATGTCTTGCTTTAAGTTCTTTGAGGAAAAAAATTCTTCATTCAACCCTAATATAAACATCTTATCTTTTACCTGTCTGTTCTTTTCTGCAGGTGGTAAAAGAAAAAAAAAACAGTGACTTTAAAATGTAGATTTCTGTTTATCTGGTGAGTACTTCAGTTCATTAAATTCTCACAGGGATAAAGTCAGAAACATATTTTCATTTTAATGTTTCTCTTCTTTATTCTTTTTTTTTTTTTTTTTTATCATCTCATTTTGAAGAAAATATGGAAGCCTTTTATGGTAATTGATGGAATTCCACTCCATTCCTTTCTATTCCATGGAATAACATTATGGTATTCAAAATCTCATGAGGATCCCACAGTTTCTTTCCTGGACAAATATATGAAATATCAGGCAATGCAGTTATGAAGTCCAGTATGAGGAAGCTGTCCAAGAAAACCATTACAAGCTGGAATATATTTCTTATGGAGTTCTATTGAAAATTGTACTATTGAGCCTTCAGATTAAAGCAAGCTAAAAGTTTATCTATAAACTTCACTCGCATTCTTAAAACCTTGCAGGACATCGTAAATGACAAAATAAATCTTAAGTCACTGCAGCACTTTTTAATGTTCTACTTTTGCATTTCAGTAATTGAAATGAGTATGGGCAAAGTAACACAGTCCTGACGCTCTGTGAAAAGAACCTTTCCATGCAGCAGAACACATCTAGAAGTCAAAGAGGCTTGGCACTTGATTAAATTGGACCCACAATGACAAAGGCACCAAATTACTGTTTCATCATTACTGTCTCAAAAAGAGTTACATTAAAGTACGTGTAAGGCATAGCTGGTTGCTTCTGTTAGTCATCAGTCAAGAAACAAATGTATTATAAGGCAGCGTTTGCAACCTATTAGCAGGTTTCAAATCAATTAGTAAGGGACAAAGATATGCAAGATCTTTTTCTGGGTGAGAAAAATCAGTTATCTGAAGATTTAGTAATTTTCCTTCCAGCATAATTAACTTGTGTATGTTAGTTCAGATGCAAGCGGAGGTAACTGGAAATATCAGGAAAACAGATTTTCAGCCACTGAAAGCATGATAAGTTTCTGAGTTGCTTCATTTATGCAGTGCTCTTCACATCACGTCATGGGTTTCCCTGTGTTTGTTCTCTTTCTCTCCTGTAGTGACACTGAAATATACCTGTAAGACCTCACAACTGGCCTGGGATGAAGCCGAATATCTGTCAGACAGCACTTTCTTCAGTGATGTGACCTTGATAGCATTTGGGATGGTACTCTGGATTTGTTTTTTCAAAGGGTAATACTTCTGAAAGAGTAGGGAATATAAATAATAACCTTCATGCAAGTAATATATTCTCTGGATTTAGCAAAAGACATGCAGTAATTCAGATCAAGGCTGGAGATGAAAAAGCTTGACTGTTACTTGCTCAGATGCATGTATTTCTTCATCTTAGTTTATCTTTCTCTCCTCAGCCAGTTCTATGCCCCAGAGTCAGAGTGATGGGTGGGTGAGAGGAGGTAAGGGGCAAAAGGTACATGACATTAGGCCTATCCGCCAAAGACTAGCAATGATACTGTTAGTTAGCTAGTTTTTTGTTTTATTTTGTTTTTCAAAGAAGGATAAGGAAAAAAAAATTATGACAGATTCTGACATAGGATATGCCAGCTGTTTGGAAGACAGCTTGAAAAGAATATAAAGAGTAAGACAAAAAAAGGTAGTTTGCATCTACCTCCTTTAATTATTCAAGCACTGTGTTCCTTATTTTAGTGGAAGAAAATCAACAGATTTTAAACCCAAATCTCTTACCAAAATTCCTTTCTCTGATTCCTCAGTCTAAAATACATGTCTTTCAAATGCATGTTTTATATCACCAGGCAGATTCATTAGCACATAAACAGAAAGCAACACTGTACAGAGATGCTATCTTAATCCTGAGGGCAGTTCTGACATGTTATTTTTGTAGGGCGTATTTATCTGATTGCAGTGCCATAGTAATATGGCTACATGGTAGGCTAGGGCTGCTTCAAGTTTAGAAGCTTGCTTTGTTTTCTCTCTCAGGCATTTTTATCCACAACATGTAACATTTGTGCTCTTCTACTTTTACCCTTCTTGTGAAAAATGGAGATAGCAATTTATTACCTCACTGGATTTTTGTGGGGGTATATATCAAAGATTGTAAGATACATATATTCTTCAACCTACAAACATACTCCACATAGATAAACTAACAAGGCAGCAAAGTTATTGTTTACATGGCTTCATTTGCATGGAGTCAGCAGCATTTCAATTACTTATTTTCTGTCACACAACAGGAACATCATATAATTATAGAACAGTTTGGGTTGGAAAAGACCTTAAAGATCACCCCATTCCAACCCTCCTGTGAAGAGGTGGGACACCTTCCACTAGGTCAGGTTGCTCACAGCCTCATCCAACCTGGCCTTAAACACTTCCAGGGTTGGGGCATGCACAACTTCTCTGAGTAACCTGTTCCAGTGCCACACCACCCTCTGAGTAAATAATTTCTTCCTTATATCTCATCTTTTAGCTTAAAACAATTACTCCTTGTCCTATCACTACACTCCCTGAAAAAGTCCCTCTCCTTCTTGCTTGTAGGCCCATAGGCCGCCATTAGGTCCTGGAAGATAACTATAAGGTCTCCACAGAGTCTTTTCTCTAGGCTAAACAGCCACAACTTTCTCATCTTGTCTTCATAGGAGAGGTGCTCCAGCCCTCTTTTCATTTTTGTGGCCCTCCTCTGAACTCGTTCTAAAACATCCATGTCCTTCTTGTGCTGGTTGCCCTGGAGTTGAACTCAGTACTCCAGGTGGGATCTCACAAGAGCAGTGTAGAGAATTACCTCCTTCAGTCTGCTGGCCCCACACCTTTTGATGCAGCCCAGAATATGGTTGGCTTTCTAGTCTGCAAGCACACATTGCCAGCATGTGTTGAGTTTCTTGTCAAGCAACTTCCCCAGGTCCTTCTCCTCAGGGCTGCTCACAATTAATTCAGTATTTGTGCGTGGGATTGCCCCAACCAAGGTGCAGGATATTGCACTTGGCCTTGTTGAACTTCATGAGGTTCACAAAGGCCCACAACTCAATCCTTTCCAGGTCCCTCTGGATGGCATTCCTTCCCTCCAGCATGTCAACTGAACCACACAGCTTGCTGTCATCAGCAAAATTGCTGAGGGTGCACTTGGTCTCACAGTCCAGGTCATCAATAAAGATGTTAAACAGTGCCAATCCCAATAACTGAGCCCTGAGGAACATTACTCCTTGCTGATCTCCACTTAAACATGGAACTTTTGACTGCAATTCCTTGAGTGCAATAATCCAGCCAATTGCTTACCCATTGCATTGTCCATCTGTCAAATGGACATCTCTCCAAACCAGAAACAAGGATATGAAGATTATAATACAAGAAAAGAGAGTTGATTACATCCCTTTTAAAACAACGTACCATGGGCAGTAAAGGGTTTCCAGAGCTGTGACTCTGGGAGCACAAAATTACCCAGGCCATGACATTGCTAGCACTTAGGTTTCCTTAAAATTTCTTACAGAGCCTTTTTTTTTTTTTTTTTTTTTTTTTTTTTTTTTTTCCTAAGCGTCCTTACATATTCATAAGTTTCAATTATCCCATGAGTAAAGTCAGATTTTACAATGGATTGAACAAGAAAATTTCCCATGAATACATTCATCTTTCCAAAAAGACATTGCTGGGCAACTAGATTTCTTGTTATACACAGAGTAGTACTTATACAACATTGTTATCCTGACTTCATTAATTTTGATGTTTTGGGAAAGGAAGAAAGTTCCCTGTTCTCATGAAAACAATGCATCCCAACATGAAAGCTATTTATGTCTTTATTTTTGCAACAGTATGTGTATGACAAATCCACTTGCCAGATAATATTATGATAGATGAAACGTGATATGAGATAATAATAATAGTCTTGAAAATATTTAGATATGTGCAGACTGCTGACTGTACTATTGCTACAGAGTGTGTAGGAAATGTCTGTACATGATCAATATTTTCCAGCCCTTAAATCTGCAGTACAAAGACTCAAAAGCCAGTTCAGAAAGCTCTGCCAAACAGTAAATAGAAGATCAGCAAAATAAATACAGAATTTTGCTGAAGCCGTGTGTGACGCACAGCATCACAGTAATGTTATTTGCATTGCAATGGCAGCAGTCGTGCTCTGAGATCACATGATGTAAGAATTTCACTTCCAGAAAATTGCAGTGTGGGTGACTAAACATGTGGTAAATGCTGTCCCAGATCACTTCTAGTGGGCAATTTATTGGCTTATTGGATCACCTTTCCTCTGTCTCTTTCCTCAGTTTGCTTTATCCTACTTTCTATCTCTTGTCCAGAAATTACCATTTCAAAGAAGAGAAAGAAAGAATTTCAAGCATGAGCTAAAGAAAACATCCCACTTTTTCAAAGGCTAAATGTAGAGCTTCCACAGGTGAGACTGAAGTGATGCTAGTGAGAAATGGGAAATCCATAAAAGCAACTCTACTGCAGACCAGGCTGTTGTGCCTTATATCTTCAGAATCCTATAGACATGTTTTTCAAGAGAATAAAATATAAATAAAAAGTGTCAACTCCGCATATTGTTTATTTTTATTCCTAAAATGAGAATTCTTTTTCAAATAAACATATCTGATTGAATTTTCTCTGCAAATTCTTCAGGTTTTTCAGATACAGGATGTGGATTTCCAGTAGCTATCTCAACAATTTCCAGTGATACTTTCCATAGTAGCTCCAAAACTTTTCTTGTCACTTGGAGAAGAGTTCACAGGTATGAAGCAAAAAAGCATTATTTAACAGCAACAACAATTATATTGTACAACAACAACAAAACCCTTCCAAACCCATGGAAGTATAGGCTGAACTGCAACAGAGAATCCAGCAAGAATGGGAAGTAAGATGTTGCTTTTCTAGGAACTTCTGTGGTATACTGACCTGCTGTCCTACAACTTTGGCAGTCTGTATGGTATGTCCTATATATCCAGGATGAAAAATGATATAATATGCAACTTTTCATAATGTCTTATCTTTCTGAGTTTGAAAAAAAAATGGACATAATTTAACCCAAATTGGAGGTCTAAATCCTAAGGAGAGGGGACCAGAAAATTGCAGCCTGTACTAAGTCACAGAAAAACAGCTATGGAGAAATGTGGAATGCTGGTCAGTTCCTTAGGTGAAGGGAGCAATAACCAGCGGAGACTGGGTTCTCCAATGTGCAGAAGAGACAGTAAAAGCATGCTATAAGCTTTTGCCAGTTGGTCTTCTTTCTCATGCACAGAAAAACTATACAGGTTCCACCATGTTTTTTAATTCCTTCATAACACAGAGCGGGTAGGATTCATCCTACTTAGAGACCTGCATTATTATTATAATTTGGCAATAGTTTACACCTTATGGAATTCAAAGAAGATGACAAGAAAGTACTCTAAACATACTGAGTGTGTAAATATTGAGTGATATAATAATGTTCCTTATATATGCTAATTTTTCCAAATAACTCTCCACCAGCAAAAATAAAGAAATATGGTCTAAATAAATCTGTCACATCTGTGCAGTAAAAAACAACCAGGCTTTGGATTAAAATATTCTCACTTAGGCTTCCGTCTCATACTCTTGAATAATACTGGGATATGGAGTTGTGGATGAAGTGAGTTGAGAGCTTATGGGTAAGGATTAAAGGGAAGGCTACCATGGCTATCATTGTGGGTGTTTGCTACAGGCCACCTGATCAGGAACAAGTAGATGAAGCCTTCTACAGATGGCTGGAAGTAGCCTCCATCACAAGCCGTTTCTCATGGGGAACTTCAGCTATCTTGATAGCTGCTGGAAAGGCTATGCAGCTAGGCGTAAGCTGTCCAGGAGGTTCCTGAAGAGCATTGATGATAACTTTTTGACACAAGTAGTCAACACAAGAGCCAAGAAGTAGTCAACACGAGTCAATAAGGAGAGGCATGCTGCTGGACCTTGTATTAACAAACAAAGAAGGGCTGGTTGGAAATGTGAAGGTCAGGGGCAGCCTTGGCTGCAGTGACCATGAGATGAGAAAGTTCAGGATCTTGTGTGGAGGAAGCAGGTTAAAAAGTAGAATAGCAACCCTGGACTTCGGGAGAGCAAAATTTGGCCTCTTCATGGATCTACTTGGAAGGATCCCATGGGTTAGGGTCCTAGAAGGATGTGAGTGCTTGTGGGAAGGGGGGTTGTCTGGCAGAGCTTATCAGTATTCAAGCATCACTTCCTCCAAGTTCAAGATCGATGTATCCCTATGAGTAAGAAAGCAAGCAAAGGGGGAGACCTGCATGAATGACCAAGTTGCCACTGGAAAACTCAAACAAAAGAAGGGAGTATACAGCATGTAGGAAAAGGCCACTTGAGAGGACTACAGAGACATTGTCAGAGTATGCAGGGATGCGATAAGGAAGCCCAAGGCCCATTTAAAATTAAATTTGGCAAGGGATGTCTGGGGCAACACAAAGGACTTCTTCAAATACATCAGTAGCAAAAGGAAGAGAAGGAAAATGCTGGTGTACTGCTGAATGGGGTGGGTGCTCTGTTGATGAAAGATACAGAGAATTCAGAGTTACTGAATGGCTTCTTTGTTTTGTTGTCTTCACTACTTCAATGCTTCACTGCTAGGAAGCCTTCAGGAATCTCAGATTCAGGAAGTCTGGAGAAAGGAGGACTGATCCATGGTTGTGGAGGATCAAGTCAGACATCATTTAGGCACGCTCAACATCCACAGATCCCTGAGCCCTGATAGGATGCACCCACATCAGGTGGTGCTGAGGGAGCTGGTTGATGTTATTGCTAGGCCACTTTCTGTCATCTTTGAAAGGTCATGGAGAACAGGAGAGGTGCCTGAGGACTGGTAGAAAGTCAAAGTCACACCAGTCTCCAAAAAGAGAAAGAAGGAGGACCCAGGAAACTGCAGGCCAGTCATCCTCACCTCTGTCCCTGAAAAGGTGATGAAAAAAACTCATCCTGGAGGCTCATCTCCAAGCATGTGGAGGATAAGAAGGTGATCAGGAGTAGTCAGTATGGATTCACCAAGGGGAAGTAATGCTCAACAAATATGATAACCTTCTATAATGGAATCACTGGCTGGGTACATGAGCGAAGAGCAGTAGACATTGTCTACCTTGACTTCATCAAGGCTTTCAACACTGTTTCCCATAATAGCCTCATATGCAAGCTCAGGACGTGTGGGGTAGATGAGTGGATAGCGAGGTGGAGTGAGAACTGTCTGCATGGCAGAGCTCAGAGTGTTCTGTTCAGCGGCACAGTCTAATTAGAAGCGTGTAGCTAGAGGTGTTCCCCGGGTGTCAGTACTGGGTCTACTCTTGTTCAACTTATTAATCAATGACCTAGATGATGGAACAGACTGCATCCTCAGCAACTTTGCTGGTGACACAAAGCTCAGAGGGGTGGTTGAGGCACCAGAGGTCTGTGTTGCCATTAAGAAGGTCCTGGACAAGCTGGAGAGTTGGTTGGAGAGGAACCTCATGAAATACAACAAAGGTAAATGTAAGGTAGAATATTCTGCACCTCGGGCAGAATAACCCCATGCACCAGTACAGGCTGGGATCAGACCTTCTAGAAAGCAGCCCTGCAGAGAACAACCTGCAAGTCCTGGTGGAGAGTAGGCTAACCACAAGCCAGCATTGTACCCTTGTGGCCAAGAAGGCCAATGGTATCCTGTTGCCAGCAGGTCGAAGGAAGTGATCCTCCTACTATACTCAGCCCTGGTAAGGCCACACCTGGAGCACTATGTCTGGTTCTGAGTTCTCCAGTACAAAAGGGATATGGAGCTACTGGAGTGAGTCCAGTGGAGGGTTACTAAGATGGTGAAGGGACTGGAGCTTCTGTCATATGTGCAGAGGCTGAGAGAGCTGGGCCAGTTTAGTTTGGAGAAGAGAAGGCTGAGAGGGGATCTTGTCAATGTATAGAAATATGTGAATGGATGGTGTCAAGAGGATGGGGCCAGACTCTTTTCAGTGCTGTCCAGAGACAGGGCAAGAGACAATAGGCACAAACTGAAACACAGGAAGTTCCATCTGAATATGAGAAAACTCTACTAAGTATCTACTCTACTCTACCTTGTCTACAAGGTAGACAAGGTAGTCATCTAAGGATGACTGAACACTGAAACGGGTAGCCCAGAGAGGCTGTAGAGTCTTATTCTCTAGAGATATTAAAAACCTTCCTAGATGCAATCCTGTGCAACCTGCTCTATGTGGCCCTGCTTGGCAGGTGGATTGGACTAGATGATCTCCAGAGGACCCTTCCAACCTCAATAACTGTGCAATTTTGTGGGGCTCCTCATGTTGTCTTCTACCAGCTAGTAGAGTGTTTGCACTGCACTATGGTCTTTCTTTTTGCAGAGCAGCTATACCACCATTTTTCTGGGAAATTCACTTATTAGAAGAGAGCTATGGCAAGAAAGATTCAAACTATACACAAGCTGTTAATACCCAGTGAGATTTCTGAATCAAATTTTTTGTTATTGAATGTAAAATTTTGACCTAGAATCAAAAGCTTTTGGTCTTTGGGAGTTTAACTTTCACATGAGATGATAGCAGATTTCCTGGCAGGAGAAAAAATTCCCAAGGAAAAGGTATCGAGTTGTAAAACAATTCCTCATCCTCTAAATAAAACATCCATAGCAAATGTCTACTAAATCCCTAATCAACAGTAACATGTCTTCAACAGCAAAATGTCCTCAGTCTATCCTAAAAAAAACTTCCCTTTTCTACACAGCTTAATTCTTTTTACCTTAGATGGCTGAGGAAGGAATGGGCCAGGGTTTGGACTTTATTCTCTCCCTTTCTCCCTTCCTCTCTCCACAAATCTACTAGGAATGCAGGGAATGCAACTGCGTGTACCTTACAATTTTACTGAATGGTAGTAGAACAGCTTGGCTCTCCTAATGAAAGAGACATAATCAGATGAGAGGACAGAGCTGGAACTTTTTGACCACATTTCTTTTCTGGTAACTCTTGTAAATCTGGCAGTTGCAATAGAACATTGCTTGCTAAGGTGAAATTCTGGCTCTGCTAAAATGAGTGGCAAAATTCCAGTAACTTCACTTCAGCTAGGACTTCGTCCTGTGAATATAGCCTGCAAGTTAGGAGAGAGAAAATTTATCCATGCCAGTTCCCACCCACATCTCTGTCAGATGTTTAATATGCAATATCTGGCATTTCCTTCTGCTGCTGTGTTTATTATCAGAAACACCTTACTATTTTGTCAGCTGTACTCAATCTCATTCTAGTCTGTTCCTTAGCACCATGCCTGGGGTTGTCAGAAAGATGTGTTTTATTAGGATTTTGTAACTAGGGAAATCTTGGGATTTAGTATTAGCATGGCCATGTGGGCCAGTGTTATACTGAGCCCTTTTGTCACCTACATCTATCAAAGCATGCATCTGAAAGTTCTTCTGCTTTGTAGATTAGGTCATATGTGGCTATCTCCCTGTCTCAGACATGACAAGCGCCATTGCAAAAGGATGCTCAAAAATCATGATGCAGGGGTAAAAGAACAAGATGAGCTAAATTAAAGCTCAGCACAAGAAATATGTTATCACGGTCACAAACTCTCAAATAGCTTTGAAATGAAATTTCCTAAAGTCATTAATGACTAAAGTACCCAGATACTCTTTTGTTGGAGTTCTGAATTAGAAAAGAAAAAGGGAAGGGAAAGGCAAATGGGGAAGAGGAAGGGGAAGGGGAAGGGGAAGGGGAAGGGGAAGGGAAGGGAAGGGAAGGGAAGGGAAGGGAAGGGAAGGGAAGG
>CM021766.1:48183860-48232350 GCA_011076525.1 Nettapus auritus
TTCTTCTAGCCTGTTATTTAAACAGATCCAAGTCTTCTTCTCACACACAAAATCTTAGCATTCTTGTAAAAGTGGCAAGCAGGTCTGTGCTCTTGTGAAACACCAAAAGAATATATGCAAAAGTCCCCATCAGTGTCCCCTATTACAGCCTTTAACATTTGAACAGTGTGAACAGCAAAGCCTGAAACACAGGGTGTGAAAGTGCATATTAATTTACTTATTTAATGTTGTTGTTGCAGCTGGCATGAAATAGATCCCTCATTTCTAACAAGGCATTGTGCTTTCAAGGATAAACAGAGGGTAGACTCACCTTGGGTAGACTCATCTAGTTTTTAAGTTGCCTGTCAAACTTTACAATTAAATAAAAAAATGTCATCCTTTGGTAAATAAGGATTTATTTATTTATTTAGTTATTTATTTATTTATTTATTTATTTATTCTCAGACTGGATTCAAGAGCTGTCTGCACTCAAGGGTTTTTTGTAGAAGTTGTTGCCTGCATTGGCCTGCTGAGGATAACTGTCTCTCACTCTCAGTGTGTAATTCCCTACTGGAGACAGTGTTATTTCTTGGCCATCGCATCCCTTGTCTGTAGAGGGTCTTGCAATTTTGTGCAGGCAAGTCCCTTAAATGTGGTGATCATTCAAGTGTTCAAATAGTGTTGAGACTTTAGGTGTAAAACCCTAGTAATGTGACACACTGGTTTCTTTTGGAAGGCAGGGACCATGGCAACACTGGATATGTTGGAGGATGGGGGGAAGAAGAGAGAAAATAAGAGGGGAGGTTCAGACCAGCAGGCTTTGCAACATACTTATATTTTCAATTATATTTAATTACAATTAATAGATAAAGAAGTCAGTGCTGGGCTGAACTAGCAATGCTGTTCCTTTAATTCAGCCAGTGCATTTGTACATATTAAAAACATTACACAGCAGGGGCTATAATTTCACATGCTGCCATCTCTAGACCACTACAGCAAAATACAAAAGAGACAGTATATATGCCATACCAGTGCATGTCATGTAAAAAAAAAAAAAAAAAAAAAAAAAAAAAAGAGATTGCCTGTAGTATGTATGCGTGCAGTAGGAGAGATCCAAACACAGTTCTTCTGAAATTTTAATGTTCTCATGAAAATAAATAAACTTCAGCATTATACAATATGATTCCAATTAGTAGCTTGATCAGAATAACTTGGCATTGTCTATTGGCTTTATACCAGACAGCCAGTGAGATGTCAGATGGAGGAGTCCATTCTCCTCTCTGTGTGTGATCAACTCCCATTACTGGTAATGGAAGCCACATACACATAAGGGAATAATATACCCCTTCATGAGAAAAGCTCTCCTTGGTGAATTGAAGGTGTATAATGTTGTGGGTGTTTTTCATTCCCTGTCTCTACAATTGTGTTTCTCTTCAGCCCATTCAAATTATTTCATATGAACAAGTGGCACACAGTGTTTGGTCCTGTTTTCGTTGAATCAATAGCAGAACTCTATTTTGGCTCAATGCAAGCAGGGCCCGGTCCAGAAGTACACCTCCTTTCATTCTGCACAGTTATTTCTTATTTTCAGAAATTATTTTCAGTCTTTTACCTTTTTCTTTGTCTTCAGTGTGTAGAGTTAAATGTTTTAGCTCTCAGCTCAGATTTATTCTTGTATAAATAAGACCATAACAATTCCAGATTTACAGAAATTCTACTCAGGGAAGATGTTAGCATTGTGTACGAACTTTCTCTGTAAATATTTTGCACATTCTTAAATATTTATAGCTTCCACTTTCCTTCTGTCACAGTTTGCCAACAAGGGGGGGAAATAAGAACATAAAATCTAGGTGACAACAATGTGGTGAGACAGATAGTCCTTCTGATTGACCAGATGTGCTAGAACTAGAAATGAGGTGAAGCAAAGGGAATACTCACTTAAACAAATGTAGTCATTGTGTCATAAAAGCTACATTGTTCTTTACACGTTTCTTACTTGCCTTCCATGCAATGTACATAGAAGTGAGTCCTGCTAGAAAAAAATATATTGCCGTCTACAAAACCTATGTGACGTAGAGGTTGATTTAACAACTGTGAAATCAACTATTAATATCTTGTTAATTTTCTACGGTTCTGAGACTTTGTCTACAATAATAAGGCAATAGGAGGTGTGCAGAGCAATACAGTCACTGCTGAGTTCTTCACATGCACAGTGTGTGTTTGGGTGCCTTTCTTCAGAATACCACTAACCTGGTTCCACAGACCTATTAGAATCCCTCAGTTTAGTGTGATCTGAAAGCAATAAAATTTACACACTCCACAATTTGAAACCTGATGGTGAGGACCACCAGGAAAACCCTTTCAAAAGAACAGTTGTGATAAGAATTAAAATATTAACAGTCTCAAGTTAAGAAGTAATTATTCTTTCTTGGTCAAATGTGGTAATATCAAAGTTTCAAATACTCAAATCCAATAGAAGTTTATATGAATATAATCCTTCATAGAAAAAAAATTCACCCATTACATATTTTCCTTTAATATTATACCGTCACTGTTTCCAAGTGTCTCTTTTTTTCCTTTACTTTATTATCCTCAACATGTAGTCATCCAAAGACCTTTATGTCAATTGAGGGAATGCAGGTTCAAGACTTGTTTGCCAAAGTTTAGCTTCCAGCACAGAAGAGAGAGTCATTTTTGGACAGTTACAACAGGGTCAAATATGTAATTGAAGTCACACTACTGTGAGAGAGAGCTCAGTACACTTTTCATACTGAGATTCTCATAAGCACTAATTTTACCTCCTGCAACAGTAATAGAACAATCAGGTAAGTAAATCAGGTTTCTAATCTCATGGAATAACAGATTTAAAATATCTTTTTTTTTTTTTTTTTTTTTTTTTTTTTTAATAAAACAGAAACAAAACAAAACAAAATTAATTAGGACAGAAAAAATAACAGACAAGTGTCTTCTTTTACCACCCTTATAAATCAAGAACCTTCTTAAAATTTGATTTCCTAGTGTCACATCTATCAGTTGCAAATGCAGAACTGAAACTGCATAACACCTGATGTGACAAATACTGCATGGTCCTGTCAGTCAGCCCTGAATCCCAGATGCAGGCCTGCCATATTAATCTCTGACAGTGACCAAAATGAGCAACCTGAAATAGAGCATATATGTAGTTCAAACTGTATTAAGAGGAATTTTCAACTTAAAATTGAATTTCTACCAGAGGTCAAAATCTCCTCTCCCCTCTTAGCATGTAGTTTTCCAAAAGCACTGAAGACATGTAAGTCTTGCTGCAGTAGAACGAAGTTCCCATTAAACATACAGCAAAAGAATAATAAAAAACCATGCTGAATGTTGAAAAACCAGCTGTGTATGTTTTAAAGATATAAGGAATAATCTTTGCAACTCTGTTACACAAGTGCAACCAGAATCTGTCAAAAAAACCCTCTTTTTAGTAACACAGCTGATGTAAGCTTTGTATATACTAACAGATATCATGGACTGAAGGAACAAAAATGTGGATGCCTAGAAGATTTTGAACATACTTCATGTTTGTTTTGGAATGACCCTTAATGAGTTTGGCATTTGACTTGAAACATGTTCAGAAAAATGATTTCCACTTTTTTTTTTTTTTTTTTTTTTTTTTTTTTTTTTTTTTTTTTTTTTTCTGTCCAGAAAACTGAAATCTGGAATGAGTACACAAAGCCAAACTTTTGCTGAGTAGCACATTCCTGTTTCCCTGTGCCCATATATAATGCCCAAATATTTCTTGGTTTATATTCCTCTAAGTTTAAAATGTATGTGAGTCATCTTGAGACAACTGTAAGCCAAGGATGAGCCAAATCAGTGAGAATAAGAGTAACTACTTTACTTGTTCACTGGACATCAGGCAGATGTGGGGATAAAACTGTCAAGTGTGAAAATACAAAGAGAAATATTGCTATTTTCTATTATTCACATTCTTCCCATGAGCTGTTTGCTCAGTTGCCATGGCATAGGCGGTGAGATTTCATAATTTTTCCCCTGCCTGCCATGTGCTCTTGCAACAAAGTGAATTTAATCAGCCCAGACAGTTGGTTGTGTTTTGTTCATGTGAGTGGAATAAAACTTTTCTCACCAGCTCAACCCACAAAGTATCTAAAAGCCATAAATAATCAGAAACTCCTATGACTTGCACCTGCTTGCTTTATTTGACCAAGGATACAGAGAGGCTCATATAATGAAGAGTTCCCAAGCATTAATCACTTCTGATTGCTTATAAAAATCAAAGTAGTTTTTATGTTTATTTTGTACTGTTTTATTTATTACCTGCACCTAAATTTTAGCTGGGTTAATTTGCAGCCTTACCTCGCTCAGTAATGTTATTTTTGTTTAAAAATATCTTGACTAGGAAAAGGGCATTTCCTGGATAGCAAACAAATTTCTAGTTACCTATTAATCATAACTGATGTATTCTTCCAATGCATCCTAAACAGCAAAAGGAGCTGGAAAAGCTGCAAACAAAAATGGCTGGGGAGAAACTAGAAAGCAATGTAAGAGAGATCTCTGTCAAGCTTATGTGGAACCAAGTATGTGCCAGATCGCACAAAACAATACTATATTTTGTATTGTGTCTTTCATCCAAAGTGTATCACAGAACAACTTTGCAGGAGTTAAGCACTACAGTTACAGAGACAAATAATAGCAAAGGGAGAGCAGAATTAACAGATATAGACAAGGCAGAAAATATATATTTTCAGCTGAGATTAGAATGAGAGTTTCATAAGAACATTGGAGTATTTTAGTTTTAGCATTTTTCTAAACAGAGTTTAGCTATGTCCATAGGGATACAAAATCAAAGTGAAAGTGGTAAACATTTGGAAATTTGAAGGTATGGCTTCCTGAAGACCTGCAGGTTCAAAATTAAATAAAACCAAAACAAAAAGCCAACAGATCAGTTTAAAAATTAAGGATTGTCTCAGTCTTTACACTTCTGTCTTTAAACCATATATTCACCTCTGTAATGATTTTTGTTGGTTAAATGGAAAAAAATAGGAAAAACAAAACAACTCAAAAGACTGAATACTGTGTGATGTAACTGTGATGCAGCTTCACAGATACTAAAAAGTGTGTATCAGAGATCAAAATTCGAGTGTCTTTCATGGAATCTGGCAAACATACAATATTTTCTATTTGGTAACTAGGGCTCTTATCATCTGGGGAGCTCTGGCCAGGAGCAGAAGTTGCCTATTCAGATCTCATAAATTAATCAGAGCTTTGGTTTCCCACCAGTTCTGAGGTTATATACTTAATAACACCAGGAGAAGGGTACTGTGAGAAAGGCCAAGTACACTGACTTTGAGGAGCATCTGTATGGGCACAGCAGTATGTGGGTGTTGTTTTCTTGGTGGAACTGATGCTTCCATGGTAATTCTCTTTATGGCTACCTGGACAACCTACAACAGAATGGGCAAAATTCAAATCCGAGATTAAGAAAAATGAGTAAATTTTCCTCTTTAGTAGGCCAAACCAACATCAAACTGAAACAGAGCCTGAAAAATATTTTGATCACTTTTGCTCACTGGGAAACCTAAGATAATTTTTTCTGCCTGAATTGAAATAAGCTTTTTATGTCTTTTCTGAATACGTGGATAGTTGTGAAGCAAATTGTCTTTTTTTTTTTTTTTTTTTTTTTTTTTTTTTTTTTTTTTTTTTTCTTCCCTCAGATATTGCTTATGATGAAAGGAATTGATCCTGCAAAGCTCTGCAAGAACTCTCAGTGCAATCAGTATTTTAAATAATAGGGCTGAATTCAACACTAGCATAAGTGAAGAGTAAAAAGTGAGCTGTTTAAGCAAGAATAAGACTCTAAGTGTTCCAATTTCCAACTAAGTCACAGGTAACCAACATACAAAAGTTGTTTATAGCATGTGTAAGAAAAAAATGACCAACATCAGTAAAGGAAAAGAGACAGAGATCAGAGAGTATCAACAGAGGAAAACAAACAAACAAAGAATCAAACAACAAACAAAAACAAGAGGCTTGCTTTATTTATTAATCACTGGCTAACTGGATGCCAGTTTGAACAGGCATTGCCAAACTTGGTGTTGTCACTATCTGCAGGTCTTTGTTTACACATTAGTACTCATACCTATTTTCTAGCCTCTATAGAACAGATCATTTGGCATCATTATTTTCATCACTTGTAAATATTTCACAAAAAGAGTGTACTTATTTCTTCAGACAGTATTCTAGAACACTTTACCTGATCCTGCAGTTTAGGCTGAATAGTTGTTCATATTCCAAACCCACCTTCTGCTTTCTCTGCGAACACTTTCCTCAATCCATATGCTTCTTGTAGGTGTTCAGTGAATGATGACTTCATGTATAAATCAGTGCGCTACTGCTTCATATGGAAAACTCTATTTGCTGAGCTCATGACATTTTCTGTGTGTAGCACTGGGAGCCAGCTGCCGTTGAGAACTGTATACAAAGGGCACATAAATTGCTGGGTGTTGTGGAAAAATTTATGCACAGGCTACATGGTTTTCCATACAAGATTCTAAGTGTTTTGTATGGATGCAGGAAACAAGTAAGTGTCTGTAAATCCTCTACTTCAGTCATTGGTCATTTTGAAGCAACAACAGGAATGAAGACCTGGGCTTTGTACAGCTCCTTAGTTTTACAGGATGTGTTCATAACATTCTTGGGAAAAGTATCTCCCTATCTTTTTTTGCAGACTTGCCATTTGTCCAACCTTTATTTTTGTATCCTTACTACTCTTGGTAACAAATTATCTTTCTTTTGGCTTCACTCCTGCTTGTAACATCTCACATAACTTGTTTGTCTTCATGGGAAATGCCAGAATTTAGATTCAACCAGGAAAAATGGCCTTTTGATAAAACAAATTTTTAAGTAAAATTGGGGATTTATTTGTGCTGGGCTCCTTTATGTACTGGTGTTTTGTTGTAAAAATCCAAACACCCAGTGTAATTATGGAAAAGGAGGGTGCCAGCACTGTAGTAACTTGCAGCTATGTGACTAATTCAGTCCCCCACCTAGATAAGGCCCTCCTGGACCTGGTGCTGTGCTGTTGAGGTAGGTAAAGAGCTCTTATTATGAGAAAGCTGCCTTAGTAGGTAGCACAGATGTTTCAACATAGAAGTTTTTTATTTTTAATTTTCATTCATTTATTTATTTATTTAAGTAATATGATTATAACAATTACAGTAATGGAAGCACAAAACATAGATTGAGGAGGCTTAATTATTAACCAGGATAGCAAAGTTCCACATAACATACTAAAATAATGGATTATGAATCTTTTTATCATGCAAAAGCCTTTCCCTTGAAATAGTGTTAAAACATGTAGATTGAAGAACAAATAAAGTTAACTCTTTCTTTCACATTCGTCATGTTCATGCATCTGTATATATATTTACATAAAGAGTATCATACAAAAATTAGCCTTATAGTATTTGTTAATATAGGACATGAGCAAAGATAATTCTGTCACTTAAAGATTTCTTGAAATGATTAAGTCAAGATTCAAAACAAAACAAAACAACTTTAACCTCCATCATGATTTGGTCTTGCTTTTGAAAGTACCTAATATTTTCCAGCCATTCCCTCTATGTTATTTAAATGCTAGTAATCTTGTTCATGGCAATTTCAATAAGCCACAGCAGACATATAATGCTTCCTCTTTTAATAGGTGCAAAGTGAGTTATTGTCACAAAGCATATATATGAAAAAAAGATGTGAAGAGAGAATCCTGCCTAATCTCTGTAATAAGGGCTTGTGAGGGTGCTAACATGGTCACCTGAATTATGCATGTCTATTGTGTTCAAATATCATAAATCGAAGCATGAATACCCTCCAAATCATTTTCAGTTCATGAACATTTATATACAGAGCTCTTGAGCACTGCAAAGACAATTAGTCATATTTGTATGCCGGAATTAATTGAGAGTGAGATGCGGGAGGCAGAAAGAGAGAACAAAGAATGCTTTTTGTCAGTTCTTCCAACTGACAGGGATAATTAGATATATGAAATTGAAATTCCTCAGCAGGGGGTTTCTGTTGACAATGAATTTTCTTTTGATTCCATTCTGTTATTCTTTTATGCTGTCATCTGTGGCAATTTGTTATTCAGCTTGAAGCTTAAAAAAGCAAAGCATTCCGCTTTTATGAGTAGATGATGTCAGTTTGTACACTGCTGGGAAATAGATATTAAATGTAATCTTTAAACTAAAAAAAAAAAAAAAAAGAAAAAAAAACAGAGAGGAAAATAAAATCAGTTAAAGAGACAGTGCTCTGTTTACACAGCCCTCAGAGTAAAACTTTTATGAGAGGTAGAACTTGCTTTGATGGTTTTAAAGATGCTCAGGCTGCATTAATATTTCATCTGCAGTACAAGACTGAGCTGTGCTGCATGCTGGAGTGAAGATTTGTTGCTAGGAATAGCCATTTAAGACTATTTGACTATTTTCAAAATGTTATAGTCTGCTTGCAGACACCACTATAGTATATTTTAACCTGGATGCAGACAATATTCTTTCACATTCCCAAATCCCAGACCTGACCAAATAGGAAAATTGCAAAGCTGTTTAGTACTTTAAGGCATTTGGAAACAGTGGTCTGGCTGGATAAGAGCTGTTTATGCACTTTATGAAACCTCAAACACAAGCAGGGAGCCAAAGCAAAGGAAATCTCAAATACTGCCTTCTCTTTGCTGTTCAGCTGTGGCAGGTTTGCAGGCCTGCTGCTATCTTATCCAAAAACTTTATTTTTTGCAAATCTTAATAAAAATGGGGCAAAAAAAAATATTTTATAGAGTAGCTTCATCAGGTATTTGAAAACTAAGACAGCTGCAGAATCTGGTCCTTGGGTAAAAATAAAGGCTTTAAAACAATTATTTATTTATTTATTTTTAATTCATGCAGCCTCTCATGCTCTCACCTTCAAAAAGGCTCATTCAGTGTACCATCAGCACTGGCATCATGAGAGCTTTAAAAATGTTGTCTAAAATACCTGGCTGCAAAATGTTGGTCTTGTAGTAAGAAATTTGCATGTTTACTTATTTTTTCCTTTGCAATTTTGACAGTCAGCATGTGAAAAATATACCACATGTGCATACACTTTACTATGGAAGCCTCTGCATACGTATATTCCTAATAATCAGAAATAAGTATAAAGTCTTACTTAGGTTTTCTGGCAAGGATTTTTACAAGCATTGCACAGAATCCAGAATATGAAAAACCCATACTGTTCTACCTTCCCCCTCTCCTTTTCACTGGAGCTAATCCACTGAGAAATCCTAGCTTTCTTTTACCTCTTTCCCTCCTCCAAAACCCCATGTTTTTTGGCATTTGTTATTTTTCAGACTGCAATTTCTCCTTCAACAGGCATCTCGGTGACTATGGCTTTATTGCATTTTATTTCTTTTTTTATTTTTTATTTTTTACTAAAGCAAACATGCACACACAGTGTTTTGATGTAGTATATATTCCAGTGAACCACTGTGAGCCTAACTATACCATACGGCATATCATTACATATAACAATATTTAACTCATATCGTCTCTGCACCCACTGAGCATTCTTTGCAGATGCAGTTTTATCTCACACTTTATGGAAGAAGGCCCTGTTTAAAAACTGTGCCATGTTAGATGTTAAAATAGCTGAGAATACAGTCTGAGGAGCTTCTCATACTGGTGAGAAGCCAGAGTGTCTCCACAGTGTCCCAGTAGTGACCTAGAAGGGGAATCCCATATAAAAAAATTTAGTCTCTTTTCAGTCTATTGCTCCATCTGTTGATACTCCTTAAGGATGCTGCTTGTGATGACAGTTTCTGTAACCTGGCACATGTCCACTGGAAAATGCATTGATGCCACAAAGTCACTTTCTGAAGATGAAATTATTTAGTCACTACTGACCTTTGATAAATTATTACTGGTGACTCAGACTTTAAATACTATTCTTTTACTGCCTTCCTACCACTCAAATAGCAATGTAAACAATGTATTTGCAATTTTTTTATCCTGTTCTTGATCTCAGCCTGACTTATGTTGAGAATAACATCTCCCTTCATGCAGGTTAAAAAAAAAAAAAAAAAAAAAAAAAAAACACACCACCACCACCACCAAACAAACAAACAAACAAGTAGAGGAGGCTACACAGGATTTTATAGAGAAATTTATGTTCAGTTCAGTAAACCAAATGGAAGCAATTGTCTACCAAATATGGGATACCATGTATATCAGCCTTGTTGTTCAGGTTTGTTCAGCAAGGACATATGATATATGCAATAAACTCCATGCCCAAATGCACAACCCCATGCTAGCCTATGGTTTTGTGGGATTTTGAAGCACTCTGTGAGAGATTGCTGGAGCCAGGAGGCAGACTTACAGATCATCTCAGAACTAGGCAAAACAAAAATGAAACAAACCCAAAACAAACAAAAAAATCACACAACAAACCCTTTCCCCCCAAACCCAAACCCAAAAGACACTCATGTTCCAGAAAATTGAGTGTCTTAAAATTTTTAAGAGGGGAAAATGTTTCTTCAGAAGTTAAGCAGTAGCAATGATTTATTTATTTATTTATTTATTTATTTATTTTTCAAGAATGCAGAGATGACCATCTGCATGTTTTATTGGTCCAAATTCAAAACTCCTTATTTATTTACATATTTATTTATTTATTATAGCACAAGCTCAGGCCTCAATTGCAAATTTTAGCACTGACATAAAACTAACATTCACAGTGTGCATTTGTGAAAATCAAACATATTAATTGGGGATGACTGAGATGCTGATGCATTAATAGTTGTTGGCATTCACAAATGTTAAACATCAAAACATACACAAAATTCTGAGGAGAAAATCAGCAGCTACAGCAAAAACCTTGCTTGTTTCATAGCCATGATGTTTACTTTTTCTTCTTCTTTTATTTATTTATATATTTTTTCCTTTAATCAGTGTATTCAGTAGCATGGAAATCTTAGAAGATCCTCAAGACTTAAAGAAACTAATACCATTGCCAAAGTAGTATATATTCTTTGTTATGAAAAGCATCCAACAGCAGTACCTAGTCTGAAAGCTTGGGAGCTTGTGACACACATCTCGTAATATTGGTGGAACATGTTGATTTTAGATTGATTTCAGTTTTCATACTATGTAGCATTGTATTTTGTTTTCCAAAAATAGTAGTACTTTGTAGGCTAGAGATATACTAAGTATACTAAAAATGTTTAATTTCTTATTGCCTTTTAAATGTTTTTTCTCATACATCCTAACTGATGGGAGTCAACCTAATGCAAAAGAATGGCCCCAAATTTAGCTATGATTTTGTTTCTGATGCACATAAACGTTCACCTGTATGTGATATAGTTCACAGTATCATTCCAGAACATGGCTGATGGCTGTCATCAGTTCTTGAGATCACTGATTAACCTTCAGAGAAGATTCAATGTATCAGGGCTGCACACTTTCATCTGTGTATTGCTTTGTAAAATGAACTATACAGGCAGAATACATGTTCATATGATCTTTTTAAAGTGAAAATTAAATCACTATTGTTTGGCTGCTCTGCCATAAAAGAAGGGAAGTTATTATCTGAGTCCTTCCATCTCACGTACAAATATCATTTTTAAAGCCAATTGGTAAAACAAGTAGCATATGATTCTATGATTCTATGATTAGATAATACTCTAGCTTATTACAAGGAAAGATAAAACTCCAAAGCTTATTCTTGCAGATGTTTTATAAAAGAAAAAGAACCTCATGATTAGCTAAATGAGTGCTTTTTTTTTTTTTTTTACTGTCACAGGGGATGAGAGATAGCTTGCTTGCAGATGGAAATGCTGAATTACTTTAAGTTCTGGCAAGTGATTGCCTCTAAATGTCTTTTGCCAGATAAATAATCCCATCTCTTTTGGACCACCAGCTTCATTCCTAAACTGCTTTCCTCCCTCATTCTCATTCTCCTTGCAGTATGTGTTCTTGCAGTATGTGTTCTTATGACTGGGCAGAAGAATTGTTACAGGCTGGGCATTGGCAAGGACACAACAGCAGAGACTATCCTACTAGAGTTTCTCACACTGCATTGGCCAAAAACAGTGCAAGTGGTTTGGAGTGCAAAATCAAGGGGCTTTGACCCTCTTCAGCTTTGCAGATAAGTGCCGTGATATTGTTTTGGCAAGAATTAAGAGATGCTCTCTTCTGACTGAAGAGACAGTGTGGCAGCCTGAACCGACGTACTGAAAGAAGGGTGCCTGCATCTCTATCAACACTTCTCATTTAATGTTGTGACTCTTTGGAATGGAGGATATTAGCTACTCCAGTTTTCTCAGAAGGTGCAGTGTCTAACCTCCTTTCAGTGAGAGGTGACATTGGGCTCTAAATGACTCATATCTTCCTCAAAAAGAATCCGAGGGACTTTAGAGGAATGAACGCTAGCTCTTACTGATGCTTTAAGATAGCAGCAAAATATGTTGACCATCTAGGAAGAATTATGGTGGCACTGTATGTAGGTGGCCTGGTCATGAGATAAAAGGTTATGCTTTCCGCTATATCAACACTTTCAACTTTTACTTAGCATACACTCATTGCAGCTAATTCTAGTATTATTACAGTTGTTTAACCTCAAAGTTGGTGTTTCTGTTTGTGAGCATTAAAAGAGGTAATATTCACCTTAATTATTTTTTTTTTTAGCTCCATTATAGCAACTATTATAATATGTTTTATTATTTATTTATTTTAATTCCCTGCAGCGTAGATATAGGTCATCCCAATTTCCATCTCCCCCTCCTCCCCTCCCACACCTTGTCTTTTTTTCATTAAATTCTAACCACTTGCCCTTTCTCTACAAAATTTACGTGTTCTGATCAGGGCAATTCTTATGTCTTCAGCATGACCCATGAAACACTAGACACCAAAGGAAAAGAAAGAGATTTGGGAGGGAATTGTTTTCCTGCACCTCCTCTTCATTCTTCTGAGATTCGTGCCAGATGCTATGTTCTGTAAAGCAAACAGCCAGGCATGTCTTCTAACTTCATAATTACGTGCATATATTCTCCACATAATAAAACTAGAATAAAATCACTCCTTCCCCACAAGTAGTAAATCAAGCAAATGGTGAATTAAGTTTGTCTGATGAATGTTGCTCTTTATAAAATTAAGCTGTTTACAATGTGTGGTTCATCTTCTTTTACATGTTTAATGATTTTATTGCTTAGTATTTGTTCTATTATTCCATTATTGTTCTATTATTGTGCATGGAGGAGAAGTTAGATTTCTCTGCTGTGGCTGTTAAAATCATCCTTTTTTTTTCCCATTCTTTTGAAACATAGGTATTTGCTACTTTTTTTTTTTTTATTATTATTATTATTTTTTTTTTTTTTCCTGATTACAACTCAGGCAAATACATTAAATGTCTCTCTTACATGTCTATCGTATATTTTTCTCTAATGCAGTGTCCTGTTTTTGGATAGGATAGAGTTAATTTACCACCTAGTAGCTGGTATGGTGCTGTGCTATGGATTTAGGTTGAGAATAGTGTTGATATCACACTGATGCTTTAATTGTTGCAGAACAGTGTTTACACTAAACCAAGGACTTTCCAGCTTCTCATACTGTCCTGCCAGCAGGTAGGCTGGGGTTGCAGCAGGAGATGGAAGGATACAGAACCAGACCAAACTGGCCAAAGGAGTATTCCACACCATAGGATATAATGCTGAACAATTAATATGGGATGCCTGGCTGGAGTGAGGGGGACTGGCTGCTAGGGTATAGGCTGGGCATCAGTCAGCAGGTGGTGAGCAATTGCATTGTGCATCACTTGTTTTGTACACATTTATTATTATTATTATTATTATTATTATCATTATCCTTTGTTTTCTGTCCTAATAAACTGTCTTCATCTCAGACCACAGGCTTTCATTTCTTTTAAATTCTCTCCCCCATCCTGGTGGAAGCGGAGGGTAAGCGAAAGCCTGTGTGCTGCTTAGCTGCCATCTGGGTTAAACCACAACAGGCAAGTGCAAATGGATGAAGCACAAATTTTTGTTCTCCAAATTTAGACGAAGAAAAGTATGTGCTGTGAAAAATAGTGTTTCTCACAAAAGAGTAAGTTTTTGCTTTATTTTTTTATTTTTTTTTAATTTTTATTTTTTTTTTAATTTTTACAACAGCATCAAAAGAATCTCTGTCTGAAACATTATCAGGCAACAACTTTGAGATTTTTCCATTTCAAACCATTTTTTTGTTTGTTTGTTTGTTTGAAACACCCAAACAACATCTTCAGCTTCCCACTTACTGAAGCAATGAAGTGAATTTTAGGAACACTCATGAAATATTTCCTTCAAAGCAACACTACACTTTGCTCACTTTGCTCACAATTTTCCACTTATATTTGGCCCAGAATTGTGCCTAGGTGGCATTCTGTGTCCATATGGTGTGTACTGTACACTTGCTGGGACTGTTTGGAACCAGCACACTGAATGTCAAGATTTTTACCTAATGGACTGAGCAAAATTTCAGATGGACAAGAGTCTGGAACTGGAGAAAATGATATGAAAATAAATTAATTGATGGAGACTGAAAAGAAAGACAACTACTCCCAAGATCTGAGATGAACACAGTGATGGTGGGAAGCCTGATGGCCAAAGGGAAAAAACAAAGACACTTTCATGGAAGTGTTCTCTGAGTGTGGGAGCAGACAGGATGGCAGGACAGACAGTCGAGCAAACCCAGGGGTGCTGGTAGGTACTGCCATACTGCAACAGCTGCTGCTACATAGCTGAATAAGATCACAGAATCACAGAATCACAGAATAGTCTAGGTTGGAAGAGACCTACAAGATCACTGAGTCCAACCTCTGACCTAACATTAACAAATCTTCCACTAAACCATATTCCTAAGCTCTACATCTAAACGTCTTTTAAAGACCTCCAAGGATGGTGACTTCCCTGGGCAGCCTATTCCAGTGACTAACAACTCATTCAGTAAAGAAGTTTTTCCTAATATCCAACCTAAACCTCCCCTGGCGCAACTTTAGCCCATTCCCCCTCGTCCTGTCACCAGGCACGTGGGAGAATAGACCAACCGCCACCTCGCAACAGCCTCCTTTCAGGTACCTGTAGAGTGAAATAAGACTGGTTACTGTGGGATGAGAGGAAGGCAGAAGAGCAGATGACACAACTACCACGTGCATGTTTGAGATCTCCTCTTGGAGGAAGCAGAACAGTCCTCTGCCTGCCACTCTTTCTTGTGCCCTTGTCTTCTCTACCTGTGAAGTGTGGCTCCAATGTGTTGACAGTGTTTTCAGAGACAAATGAAGGCAAGATCATGCCAGCTGGCAATTTTTGCAGTTCAGTTTGTGGTCTCTGTGAACAATTCACCCTCAGGCCTCTTTTTCACTGTAACCAATGGAATTTTACAAACAGAAATAGAGTCCTGTGCAAAGGATGGTGCAGCACAAAAATTCCTTATCTTTTGAAGTTGTAAGTGGTATTCTACCATCCAGATATTGTTATACGTCATCCCAGAAAGGAGAGGCATGAAAAGTTAAGA
This sequence comes from Nettapus auritus, assembly GCA_011076525.1. Lineage (NCBI taxonomy): Eukaryota > Metazoa > Chordata > Aves > Anseriformes > Anatidae > Nettapus > Nettapus auritus. The sequence continues at coordinate 48,199,403 of CM021766.1, forward strand.
CAGAGAATCAGAACTGAAATTTATAACATAATTTTCCAAGTTTCTTCTGTGACCAAAAGCTACTCTTTTCCTACAGAAGCATAGCTCTTACATATTAGCAAGCAATTCTGCTGTTTTTAAAATAGTCTAGAAAGATTTTCAGAATCAGAAAATATGCAAGTTATTGTAGCCTAAGGCTGGCATTAACTTGCACAATGATAATTTTTATTTTATGTGGGTTTTATTTTTATACACCTGTTTTTCTTTGTAATTCATAAAAACAACAACAACAACAACAACAACAAAAACACATTGGTATCAAAGGAATTACTCTATCACAAAACTTATAATCCTAACTGAGAGGTTCACTTCAGTGCCTTATAGTCTTTCATCTTTTCTGATATCAAAGGTAATGTTGAAAGGAGGGAAACATGTAAGTTAAAAAAAAAAAAAAAAAAGAATGTAGTCTTATTTTCTGATTATTTTAAATGTATTGCATATTTATTTATTATCTGTTTTTCTACTCTGATACACTTCCTGTCATTCATTTATGCAGTAATTTCTAATCCCCATTTTTATTAAACTTTGTAAAAGAAAGCAACAGTCCTGCAAACCTGCTATAGCTGAACAACAGTCAAGAGAAGGCAGTATTTGGGGTTCCCCTTGCTTTAGTTCTCTGCTTATGTTCTCCAAGGTTTCAGAAGTGCATAAAGATTTTTTATTCAGATGGACCACTGCTTCCTCCAGCATCCCCTTTGGAGTTGACGTTCAGCTCTGTCTCTGCCTCTGTAGGATGGGAGACACAAGGAGTCCTGCAAAGATGTACACTCAGGTTGAAAAGTCAGGAAAGTGCCCCGTGGAACATGGGGGAAATGTCTTTGCTTGGTGAAGATGTGCTGAGTAGCCTCAGAGATTTGACTCATCCTGGAGTAATGTTGTGACTTCTGCTATCTTACACAAGGGTTGAGAGTAAAATGTCCCCCATGCAAAAAGGTCCTTTGCTGCAGCAGGGGTGCCTCTCCAGACCTGAGAGAGGGATTCATTTATGGTAAGACAATGATCAAGCTCTTTGATCATATACACGACAGGGTTTCAGCAACATCTGAATGGTGGTTTCAAGCAGGGGTTGACCAGCCAGCTCCCTGAGAGCAGTGACTTGTACCTGGGTCGGCGCCTCATGACGGCTGTCCCTCAGGTGGGTCTGTGCAGCAGGTCAGAGATGGTGCGACAAGAGTCCTCCCAGCCACAGCTCCACCACGAGCTCACAGAGAAGGAAACAGCAGATGTTAATTTTTAGCTGACCTCCTATCTCTGAGTTAACTCTGCACCCCTCTCCCCAGGCCAGCAGTACTGTGCTTTTAATTCCTTAATGTGTGACCCAGCAGCCCGTATCATCTTACAGGGAGTGAATAGGAGAGTGAAGGGCAGGCTGTGTGGTCACTGTTTTCAATATGCCTCCTGCTAGCCATTACATCATCCTGCTACTCTCTAAGAGGATTTTCAGCAGGCTTGGCTTCGTTATTAAAATAGTAATTAATTTTTTCCTCTTCACAAAACCTGAGGACCTTCAAATGGAGGCCTTGGGAGTGAGGGCAGCTTCCTTTTGAAAGTGGCCTTTCTAGAAGCCATAATCGGCTCTCCAACTTTACAGTACACATGTTCCCCAGTAAATGTGATTAAAGAGCCACACAAAAAAACCCTTGCAGAAAATTAATTCAGTTTCCAGAATAAAAAGTTTGATAAAGTTGTGCAATGCTCCAATGACAACACATAATAGAAGTGCAGAGTTTTATCCTCTTGAAGGATAAATGAGCGGCCAGAAAGGTCTAGTAGTTCCCAGAGTAAAAACATCTGCTACAGCTAATTCACTTTAGCTTTTGATTGTAAAATTCATTAGCCATATCAGGCAGCTGTAGTTTCAAACATGTTGCTAGGAAGTACAGTTTTACAGGCTGGGATGCCGTTTGTTCTCCCCAGCAGTGGCAAGGTAGCATGAGTACCTAGTGAAACGCAACCTCCTTCAATCCCAAAATAAGAACTTGACTGACTGGGGGGGGAGGGGGGAAGGCAGACAGGAAACACTAAATGCAATGGTGAGCCAAACACTGTCTGACTGGTCCTCCCAGTTGCCAGATCAATGCCTTCTGGATGTCTTAGCCTTCCTGCAGGCTTGGGAAGGAACTTGCTCTGTGGATTATAAAGAAAAACAACATGCTCATACATAATATGGCTGTACATTTCACCTCTGTGCTCTACAATACATTTTTATAAATTTTATTAAGCATACAGGTTCAAGTAAATATTATGGAAAAAGGTTTCCATGTGTTATTTAGATAAAGAGATGATCCCCAAGCGGATTTAAAAATTTGTATATATACATATATAAAGATGTGTGTGTACATATGTTTAAATCTTAAAAAATATATTTGTATTTATATATACTTTATATTTTATTCATATTCATATCTGCATTCAGTTATATAGGTTTATAGCATATAGTTTATTATAGTTATAGCTGTTGTTAATTCATCTAGCATAAGAAGAAATAGACCAAGACAAAACTGCATTTTTTAGATATTTTGTTGACTGATGCAGATAGAAGATTATTGCAATCTGCTCTCTGAATATAAAAATAAAAATACAATAGTAAGTTTATCACTCCAGGCTTCTGGCCAGCATCCTGCCAGCCCTTTTGGTACACAGGTTTGCTTTCAGCTACACATTGATGAAATTCCTCATAACTCACTTGAAATACCCTGTTTGGGCTCTGTTTAAAAAAAGCAGCTGAAGTAAAGTGGGAAACAGACACAGAGAAATTGTGCTTTGTGTCAGTCAAACAATGATTACTCTCTACTGAATGAAATTTTCAGTTCCTAGAGGGATGGAAAAAATGATTTTTTTTGAAATTATTATACCTCTTAAGACTGGTGATAGCCAACAAGTGTTGATATTTGCAGGTCAGAAAGATTGCCTAAGCAACTATCAAACCATCACTGAGTGTTGCAAAAATATTGTCCCTCAAGAAAGTGTGACAAACTGACAGCCATGAACCCACTGCTCCCTTTTCACAAGTTACAATGAATTATGCAGGATTGGCACCTATGAGATATGAGGATACAGGGACAATCAGCCTGGTGATCAGCTCCATTTGATTAAAGCTGATTCCAGCACAACAGTTTTGTATTGTTAGCATAGGATAAAATTTGATTCTTTCCTCCATTGAAACACACAGAAACTGTTCTAAAGAATTTGATAAATTTACTCAGTTTGACTTCTCACAGTCATCATATTTTGTCATTGGGAATGGTCAAAGCTTCTCTGATAATGAGAGACTGGTGAGAACCAATCTGCCCAGTAGCAAGATGTTAGTATAAATATGACATCGTTTAGAATTTTTTCTACCCATTTCAGCTTTTATGTGACATAAGAGATGTGCATTGTGAAAAATATGTTCCATCTTTTCTCCTTTGTTAGAGGAAAACATTGAAAAAAACATTGAAAAGATGCTGACCTGGGGGTCCTGGTGGACAGTGGAATGACCATGAGCCAGCACCGTGCCCTTGTGGCCAAGAAGGCCAATGGCATCCTATCAGAAGGGGAGTGGTTAGTTAGTAGGTTGACAGAGGTTCTCCTCCCCCTCTACTCTGCCCTAGTGAGACCACATATAGAATATTGCATCCATTTTTGGGCCCCTCAGTTCAAGAAAGACAAGGAACTGGTTGAGAGAGTCCAGTGCAGAGCCACAAGGACGATTAAGGGAGTGGAGCATCTCCCTTACAAGGAAAGGCTGAGGGAGCTGCGTCTCTTTAGCTTGGAGAAGAGGAGACTGAGGGGTGACCTTATTAACGTTTATAAATATGTAAAGGGTGAGTGTCAGGAGGATGGAGCCAGGCTCTTCTCAGTGACAACCAATGATAGGACAAGGGACAATGGGTGTAAGCTGGAACATAGGAGGTTCCGCTTAAATATGTGACAAACCTTTTTTTGTGGTGAGGGTGACAGAACACTGCGTCAGGCTGCCCAGGGGGTTGTAGAGTCTCCTTCTCCAGAGACATTCAAAACCCACCTGGACGTGTTCCTGTGTGACATGATTTAGGTGTTCCTGCTCCAGCGGGGTATTGGACTAGATGATCTTTCAAGGTCCTTTCCAATCCCTAATATTCTGTGATTCTGTGATTCTGTCAGCCTGGTCCTTTCACAAGATTATGAATTTAAAAGACTGATGGGACCATTTTCACGTAAGTTGCCAATTCAGCAAGTTTGGAAAAAGGTTCTTTTCAGCTCAAAGTTTGTCTATTTTATAGACAATAAAAAAATCTTTAAATAAACTGCAGGATGTTGACTTGTGTTCGTATAATTTGCTTTTTTTTTTTTTTTTTTTTTTTTTTTTTTTTTTTTTTCCCACCTCTTTTTTTCTTTCATTAGACACAGATATCAGCACTCCCTTTTACTTCAAATGGGACCAGGTTCTGCTGGTCTAAGGGTCACCATAACAAAAGTGGAGCAGTGAGTTTGTGGACATTATAGAAAAAGTTTATTGACACATATATTTAATCTGCTAGGTCCCTTACAAGAATACATTTTTCTGTTCACTGTAATTAGCTGCATGGAATTATTGAAGACAATGCTTTTGTTTTGTTTTGTTTTGTTTTGTTTTGTTCCCTGATCATTAGATGATTAGAGAAAATATACATGATGATGATTATGACAAAAATATCAAACAGAACAATAAGCTATGCTGAGCAAAAACTGACTTGCATTACAGGAAGATTACAAAATAACCTTTCCAACATTATGGTATTTTTGTGTCACTATACTCAGGAGCTAGCAATGAAAAGGAAAATAGGGTTGTGATATTCATAGCTGAAAAGAAGCAGAAACTAATGTAGAATTGCAATAATTTAGATTTTTCAAAATTAAAATAATAAAATGATTTATCAAAATGCAGATCAAATTTTTAATTTCAGATTAATGTAGGCTTAAGTACAAGCAGATTACAGCTGCAAGGATATATATATATTTAACAAATTAATTTCAGAGAGAAAAACAGAATTTAACACTATTAAACAACAACTTTAATTAAAAATAACTTTATTTGCACTCTCGAGAGATTTCAGATGGGTGATATCGTTAACGACCTGTTGCAGAATTTCACTGTATAGTGCAAAGGTTTACAGGCTCTTGCTCTTTATTTGTAAATTATATTTCATCACACCTGAAGTAAAGAAAGTCTTGCTAAGTAAAAAGAAAAAACCCTGCCTCTGAAAATACATGCTTTTTTTTTTGGTCATAATATATATGCGTGTGAAAATAGCATTACACATGAGTATAATGTTTCCAAGAATATCCCAAATTTTCCCTTCACTATGTAACTGAAAACAGTATTTTTCTTTTTTAATTTTCCATGGTGTACCACAGTATTTTGTCCAAAACTCCATAGCTTAATTTTACTTGCTAATAGCAAACAGAAAATCTTCCCCAGCCTGACTGTTTTTTGTCCCTAGTGATTTTAAAGAGTGCACTTTTTCTTCTTAAATACGATATAAAGTCTGTATTATTTACTGTGGAAGTTTCTGCTATTGAGATAATGATTGGTAATATAATTGAGTGAGAACATTCTGTTTCCTAGTAGACAGAGGTCCTGTGCAACCTTGCACATTTAAACAAAATGATTACCAGTAATCACCTACTTGAAATTCCTCCAAGGGTTTTTGTGTAGAGCATATGAATACACAAGAACAAAGACAAAATATACATTTTGTTCTATTTTAGTAGTTCTACTTAGATTTGAACTGGGAAGCTGCAGAACTGGGAACGATCATTTTGTTCCATTTTTTTTCTGAGTTTGACTAAATAAGTTAATTGCTCTAAGATGAAGATCTTGGGATTTACTTGCATGAGCTGTGGCAACACAGTACGTGAGTGGCACACACAAGTAAATACAAAACCTGTTGTGAGACACCTGGACAAAATGAAATAACAGTAACGAACAATTATATACAAATATCTAACTATTCTGAAAGTGTCTTTTAATCTGACCGTCTAATAGTTGCCCAGATGATCTTAATGGGCCCAGTCCATATACTCATAGACTTAAATAATGAAAGCACTTGAAGAGTACACTGAAAACAGAAATGCAATCATTTGAGGAGATCTCTCTCTATTGCTCAAGCAGGGAGGGGAAAGGACACTTTAGTAAAACTTTCAAAAGCACACATCGGGTAGATGTCAAACAGGGAATATTAGCACTCTGACGTTAGTTAATGTCATCCTTTTTATTTATTTAGTATCACTCCTTTCCTTTCACTATGTATTTCCTTCAGCAATATATTTAAGCAAATATTTATTTTTGATTAATGTTGCTGAGACCTGAGCATGAGTCAAGTACATGTTAAATCAGATTTGATTCTGCCTTGCTTACCAGGCTGCTACATGCTGGCCCCTATGTATATTGTGTCCAAATAAGTGAGAGTACCTCGTTCCCTGCTACATTATTGTAAGACAAAAAAGTAGGGAACTGAAAGTTCCCTATGTTCATAATTTTGATGCATGTTATTAGCTTTTGATTTTTTCCTCCTTTTTTCCTTTTCCTTTTCCTTTTCCTTTTCCTTTTCCTTTTCCTTTTCCTTTTCCTTTTCCTTTTCCTTTTCCTTTTCCTTTTCCTTTTCCTTCTCCTTCTCCTTCTCCTTCTCCTTCTCCTTTTCCTTCTCCTTCTCCTTTTCCTTCTCCTTTTCCTTCTCCTTTTCCTTTTCCCGTCCCCTCCTCCCCCTTTCCCTCTTCCTTTTTTCCTCTTCCTTTTTTCCTCTTCCTCTTCCTCTTCCTCTTCCTTTTTTTTTTTTTTTTTTTTTTGTTTTCCTTTTCTTTTTCCTATTTTCCTTTTCCTTGATGGTATGTTTTATCTTCCATGTCTGGGAACATCACCCGTAGTTGCATTATATCCTTTCTCCATGCATGTGCTTGGCTCTTTGGTTCTCCCAGAAGTAGCTAGTATTCAGCCTGTCACAGGTACATGAGGCTAATAGTTCAATCACTAGGGAGAAAAGAGGGAGAAAGATGAAAGGGCAGGAAATATCTGTTATGGCCCCAAAGGAAATATTTGTAGGAAAAGGGGCACAACAGCAAATAAAGTGCTAATTAATGTCCAATTCCAGCACTGATAAATGGACCACTACAATAGGCAAAACACAGCCTTCTGTTCCACCGACTGCTCAAGAGCTTTTGTGTTGTAACATTATGTAAGCATACATCTTCAAGTTTTGAATTTATAAAATTATTAAGTCCACTCCTCAATATATGCTTTCTGTTTAACTACGTTTTCATCTTTGGATAAGACCTAATATTTTTCTCTCGCTATAATTTTTAATGTATTTGACTGGAGTTTGTTTGTCAGTGCTGTTACTTACTTGCTCAGTACATACTGAATTTGTAGTATCAAATACTTGAAATAGAAACAGTCTGGAAGGTGTGTTGGGACAAGAGTATATTTGACAAGCTGGAAAAAAAAAAAAAAAAAAAAAAAAAAAAGGAGTGAGTTTGGATATTAAACTATCTCAGGCCCAATGGGTCTTTCACAGGAAATACTGGAACTCATGATCAAATTCAAGGGATCTGAAAAATAAGGTGATACTTATGGTACTAATTTTCTGGCATTGTCCAGAAGAAATTATTGATACTGAGCATTATGTTGGGAAGCATAATAGCAACAGCAGCACTGTTTTAATGTAACATTGCAACTGGGACAAGGAACTGACTAAATCTTCTGTTAAAAGAACAAAAATGAAAGTTGAAATTCACAAAGGAATGTCATGATGATCAATTATTTCTGGTGTTTAGTACCTGAGAATCACATCTTAATGTAAAATGTTATTTGATGGTGACTGAATGCCAGAAATAATAATCTGACATTAAGCTATTGTGAATCTGACCAAATGAAAACCTAAGAAGGGGATTTATAGAACAGAGTGCATTTGTTGAAGAAATATGCAGTTTTTAGAATTTAGATGACTGAAATATTACTCATTACCCCATAATCATAAAAGGAACGTAATAGTTATAAAATACAAATAAATAAATATGTGAAAATCCTTCATTAAAATATTTAAATATATGGCATGGGAAGACTTAATATTTGAGTCAGAGTGGAAACATCTGACATACTAAGTTGCCTGTGGCAGCTTTGTATGGAAACAGCAGGGGATGTTATTTATTGTACAGCATATATTATAACTCTTATGTCCAAAGAGGTTTGAATATCTGCTGAGTCTCTGACCCCTTGTGCTCATGACTGAAGGACAAGGCAGAAGCTATCCATGAGAGATGTTTTCTGTAGAGGAGGCACTTTCACAGCTATAATCATGACAACAATCAATATATAGCTGTGGAAATAATTTTCATTTCAGAACCTTTCAGAGTCTTTATATGTCCCTGATACACACTGTCAGACTGTATTGAGGTAAAATTTTGAGCCCAAACCCATGCATTGCTCTGCCAAACTCATGTGAGCAGTGACTGTGTCTCTGCCTTTGATTGCTGGCATTGTCAAATGTTTATAGCTTGGTTGGAGGTCCCTACTCCCACTGGGACAATCCCTCCCTTCCAATCCCTGCACTGGCAGTCAGCTGTTGGGAGGCACCTACCTGAGATAAAAATGAAACACAGCTCTCTCACGTGCCATACTGATATAAAACAAAAACAAAGCAGCTGCAGGACACAGCTGCCTGAGTCTCAAGAAGATGAGATCCCAAGAAGATGCAATCCCAAGAAGAAGCACTGCTGTACTGAGTTTGTCTCAAGTAAGTGTCTACAGCAGAACAGTAAAAAAAACCCTTATCCAACTTTTGTCATGCATGACAAAGATGGGAATTTTTAAATATACACTGGTGAAAATAAAGATAGATGTTCTATACTTACACTTTTACACACATATTATGTTTTTTTTTAGCACCATATATTTATAATCTTGCACTCAGTGAATAGTTCAGCACAGTCTCATAGATTCAAATTTTCATAACCTTATGTTGTAAGTCACGATTTCTTCCTGTACATGAAGGTGTGTATGAAGCAATGGCTAGACAAGATTTTCTCTTCTTGTATACACAATAATTTTAGCCCTCTTATTTTCAGATGTGGAGGATTACACAAATTCAAATTCCCTTAGGAGCACTTGAGATACACACCATGCTTAAAGCGTTACCTGTCCAAAAATGGCAGTACCATATTCCATCCTTTGACTAATATGTAACAGCTTGCTTTCTGTAAATACCTTCCAAGTTCCGCAGCTTTGGAAAACAAAACAAAACAAACAAACAAACAACAACAACAGAAAAAACAAAGCAAGCAATAACAACAACAACCAACTGGAATCTTTCTTTATTCTCCTACGTTTTCACTAAGTCAATATTTACTTCCTTCAAGTAAGTAAGGTTTACATGGATGAACTGATGGGAGAAATTGGAACTTTATCTTTGTAGCAACACAAAATATGCAAACTGGAGTACATAACCTTCCTCACTCCTACCTTCATAGAAAAAAAAATGTACTAAATATAAGGTCTAGATTGCAATCAAAACCTTTTGACCCTTTTCATTCTCGGAATAGATGAGTCACTTTCTTTTCTTTTTGTTATTTTAATCTTGCAGATTAAAAGAAGAAAAGATAAAGAAGATCTGTGGAGCACTGCAGTAAAGTGGAGATTAGGATTAGTGGAGTAAAGATTAGGATTTTTCACCTTGCAAGAACACTTGCAATTCTGGTGAGAAATCTTTTGAAATTGTCTCCATTTGAGTTATTGTTTTGTCACTGGGATTGGCTTTACAAAGGATGAACACAGAGATTCAATAAAATTAATTTCCCGATGTCAAATGTATTGATGAAATCAAAGTGAAAAGCATGCAAGAAGTGAAAATTCTTTCCCAGGCTATGTTTGTACCTCTGACTGTTATGATGGTTCCTCCTTGGGCAGGAATTCCTACAAGCTAGATAAACACATGCACCCTCTGCTTATTTGTGCTGATAAATACACTACCTGTGTGTGTGCTCCTGTATCATATAAGACATTGTCAAAGTATCCAGACAAACACAACACTGGACAAGATAGGTGTGATGGAGAGGAACACATATTCTTTTTGAACAACTAGCAAAGTTTACAGACTTCAAATGATTTAAACCAATTATGAAGCAAAGATCATTTGTTCTTTAGTGTAATTATCTGAGAAGAAAGTATTGTACATGAAAAGTTTTTTACCTGAACAGATTCAGGAGTAGGACAATACAAGCATATTCTATACAACAACTGTTATTTTTCCAGAGATTGACTGGTCTTTGGCAGGTCACTTTTCTTTAATGACTTACAATCCAAACAACAGACATAGGAACAAAAGACTTCCTGTTTCTCCAGTGAGCTTTAAATTGTTTCTTTGCTTGGATTGAACTAACTTCTATTTTGGAAATTTTTACACAGGAGCCGGGATCTGTCTATTTTCACAAGAATTTTGACAAGCTTGAGCTTGATTAGTCCCCATCGTAAATATTGAAGTATTTGGCAGAGAAAGATAACAATGTGATTGTTGAGAATAATTCAGCCAAACAAAGGTTTGCACACAGATACAGTTTTGATGCCTACAGAAAAGTAAAATCAAAATGCTATTTGCCTTCCTATTTATGACCTTATTAATAAAACTTTTGCTTTTCCCATTGTGTATATATGTATTTATCACCTACTGTATTATTAAATTGTCTACTTACATAATTATAATTATATTTAAACTTCACATTATTATTCATTAATTTCATCAAAGCACTGAGAGGGTTCAATTAGGTTTAGAGTATCATGTGACTTAATGGCTCAGCAAGGTTTTAGGCTCCCAATATTGGACCTTTTTACAACACTGGCAATAAAATGCAATTTGAAGAATGGAGATTACAAAAGCCTTTTTAACCGCAGAGAGAAAGGAAGAGATACCAAATTTAGTATAGGGTTGCTTTATATTTATTTTTAAGTCATGTCTGACTTGGCACTCTCATAACTCTAACAAAAATCATATTACAGTAAAAGAAAGATACCTGATATAAGATTGCTCTAGCACTTGAAAAACTCTGGGGAAAAACAAACAAACAAAAAAAACAACAACCACAAAAATAGGAAGAGACAGTACGTCCTCCCCAAAGAGTTCACAAAAGGCTTGGAAACACAGGCACAGAGAGAGTGAAGTATTGAATGGTAGATGAGAAGCAGAACCAGATCTGAATCCACATCCTGTAGTCTCACACCCTATCCATTTTGCTCCTGCTTTCTCTCCTAGCTGCAGATGCAGACAACGTGGTCTTCAGTTACTCTGAAGTTTCTGAGCAAAGACCTGTTTCAGTTCTTACTATCTCAAGTGAAGATGGGTGCTACCTGTGGTAGTGTTATCAGGGATTAAATGCCGTGAAGGCAATCACAAGGGGGAGGTGGCACCTAATACTTCTGAAGTTTTGGTTAAACAAACCAAACCTATTACATCTATATTTTTCTACTTCATTACCTTTATAAACTTGTAAATTATCCAATGACATTTATCATAGAATCATAGAATATCTTATGGGTTGGAGGGGACCTATAAGGATCATCAAGTCCAACTCCTCGCATCACACAGATCTACCCAAAAGTTTAGACCATGTGACTAAGTGCACAGTCCAATCTCTTCTTAAATTCAGACAGGCTTGGTGCAGTGATTGTTATTGATGTTATTGTCACAATATAAATTTTTCATGGAAAGGAATGTTTTCATACAGCTACAATTCTTTGAGATGTGGCTTTATGAATATAATTGGATAGCTTTTTTTAAGTGCTGTATCTGAATTATACTGTGTCATGTAATATTCTGAAGGAGCAGGGACTCATTTACTTGGTTTTATTTTCTGGGAGCTATACTTTTAAAAACATGCAAGCTTGCAAGAAGGATTTATCTAGGATCTAAAGCAATGTGAACTTTTTTTGTAATAACGCTCTGTTACTTACGGCATTCTCCAGCAGAGCACATAAACCAGGATTTCATTCCAGTAGAGCAGGCTGTCCCTTTGACCCAAAGCTAAGCCACTGGCTTTGTGCATTGATAGTGGTGTGGCTTCTGTTGCATCAGGAAAAACTCGTGCACTTATTAAAGTCACAAAAAGGGTAATAGAGCACAGAGTATACAATTTTCATCACAGGACAATTTAAACATCTATAAGTATCCTAAAAAATATCAGTATTGACTAAATAACTCAGCATGTGTTTGGGACCACATGGTATAAGGAAATGCACAGAAGCGGAAGTGTGAATCTGTACTGTTTGAGTTTCTGTGTCAGCATTTCTTAAGGTACCACCAAATCCTTCACATGCCTTCATACATGTGTGAATAGTAGTAAAATTATCTTCTTTCCTATATCAGTGATTGTTTTTGAGGTCAGTATGCAACATGGTAAATAACTTAAGTAGCCAATGAAATGTAAATTCAATTATTTGTCTGAGAATATTAGACAAAATTTGAATTTGTTCCTTTGCAAACTAAAATGGAGTATTCTATGTGTTATTTGCATTAAAATGTTTGTTTTTTGTGACACTACACTAATAAATTGGGAAATTCTCAAATAAGATGTTTTTCTCATTCAAAAAAAAAAAAAAAAAAAAAAGAATAGTGTCACATTTATTGCATTTTTTTAATTCTGTAGAAAAAAGCAACGTTATAAGTGAACACTTATAACTGTAAAGTAAGACACTGCAAAGTTAAAAGTGTTAAAAAAAGTTCACAATTTTATTTCAGTCACCTCACAAATATAAACTAGCCTTTAATTACTCAAATTACTCAAAACATCATGTTGTCATAGGTTCCCTGCCTCGGTCAGAGCACTTAATGGTCCTGAATGAGTCATGCTGGGTGGCAGAGGGGACACTAACAGTTAGATACCTGCCCAGCTTATTGTAGAATTGAGAAGGCTTATATGCATTAAATGATTAGGCTGTGGTTGTCCATAGATCCACATAATGCTAGAAATTTATTTTTTATTTAGAATGGTGAAAATGGAATTGGAAGGAGGAGTCATCTGAATGCTGCTTTGGAGATTTAGACTGTCTCACTTCTATTTCAGAGTTTCAAAGGACTCAAGTCACTCCCATGGTCACTAAGAATAAGTTTTTCATGTGCACCAACACAGCCCCATGGTGCTCCTTGGTGCCATACCACTGGCAACAGCCTCATGCAGGTAAGGAAACTGATGTACAAATTGCCAAAGACAGACATGCAGATCCTTCACATGATCTTTCATGCAATGCTTATTAATACATTTTTTTGTTACATGAAAAGCTTTCCATGACTTATTACTACTGCAGTTTATAGTACCTCCTAATCAATGTCAAATGAAACTGCCAGTCATTCTAGTGGAAACTAAGTAATATGCAACAAACAGAGTTGTAGTCATAGAGATGGGGACTTAAGAAAATAGCTCATCAAAAACATGAAAGCTTTCTGAATAGTAACTATTAACTGGAAAAAAAAAAAAAGAAAAGTTCAAGAAAAAACTATTTGTCTTCATGAGAGAAAGTAAAGTCACCAAATATAAGTAAAACAAGCAGAAAACATCTTTAAAAATATTTTGATAAGTCAAAACCATACTAGCTTAGACCAACCAGACAAGTTTAACAGCAAAAACGGTCAGAAAAGCAAACCAGCTAACTAACAAAGGAAATAATTTTTTACTTTTTGAACAGGTGTTTCACTTTTGTGTGTTTAGCTAAATGAACCTTTTGAAAATTATCAAATTCAAAGGAGAAATTCCTAAACTATTCATGAAATATTTAAGAGGCAGAATATTTGAAGATAAGGACAGAGAACTGGAAAGACATTTAGAAGACCCAGACTTGAACATCAGTACATGCACTTGAATTTGCAAAGCTGAAGATCTAAACATAGAGGAGGTTTGAAGTTTTGGACAGGAAACAAGACAGGTGAGATGAGGTCAGCAGACTATGGGAACAGACAGAAAGAAACTTGCAGAAAGTTTCTAACTAAAGAACAATAAACATAGTACAGAAACTTGCCAAGGTCTCAGGATACATCATTCATTACATGTGCAATTATATGTGTATTATAAGTGCATTATAGTTTGCAAAGATGTTTAGAAGAGAAAACATTGCTAAAGAGAAATGAGACATGTACACCTGCATGCTGAAGGAGAAAAGTCATAGAAACCCTTTGAGGACAAGATGCAATGACTTAAATATTATCTTGAACAAAAGGACCACTTTTGTAGCTTTTGGGGTACTAGTGGTGGCAGAAGTTGAAGCAAAGAATATGAAAAGAAACTCTAGCTATGGCTAATACCAGCAAGTAAAACTGAAAAAAAACATACTGAGGAAATAATTTCTGCTCTGGATAAATGATAAAAAGGTATAAATGACTTCATTTTTTTTTATTATTTTTTTTTTTATTTTTTCTGTTAATTTAAATAACGCTTGTAATTTTAGGAGTATTTTAGGGATTAAAGCATAGCAAAGAATAAATTTCAGTGACTGAGTTTATATTGTAGTTGGGCAGAATAATTTAAAAAGATAGAAATCCATATGTAGATAAAAAAATAATGAAAATGTGTAAGGAAGAAAAATAAAAGCTGTATTTACAAACAGAAAATACATATCTCAAATAAAATGCTAATAGGTGAAGAAATGGAACAAAGAGAAGTGAAAACAAAGGCTGGAGTGAGATTTTGTTCCTGTAAATTTACTCAAGAAAAGTCTAGACTACTTTTATATGGAACACATTCAAGTAAAATTCCCATTGATGTGAATGATTTACAATATTACTGAAACACTACATCTGTTCAAGTGTTAATAAATACATCAGAACTAGAGCTTATACAAGCTATGATTTTAAAAGTCACCATAAGTTCTTATTCATATTGCAATAAATAAAAGCAGAAAGTCTGTAATAGAGGAACACAGCTTAAAGCCCTTGTACCTAAAAGTCTGTAGATAAAAGTAAAACAGGTGCACATTGCCAGCTCATGTTTAGCTTCTCATCAAGCAATTCCCCCAGGTTCTTCTTCTCCCCAGCCTCAGGGCTACTCTCAATTTGTTGTCCACCCAGTCAGTATTTGTGTTTGGGATTGCCCCAACCCATGTCCAGGATCTTGCAGTTGGCCTTGTTGGACTGCATGAGGTTTCACAAAGGCCCACCTCTCAATGCTGTCCAGGTCTCTCTGGATAGATCCCTTCCCTCCCACCTGTTGACTGCACCACAGCGTTTAGTGTCATTAGTAAATTTGCTGAGGGTGCAGTCAGTCCCACTGTCCATGTCTTCGACAAAGATAAACAGCACAGGTCCCAATACTGACCCCTGAGGAACATTACTTGTTACTGATCTCCACTTGGACATTGAGCCATTGACTGCAACTGTTTGAGCATGACCATCCAGCCAATTGCTTAGCCACTGAGTGGTCCATATGTCAGATTCATACCTCTCCAATTTAGAGACAAAGATATCATGGTGGACAGTGTCAAATGCTATGCACAAGTCCAGATAGACGACATTGTTTTCTCTTCCCCTATCTAACAATGCAGTAATCCCATCTTAGCAGACCACCAGATTTGTCAGGCACGGTCTGCCCATAGTGAAGCTAGGTTGGCTCTCAGCAGTCACCTTCTTATTTTCCATGGGCTTTAGCAGAGTTTCTAGGAGGATTTTCTTCCTGATCTTGCTGGGCACAGAGGTGAATTTGACTGCCCTGTATTTCCCTGGGTCTTCCTTTCTTTTCCCATTTAAAAATGGGGATTATGTTTCCCCTCTCCCACTCTGTAGGAACTTCACCAGACTGCCGTGACTTCTCAGATGTGGTGGATAGTGGCTGAGCTACTACATCCACCATTCCATCAGGACAAGTATCTCATCAGGTCCCATGGACTTGTGTACCTTCAGGTTCCTTAGATGGTATTGAACCTGATCTTCTCCTACAGCAGGAAGTTCTTCTTTCTCCCAGTCCCTGCCTTTGCCTTCTGGGACTTGGGCTATGTGGCTAGAGCTCATGCTGGTGAAGACTTAGGCAAAAAAGTCGTTGAGTACCTCAGCCTTCCTCCCTATCCTGGGTAACCAGATCTCTTATTTTCTTCCAGAGAGGGCCTTCAATTTCCCTAGTCTTCCTTTTATCACTGATGTATATACAGAAGCCTTTCTTGTTGCCCTTGGTGTCCCTGGCCCAATTTAATTCTAACAGGGCTTTGACTTTCCTAATCTGATCCTTGGCTGCTCAGGCAGTATCTCTGTATTCCTCCCAGGATATCTGTCCTTGCTTCCATGCTCTTTAAGTCTCTTTTTTCTTCTTGAGTTCTGCCAGGAACTCCTTGTTCGTCCATGCAGGCCTCATGGTGCTTTTACCTGACTTCCTCTTTGTTGGGATGCATTGCTCCTGAGCAGCTTGGAGGAAGTGATCCTTGAATATTAACCAGCTTTCTTGGGCCCCTCCTCTCTCCAGGGCTTTGTTCCACAGTTCTACCAAGCAGATATCTGAAGAGATCAAAGTATTCTCTCACAAAGTCTAGGGTAGCAAGGTTGCTGTGCTCTCTCCTTTCTGTCTTCAAGATCCTAAACTGCACAATTTTATGGTCGCTGCAGCCAAAGCTGCCCTTGAACTTCACATTCTCCACCAGCCCCTCCTTGTTGGTGGGAGTAAAGTCCAGCATAGTACCTTTTTTTTTTTTTTTTTTTTTCACTGGCTTCTCTATCACTTGGAGAAGGAAGTTATCATCTTTCCAGGAACCTCCTGGATTGCTTATGCCTTGTTGTGCTTTCTATCTAACAGATATTAGTGTGGTTAAAGATCCCCATGACGACCAGGCTTGTGAATGTGAGGCTGCTTCTATGTCTATAGAGGTCCTCATCTGCTTGGTCTTCTTGATCAGGTGGCCTGTACAGACCCCCAGTATAATGTCAGTTGTCCCTGCTCTCCCTTTAATCCTGACCCATAAACTCTCTGTCAGCTTATCCATCCCTAGGCAGAGCTCCATGCACTACAGCTGCTCATTGGCAGGGCAAAGCCTTCTCTTCGTCTCTCCTGCCTGTCCTTACAAGAGCCTGTAGCTTTTCTTTCCAACATTCCAGTCATGTGAGCCATTCCACCACGTCTCCATAACACCAATCAGGTCATAGCCTGTCAGGCATGCACAGACCTCTAATTCCTCTTGTTTATTCCCCATGCTACATGCACTAGCATAGAGACATTTAAGTTGAACATCCGATGAAGCTTACTGGCTGGAGTGGTTGGAATTCCTTTGTGCTGATCTTCAGGTGCTCTCTTCTTTAATATTTCAGCATGTTGTACAAAGAAAATCCAGGATATAACATGCAATGTCACTGAAACTATCATGAGATTTGAGCTCATCAGTAGATAAGCTACAACTCCCAAATCATAGTAGATGAACAGCTTAGATATGATCTTTCTGACAGTAGTTGACTGTGGGTTAGTGAATTACAAATGCAGAAGAAGTGAACTGACACTGGCATAGCCATTTTCATGTCCACCCACAAATGCCAGTGCCAGCTTGTTAAAATAAGATCTCCAAGCAGACCTCTCTTTAGTGCTCCTGTTTTTTACTTCTGTAAAGCTCTGCTCATTGATGTCTAGGATGGTGAATAGGAGGTGCAAGTCACATAAAAAATTTGCTTTCCAGGGTTTGTAGGACAAGTTTTTTTCTAATCATATGGCTATAAAAGCCAGTTGGACTTAGTTCAGAATTTTCCTTGTGGCTTTTCCTCATCTACATGCAAATTAACTTCTTAAATGAAACATTCTTCCAATCCCCTCTCTTGCCCTCATTTCTTCAGGGCAGCTTGTTATGATGCTTTTAATGCAAGTACTATAATGCACAGGTTTCTTCTAAAATCCATCCTCTACTCTTGTCCTCCCCTTTCTGCCACTCCTCAAGATGAGCTCATCTACAAAAGCATAGACTGCATTTTAAAAGGTAAATGGGAAGCTGTAGGTGTCCAGGGCAGCCAACTTCATTTATAGGAATGTGATTAGACTCAGACAGTGGAAAGTACAACTACTTAATGCTTCCTAACCTATGAAAGGATAGTGAGCTCCTAGGAGACATCAATCATGTTTAGAGGAGGTAAAAAAAAAAAAAAAAAAAAAAAAAAAAAAGGAAAAAAAAATACTATTCAGAGGGTTAAAACAAAGTTGACTTCTGAACTCTTCTTTCTTCCCTAGGTTAATGACAATGGGGACTGTATGTGTTATTACTTATGGCATCACTTCAGCTTGTTTTCATAGTCTGCGAGTGGCCAGGAAAGTGTGGAGCAATAATATTGCAGTAGTTATTCGAAAAAAATAAGCAGTCGTTGCTGAGCTAGGGAAGCCAGGCCATGTTTATCTTCATGGATTTAGTCAGCTGGGAGATGAATAAGAGCCAAACTTGAACAAGCAAACATTTGCCTTCTTCTCCACAATACAGCTATTTCACTTTGCATGGCTGAAGCCATAAATCTTTCTTCAGTGGCAAGCAAACAGATTCAGATACATGGCACTAGCTAGGGGTTGCAGGACATCAACCAAATACTTGTGACCCTGAAAGTTCAAGAAAACAGCCACAATCTATCTTAGGACAACAACAGCAAAAAAGTGGCAACAATCTTATAACATTTAAGCAGCAAAAAATAAAAGGCTGTAATTCTTCCTGTGAACTGGTCTCTGAGTAAATATCAGCTGTAAAAATAACTTCCTATCTATTGTTCTGCTCACAAAAGGAATTATAAGAAATTATTGATTGTAACATCCAATTGTTGCAGTGCAAATATAGACATAAGGGTTCCAAGGAAGTATAAAGCTATTCAACTTCTATCAATGCCTTAATGGGGTGACAGGGAGTGTTTTAAAATAACTTCTATACAGGGTAAAGAAATAATGATTTAATTGATATAATCTTGGTGCAGGAATTAAAAATTCTGTACTGCCTTGGTTAGCCAGGTAATTTTGTGTCATAAATGATAATGGTAGTGACTAATATTCTGGGATCTTGGTCTTTTAAGTCTTTGGACACTATGATTCAGGTGATGTAAACCTGTTGCATTCACAGATTCACTTTGCTCCTGGAGTCACAGCAAGATACTACTAGCTTTCATCTGCTTTAATCTCAATATTTCCTTAAAGTCATAACAAAGCACAACTGAACAGAGATACCTCTCAGTCTGCACACAGCATGAATCAACAGTTTGAAGAGAAGTGCAGTAGACTTTCACCTCTTGCATGTTAGCTCTGGTCAGCACATGGGCAGGTGCTTTGGAATGATTTGACTGGTAAAAAGTGGGCATCCATGTTGGTGATTCATTTTCTGAATTCTGTAGAAAAGAAACCTGGGTTTACAAGTCAGAACTGAAACTGTGAGCCCACAGGTGCATCCCCTAGTGCAGATGATGCAGTATGTATATGTCTTGCACTATGTATGCATGCACCAACCAGACTGTCCATTCACCTAGGAAGAGAAGCAGTGGATCACACAATGCTGCTTGACTGGGACTGTACAGGAAGGTGAGAAAGCAGACCTCTCAGTGTTATTACTGCTACAAATCTTTGTAGTGAGCTGCATTCATGTTTAGGTAGGCAAGTCCTGTGCTACCCTATATATTTATTTCTTTAACAGGAAATATGAGTGCCAGGAGGCAGTTTCTGTATGATGACTATATGGGGAAGGTCACTGGGTGGTGACATGAACATAAGGGAGTCTTACTCAAGGATACCTTCAACCAAGCTGCTCTGCAAACCTCTGAGGACAAATAGAGATACATGTTTGGCTTGAGGGCCTGAAAGCAACCAGAGGGATCTCTCATTAAAACTGACAGTCCAGGCATTGTCCTTTTCAGTGAATGGACATTTTAAGTCTTTTGGTATAGACTGCTTATGCTCAGTAGCTATGAGCAGGGTGGAAAGGTAGTAGGTAGGTGTAATGTATGAAGATTTGGCTTTGGACAAGTTTAAGAAGAAATGAGGTTGTCACTATATTCCTGAAGCAGTTGGCTATGTGATTCCTCACCTCTCCCACTTTTAGCAAGAAAAGAGGTGGCATAAAACTAGCTGCCTGGGGAATACACCAAGTATTGCATTTCGTCTCACTTTCTCTCAAAATTAGAGTCATTTGGTAGCCAAGCACAAGCATTTTAACTAAAGCAGAATTGTTTCTGCTACTTATTCCTTTTTAACTTTCACTTTTTTGCAAGACATTCATTGCAAAGGATCTGCCCTAAGCAGCCAGACCCTCTGCTGTTGTAAATAGTCAGTTGCAAAAATGTCCAGGAGGAGAAGGCAGATGGTACGTCCAGGAGTATAATGCAATATATACTGTGATCTGCATACTGTGTCTTCCCAAACTGTAGGTGAGATATTGTGTGAGCAGCTGTTGGAGATGTAGGAGAGGAGACAGCATGAAATGAAATGGATTAATAAAAACACAGAGAAAAGTACACAGAAATGTTTTCTAGTAATGAGAGTATAAAAAACTCAGCAGCTCCCTTGTACCAAACATAATGCTTCCCCTTGTACGCACAGTACATAAAATAGCTCTCTCCTGCCTCTGGGGCTTCCTGCTGCCAAATACACAAGCTCAAGTGCCGTTCTTTCACATCAGGAAAGAATAAGAGGCCCAGAGCCATTACTGGGGCATTGAATCCAGGACAGCATATACGTTAGGCCCTATACTCTCATTTTCAAAGTGTTTGTATTTGAATTTTTAGCCACTGCAACTCTTTCTGACCTTCCTGCATCCACTTGTCTCTTGTGGTCATTTTTCTGCTTCTTTAAATACTTCTTTGGTACTTTTACTGGGCAGTAAAAGAGGGATTATTTTGTGCTGACAGTGTTCTTTTTGCATCATCCCATATTTTGTATTTTATTTTATTTTTTAATGGGCACTTGTTCTGATTTTGGAACAGGGATCTAAGACATACACATTATGATAAGAGGCAGAGTTGATAAATGAGGAAAAGACAGGTGTTTCTTGATATAAAGATTGCTCTTTCCCTCATACTATATTTTTGAGGAACTGAAGAGCAGTGTCATTCATCTCCTCCTCCACAGAGAAAGAAATGGCCTTCTTCACAGGTTCTTAATCACTGTAGTGTGATGGCAGATCCAGTGTTTTATCTGAAAATATGACATTGAATTGCACAAAATGGTATTCACCTGAAAGAGAAAGAGGTTCTAGATCAAAATCTTAATCTATTATCACTCAAACACAATTGTCAGTTGGGAGTATGGATCTAAATAATAATTTTTAAAAAAGCTGAAATTGGTGTGGTTTTAGAAGGTAAAAAAAGTAAAATAAGAAGTCCCATGGACTCACTTGCAATACAAAATCTACCCCTTATGTTAAAATGCAACTCACTTATGGAAAGAAACTCTGTGCTGTTATAGGTGGCATTATAGGATTCCACATATAATGAGTTTCATTGTCAGCTAGATCATTTTTTTTTTGCATTTTTGTAAGTTCTATCATCATTTGTTCAGGTATTGCAATATAGGTTGGTGTTGAGAATTCACTGTTCCTTCATTGTCTTCATATCAACAGGCAATGTCCAAAGATCTCAGAGAAGACAAATGCCTGGCTGCTCTCTTTCCATTGTAGGGCCCTAGGGAGACTCCTGTTTTTGTACTATCTCAGAGATACATCCACAGGCTGTAACTGTCATGGAATTACCTCAGGTCTTCATGACCAATGCTTAGGGAAGAGTCCTTGGCGATGTTTAAGATGCAACTTGCTGGCCTCTGAAATATATGCTTACTCACAGGGTTGATAAACAGGTAGAGGAAATAAAGGAAGTAATTTTGTACCAATAATTTTCAGCACTGAGCTGTCCTTTAAGATAAGACTTGAGTAATCTCACAGATGCAGGAAAATACCAGTTTCAGGAGTGTGTGAAACCTTCACCTGGCTGGTCTCAGTCAGTGAATTATAGAGCAGGCTATGATTACATGATTTCTTGCTGTTGTTTTCTGCTTCACCTAGAACAAAGTCAACAGAAATAAACTCCAATTGCCCATATTCAAACAAAGAACTGCTTAATCATCATTCTCCTATAATTTGTGAAATGGTGCCTAGTAGTGTAAAAGTTAACTGTCATTAAATATGCTACTACATATAATGGGCAAAAATAGACATAAAATAATAATAATAAAAAAGTCTATACAATTTATGTTGTATTTGCAGTTTCCATTCTAACTTCCATTAATTTCTCACTGAAAAGAGTAGATCTCAAAATAGCTGCTGAATATTTCAAATTAGATTTCAGGTCTTCTTGCAATTTTTATCTGAAGTGATTATATATACATATATATATATTTAATCAAAAAGTAAGGTCTCTCCATGGAGGGAAATTAGTTCAGAATTAAGAACAACAACAACAACAACAACAAAATAATTTAAAAAGCATCCATGCATAAAGAAACATCCAGCATGCTTTAGCTCCCAGCATGTTTCAGACAGGAAAGTCCTAGTTCAAGTACCATATGTGTCACTTTGAAAAATGCATCTTTGACTCTTTGTGAAGGAATCTGGTTTGAGCAGACCTAAGCACTGGTCCACATGGTATGAGATGTTTTCCTTTAACTGTGGGATATGAGCTCACTTATCAGGACGTGGTCTTAATTGGCTATCAGATTAAATCCATAAAATCAAATAAATGCACTCCTTGACACTAAGAACACGAAGAAAACCCTTAACCAATTACTCATTACTCTACTGATCTTGTTACAGACGAGCTCTCTTCATAACGACTGCTAATAGATGTCAATCTAAAAAAGGAGGTGAGATATGGTTCTTATCATTAGGGCAAAATTCAGAGCTGCTTTTTGGGAAGAAGTAGGTAAAAGCTTCATCAGATTAATTTTAGGAAATAAAAGTGTACAGAATATTAAATAACCAGATGTCACAAATATTTGACATCCCTAATCAAGAAAAAACTTCATTGTTCCTAACATATGCACCCCTAGCTGTGGAATCTAAGAA
The DNA here is from genome assembly GCA_011076525.1 of Nettapus auritus. Lineage (NCBI taxonomy): Eukaryota > Metazoa > Chordata > Aves > Anseriformes > Anatidae > Nettapus > Nettapus auritus. Next base: position 48,222,387 of record CM021766.1, read on the forward strand.
CTTAAAAGCTATAAATGCAATATTTCAGGAGCCAAATTTAACTTCTCTCTCTCTTTTAATGACATTTTCAGCTTTAGTGTAAAAGTTTTATTTGAAAATTAATTACAGCAGATGCCAGTTTTTATTGTATGCATTTAATTATTTTTTAACATGACAACTAAACAAAACTATGGTTACACACACCAGATATGCAGTTTACTCCACAGTGGTGTTTAGCTGCCAGAAGGCCAGATACAGTAGGCACTATATTCATTGTACATTGACATAGTTTCACTTAAGACTTGCCAATTAAGACCAAGTGAAGTGAGGTTCTGATTCCATATGTTTATGTTTCATCACAACTATTAGGTAGCTACAGTGGACACTTTTTTTTTTTTCTTTCTTTTTTTTTTTTTTTTTTTTTTTAAATCCCAACTCTCTTTGAACGGTAGATATTTTCTGTGCCATGCAGGCTTGATGGGGAACCTTTATAGGCCAGTTATTATGTGCTCATTGATAGAGCTGGGCTGGAAATGACAGCAACACCTGAAGAGTGCTTGGGAGAGCAGCAATCTTCAGTCATGTCAGGAATGATAGTGCAGATGAATGAACAGAAGTAGAATTGGATGAGATCTCAGCAGGCCACTCACTATAATTTAAAATAATGGAATAGATATGAAGACAGGATCAGGAACAAGGGGAAAAAAGGTGAAGATTTGGGTTGAAAAGCAGCCAGCCTCAGAAATATTTTAAAGGAACTGAAGGATGGTGGAATAAATGCATGAAGAGTAGCTACTTTCTAAAGAGAGAGGAAGATGTGGGAGAAGCTATGTGCATAAATGGGAACAATGAAGAACAACAGATTTCATGTGAAGAATGAGGTATTAGCAACATAAAAAGATAAAATATCTTTGTGAAAAACAGATAAGGAAAAGTTTTTCCTGATTGGGAAAGAAAAACAAAACAAAACAAAACAAATAATAATAATAAAAAAGCAAACAAACATCTGGGAATGCTATCAGATAATCTTAGCAACCAAACAGCAATCTGTATCTTATTTAATTATATTACAAAGTATTTATTAAGGTACTTTGAATATATTATTAGAAACATTTCAACTGGTCCATTGAATGTGTTTTTTGAATCATAGGGTAAAAATATGGCAAAATTTGCACTGACTTTAATTGTATAAAAAATTTTCCCTCTGACAGTTTCCCATCCACACTCACAATTCAACAGCTACCTTAGTTGCTGAATAACAAAATTGCATGTTATGCATGTACATGTTTAAAAAAAGGATGAAGCAGCTTTTCATGAATAGTGTCCTTCTGGACAAATTGTCCAATTGTGAGATGAACAGATATATGGTACACTGGGCACTGAACTGACTGAATGGCAGAGCTCAAAGTCTTGTAGTGAATGGTGTTATATCTGGCAGGCAACCAGTCACTTAGCACTATTCCCCAGGGCTCAATTCTGGGGCCAATTCTGTTCAACATTTTTATTAATGATCTGGATGCAGTAGTAGAATGCATCCTTAGCAATTCTCATATTAAACTGGCTGTTGACTCTCTAGAGAGACTAGAAGCCTTGCAGATGGATTTAGATAGATTGAAGCATTGGGTAGTAACCAACAGAATGAAATTCAACAGAGGTAAATGCTTCGTTCTGCATCTGGGATGGAGTAATGTCAGACACAAGTACAGACTGAGAGATGGTTGGCTGGAGAGCAGCTCAGCAGAAAGGGATCTGGGGGTGCTGGTCAACAGTAGGCTCAACATGAGTCAGTAGTGTGCCCTGACAACCAGGAGGGCAAGCTGCATTTTGGGGTGCATTAAACACAGAAGAGATAGCTAGTCAAATGAGGCAATTCTTCCATTATATTTAGTGTTGGTGTGGCTTCTCCTTAAATATTGTTTGTAGTTCTGGCGTCCACAAAATAAAAAGGATGTTAAGATCGTTGCAACTCTCCAGAGGAGGGCAACAAAGCTGGTAAAAAGGATGGAAGGCATGTCCTATGAGGAGAGGCTGAAGACACTTGGGTTGTCTAGTGTGAAGAAAAGGAGTCTAGGAGGCGACTTCATTGCTCTCTACAGCTTCCCGAGGAGAAGAAGCTGAAAGAGCTGCCAATATCTTCTCCCTGGTAACTGATGACAGGACATGAACGCATGGGACAATACTGTACCAGGGGAGTTTCATATTGGACATTAGGAAAGATTTCTTTATGTTAAGGGTGGTCAAATGCTAGAACAGGCTTCCTAGAGAGGTAGTTGATGACCTGTGCTTGTCAGTGTTCAAAAAGCATTTGGATAAAGCCCTTAAAAATATAACTACATTTTGCTTATCCCTGAAATAGTCAGGCAGTTGAACTTGATGATCTTTGAAAGTCCTTTTGAGCTGTTCTGTTCTGTTCTATTCTATTCTATTCATTTCCGGTGGAAGAAGGGGCAGGCAACTCGGGGAGAGTACAAGGAATTTGCCAGGATGTGCAGAGAAAAAAACAGGAAGGCCAAAGCCATGAGCTCAACCTGGCCACTATGATTCAAGATAAGAAAAATGTTTTTATAAATATATTAATGGCAAGAGGAGGGCCAAAGAGAATTTCCTTTTTTTTATTATTATTAGTATTTTTTTATTATTTTTTTTTTACTGGACTCAGGGGGGAACATGACTACGGAGGATAAGGAGAAATCTGAGGTTCTTAATGCCTTCTTTGCATCTGTCATTATTAGACAGTCCATTTATCCTCATGGTATTCAGACTCCCAACCTAGAAGCCTAGGATGAGGAGCAGGAGAAACCCTCCGTGGTTCAGGTGGAAAGAGTTATAGAGACATGCTGCTCCACCTAAACTTTCACAAGTCCATGGGGCCAGATGGGATCCACCTGAGGGTGCTGAGGGAGTTGGTGGATGTGATTGCTGGGCTGCTTTCCATCATCTATCAGCCGTCTTGGTCATCCAGAAAGATCCCGGATGCCTGGAGACTTGTTAATGTGATGTCCTTCTATGACAAGGGTCATAAAGAGGGCCTGGGGAGCTACAGGCCTGTCAGCCTGACCTCAGTGCCAGGAAAGGTGATGGAACAGGTCATCTTGTGTGCAATCACACAATGTATGTGGGACCACTGGGGGATCAGGCACAGCCAGCATGGGTTCATGAAAGGCAAATCCTGCCTGAACAACCTCATCTCCTTCTATGACCAGCTAACCCACCTGGTGGATGAGGGAATTGAGTGCACCCTCAGTAAGTTTGCAGATGATACCAAGTTGGGGGGAAGTGTCAGTCTGTTGAAGGATAGGAAGGCCTTGCAGAGGGACCTGGACAGGATGGGTAATGGGCAGAGGACAATAGGATGAGGTTCAGCATGGCTAATTGCTGTGTCCTGCACTTTGGCCGAAACAACCCCATGCAGCGCTACAGGCTTGGGGCTGAGTGGCTGGAAAGCTGTTCAGAGGAAAAGGTTCTGGGGGTGCTTATTGATGCTTGCCTGAACACGAGCTGTCAATGTGCCCAGGTGGCCAACAAAGTCAAAGGCATCCTGGCTTGTATCAGGAATAATGTAACCAGCAGGACCAAGCAAGGAGGTAGGTGATCGTTCCCCTGTTCTCTGCTCTGGTGAGGCCATACTTCAAGTCCTGTGTTCAGTTTTGGGCCCCTCACTACAAGAAGGACATTGAGGCTCTGGAACATGTCCAGAGAAGGGCTACAAAGCTGGTGAAGTGTCTGGAACAGAAAGAGTGGATGAGGGAACTGGGGTTGTTTAGTCTGGAGAAGAGGAGGCTCAGGGGAGAACTTATTGCTCTCTAAATACCTGAAAGGAAGTTGTGGGGAGCTGGGCATTGGCCTCTGCTCATAGGTAGCTAGTGATAGGACCAGAGGGAATGGCCTCAAGTTGCACTAGGGGAGGTTCAGGTTGGAAATTAGGAGACATTTCTTATCAGAAAGAGTAGTCAGACATTGTAACAAGTTGCCCAGGGAGGTGGTGGAGCCACTGTCCCTGGGGGTGTTCAAAGAAAGATTGGACCTGGTGCTTAGGGATATGGGTGACATTGGTAGAAGGGTGATGGTTGGGCCAGATGATCTTGAATGTTATTTCCAACCTTAATGATCTGCCCTCTCCTCTCCTCTCCTCTCCTCTCCTCTCCTCTCCTCTCCTCTCCTCTCCTCAACAAACATGCACAGGAGTTATAGAACTCAAATTTTATAAACATGCAAGCATATCTTAATTTTACTTCCAGTAGTAGGGAAAACAATTAAATCAATGAACTACTTCAATTGGTGAGGATGAGGATATGCATGCATAACTGTTTGTAGAACTGGGATGCAATTCTATAATTGCTATATCTCATAGAGTATCACTTCCTAGCTTAAGATGAGATTACATGTATATTTTTTTTCTGTCTGAGTGATCAAAGCTTGTGTAATTTAACTCCTAACTTGGGTGTGATTCTCAGCAACAGCAGTTATACTTTTTTTTTTTTTTTTGTATCATCTTCCTCACTTTTCTATTTTCCTGTGAAGATTTCTGCTGTGCCATAGGAAACGTGAGATATTTCAAATGTAGGATTTCTGCTGGTGATTTATTCTATTGATTACGTTTTCACATAATGGGAAGAGGCAAACCATTTTAACTGCTCTTATAAACTGCAGTGGTGAGCTGGATTCTTATTTAATACAATAAATATAGTTGCTACTTTGTACAAGTTGTCTAATTCACTCCACACATTACTGCTACAGAATATTATATTCAAAGGTCCCATACAGTATATTTGTACAATAATGGTGGCCACTAACTTGTGTCTGTTTAAATAATTCAGAGGTAGGGAAGCATCTGGAATTTGCTGCTGAATTATTTTGTTTATCTGCCCTAATTCAATGTCAATTGGACACTTTGCATATTTAAAGCAAAAGTAAATATAATTTTTTTATTGAGTTACACAGGTTATGTTTTTTGGTGGTTACTTCTTTAGTTGCTCAGTTATTTACATTTTGATACATTCTAAAATGAATCTTTTCTAAGCAACATTATTTAGTAATTAACACTATGTTGATCCACATACAACATAATAATACCTTAAAGATTATGCTCGTTTCAGAGCCCTTGTTCCAAGTCTTCCCTAAATGTCTAAACATAGATTTTGGGAAGGACAGCTTTAGAAGGGCCATTGTGGTTGAGAGTGTGGGATTACTAATAAAAACAAAAACAAAAACAAAAACAAAGTATTTCGTTTTGTTCTTCTAAAATTTAAGATTCGAAGAGGCCAAGATAATTTACCAAGACCTCAGACAAACATGAGCTAGCATAGGTAAGGAAATTGCTATCTTGTCATTTGAATGTTTACATGAATGTTTTTACCCTGTTGCTTTTGCAGAGTAAAAAGGTTTAACTGATGAATGGTAGCTCCCTAAGCCGTAATGAAAACCTTTACCTTTTTCAAAAGTAGGTCACTAATTATACCACAAAAATGTGTGATCCAGAAGCTCAAAACTAGAGTAGTCCTGCTGAAATTCCAGAGTCCCATCTTTATTATTACAAAGCAGAAGATCTGAGGGTTGAGTTTGGTCCAGGGCAGGGTTGTTGAGCTATTATCAACTACTGCAGAGAATGGTGAGCTCTTGGACTTGTTCTGTAAGTGTTCTGCAGACTTAAATTGTGGGGATGCTTACACCCAGGGCTTTAGGTTGAAATTTCCATCCAAGAACTGCTCCTATATACAAGAGTCAAGAAAGAAGATGCGTTACTTATAGAAAAAATAGGAGGTACTGTGATTTTGCCAGTTTTTTTATTATTATTATTATTTTATTTAAATTTTATTTTATTTATTTATTTATTTATTTATTTATTTTCAGTTTTCTGTAGATATTTCCTGTTCCCTCACTTTCTATTTATGCAGATGTGGTGGTTTTACCCAGCTGGGCAGCTGAGCTCCACAACTCTTCTCTCACTCCCCTTCCTCAAAGGGAAAGGGGGAGAAAATAGAATGGAGAGGGCTCAAGGGTTGAGATAAGGACAGGGAGATCACTCTACAGTTATCATTACGGGCAAAACAGACTCAGCATAAGGAAATTAATGACATTTATTACCTATTACTAACAAGAGCAAGAGCACTGCTTGAGAAGTGAGAAACTAAAAAAAAAAAAAAAAAAGAACTAAAAACACCTTCCCACACCATCCACCCTCTTCTACCTCCTCCCCATGAGCAGTGCAGGGTAATGGAGAATGGGGGTTGTGGTCAGCCTGTAACACTTAATCTCTGCTGATCTTTCAGTCACTCTCTTCTCCTGCTCCAACAAGTAGTCCCTCCCAGGGGGTACAGTGCTTCCTGAAATTATTCTCTGTGGGCCTCCCACAAGCAGCAGCTCTTCAAGAAGTGTTCCAAACTTGAGTCTATACCATAGCGTCTATCTGTTGGGAGTAAACTACTTCACCATGGGTCCCCCATGGCTTCTCCATGGGCTCTTCTGCATGGACTATAGGTCCAGCCCTGAGTCTGCTCTGGAAGGTGATCTTCCACAGACTGTAGCCTCCTTCAGATCAGCTCCATGTGCTCCACAGTGGGCTCCTGTATGGGCTGCAGTGTGGAAATATGCTCCACCGTATTACACTATAGGCTACAGGGGGACTACCTACTCCACCATGGGCATTTATCTCCAGAAGCTTCAGGGGAACTTCTATTCTGGTGCCTGGAGCACATCCACCCCCTCCTTCTTCACTTACCTTGGTGTCTACAAGGCTGTTTCTTACTCTCCCAGAAGCTGTTGGGCAGCAGTTTTCATCCCATTCTTAAATGGGCTGAAACAGAGATGCAAACAACATTGCTTATTGCCTTGGCTCTGGGCAGCGGAGGGTTCCTTTGGAGCTGGCTGAAACTGGCACTTATCTAACTTGGGGCAGCTTCTGGATTCTTCTAAAAGAGAAAGGAAAGTAAAAGAGAAGAAAGAAGAAAAGGAGAGGGAAAAGGAAGAGAGAAAGGAAAGGAAAGGAGAAGGAAAATTGAAAGTACTCTCCTTATTCATGGACACCTTTCCTCTGATAACTATTGACCCTACAAAAGTTGGGGCTCAGGAGTCAGGCAAGAGCCAACCTTGAGAATACTTGGATTTGAACATTTTTTTTTCTTCTGATTTGAACAAGGCGATTTCCCTCCTTCTCCCCTTTGTCTGATACTTTACTGCACATTACATTATCTAGAAAAATGTCACTGGAGGAACACTTTGTGTGGTCTCATAAAATATTAATGACTCCTGAAGTAAAACTTGAAATCAAGATGTTCTTTCATGCTGGGCTCTATAGTCTCTTTTGTTGGCTTTTGGGATTTTTTTTTCCTTTTTTTTTTTTTTTTTTTTTTTGTTTTGTTTTGTTTTGTTTTGTTTGTTTTTGTTTTTGTTTTCCTTCATGGAATCTGCGTTGCTTGGCTGCCTTCCCTTTGGTATGAGCTACTCCTTATATTTATCATATTCCCCTGAAAGGAGAAGGGGGCTCCAGGGAACAAATGTGTGATGTTGATGGTAATTAAGAAGCGACCTGTCTCTTCAGCAACAGCTTCTACAGATACTAAAGGAAATCCTCTGCACTCATTTATTTTTAGGATAATGCAAATGAACAAGAAAAGTGAAGGATGGGAAGGAAATAAAAAGCCAGAACAAGCTGATTTCTCAATCAAACATAGATTTCAGGTAATGACTGATTTACTGTTTAAAAACAGAAGAGACAAGAACTAGTTGTAATTATTTTTAGGAACAGGAATAAGGAAAAAATGTACCCACCAAGAAACTTCCATGTAAATTGGAAAGAAGTCTGCACTGGGGAAAATAATCTGACCAAAAACTAAAGGAAAGTAAATCTTCCCATAGTAAAGGCCTATAAATTTAGAGGTGAACGGCAGTCGTGAGTAAAGAATACCGACATTTTAAGTGAAACATTTGCCAGCAAAGTGGCCGTCGAAAATGGTTATTGAACGTCTTGTGTGAGAGCAAATTGTAGACTAGAGGTCTTTCTTATATTTTGTAGAAAGCCAACTTCCATTGATACCACCTTGATGTCAGCCCCTTTCTGCAGCCATTTGTAAAAAGGCTTGTGATGTGAGATTGACAACTTAAATACTTCATCAATCAATGCTTTAGCCAATGTGTTGTTCAGTGATTGGTGGAAAATTCAAGTAATCCATCTTACCCCATCACCCTTCTTCTTTATTCTCTTCAGGTATTTTCATTTTTACCCCTCCTTATTTGTTCACTTTCACTACAACCTGAAAGAAATCCTGGGCTGGGAGGGAAAGGCCCTCTGCTGTCTTTGAAAAGCTAATTGTTGCAGTAAAACTCTTTGATGCAAAGTGCAACTGAATTAAATGAAGTTTAAATGTTACTAGGGGTGGTCCTGTTGCATGTGGAATAGTAAAGCACAGGGTAAAGCTGCAATATGTGCCACTCACTCAAATTAAATTTGTCAAACATCCTGAATCATTTATATAATGAACAATAAGGCACATATTTCTGGCAAATTTATCTGCTAAGTATCTTTAAGGAAAGAAATAGGAATGATACAAAGTTAAACAGCAAGTGTAAGGAAACAAAAAAGGGTTTAGGACATCCTTTGCTGAGAGAGAAAATCCTTTGCTTGTGCATGAATATTTATGTTGATATCTGGTACTCCTGATTTTAATCTCAATAAGGAACTAAAATCTTAACTGCCTACTGGAAATTTCGGTATAGACTATAAAGCCACAACATCAATAAGCTTTATTCATCTAGATTCTTCTTTTGCATCTAACCAAAAAGGTTTATAACATAAATGAACAACTTCATTTTTTTCTAGTTATAAGTGAGTTTTCTTACATATAGCATTGTTATAGAGATAAATACAAAATTAGAAATAGATATTGGCCCAGAGACATATATTTTTTAAAGGCTTGAGGTGGTTAAACTTTTATGAATCTACCTAGCTTTAGACATAAGTATAGATCATTTCTCTAGTATAAGTTTTTGGGATTTAAGTTTGTTGTTGTGTGAAATAAAATTAAATTAATAGGTTAGTGGGTTAATAGGTTAACCTATTAAATTAATAGGTTAAAAAAAATAAGCATTTTTTTCATTTGTAGTGAAAAGAGTTCAGGAATGTTTTCATTTATTTGCTTTCAAAAATGACAGACATCTCAAAAACGATCATTTCAGTGAGAGATTTTAATGTTTTTAAAGTACTTTTTATTGGATTTTAGTTCAGATACTAAACAATATGAAGGCAGCCATAAACTTCTAAGACTGCTGTTTTATTTAGTCTGGGTTGTGTGTATAGTTTTTCACTGAATATTGTCTTAATCACACCAGTTTCAATAAGAGTGTAGTCAAAAGTGAGAAAGTAAGTGGGCAAGAATCTAAACTACACTGGCTAATATAGAAGACAGGCAATCCACTCATTCTTTATTTCTATTTTTTACAAATCAGCATAAGAAAGTCTCTAGAGAGTAAAGGACATTTTATGTCACTTTTGCCTTTATTATTATTACTATTATTATTAGTTTATTTGTTTTCCACTTTCAAGAGTTTGGATCTCCAAATATTTGGATCTCGTGGGTATATCAGCTTGGTTATTATTCTTAATCTGCAAATTACAGATAGAGGCCACAATGTGGGTAAAATACCCTCAATATTTTTCTAGCAGGAAAAAAAAAAGTAGTTCAAAGATAACTTGGGGTTAGATTATAACCATACTTGTGTCATGATTTAGTTAGTATAAGCCAGACCTAACCTTACAAAGCAAGTCCAAGCATTACAACAAACAATAGACAGAGAACTAACAAAAAATAAAGAATTACAAAAATAAAAGAGAGTGAGAACTGAGACAAACCTTCTCCAGATCCACTTTAAAATGTTGTGCAGATTCAGTCAGTATCTAGCAAGATATTGTTACATTATTAAACATACATCATCCCCTTTATTTTATTTTATTTATTTTATTTTATTTTATTTATTTTATTTTATTTTATTT
>CM021766.1:48232360-48244791 GCA_011076525.1 Nettapus auritus
ATTTTATTTATTTTATTTTATTTTATTTATTTTATTTTATTTTATTTTATTTATTTTATTTTTTGTTTCATTACTTTATTTATTTATTTATTTATTTTGTTATTATTTTTATTTATTTATTTATTTATTCATTTATTTATTTATTTTTGTGGAGGCTTTAGTGTTGGAATGCCAAATTAGTTCAAAAACTTCAAAGTAAAATACTTAGAATAAAAATTTTCATGACTTGTCTTCACCCATTATCAGGACAGTAACAACTGGATGCAAAGGGAACAGGAGGGAAGTGACTACTCTTCCTCCATACATTTCACTTTTCATTTCAAAGATCCCAATACACTAAGCTAAGTTGACGTTTAGGAGACATTTGATACTTTCACCTGAATAAAAGCAGATTTCTTTGTGTGCATTTGTGTGTTCATAAATAAGCAGCCTGGTGAATCATTCCTGTCGTTAGAAGGTAGATAAACTGCAGGGAAGGAACAAAGTCATCATTTCTACCTCTGTGAAAATGATGGGGGGTTTTTAATTATTAAAATGCAATTATTTCCATTATTGATGAGCATGATACTCAGGACAGCATCAATACAAACTGTCCAGGACACACACTCACTTGGATCTCAGGCTGGTCTGGCTGCAATAGTGTATTGATGCCAGTGTTTGTTTCACTTCTAATTCACATAATGGATGAGGACTTAAATACAATCCATGGCAAATTAGTACCTAAGAGATTGGGTTTATTTATTTATTTATTTATTTAATGTGTTTATTTTTTGTTACATGTGAGTCTTTCCATGATGTCAAAGTGGGATACTTTCTGTATTAGGGGAATTAAGGTGTGCTAGAATTTGAAACATTAAAGTTTATTAGTATTTGAGGTATGGTATCTAGGTTTTATGAAATTTGCTACCAATGCAGGTATCACAAGGCTTTCTAACCTCTGTATTTTTCTCTTTTTTTTTTGTTTCTCCCTTATAATATATACAGAGATACATACATTCATGCATTCATTCATTCATACATGAACATTTGAACATATAAATACATATGAAATTATTTTCATTTTCCCAAATTGTCTTGTGGCTTGTATCACATTGTGTTTGCAAAATCACTCTGAGAGATTAACACTTTTTATGATTTGGCTTTGTGATTGTATATAGCACTTCATTCGTTTGGACCTGACCCATGAAGACTTGTGGCTCTTGTAAGTACTGAGGCTGAAGAAGTCTGAGCCTTTCGTTGTGATCATAGGTAGGGCAGAAAGGAACCTGGTATCATTCATGCACATCTTCGCCCATGTATTACCTTCCCATAGACTGTCCCATCTCTGCTGCTTACTGCTTGAATATTAAGAATTTGAAATGAAATGCCCATAAATATATATAATTTACCCTGTCAGTCTGCAGTTCATTACATGGGCATTGTAGGCTTTTGTGGCTATGTAAAAGCCTTGTGTTTGGATATTCCCCATCCAGCAGAGATCCAGGTCAAGTGGGTGTAGAAGGCATGTGTCTGATATAAGGTCTCCTGGGTCTAAACTGTGCTGGGAGTCGTGGCAGGTGAGAATTGAGAGTGCCATGATTTCCAGATTCCATTGCCTCATCTCTGTGGGAGTGAAATCCTGATTTGTTAGGACAGAAAAAAGACCAACACCCACCTCACTACAACTTCTTTTCAGGTAGTTGTAGAGAGTGAGAAGTTCTTCCCTCAGACTTCTTTTCTCCAGACTAAACAACCTCAGTTTCCTCATCCTCTCCTCATCTGTCTTGTCTTCCAGTCCCTTCATCAGCTTCCTAGCTCTTCTCTGAACACATTCCAGCAACTCCATATCTCTCCTGAGGGTCCAAAATTGAACACAGGACTGGAGGTGTGGTTTCACCAGTAGCAAGGTGACAATCACTAAGTGACTAAGGGACAATCACTAAGTGACTAAGGGACAATCACTTCCCTAGTCCTGCTGGCCACACTATTTCTGATGTAGGCTCCTTGGCCTTCTTGGCCATATGGGCACATTGTTGGTTCATGTTCAGCTGCCTGTCAAACAGCATCCCTAGGTTCTTTTTTTTTGCCAGGCAACTTTCCAGCCACTCTTCCCCAAGCCTATATTGCTGCATGAGGTTTTTACGACTAAAGTGTAGCACCCAGCCTTTGGCCTTGTTGAGCGCCAAAAAAATGGACACGGACAATCAATCTAGCTTATACATATGTCTCTGCAGAACCTTCCTACCCTCCAACACATCAATATCTTCACTCAACTTGGTGTAATCTGCAAATGTACAGAGGCACTCAATCCCCTCACAAATATTGTTGATAAAAATGTTAAAACTGGCCCCAATACTGAGTCCTGGAGAACACCACTTGTGATTGGCTGCCAAATGGATGTAACTCCATTCACAATGACCCTTTGGGCCAGCCATCCAGTCAGTTTTTTACCCAGCAGAGAGCTCATCCTTCCAAGCTGTAAGCAACCAGTTTCTTCAGGAGAATGTTAGGGAAACAGGATCAAATGCTTTCCTAAATCCAAGTAAACAACACCACATCCTTTCCCACTAAACATTTAATCTAATCATAGAAGGAGATCAGTCTAGTCAAGTAGGACCAGCCTTTCATAAACCCATTCTCAGGTGACAAGGAAAAGGAAAAAAGCCACAAGTTGTGACAGGGGAAGTTTAGGTTAGACGTCAAGAAGAATTTTTTCATGTAAATTAGGGTTAGGAATTGGAACAGGCTGCCAAGGGAAGTGGTGGAGTTACTATCCTTGGAAGTATTTAGAAGGCATGAATATAGACCTAATGGACATGGTTTAGTGGTGGACTTTGTAGTATTAGCTGATGGTTTGGACTTGATAACCATAAGCAACTTTTCTATCCTAAATCATTCAATGATTCCCTGATTTTATTCTAAAAATGACTGATGAAAAGGTAACCTTTCAAATACACTGCAGGCAACCAGCTCTCTCATTTAGTGACAAAACTTATCTCTCCTGCTTATAACATCTTAAAACCAGAACTCCATCCCACAAAAAAAAAAAAAAAAAAAAAAAAGAAAGGAAAATTATAGATAGTGACTTATATAGGTAATCAATATAATCAAAATAATCTCATCAAAAGATAACTAAAGATATGCCTTCCTATAAAACAAATTCAATTTTTCCTCCATCTACACAGCAAATCTAAGATTGGCGTTCCCTTTGTTCCCTTTCATGCTTTCTGCTAAAAGTTGAAAGCATCATCTGTACAAAAGCAATGACAAAGACTGTTTTTGACCGAAAACCTGATGTAGACAGGTTTTCTTATAGACAGGGGATTTGGTCAAATGCACCAAAGCAACTGTGCAAAACATCCCATACAATACTGTATATCAAGAATAATTAAAAGCCTTAATTTAAAATGTGAAAACCAAATAATTTTATATTAGACAAAGAAACCCCTATCGATGCCTGAAATAATGAATAAACAGAATGTCAATTCACTAACATTTGCTATTTAGACTTTAATGCATACTCTTAGCTCTAAAATCTGCTCCTGGATACACACAGGAAACTTCTATTGAAGTCAGTTGGAGTTGTTTATGTGTAGTTGGCAGCAAATTTTGGCCCTCAGACATTTTTTTTTAGTGTTCATTTAAGGGAGTAAAGACTATCATAAGCCTCTGCTTAACTCTATGTTTGAAGAACTTGCTCTCACTGAATCCAAACTTCATGGCTAGGGCCCATTCTCTTAAGACAGATCAGACCAGACCAGTTTCTATACCACTTAGATAAAAACGCCAATTCAGTTGCTGCTTTCACTGGTTGTATAGGATCATATTAATGATAAAAATAATCTAGAGTAGGTTAAATTTGTCCTCTCTATTATTACAAAATGTAACGTCTGTTATTGGGCAAAACACCTTTTAATTGTTATGGCTGCCTCTAAGGCCCCATGTCTGTGATGGAGTACCTTGCTGCAAATACAATACAGATACTGCCATCTCACAACAGAGTGGTACAAATGGAGATGAAACAAGTACTCAAAAAATGAACAAGAAAAGTAGACCTAAGTGCTGATGCAAATTTGCAGTGAGTGCATTTCTGTATGTCTTCCAAGTAATCTTTCCTTAAGGACTGTCATTAGATTTCACCTCTGCCTTTTACTTGCTACCTTGCCACTCCCCAGAGCAGGGTGGGTGCAGCCCTTAGAAACTGGGAGTTGCCTGTGGTTGGAGCATTGTGACTTCTGTTTTCAGGTCTGCTCCTCAGTGGGCATGCAAAGCAGATCTGGAGAATGCTAGGGATGCCTATGAATGATGAGCAGATCTTCAGAGCTCTGTGAAATGCTCAAAGAAGATCTCTTAGGAGCTCTAGGACCTCAGGTGTAGGTCTTCTTAGAAAGCTGCTCCTCTGGGTAAATTGGACTGTTGCAGCCATCCCAACAGATAGGTAGCTAGAAAGCTGCAGTGCCTGCAGGTTAGAAGAATTCTTCATTATCAGTGCAAATGATCAAAATGATGCAGTGTGTAGAGTACAGAGTTGCATTACTGCATTTACACAGGATCAAGGAAGCCAATGAACAATGGCTTTTAGGTCTGCCTATCACCTGTGCTTCTCTCACGAAATGAGTTTCTTTTTTCCACATTCAGTCAACAAACACTTGAATACCTTTTGTACTACATATTTTCCTTTCCACTTTTCTTCTCTGTATTTCCAGTGAATGCAGCCACACTTTGTTTGACAGTGTAAGAAGCAAGGGAAGCAGCCCAACAGTTATGTGCAAACTCAGCAATCATCACTGTACCTTTTGAAGCGACAGGGATTTTTTCCTGGAAAACCAGAGATATTCTTTCTGTGCTTGGAAGCTTCCATTTGCCTAAGCCTCCCAAGTGATCTTTGATGTTGATGAGCCATAACTGGTGTATGCATATGCCCATGGTTCAGTTTTCCTGAACATCACTGTGGTGCAAAGCACTACAGTACTTGGAGCACTGCTGGGTATGAGAAATCCAAAGAGAGAGTGAGGGCTACTTTGTCGTTACTTGTATAGCAGCCCCCTACAAGCCTTCCTGCTTCATTTACAGTCTAAGGTTTTAAATGTGTAAGGGAACAATGATTTACTCACCAAAATCAGTATTGTGGTTGTATTGGTAAGGGTAAACTCATAAATATTTTTAATTTTAATCTCAAATTTAGTCATGAGAAAGAACTTTACATCTGTCTGTGTGAGAGAGGATGTGGGGTATGTTCCAAACATGAAGAACTTATTTTAAATAATTCTATGATGCAGAATCATATCATTATCATGGAGCACTTTTAGTGGTGTTAATACACTTAAAGCAAGCCCCAAAATAGAATTTGAATGCTACCTTTTTTTTTTTTTTTTTTTTCAATTTCTTCCTCTGATTTTTAGTTCCTGCATTTTAACAAGTACTAGCCAATGACAGTTTTGCCATTAGATTCAACAGTTAAATTTACAGTTTAAAACTCTTTTTATGACATCTAGCTCCACAAAAGTGACAAGTCTACTGGTAAAACAACAATTTAAGTACTGCATTTGCAGTCAAAAACATTTTTGTCACTCCTGAATTGACAAATTTCAATTGTTCCTTATTTTAAAAACAAATTTTAAAATTACACAGTGAGAACATAACAGTCTCTGTCACTGTGTAATTAAGTCCCTTGATCTGTTTGCTATATATAGAAATACTGTATTATAAAGTGTTAGTTACCATTAAAAAAAATACCAATTACATTTATAGTGAAAGCCATTAAATTGATTTACAGCAACACAGTTAATTCACTGTGTTTGTGCATAAAACTGCTAATAATGTGACACAAAATGTAGTTTTCATTTTGAACTCTGCAAACTTAGGAAAATTATAAACAGGAAGATACAATAAAGCTAATGAACATCTGAGGTACTTACATTGCAAAATAATACTGCTGGAAAGACAGTTTGCTGGTTTCCAACACAATTCTTTCATGTAATGAAAAACTTTGAAAAGAATTACAGAGGGCTTGACTTTTTCTGCAAGTTCCCAGCTCATATATAGGCTGAAATACATTTTCAACTTAATTTTAAAAATATCCAAGTGCTTTGCTGGTCTTGGTCTCATAAAGGTATGAGGTAGATGGTGTATATCAGTGTTCAATACTCTTACTGTTAGCATATTTTAATTTCAAAAAATATTTTTTTTTCACAGTTAATAATGAATAGTTGTATTTCTTGAAGAACATTACTTCTAATGTTGAATAGTTTTAGGTATCAGGACTAAAGATGCAGATTATATTTGCAGATTATGTTGAAACATAAAATAATTATTTTCCACTTCATCCTATCTTCAATATACAAAAACAACCCAGTAGTTGTTTACCATTTTATGTGTACTGCATTCAAAGAAATGAAACAGTGATTTGATGTAAATTTTAGCCATAGTAAATGGAAATTAATATAATTGAACCAAAATAATATCATAATATAACAAAATAAATACATACCTCCTCCCATCATTAGTATTTTGTTTTCGTTTAGACATCTTCATCCTCTAGTCATTCATTAGACATTTTTGGAAATCTTTTACCTAGATGGAGACACTCATAAACGTGGTTGGTGAAATCAAGACCTTGCTACAGTCAAGGGGAAAGACACATTTATTTCATCCTGATCTAGAGTTATTTGAAATTTTTATGCTCCTGAGATGCACTTTTTTTTTTTTTTTTTAAATTATTATTTTATTTTTGGATGTAATAGACATATTAGCAGAAAAGAATATATAAATTAGTGAGTGACTATACATTTTTATTAATGGACATTCTGTCCGTTGTTTGCAATGATGACTTCTGATGTCCATACAAGTAGGACAAAAAAAATCTACCCCTTATATAATTACAACACAGCCGGATTCAGTGTTCACAGCCACAGTATCTGCATACCTGATATTGAGATGATAGAATAATGTGCAAGAAATAAATATTTGGCTGTCTATGAGAAGCAATGAAGGGGTATTATTGGTGTACCAGCTTCCTTATTTTTATAAAGAGCACTTTAATTTTTTAATCATTTTCTCACTATAAACTTGAAGATGCAGAGGACAATCAAGCAATTGGATAGATACTTTTTTTTTCCACCTGTCCAAATCACCAGAATGACAGAAAAACTTTCATGACATTGTTTTCCGATCCAGTATTTTATGTCCTGCATAACAAAAGCTTAATAAAATTTGATTAAAAGCCAGGTTGTAGATTCAAAGTGTACTTTTGAATCATTAGTATAAAGAGATGGATGAGAAGGGAAAAAAGTCACAAATCTGTCCTACATTGGTAATGTATGTAATAACCCATCAATACTAATGTGTAACCATGCTGAGAGTTATTAGCTCTTTTCAGACAGCTAAGGTATATATTGCCCGGTGGTCTAGGAAATGGATGCTCTACGGACAGTTTTAGACAAAAGAGAATTATTTATTTAGAATTTGTGTATTTTTCCAAAACCTTTGATACTCTGGGACAGAAAGTATGTACAAAGAGAGTGATAGTGGCTAACAAGACCAATACCAAAATGCATCTGCTTTGGTAGTCTCCAGAGTTTGAAAGCAAGTGCCACTAGTCAGGTTGTTCAAATTAAATAAAACAAGTTATTTTAAATGTTGACTTTTTGTTATCAGTCATTTTCTTTTAAATATGAAATAGTTTATATATGCTGTGGGTGGTATAGAACAATCATTAATAAGTGAAGCTAATTGAAAGTGTCTGTACTAAGCTGGAAAGAAAAATACCACGCTCAGAAGAAGAGGTCAACCTCCACAGAAAATGCAAAATATAATTATTGGTCAAAATATAGAATGAATTTTTTCAAACTCTAGAATGATGCCGCATGCAGATTTTAAATGAAAATGAAATAATAAAACATCAGTGTCAAAATACTAGGTTCACCTCAGTTTAAATCATGCCTATTTTAAAGTGTAATAATTAATAGCTATATGTGAGATATGGTCAGTTTTCTTGTGCACATCATTTGCTGCAGATATCAGCCTTCAACTCAATGAGCACTATTTAATTGCTTGCGTTTCTTACATTTCCTAAGCATAGACTGCAGTTTCATATATTATCTTTAACATGTTGTCTTTGTTTTATCAAAAGAGAAAACAACCCCCTTGTATTTAATGCTCTTGGACATACAAAGTAGGACCCAGCATTTTTGACAGTCTCATCTTTAAGGCATGACATGTGAATCAGTCACTGGCTTAAACAATGCACGTAGTTTCAACAAAATAACTTAAAATCACTCTCTCTATGAAATATGGAAAGCGTTACATATCAGCAAGCTTTACCATATCAATTAATGAGCCTTTTCATGTCTTCTTAACTGTTATTTTACTATGAAGTTTTAAACCATAAATCACTGTGACAAGTTAATGACCTTGAGTTTAACGTTTAAACTAGGATGTTACTTAGGTCACAGCATGAGTGAAAACAACAAACTTTTTACAAACTTCATCCCTTTTGGTGCATGCAGCCTTTCCCATTCTGTGCCTCTGTGTGTGTCAGTTGGTCCTTGGCAGTAGAAGATGTTCTTGCATTCTCTAACTCCACAGTTGTCACCTATAGTGAAGAGAATATTTAATAAAGAACAACAGAACCAAGTTCTTCATCAGTTACCTAGATTTGTTGATATTCTGTCCTGATGAGCTTGTGGTTTCACTCATTAGTTACACAGAAGAAAATCAGAATCCTCTCAAGCATTATGAATGCCAGCTCTAACAGAAGCACAAGAGCTTAAAAATGGATCAAAGCTGACTTTTCAAGCTCCTGGTCTGCCTCACAAAATTCCTGATTTGTGTATCCATGAATGAACACAAAATGTGAACAAAATAATTTAACATTTTGGTTTCAGTTAAAAAAAATAATAATAAATAAATAAAAAAAAAAGCTAAGGGCTATCCCAGGCAGACAAAAAATCCATAGTACCAGAATCCCACAAATTCTGAGATTTTTACCTGCATGCATAATTTTCTTTCAAGTAAGTTTTTAGTATGGTAATAATGTGGAATTAAAATTAGCTTTTTCAATATAAATATATATATTTTTAAATTCTAAATATGATTCAAGTCAGAGCATTTGTGACACAGTATGGTACTCAGATATTGGTGTGATTATTAGCTTTGGCTCATACTGCAATGGCATCCTGGCTTGTGTCAGGAATAGTGTAACCAGCAAGAACCAGGGAGGTGATCATCCCGCTGTACTCTGCTCTGGTGAGGCCATATCTTGAGTACTGTATTCAGTATTGGGACGCTCATTACAAGAAGGACATTGAGGCTCTGGAACATGTCCAGGGAAGGGCTACAAAGCTGGTGAAGGGCCTGGAACACAAGTCCTATGAGGAGTGGCTGAGGGAACTGGGGTTGTTTAGTCTGGAGAAGAGGAGGCTCAGGGGAGACGTTCTTGCTCTCTACAATTAGCTGAAATAAAGTTGTGGGGAGCTAGGAGTCAGCTTCGTCTCACAGGTAGCTAGTGATAGGACTAGAAGGAATGGCCTCAAGTTGTGCCAGGGGAGGTTCAGGTTGGAAATGAGGAGACGTTTCTTCTCAGAAAGAGCAGTTAGGAATTGGAAAAGGTTGCCCAGGGAGGTGGTGGAGTCACTGTCCCTGGGGGTGTTCAAGGAAAGGTTGTACCTGGTGCCCAGGGACATAGTATATTGGGTGACATTAGGGGGTGACAGTAGGGGGATGGTTGGACCAGATGATCTTGAAGGCCTTTTCCAACATTAATGCTTCTACAATTCTACACCATCATGCCTTGGGTGGTATCTCCCCATTATCTGTGAGCTGCAAGTTTCTAGCTGCTGGCTGCTGGCCCTTTTCAGGAAGTGCCTAGTAGTCCAAGAGGCAGCCCTAAAGTCCTGTACACATCCTGTCACTGAATCTATGTGAATGGAGGAGTAATGTAAAGTAAGGAGGCTGCATAGTATCGCTTCTGAGAAATCATCTCTATCCTCATTTTCTGAGCACATATGAGAGGGATGCTTCGGTCACACCAATTTCTATACGTGAAGGCCTTTTCCTTTATCCATGCTGACTTTCTCCTTTTTGATCTTCATGCATTTCACTTGCAATCTAACAGCTTACATAATGTTAACAGATACAATTAACTGAGAAGTTGATCCTGCTCCCATTCAAGACTAGAAGGACTGGGCTTTGAGTGAAAAGGGGAGGGATAAGAGTAGGTAGGGTCAGGGGTCACCCAATCTAAAGAAATTTATCTAGGTTCACTTTAAAAACTACATAAATCTTTCTCTCTTCACACTGGGGATAGACAGGTCGGGAAATAGCAAGGGTGGTGAAAGATTTGCAGATAGCTTGTAATTTGGAAGCAAGTGTAAGAAGAACCCTTCTTCTTTGAGAAGGGGAAACCATTCTCATGTATTATTTTGCCTGTTTCTATAATTTTCTGTTTTTCTCTTCCCCTGTAAGTTGTACAAGGGAGATAAAACAGCCTGCATAAGATTATTACAAACTTGCAAAGATTGGAGGTGCTCAACAGACTACAGTGAAAATCTTCTTGGGCTGTATATTGCAACACATCCTGTCATGTTCTAGGATGCTTTTCATCACAAGGCCAAAAGCCAGGTGTTGCAGTTCATGTGTCCACTGCCATCACAAGGGTGTACCTGCATTTCAGAAAGGTTATTATGGCAAATATATCCCTACTACTGCCACTCAAGGAGGCCCAGATGTATTGACATTCCACTCCCACCATGCAGACAGAAGACTAACTGCATTATGAAGGGGTAACCTGCCTTTTAATCAGATGATGGATGCACATTTGATTACATGAAGATATGAAGAGACCACGCAACTCTAAAGGAAGGTCACTACAGGGAGCGTAATTCTAAAACTGTTAACATGACACTTGTGTATGCAGACTCCAGCAATATACATCAAGCAGAAATGCTGAGGAGGTGGCCCCTCTTGGAGTAGCTCAATCAGCTGTAGCTGAGAGGATGGGAGACTGAGAAAAGTTCTCTCTTTATTCACTCAGTCTACTACGCCAGCATGGGGTCGTCAAGTTTATATTCAAAGACAGAAAAGTCACAGGAAAGGCTGATGACTCCATTATTTCTCCCGCACCTTGTTACATGTGCACAGCTTATGGAGGAAAAATCAATTATTTAATTCCTCAAAATATCCATCATATTTTACTCTAATACCTACCAGCCATCCAGTGATGGAATGCCAAAACACAGCAACTGCAAAAATAAAGTGTATGATGTGAATGATGTGAATGCAGAGGAATTTGGGGTATTCAAAATTTATGTATACAGTGTTTGGCATTTGAAGAAAAAAAAAAAAAAAAAGCGGGCATGAGAGATTAAAGGTTAAAATATATTAAACTATGTATTATATAATATATATATATATATATAAAATATATTTTTATATGCAGGTTAGTTTTTTGAATTATGTTCAATTTACATCTGTTTAGTGATTTATTTAATAACTGATTAAATTAATAATAAGGAATAACTAGAGAAGATTATTTTTTTTTTTTCTTGTAGATATCCATGAATAAGCTCACTAGGAAACAGTTAAAAGACTCTATTTCCTATGCCATTAATATTGGGGTGATTAGAATACCACTAGTACAATTTCATTGTTTTGATTTAGATTTTAGAACCTGATGGAAGGTGTAACCTTTTTTCTGCAACACTTTCCTGTTTACACAAAGGGTATTTATGTCCATGGGCATTTGACAGTGCTGGTGGTCAAGGAGCTTTAGAAACTGCTGTTGTCTGTGGAAATTTTCTTCAGAATTTCTCTCTACTTAAAAAAGTTTCAACCTTGCCACATTTCCAAGGCTACTGTAGGAAAGTATCCGTATGTACTTCTTAAGTCTGCCAGAGGAAGATGCTGATTACTGTAAAAGGGAAACATTTCCTTGATGTGGGAGTGATGTGGGGGGAAAGAAGGAGCTAAGGGTCATGGTTTAGCACTAAAATGGCTGCCAGGCTTACAATGGCAAATACTGAGGAGCTCCTGGAAGTGATATATGTATTTCTTTTTTTGACGGGATTTGTATGATATAATTACACTTTCTTGTCATTGGTTCTTTTGTCTGAGCCATGTAGTTAAAATCAGCCTCCATCTGATTTAACTGAGATTTTTTTCCTGACAAATATTTAAATTATTTTTAAAGGAAATACTAGGAAATCTAAAAATAAAATCTCCTTCATCAGGGAGGAAAAGGTGTTCATATGCTACTTCTCAGTTTTTTGCTGCTACTTGTTTTTTGTTTTGCTCTCTAAAAGAACAGGGCAGTGGAGCCAGAAGAAGGAAATGTTTATTCCTGGTTCTTTTTTCTCTTTCTCTTTTTCTTTCTTTCTTTCTCTTTCTTTCTTTTTCTTTCTTTCTTTCTTTCTTTCTTTCTTTCTTTCTTTCTTTCTTTCTTTCTTTCTTTCTTT
>CM021766.1:48250708-48265934 GCA_011076525.1 Nettapus auritus
TCTTCTCTTCTCTTCTCTTCTCTTCTCTTCTCTTCTCTTCTCTTCTCTTCTCTTCTCTTCTCTTCTCTTCTCTTCTCTTCTCTTCTCTTCTCTTCTCTTCTTTTTTCTTTTTTCTCTTCTCTTCTTTTCTCTTCTCTTCTTTTCTTCTCTGTTTGTTTTCTTTTCTGTTTATTTTAAACTAGGAACTTGTCTTATGCAAAATTACCCATTTACCTTTGTTGTCTACCTAAAGACCTCAGTCAACATGTTGCCTTTGCTAAAACAATACCCCCTAAAAAGCACACAAACACACACACAAAGTGTCCTCCAGAAATGTTTATTAGAGGAAGAAAGGAAAAGCAGCAATCCTACAAAGCCACTGAGGCCACTGTACCTCAGTGCCCTATTGATTTTTGGAGGATTACTTTTATTTGCTTCACATGCAGTGGTGATTTGAAATGTTCCCCTCTTAGGAGAGTTTTTAGTTTCCATGCCTGGATTTATACCTGTACATTCATCAGAAACTGAATCAGTCAGTCCAAATCAATTACTCTTTCTCTCTCCATTTCTTGCGATGATATCTCCATATGTGTACATTTTCTATCTCTCCATCTATCTATAATTATACAACTAGCACTCGGCTCGGGCAATAGCAGTAAACTATTGTTCAAAGGAGATTGAAAATTGCTTGGAGCGGGGAACTGTCTTAATTAGTCTGGAAAACATCACACACACTTATGGCACTATAGGAATAATAAATAATTATAAAAATAGTTCCTGAAAGTAGGTTCATATTGCCCAAAGGCAAAGGCTGGGCAGCTGTTGGGAAGATGATGGTTCCCAGCAGTAAATATGAATGGGTAAAGCAATAACTCCAGGAAGGGCCTTGTCAAGCTGCAGATTCCTTCTGAACCCAATACCTGACAGTGCATCCATTCCAGATATATTCACTGCAGATATTTTCTCTGTTAGGGTATAGAGTTTACTCTTCTTTTAAATGACAAATTAAAAAGTGGAAAGCAATAACGTAACCTCCCAGACAGCAGAGCAGACTGCTGCAGAAGTGTGCTTGGTCTGACCTTTACAGGCTTTTTTAAAATATATATATATATTTATTTATTTTATTATTTTTATTGTTTAAACAGAGGAAGAGTACAAAGGTAGTCCAGTGAGACTGCTCTTAAGGCCTAGCAATATAGTGACAGCCTTTGGAAACAACTGTGCAAGGAGACTGACAGATTCATAACGTATGGTGTGGCCCTAGTGCAAGTCTTCCTCACTGAAATAGTTTAAGTGTTTTTACAGATGCTTAATCTTAGGGGAGAAAGGGAGGGGGCAGAGAGAGGCTGGGAATTTCACTATCAGAGGCTGCAATGCTCTACTGTCCCGTGAGAATACTCCTGTAGTCTGATCTGGTTAGTAATTCAAGAGATAGACTGCATATTAAGGCCAAACAAAGGCTATAGAAAAAAATAACCTGCTTGAATACAGCTTATTTGGTGAAATTTACACATTTCTGTAAATTAATTAAATTGCTAGATACTAAAGTGATGTATCTCATCAAAAAGCATTCATTAGAAACCAGCAACAAGCACAAAATTATAACCAAACTTTGCAGACCTTATTTAGTGATTACTTAGGGAAAACTCCCAGCAACTTAAATGGAAGTTTTTCTTTACTAAAAACTGCTAGATTTGGTTCACCATGAGATAGTAAAGCCCACATTCATATATATGTTCTCCGTTTCACAGTTTCTTTTAATTTATTATCTGGAAGTATTCCATAAGCACTATATATATATATATATATATACGTATAAAATGTTCATTTTATTTTTTAACTAATACAAAATCATGCAGGAAACCTGAGACCACTGCATCCATTTCTGACAATCCATGCATTTTAGATGAAGCTCAAGTTCCATAGGTTGCAACAGTAAACCTTTTTTTTTTTTTTTTTAGCTTTAACAAGGTCCTGAATTTTATCCTTATATCTAAAGTAGATTAAGTAGATTAGTGGAATGACTGCTCACTGCCCACAGTGAGAAAAGCAGGAGAGGTTGCCATGAACATTGTTCTGTTAATCTTGAAGCTATTAGGCTCTAATGTTGGTGGGGGGGGAAAAAAAATTACAGAAAAAAAAAAAAAAAAAAGGCAACTTAGAGGTACCCACCTCTGAAGTCTTTTAGACTATTGCCTGCATTTCCTTTTACCTCTGAGCAGAAGGCCATGCTCCCTGGATGCAGTTATTCACTCATGATTTAGAAACTTCTTAGGCTGTCCACCCACTTGCATAGATTCAAGCATGAGTTTTACCTTCAACAAGCATAAACTCTACCCAGCTGTGTGCCTGCCTGCCTGAGTGGATCCCCCCCACTGCACTACTATAGTGTCCAGGGCCAGGTAGAACTGACAAGACCTATTCTACTTGCTTGATCTCTAAATGGTACCACAACTACTATCAGTAGCCAAACTCCTGGCATGTGTTGCCAGGTGGAGTGAGGTCTGGGACCATATCAGGCTTTAACACCTCCAAGACAATAGAGACCTCATTGTTATATACATATATATATATATATATATATTTCCCTTGGGCATATACATTTTACTGTTGTTTTTCCCCCACATACATTTTCTGCTCAATGTTCTGGGGACTACAGTGTCTTTGGGGCTGAAGGTTGCCTTTTGGGACCAAATTACAGGATTACAGAATGGTTTGGGTTGGAAGGGACCCTTTAGAATCACCTAGTTCCAAACCCCCTGCCATGGGTTGGGACATCTTCCACTAGACCAGGTTGCTCTAAGCCTGGTTCAACATGGCCTTGAACACTTCCAGGGAGGGGGCATCCACTGCTTCTCTGGGAAACTTGCTACAGTGCCTCACAACGTCCTGAGTGAAGAATTTCTTCCTTATACCTAATCACAAAGCTTCTTTTAATTTAAAGCCATTACTTCTCATCACTACACTTGCTGATAAAGTGTCCCTACTCAGCTTTCCTGTAGGCTCCCTTTGGGTACTGGAAGGCCACTATGATGTGGCCAAGAGCCTTCTCTTCTCCTGGCTGAACAACCCCAACTCCCTCAGCCTGTCTTCGTATGAGAGCTGTTCCAGCCCCCTGATTGTCTTTGTGGCCTTCCTCTGGATTCACTCTAATATGTCCATGTCCTTTTTGTGTTGGGGTCCCCAAAGCTTAAGACAGTACTCCTGCTGGGGTCTCACAAGTGCAGAGTAGAAAGGGAGAATTACCTCCCTTGACTTAATGCATTTTTATGCAGCCAGGGATCCTGTTGGCTTTCTGGCTGCAAGTACATATTGCCAGCTCATATTGAGCATTCGAGTTCAATGCAAAATCAAATCAAATGCAAGTTCCTTTTATATAGTTCCACCAGAATTAAGATTTAGCTCATGGTGTCCTTCTTAGTATTACTGATTAGCCACAAGGACTTTCAAGGACATGCCCAAATTCACAGTTTTCATTCCAAATTTTCACCGGTTTAGTGGGTTTTATGGTGGTTTTTGTTTGTTCATTTGTTTGTTTGTTTTCCCATCTATAACTTCATTGCTGAAACTGCTTGAACAAATCTAAAGGATTAGAAATTGAGAGTAATTGGGGAAAAGTCAGAACTAATATAAGGCATATATACTGCTTCAAAAATCTGCAATTATTCTCCTGGAACATGTTAGTTTAGATTCATTTCTAATCAAAAAAGGAAAGAAAAATGAAAGTATTCTAACAGTCAAGACCTAGAGGATGCAAAATATACTCAAAGATATAATAGGTTATTTAAGTTTTCAGTACAGTCCCATGGATTATCCTAGCTGAAAAGGATTTTTAACTGTTGTACAAGCAGGGGAACTAGTGGTTGGAGGTGGAAGCCTGGGACAGAAATACAAAAACTTCTTAACCTTTGGCTTTATTGAGGTGGGAGAAATCTTGAGGTGGGGGAAATAGTTCATGTGAGGTGAACCTTTGATCAAAAGCAGATTACCTTTCGGTAAGTTGTTTGTATATATTTAAAGCCAAAACTATACAGCTGCAAAACCCCATAATTTCTCTGCAAAATTCTAGAAAAATGCAAGAAATGAGGTGTTAAATTCCTAAAGCCTTCTATGAGACATTTTATTCATTCATAATATTTTATTTTATTCAAGTTGCTATAGACTGAATTCTGATACTAAAATCTAGATCAATATTAGCAACAATGAGATATAACTAAATAATTAATATTATTATCATACTTACTATTTTGACTGCAGTCTTTTCTGTATGGAAAACACTAATAGTTTATCCTTGCTTATATTAAGACAGAAAAAGTGTCCTGTCAATCTCACTGTCATTGTTAAAGAATCATTTCTGTCAGCAGCTTCTGTCGGGAATTTTGGAAGGTAAATGATACCTTGACAATAAATTTATTTTCTTGAAAAAATAAAAATAAATTAAAAAAAAAAAAAAAAGGATATGATTAAAGTAATAAAAGTAATAAATATAGCATGTTTCTGGTAGAGAAAAGAAACTATCAGCCTGACTGGAGACTAACAGAGAGGTACAGATTTTGACTTTTTTAACAGTAAGAAATGCATTTGTAAAATAAGCACTGTGTTTGACAGAAGGACAGATGCAGGTCACCACCAAGCTAGACCTACAGAGATCAGTGAGCTAAACCAAGGCAAACCAAGATGTTTGGTGACTGCTTTACGAAAGTCAGTATATTCAGGCCCTGCTTACTAAAGAATAACTCATTTGTCTGAAAGGTAAAAAAATAAAAAAAATAATAATAATAAAAAAAAAACAGATTCCTGTATCAGTATTAGAAGTTACTTGTTACTTTGTTCTCAGTGGTGGTTATATTTTATTTTCTGAACAGAGAGATTACTGTCACCTATTGAAAATTCAGGAGCATAAGGTAAGTACTTGGTCCTTTGCAATCATACTGAAGACAATATCTCCCTCCCTCCAGGTCACCCCTTATACTACATATTTGATATATGGTATGAACTGATCACTTCAGATTTTAATGCTTTGCCTTCTAAAAGAAAAGAAATACAGATTACAGAAATCAATCAATTTCTTAATTATCGTTATTATTCTTATTCCTCTTTTTCTTCTTATTACTATATATTGGACATTATCTGCATTTTGCATTATTCAGCTTTTTAAGCAAAATTCCATGGAGATTCTATATCTTTAATCCAGATACAGGCTTCCCAGTCAACTGAGACTTGACTAACTACAAGAAATAACAGCAAACATGGCCAATTTTACAGCAAACATTAGAATTTTCCTTCCTTTATACAAGTGTAGACATTGGACTGCTCCATTGAAGGGTCTCAGAAAGGTCATTGAGAGCAAGGGTTGATATAAATGGTCATCTAAGAGCATGGCAAATCAATCATAATTAACACTCAGAGGTACTCCCTGCATACAAAGCCCCCAGAGGGAAAGGTCACTGGGAGAAATCACTGAGCAATGTGCAGATATGGAGCAACAGGTTTCCTCCCTCCTGGCCTCCCTTTGGGTTGATCAGTTCCTGCATTCACTTTCAGCACCATCTGATGCTGGAGTTACTTGGAGTGCTATGGAGGAGTGGGGCAGAGCAAATTCCACAACCAGTGAACTGTGCAAACCTTCAGATTTCTGTCATGTCAAAACATATGCTCGATGTTGTATACACCTATCCCCAAAATACTGAAACAACCAGGTATCACACAGTTTCCTTCCCTTACAAAGCTAGAGATTTTGATTCAATAAACGACGTGTATTAAAGGCTGGGATATTAAAAGCTAGGTCTCCACATTACAAGTTGGGGTTTAACCTGGAAGGTTAAGCTAAGCACCACGCAGGCCCCAGCCAGGCACCACTCAAGCCCCAGACAGTGCAATGGGGGGAGAGAATCACGGGAAAAAAAAAGTGAAAGCTTGTGGGCTGAGATAAAGATGGTTTAATAGGACAGAAAAGGAAGGAAAATAATAATAATGATGATGATAATAATAATAGAATGTATACAGCACATGATGCATAATGCAATCACTCACCACCCACTGACCAATGCCAAGCCTATCCCAGAGCAGCAGTGTCCCACCCCACCCCGCCCACTGCAACCCATACTTATTGTTCAGCAGAACTTCACATGGTATGGAATATCCCTTTGGCCAGTTAAGGTCAGCTGTTCTAGCTCTGTCCCCTCCCAGCTTCTTGTGCACCCCCAGCCTCCTTACTGGCAGAGCAGTATGAGCATGAGCATGCTTACTTAGAATAAGCACTGCTCTGTAACAACAAAGACATTGGTGTGTTAACAGCATTATTCTCATCCAAAACACAGCACCATACCAACTACTAGGAGGAATATTAGCTCTAACTGGCCAAAACCAGGAAAATAACCACACCTTATTCCATACTATCTACATCTACATCAGATCCCACACTTTCCAATACATCCCAATTAATCACAACTTTTCCTGTCCATATGTACATATATATATAATCATAGAACCATAGAAACACAAGGTTGGAAAGGACCTACAAGATCATGTAGTCCAACCATCTTCCTATCAACAATACTACCCATTAAGCTATTAAATCATATCTTGTAGCACTTTGTCGAGGTGCTTCTTGTACACCGTGAGGGATGGTGACTCCACCACCTTCCTAGGGAGGCCATTCTAATGCCTGACCACTCTTTGAGAGAAAAAGTTTTTCCTGATATCTAATCTAAATCTCCCCAGGTGCATTTCCTCTAGTCCTATTATTAGTTATCTGGGAGAAGAGGCCGACCCCCTTCTCATCACTTCCCTTCAGGAAGTTGTAGAGTGCAATGAGGTCTGCCCTGAGCCTCCTCTTCTCTAGACTAAACAATTCCAGCTCCCTCAATCGCTCCTTGTAAGACTTGTGTTCCAGACCCCTCACCAGTTTTGTTGCCCTTCTCTGGACACGCTCCAGGGCCTCAATGTCCTTCTTGTAGAGAGGGGCCCAAATCTGAACGCAGTACTCGAGGTGTGGCCTCACCAGAGCTGAGTACAGGGGGATGATCGCCTCCCTGCTCCTGCTGGCTAAACTATTTCTAACATAGGCCAGGATGCCATTGGCCCCTTTTTGGCCACCTGGCCACACTGCCAGCTCACGTTCAGCCAAGAACTGATCAACACTCTCAGGTCCCTTTCCTCTTCACAGTCTTCTAGCTACTCTGCCCCAAGCCTATAGCATTGTGTGGGGTTATTGTGGCCAAAGAGCAGGACCCAGAACTTGGCCTTATTAAACCTCATCCCATTCACCTCAGCCCAGCTGTCCAGCCTATCTAGATCCCTCTGAAGGGCCATCCTACCCTCAGGCAGATTGACACTACCTCCCAACTTGGTGTCATCTGCAAACCTACTGAGTGTACACTCAATCCCCTCATCCAGGTCATCAATAAAGATATTAAACAAGATAGGCCTCAGTACCGACCCCTGGGGGACACCACTTGTAAGGGGATGCCAGCTAGACTTAACTCCATTAACCACTACCTGCTGGTCACTGCCCTCCAGCCAGTTCTTTACCCAGAGAAGAGTATACCTGTCCAGGCCATGGACAGCCAGTTTCTCCAGAAGAATACTGTAGTACACACCACGTGAAAGCCTTTGCTGAGGTCTAAGTAGACTACATCAACAGCCCTTCCCTCCGACCCGTCTGATCACACAATCATAGAAGATGAGGTTGGACGAGCATGACCTGCCTTTTGTGAACCCATGCTGGCTGGGCCTGAACCCCTGGATGCCACGCAAGTGCTGTGTGATCTCATCCAAGATTATTTGCTCCATAACTTTCCCTGGAACTAAGGTCAGGCTGACAGGTCTGTAGTTCCCCGGGTCCTCCTTACAGCCCTTCTTGTAGATAGGAGTCACATCAGCAAGCCTCCAATCTGCTGGGACCTCTCCAGACAACCAGGAAGGCTGACAGATGGTGGAAAGCAGCTCAGCAATTACCTCCACCAGTTCCCTCAGCATTCTAGGGTGGAGCTTGTCTGGTCCCATAGACTTGTGACATTCTAGATGGAGGAGCAGGTCTCTAACTGCTTCTTCCTGGATCACAGCAGAGGATTCTCTACCTGAATCATAGGTGATGTCCAGGTTAGGGAGTAAAGTACCCTGAGGATAGCTGATGTGACTACTAAAGACAGATGTAAAGAAAACATTGAGAACCTCAGCTTTATTCTTATCCTCAGTGATCACATTTCTTGCTGCATCAAGTAAAGGATGGAAATTTTCCTTGGTTCTTCTCTTGCTGTTAATATATTTGTAAAAGGATTTATTGTTCTCTTTTACTGAAGTGGCCAATCTGAGTTCAAGATGGGCTTATGCCTTTCTAATTTCCTCTCTGCATATCTTAGCAACTTCCTTGTAGTCGCCCCAAGTTGCCTGTCCTTTCTTCCAGTGGATGTAGACTCTCTTTTTCTCCCGGAATCTCAATAAACATTCCTGGTTCAACCACCCCAGTCTTCCTCCCCTCCGCCTCACCTTATGGGACATGGGAATGGCCTGCTCCTGTGCTTTTAAAATTTCCTTCTTGAGGAGTGTTCAGGCTTCCTGGACTCCTTTGCCCTTCAGGAGTGACTCCCAAGGGACCCCTACAACAAGTGACCTGAATAGGTCAAAGTCCACCCTCTGGAAGTTCAAGACAGCAGTTTTGCTAGTCACACTTCTGACATCACCAAGGATAGAAAACTCTACAATTTCATGGTCACTCTGTGCAAGACAGTCCCCAGCTTTCACATCTCCCACTAGTCCTTCTCTGTTAGTGAAAAGGAGGTCTAGCTGGGCACCTCCCCTGGTAGGCTCTTGAACCAGCTGTGTCAGGAAGCTATCTTCCACACACTCTAAAAACCTCCTGGACAGCTTCCTCTGCACAGTATTATACTTCCAGCATATATCAGGAAAGTTGAAGCCTCCCATGAGAACGAGTGCTGGTGATAGTATAACTTTTGCAAGCTGCACACAGAATGCCTCATACATCTCTTCATCCTGATTAGGCAGTCTATAACAGACCCCCACCAAGATGTCAACCCTACAGGCCTTCCCCCGATCCTTATCCATAGACACTCAACTTTATCATTCCCACCCGCGAGCTCTTCAACATCAAAACACTCTTTAATATAAAGAGCCACACCACCACCCTTTCTATCTCGTCTATCCCTTCTGAAGAGTTTGTAGCCATCCATCACAGCACTCCAATCATAGGAGTGATCCCACCATGTTCCAGTTATTGCAACTAGCTCATAGGTAGCCTGTCTCACAATCGCTTATAGCTCCTCCTGTTTGTTGCCCACGTTGCATGCATTGGTGTAGATGCACTTCAGATGAGACATCTGCCTCAGCCACAGCTTCAGCATCATTCCCCTAGGCACTTCTCCAGAGAGCCCTGTTTTAACCCCTTTGCCCATCATAGCTAGCTTAAAGCTCTCTCCACATGTCATGCTAGCTCCTGTGCTAGGATTCATTTCCCCTTTTGAAACAGGTGAGTTCCATCCATCAACAAAAGGCCAGGGGTCAAGTAAACACCTCCATGATCAATGAACCCAAAGTTCCTATCTTGACACCAGCCTCTCAGCCAATTATTCTTTACCTGTGTTTTCCTAGCCTGCTCTCTGTCCTTCACCTCCCCAGAAGGAACAGACCAAAACATGACTTGTTTTCCCGCTTCTTGAACTATTCATCCTAAACCCCTGAAATCTCTCTTCATAGTTTGCAGGCTTCTCTAAGCTATTTCATCACTGCCCACTGAAAGTATGAGTCATGGGTAATCAGTGGCGTGAACCAGCTCTGGGAGTTTTGTAGTTACATCCCTGACCCAAGCCCCAAGTAGGCAGCACACTTTCCTACAGCTTGGGTCTGGTCTGCAAATGGGGTCCTCCATTACTCTGAGAAGGGAAGTTGCCTGCCACAACCACCCTTCTTTCTTTCCTGGCAGAGGCGCTCTGAATGCGTGGAGTTGACTGCCCTGTCCTTGGTAACATCTTTGGGGAACCTTCCCGTGCCTCCTCACTTACTCCTTCAATGTCTAATGCTACAAACCTATTGTTTAGGGGGACCTGGCGATGGGAGGGAAGCAGGCGGGTTTCGCCCACAATGCCAAGCAGAGACCCTCTCCCAACCTTCCCCATCCCTCAGGTCCCCCTCCTCTGCCCAATAGGGGCAGGACAGGGGCTCCACCACCAACTGTGGAGTATCTCCTTGGCAACTTTCCCTCTTGCACCCTAGGGAGCTACTCCACCAGTCCATCTCCTGCTCACAGTCCCTAATGGTCCTCAGTCTCTCAACTTGCTCTTTCAGCTCTGCCACCGTGCTGAGCAGATCTTCCTCCCCCGGCAGCAGCAGGCTCTGGCACTCCCTGCAGCCAGAGACCTGTATAGCCGCGGTTCTGGACAGGCCCTCCCTTTGGGTCACCACAGTTTTCCTGGGACAGGCTCTCTGCCTGGTGGAGACCATGGCAAAAACTGCAGTAACAGATACTGTCAGATAGGATGGACTGAAAACGGAGGAGGAACAGAACCCCCACGCCCAGCCGCACGAGCTCCCACAGCCACCACCACAGCACGCTGCGGGTGGTTATCACTCAAGGCTGGCCCCTTGTCCTGGTTTCAGTTAGGACAGTTTCCTCCTAGTAGCTGGTGGAATGCTGTGTTTTGGATTAGGATGGGAAGAATGCTGATAACATGCCGATGTTTTGGTTGTTGCAGAGCAGTGCGTGTACCAAGCCAAGGACTTTTCAGCTCCTTGCTCTGTCCTGCCAGCTGGCAGGCTGGGGGTGCAGCAAGAGCTGGGAGGGGACAGACCCAGGACAGCTGACCCAAACTGGCCAAAGGAGTATTCCATACCATCTGACATCATGCTAAACAATATATAGGGGTGGCTAGCCGGGTTGGGGGGGCCGGCTGCTCGGGATAGACTGGGCATCGGTCAGCGGGTGGTGAGCAATTGCATTGTGCATCACTTGTTTCATATACACTATTATTATTATTATTGTTATTATTATTATTATTATTGTTTCCTATCTTAATAAACTGTCTCTATCTCAACTCTCGTTTCACTTTTCCGTTTCTCTCCCCCATCCCAGAGAGGGAGGGGGGAGGGTGAGCGAACGGCTGTGTGGTGTTTAGCTGCCGGCCGGGTTAAACCACAACACCCCTCCCTGCCCTCCCACAGGCTGTTCCTAGCCAGAGGGTCCGGCAGCCTCCGTTGCCATTGCTCGCGAGAGCCGGTGGGTGTGGCCTGGTGGTGCTGCTGTCCCGGGCAGCCCGCGGTGAGGCCAGGGCTTGAGATACCCCTGTAACTTGTGGTCGGGCGCCACGGCTGCACCAGCTCCGAGGCGGCCAGCCTTGACTACTCTCTTTATATATAGAGAGAGTATATATATAAATATACTATATATACACTACTATTCTATATACAAACATATATATAGAGAGAGTATATATATACTCTCTTTATATACGTATATATATACATATATAAATGCACACAAACAGATATAATTATCTTAGTCTATGGGCCATCCTTCTAAAATGTTTGTTGAGTTTGTTTAGTCTGTGATTTGGGCTCTGTCATAACAGCCTTTCAGGACAAAGGAGATGGCGTGTGGTGTTGGACAGTCACCCACTGAAACCCATTCTGATTCCATCACTGCTGTGTTTGTCACAGAATCATAGAATCATCTAGGTTGGAAGAGACCTTCAAGATCACGTAGTCCAACCTCTGACCTAACACCAACAAATCCTCCACTAAACCATATCCATAAGCTTTAAATCTCTAAAGCTCTAAAGCAGTAAATAAGTTCTTCCCAGTATCTAACCCAAACCTCCCCTGAGGCAACTTTAGCCCATTTCCCCTCATCCTGTCACCAGGCACGTAGGAAAATAGACCAACTTCAGTACTGTTGGGCTTTACCCTCATTGGTGTAAAAGTATTGAGGCAAATACCTGGGGCATCTCTATTGCAGCAGCAAGCAACAGCTGTGCTGATAGAAAGTTGGTTTCCTCTTAACAAGACAGAGACTGTTGTGAAAATGGCTGGCATTACTTCATAACTTTGGATTTCCATGAACTAGTTCAATATTCCTAGTGTGATCATGGACTGAAATAAGGTGTTTTGCTTCATCAAAACATACCCTGAATATGGTTAGCTTTAAATAGTTTACAGCAATAATGCAGTATAGCAAATTAAAACAAACAAACAAAAGTGTTTGTTAACAGAATAAGCTTTTCTTCTAATAACAGTTCTCATATTATATGGTCCTGGTTCTGTTTGGCACGCCCTTCTATGAACTTCATGTTTAACTCAATGATAGCACTGAATGTAACTCACAAACCAAGCCAAGCTCCACTTAGATTCTGAACAAAAATACATCTGCTATGTAAGAAACCCAATGAATACATACCCATTTTAAATGCAATTTAAATACTATTATGGGGGTGAAGCATAATTAATTTTAAAATCATATTTATGTGTTTTATAGTTTGTGATCTCCTGCCTCATTTAATGTGAAGAGAACATCACTAAATCATTTATTTTGCACATAGGAGAGGTTTACTTTCTGCTCAAATGTTTAGCAGCTTCATTCCTTTTTGTTTTGTTTCTAAACCAGATTTTCCACTGTTGCCGTGTTTACATCATAAACTGTTTAAAAGCCCATGTTTACAAAAGAATCCTGTAGAAATGCTGAAGATCTAACTCACTTAAATTTAGCAGCTTTTTCAAATTTCTCTAACTTGAAATATGATGAAACAAATTAGTAACAAACATTCTATGTTCTGCTCTTATAAGGCCTATAAGTATTTTGGTTTGTACACATCTTAGGTGGCTGAAAAATCCATCCAGCAATTTTAAAGGAAGAGATTTTCCAGACATGGATGATAACAGATCATGTTGTGTGATGGTCTCAGGTTGTGGTGGTTTAACACCAATGAGCAGCTAAGCTCTTTTCCCCTCCTCAGAAGGACAGGGGGAGAAAATACAATGAAAAAAAAAGCCCATGCATTGAGATTAGGACATGGAGATCATGCACCAATTACTGTCACATGCAAAACAAATAGCATAAGGGAGATCAGTGTAATTCATTGCCTCTTACTAACTGATTGGAATAGTGAAACTAAAAGCAAACTAAGAACACATTCCTTCCTACTATCCACCATCTTCTACCTCCTCCTCCTAGGTAATTCTTGGGAAAGGGGAATGGAGGTTGTGGTCAGTCCATAATACTTTCTTGTCTGCTGCTCCTTCATCCTCACTCTTCTCCCCTTTTCTGGCATGGTATCCCTCCCATTGGGTGCTGTCCTTACCGAGCTGATCCTGTGTGAGCTTCACAGGCAGCAGCTCTTCAAGAACTTCCCTCGTATGGACCTGTACCACGGTGTGCATCCTTCAGGAATGGACTGCTCCAGCATGGGTCCCCCACAGATGGCAGTTTCCACCCAACGTCCTGCTGCACTGTGGGCTCCTCTCCATGGGCTGCAGTTCTGGCCCCAAGTCTGCTGTTGTGTGGGCTGTCCATGGGTTGCAACCTCCAGGCCACATCCACCTGCTCTATCATGGGGTCTTCTACGAGCTACAGCATGGAGATCTGCTACACTGCTGTACACCATGGGCTGCAGAGGGACAGCCTGCTGCTCCATGGTCTTCTCCATGGCCTACAGGGGAACTTCTGCTCTGGTGCCTGGAGTACCTCCTGCCTTTCTTCATCACTGGTCTTGGTGGCTGCAGGGTTGTTTCTCTAACACTTTCTCACTCCTCTCTTCCAGCTGCTGTTGCACAGCAGTATTTTCCTTTCTTAAATGTGCTCTCACAGAGGCATTGCTCATTGGCTCAGCTTTGGCCAGAGGTGGGTCCCTTTTCAAGCTGTCTGGGGCTGGCTCTCAACTAACGTGGAGTAGCTTCTGGACTTGTCTTAGAGAGAGCACCACTGCCACATCCTCTGCTACCAACAAAGGTTACAACTACAAAGACGAAGCCTTCACATTCATTTATTGGACAGTGTGTACAATACTCAGTGTGTAAAAAGGTGTATAGCATAGCAACACCAAGTACTTTAACTTGGATACAGAGCACATAAGCATGCATATAACTTGCCACCTAGGATAGCTTTCAACCATGATGGAATTGAAGCAGAAACAAAAAAGTTTCTTAGTACTAGATAAGCACCTTTTTTTTTTTTTTTTTTTTTTTTTTTTTTTTTTTTTTTTGATAAAAAGCTTTGGGCAGATTAAAAGACACTGCACTTGACCAGCGGTTGCTGATGTTTTTTTGCATCATAGCTTACCTCTCTCTCAAAGTATATCATATGATAGTTTAATGTTTTAAAACATTATAGTTTACCATTAGACAGTGAAAATACTGTAGTAACTTCTCATACTTGGAGCACATCCACTGGAACAAGGGTCGTGCAGAATGCAGCTGGTCTCTTTAGGTGAGTACAGATGATGCAGTATAGTCATGGAGAGGGATGCTAGTGCCAACTCTGAAGAACGAACTTCTCAGAAGGGTAAATTAGTCCAGAAAAAAAAAAATAAATAATAATAATAAATTTATATCCAGAACAGAATAGATCTGATATCTTGCACTGCATTGACAATGCAGAAGACATAATTCAATATATGCTTGTGTAGTTGCTAGCACAAAGAAGACAAGCAAACTCCAGTTGCAAAGGTAATACAAAAGATAAACAGTAACAAGTTCTCACAAATAAAGAGATGACTTTTTTTTTTTGCATGACACATACTCAAATGATGCCACGGGAAATGATATCATTGCTTGAGCCCAGATCACTCACTTTAAGTGTTATCTGTGGTAACAATTGGATATTGTTTCCCAACACAATTCAATCCTATGATGTCTAATAGGGCTCAGACCTTGTGGGCAGATATGTCTCTGATACATTTCTGTGTGTTGTTGAGCTCTGCGACAAATGAAAAAATATGAGTAGAAGGATCCAAATGCTGCAGGTCCCACCTGGTAGTGATATGGATTTATATATATACGTTGTACCCCTAAAGGTGCAACAATATGTATTTGTCTTTAAACTTGCCACAGTGTATACATGTTGTGGTCTAGCTCAGCAGACAGCTCTGCACCACATAGCTGCTTGCTCACTCCCCTTCAGTGGAGTGGGGAAAGAAAACTGGAAAAAGTAAAAATGAGAGAACTCTTGGGTTGAGATAAGGACATTTTAATAAGAGAGGAAAGGAAAGGAAAGGAAAGGAAAGGAAAGGAAAGGAAAGGAAAG
>CM021766.1:48281413-48299997 GCA_011076525.1 Nettapus auritus
ATCTCAAGAGGAAATGATTCTATGCTTTTCCATTTAAGTGATTTGTACTAGAAGACCTAAGCATATTCATAACATAAACACATGCAAGAAGCACCAAACCCACAGACATCACATGAAGTTACTAATCCAAAAAGAAGGCACCCCCATGTCTTGTTTTCATCTTTAACACCTTTTAGCTTCTTTTCCTCACACTTCTACCATTTCTGCTTTTAGGCTGGAAGAAATTGTGAAGTTGTAAAAGGAGTTTGTGCTCATAAAGCTTTGATGACTTGACCATCTGGCTGGGAACACTCATAAAGTAAGCCTTGAAGAGGTGAGGGAGGTCAGAGACTACACAAGATGGCACTGAGGTGGGTCCTGGCACCCAAATTCTGCATGACTGGAGGTAAGGTGCCCTCATCAATTTCCAATAAAGTTATCTGCATGGACTGCTGATAAGCATCACTCCTTTGACTTGCTTGCTTTCATAAGTCTATGGAAGTGTGAAGAAAATCTCCCATTGTAATAATTTCCATCCCCTCCCACTGCTCAGCTCATTAACAAGTGACCTGAAGGCAGGGGAAAAAACAACAACAACAAAACAAAAACAAAAACAAAAACACCCACAATTTTTGTATAATGGAGCCTTGCTGTTTAGAGACTATAAAAGTAAACATATCTGGTTCACTTAAAGAAGAAAAAAAAAAATAGGAAAAAAGAAGAAAATGTACAGAAATGTTATGGCAAACTTAAGATTATATTTATCTGATTATAAAAATCTGCTAAATGATGGGTAGCTAGCTGAGTAATATGATCTTCCATCTGAAACCTATTTTTCCCTTGTAGAAAATGATATCCAGTTGCAAACAACTTTTTACACCACAGTTCTGTGCTATGTACCCTAAAAGAAATAAAATTAATACCTGTACATAAAAACTTATAGTTTTCCACTGCACTGATTGCCCTGGCAGCAGATAAGTGCCTAACATCAGGTTTATGAATTGCAGGCTTCATTAGCGTTAAAATGGAAACAAAGGAAGATGCATCCTAAAAAGTGTCATCCTTCATCTAAGAAGGTAGTGCCTGACACGTTAGGAATCTATATGCTCAATTAAGCACTAGCAGGCTCATTTTTTTCTGTTCCTCTCACTCAACCTCACCCCTCACCCTTTCTCCTGCTGGCTCCACCCTTCATTCTGACTTCAGCCCTTGTATTGATAGCCCTGACTATATGCAAACACTCAATTACAGTATGGCTTGAGGGATTACTTTTGGCTGCTATTTTTTTTTTTCTCTACCAATTTCCGGTGGATAGTCAAATCATCTTATTACAGTGTTTTGCTTTTGATTACCAAAAATAACTACATTCAGATATTTTGACATTAGAAGTTAGTTAACAAATTCAAAATATGTCTCTGAAATTAACATAGTTTGATGATTAAACTGTAATTTGTATTCCCAGTCCTTGAGATCAAGAACACTTTCTGAGGAAGTAAAATCATATATATATATATATATATATTTTTCCCATAAGAAATGATAGTTTTATCAATTTGAGATCAATTTGTGAATCTAACATTTGAATTCATTTTTTTTTTTTTTTTCTAATTATTTAAATATATCCTTAATTATATATGTTGCTGGAAGACAAGCAGTCTTCCAGCAACAATTTCAATAGTCACAGTTTTAGGTGGGAGGCATAAATGGGGGTGGGGGTGGGAACAAAAAAAGAAGAGAGGGAAAGTTAACAGATAGCAAATACAACCAATCAGAACAGAAAAGCAGTGTCCTAAATGGTTAGTCCCCCATAACTATTAGCACACACATGATTAACTGTATAGTAGACCTGATTAAGTGTGTCTGTATATTATGCTAATCCCCGCATGCTGATTGGCTGACCTGATTAATGGCACATCAGATTCTGTTCAGTGATGGAACAACTATGCGCTGGTCTCATTGCCTCTCTGAAAAGAAAGAGGGGAAAATAAGAGCACAGAGTACAGCTAGTTACTCGAAGCATGGTATAGAAAGATCATACTCTTTGTGTCTGAACACAAAGTTTGAGATATGAATTTCAAGAGAATAAAATGGCTTTTAGAGTTTTGCTTCCTAAAATTTAAGTCTGCCTTTAGAGTTATGTTTGGGTGCAAGTCAGATATTTACTTATAATAGAGTTTGTCCTTGCTTCTCTCTGTGTATCTCCCAGTACCCATATGCATGGGACACATACTACAGGGAAACAGAAGCACTCTATATTAACTGCTTTTAAATATTCTATCTAAAAAAGTACATTATATCTTGTCTTGTGCTTCTATATCTATCTTACTGAATTCATAGAATATGTGATTTTCAACCATACTTTAAAAGTAACTGACTTCAGATATCTTTTAAAGACTGATTCAATCTATTTATAAAATCTCCAAAGCAGAGACACCAGTAGTGTTTTGGGGATTGGAGTAATGTTTTCAGAAGTGCTTTAACAATAAGAGCCTGAAAATGCAATTCACTGATGCCTCATCCTGTCTGCCTGTAAAAACAGATGATGTATATTTGCCTATATGCTCCTGCCTCTTATTGAGTTATTGACATTGAAAGTCAGCATTCTTACTAAGCTGAAAAGACTTGCTAAATGGCTTCAACAGAAGCTTAGTGTTTAGACAAAGAAGTTAAAACAAACCCAGGGCTTGTCTTTTTCACCCCCCAAAATACCCTGGTCTACACATATTAGGTAGACATCTAAGTGTCTAAAAGAGTAAAATGCATTTGCATATTTGTGTAAAAATATTAGTGTCTAGAAACTCTTTATGTTATTGATACACAATATCTGTTCTAGGTCAAAATTTTTAAAGCTATGTACATTTATACAAATCAACTTCAAGGGATTAAACCTGTGGCCATTAAAGTGTTGAATAGCTTTTCCTGAGTTACTTGAAAGAGGTAATCATGTGAGGTCAGTCTAGTTGTAACGGGTCAGATTTACTCTGTGCTAACATCAGCTGCTGTTGGCACAAGTTTGTTCTGTGGTAATGTCTAGAATCTTCTCCCACAAAACAAGATTCCCACAGATGCCCAAGGAGTAGGAGATCATCAGTGCCAAAAGTAGGGAGCTCTGACTGGGGCATCACACCAATTATACCAGTAGAGAATTATGAGACAGTGTGCAGAGACTAAAAAATGCTGGTGATTTGGGCTATTAGTGCAGCCCTTGCCCTTCCTCAGGTGAACCCTTCATGGCCTGTAACTCAAGACCTGTGAAAAGCTGTATTCATTGAACACTGAAAGTATTACTGTGAGAGTGACTCAGCCCGTCTGTTTTTTCTCATAATGCTAGTCATGGCATCATGTCCATAAGCAACTGTTCTAAAC
This sequence comes from Nettapus auritus, assembly GCA_011076525.1. Classification (NCBI taxonomy): domain Eukaryota; kingdom Metazoa; phylum Chordata; class Aves; order Anseriformes; family Anatidae; genus Nettapus; species Nettapus auritus. The sequence goes on from CM021766.1 coordinate 48,284,759, forward strand.
AAAGACCATCAAGAGAGAATCCAAAACATGATGAGAAAGCACATCATACCAATGATGTACAATAATGATACTGGTGGGATATTTTTTATTGGTTGAATTTTATTGAAGAAGTGTAATAGTTATTCTTTATTCTTTATTTAGTTCTGGTAATTAATTATGCCCCCCCATCCCAAAGAATTGGGCTCTATATTTTTGCTGCAGTTTTATCATACAGTCCCTTCTCCGCATCTTAAGGGAAACTGTACTTTAAAGCACTCAGCCTTTTGTGAACCAAGGAGAAGAAACCAAAATGTGAAAACTCCGAAGCAAAGGATACCTCACTAGGTATGCCTTCCGGCCAGTGCATTGCTGTTTAACCCCTGGGATACATTCGTTTAAATATTTCAGATGACTGAGCTGTTGAAGCATATCAAAAAGAATGATGTGGGCTTTTAAACAAGTAAAACCCGCATAAGTTTATGGTTTGGAAAATATGAGGGAAAAGAATGACAGCAAGCAGAGGAGACTGATCAAAATATACAAATAAATATATATAAATATTATATATGTATATATAAATATATGTACACAGGTTTATTTTGTTCCTGATTGTATTCCTCCACATCTATTACGCACAGAATCAAGCTGTTTTCACCAAGATAGACCTGGTAAAATACAGTCTTTTCCTGTACATTCTGAATTCTCATGTTAATCTCTACCTGATGCACGTAAAACTTTGAGGGAATATGTTAATAAATAAATAAATAAATAAATAAATAAAAGGAAAGTCCTCTGGCACCAGTAATGGTAGAAAACACCATTAAACTGGCAGCATTTGCTAATGGTTATATCTGAGATATCACAGTTTCCCTGTAAACTGGGAGATAGGTATATGAGAACTGAGCAATGCCTGTGACCTTAATGTCTATGAACTATAAAAAGGTCGGTACAGAAGTTAAGTGTGAAATTACCTGGATTTGGTGCCCAGGCCAGAGGCAAAATTAGACCATCATCTTGCTGGGAAGATAAAGAAGCCAACAGACTAACAGATAAAATATCTAGGTGTATTTATGGTTTGATTGGGATGTTTGTTGTCAGAAGTTTAATTTTGCATGCTTTTTTAAAATAAAGTATTGAGACCATTATAAATGATACATTTCAAAGGAAGACTAAAATATGTAGAAGAACATAGTACGTATTGCAGGAGTGAGAAGGAGCTCAGATTGCTCAGATTAGGCATCCGCAGAATTCTGATTATTTTCTTCTAATGATGACCTGTTCTTAAAATTTAATATTTTGTATTTAATGGATTTGCTATTTGTCTTTTAATATAAATTACTATTCTCCATTTTGGTGAGAATGGCGCTGTTGAAAATGTGATTTATTTATTTTTTTAAAAATTGTCCTAGGATAAAAATAAACAATATGAACTCCTCCATGCTGTGAAAAAGTCTGAAAATTTTGACCATAAAGAATTTATATGAAAAAAGTGAATGGTAGCATTGGCACTAATCCAAGATAATTTTATTGAAAAAGTAGAGTCACTCTGGAAACTCCAGACAGAGCTGAGAGCTGAGGTTGCTGACAGGGCTGTAAGAGGTGCTTGGTCAAAAGTTTTGTGATAACCTCCAAGAATGAAATGTGTTTTTACCTATAATAGTGTGTCTGGAAAGGGCAACGATAGGTATGACATTCATTTTGCAATTTACACTCCTAACTGGCTGACTTGAAATCCTCCCATTTCACCCTGATAGCATTCTTACCCCTCCCCTCCCATGTGTGCTATAGCAGCAGAACAGCTGTTCATCTCCGTTAGTCTGGCATTCTGCTTTTGTTTGGCCTTGACAACCACAAATCACATCATTACAATGACCATTCTCAATGTACCAAAGGCTAATGTAAAACCAGATCCAGAGGAGGACTTCAGTTCAAAAACCCTTCTGAAGGAAGTGGAGATCAGTGGTTTCCTGGTTCCTAGACCAGATCCTTTTCTAGCCCATAATCCATTTCTTGCTCATACCTGACATGGCGTTGCATTGAAACTGAAGCCCATACACTGTCTGTCAGTCGTGGCTTAAGTGCTATGCAGGATAAAGTGTTAAGGCAGGTGGTGCTCGAGGTGTAAAAGCAGAGGCTGAAGCCATTGAAATTGTCTCTGTACTAATTGGCAGGAAAAGGGCACTGATAGGCATGGATTGTCAAGATGGCTCCTCTGACCCTTCTGCTTAATCCAAATGAGTAATTAATGAGTGTGTTATGATTAGCACTGCAGTAAACTCTTCACTAGACAAATACTTTAAAGCTCTCAGGCTTTAGCTAACCAGCTGATTGCCATTTGGCTAGCAGATTTGTTTCCCTCTGAGAGACAGAACACACCCATTAGCCGTGCAGGGGGAGAATAAGGCTAACAAATAAAAATAAAAAATCCTACCAAAATGACACAACCGTGAAAGTGGGAAAGCAAGTTCTCTCAGCAGAGCTGACAAAACAAGTCATAATATATAGGGCTGCTGTGTATCAGGAGCAGTTAGCAGCTGATTTAACTGAAGGAGGGATTGTGTATTGAGTTTTAAAGAATGTAAAATGTACTCAGAGGCTTCTTTTCTCCTTTTCTGAAAGCATCAGCAAAATAGAAGACTGGAGCCATTAGCATCCCTTTTCCACTGGAATGTATCGGAAGGATTTGTAATGGAAAAGTGTTTGTATCCAACATCTTTAGTGATGGCTCTGCCAGAAACACCAATGGCCTGAAGAGGGATTTGTGTTGCTACCAGCCATGCCTTGTTTAATTAGGATTTCCTGTTAATTTACCATAGGTTTGTGACTTCTGCGATTTTGCAAGACAGGTTTGTGCATTTGCAATCAGTTCAAGGAACAGGATATTCTCCTCTGCTTTCTCAGTTTAATGTCATCTGAGGCTGATGGAGCAGAGAAGTTACAGGATAGGCTGGTCAGTGTGGGAAGACCAGATGCTCTCAGTTTAGACCTAGGTAACTTTGAGATAAAGAGTACTGGGCCAACTGGCTCATGAGAGAGTTGAAAAAGAGAAGATGCAAAGAAACTCAAGGAACCTATCTACCCGAGGAACAAGCCTAGCACATCTAGGTAAAGATCCATTGGTGCAAAGAACAGGAAAGGGAAGTGTGCACTATACAGCTTGTGGACTTTCATCTCTGTTGCACAAGGGCCAATTTCTGTCTCCACACTTGCTAATCAGTCACTTTTTGCCAACTTTGGAATCAGGCAAAGTGAAAATGAAACAAAATAAAACATAGTAACCCACTGGAAAATCACATTTCAGGCTTTCCCAGGCAAGCCTAACTCTATTTCATGTGCTAATTATGGAGGCTAGAAAGAAGGGAGACATATGACAACCACCTATCTCTGCCGCTGCCCTTAAAACAAATGTAAAGGACAATTAACAACAGATTAGCTCCATGTCCTAGTTTGCCATGTGAGGATGATCGGTGACCTTCTCATTTCATCCTCATTAGTGTCTCAGGCCAACAGACCCATTGCTCTTTAATCATCACCCATCATCCTTTGCTTCAACACACGGAAACAAACGATGTGTTGCCAGGAAGGTCAGGGGTCAAATATGAGTTTCGTTGTTGCCAGAATGCAAACTAGAGGCAACGGGGTCAACTTTGGGGCAAATCTTTGCGGCAGTCTGTTTAAGCAGATAAACTATTTTGAATGCATGAAGCATGACACCCACTGTGTTTTTGTTTTCTTCTTGCAGCTGTAATTTACTCAAAGAATCTCTCTCTTTTTTTTTTTTTTTTTTAAATTTGATTTTTTTTGGTGGCATGCAGAAAAAAAACACAGAGGAATAACTGGTGATTTTCTTTCTAAGAATGAAAGGTTAAATTACACAGAGATGGGATAAGTGCATACAGGGTGTCACATAGATTTTTTTATTTTTTATTTTTCCTTTCAAAGCTGCATGTTGTTCATAAAGTTATGAATGCTGGAAGCTTTTCAGGCTGCATTTCTTCATGCTGCTGCTACTCTGGTGCTACTTTCCAATTTGCCATGGATAGCCTCTGAAGACTGACAGGGCTGAAGGCACCCAGTGCCAGCGTAAATGAGCCCCATTCATTTCTTGCCATGGGCATATGGCATGTCATTGTCCTCCGCCACCGAGGCAGAAGTGATGCAATTTGTTGGCATGTCCTGTCACAGCACAAACTATCTATCCCACTGAGTCCTTAGAATACAACAGAAGCCAGAAAAGGGCAGCCAAAAACTTCACAGCTTTATCACAAGAACACACATGCACAGACCATCCTGGTTAAAAAGGGAGAAGGAGAGAGAGAAAAAGAGTGAAAGAGAGAGAAAGAATCCCTGGCCTTTTTTGGACCTCTGTGGGATTTTTTTTTTTTTTTTCTTGAAGGTCTCAGAAGTTGTTGTCTAAACCAGCACAAAGTCTGATCCTTTTTTGTCTTCCATGAATGAGAATTAGGCCTTCTCTTTCTTCTAATTTTAAAACCTAACTTAGGCTAAGACCACTGAACTGTGAAGTTCAGCTTTTTTTTTTTTTTTTTTTTTTTTTTTTTTTAGCACATTTAGCAAGAAGTCATGAGTTAAGAAAGTGGTCAAATATGATAACTTCAACTGGAGATATGATACTATATACTCCCTAGAAACTATTAAAGAAATTACATTCACTGGCTGAGAAGAAACGATCTTGTTTATTTCATTTTTGAATTAACTTAAAACTTGGAGTAGTTCAGAATTCATAGCAGGACTTTAGGATTACTTAATGTTCCAGTTAAGTGAAAATGAAGAGAAGGGGAAAAAATGATCTCTATACAAAGCAACAGAAAAGAAAAGGCTGAGCACAGAGAAATTCAAATGCGGGGAAGAGAGAGAGGGAGAGAGGTAAGAAAAACGCAGGGGGAGGGGCAGGATGACCAGACAACTTCCCAGTAAGAACAAAAAGTTGGACTTATTCTGTCCTCATTTGCACCTGGCAAGCACAGTTGTCAAATGCTGCACAGAAAACAAGGACACTGAAAAAAATAATAAATAAATAAATAAAATTGAATAAAGCCAGAAGCACTGAAATGCTGGGATGGTTTAAATTAAAATAAACCAAGTATTGGAGCCATCTTCCTGTCCAAGAGCCAGCCACCTGCACCCTTCTATTTACTGGAGAGAGTTCCATGCTTAGTGCTTAATTAAGCATTTCCTACAGTGAGAAAAATATGCTTTTCATTGTTTGCACCGAAGAAAAAATAATGCTGGTTTACATTAAGAAAAAAGTTTTTGACACTGAACAAGCTGTGTGAAACTCCAAACTCATCTGAGTGTTTTTGAAATATCCAAATTCTAGCATGTTTCTGAGTGCTGATATAGGTATTTTGAAACTGTAATGTTTACAGCCTATTTTTGTCCTTCAGTAATAAGCTGCACTGCAAATAAATTGTGTATTTCCACTGTAAATTAAGTATGTGATAGAATGAGAGCATGAGTTTTACAAGGACAAATTTGTACCCATAAAACAAAGTAATATATCCTACAGTTTAGCAAGAGTCCAACGTGAAAGGTTCAAACAGAGATTCAAACCTGCAAAGTTTATAGTATGCAATCTTCAACTCTAACATTTTGATTTGAGCCCATTTCTAACTATATTATGGGATTCCTATAAAACAAATCATATGTAACATTTAAGCTGGGATGTTTAGGCTGGTTAGATTTAGAAAACAACCCCATGTTACATGTCAGAATTAATTTTTGTAGAGAGAGAAGTATCATGCTCCATATGGTTCATATTTCTAAGCATTGACTTTTTTGCACTAACTAGGCCAAATCTAAGTCTGTGTGACATACATAATTATGTGGGATATAACTATTATTAATTTTATTGAACTGAATATCTGTGATAGAGTGATTTCTCAGTTTTATTTGGCAATGAAAAGAAAGTTGTGGAACTTATTACCATCTTCCTTCAGAAATGAAAGAAACGATAGTTCTGCCCAACACTCCTTAAGGTCTCAGTCTGAGCTGGTACCACTATCATGCAGCAGTTGAGCTCAGCAGTTTGTATGTTTGCTCCAGCTAATGCCTGGTAGGTCAGTATTCTCACCCTGAATTTCCTTCCAGAAATACCAGTGCCTTCCAGACTGAAAGCTCTCACTTTCAAACATGACTTTTTCCATTACTGTTTGGTAGCAAAGTCAGAGAACTTTTGTTTTTAAAAGAAGAATATACTTCTTGCGTTGGAAAAAAAAAAAAAAAAATAATAATAATAAAAAAATCTTTCAGTAGATATAGACACAAGTGAAATGTTTCAGGTATAAAAGTGACAGTGAGACACGGAGTTTGTTATCAGTGTGCAAAAGTCCACAAATATATTAGAACAGTAAAAGCTTGGAAGCTTGGAAATATAAATGTATGAAAGCTATTTTATCTGGTTACTAATAAATCTAAACCCAGTTGGCTTGCACTGGAGTTCGTATTATGTTTTTTGGAACTGAATATTTGGAGTATAGGTAAAAGGCTTTATAAATATGATTTTATTTTTCCAATATTCACATCAAGAAGCATCTCTACCTGTCTGGTAGAGAGTTGCAGTGGGCAAAAGAATACAAAACACCATGCATCAACTGTGAACAAGTATGCTTTCTTTGAAGCAAAACAATTAATTCCAGCGAAAATAAATTTACACAAAACTCTCTGCCTCCTCACATGAATGGCATATGAAATAACTGATATTATTAACATAAAAAATGTAAATACTGGCCACATGCCAAAACAACAAAGACCATTACAGAAAGCATGAATTTTGTCACTGCAGTGACTGTAGTGTCTATCTCAAAGGCATATAAATTATAAACTTGGCAGGGGTGGAGTGGCTCAGTCAGTTTGGACAACATGTTGACCTGTAATACTGTAAAACATTTTGAACAAATCCAGAAGTGTCATATGTGCAGAGACATAAATGAAAATAGAAACCTTCTCTTCCAAAAGTACACAAAGTATCTTAAACACTTTAAATAACTTATTCTAGTAATAATGAACTTGGCACAGCACATTTCCTCCATTTTAATGACCAGCTGGGGCTTGCAGGCCACATCTGCACCTCAGGCCATTGATATCCTCCCAGCTGCTCAGTAATCTAGAGAAGGTACTCCTTCCCCCACTGAAGTACCTCTATTATTGTTGACTGTGTAATGTAATGGTGAGGAAACCTAAGAAGAAGGTAGGTAGCTGAAAATAGTAAGGTGAGCACATAAAGCAATGGCATTGAGTCAGCATAACATCTCCAAAGACCAGACTCAGTAGTTCAGCTCTCCTGATCTACTTGTAAGACCTACTAATTGTGGTGGGTTTACCTTTTTGAGAAGCTGAACTCCACCCCAACCACTCACGCTCTCCCTCTTCAAAAGGAAACGGGGAGAAAATAGAATGGAAAAGGCTCAAGGGTTGATATAAGGACAGGAATGTGACACAACAATTATTGTTATGGGCAAAACAGACTCAGCATAAGGAGATTCCTATAATTATTGCCTAGCACTAGCAGGCTAGATCAGTGTGAAAAAAGTTGTGTTTTTGCAATAGAAGGTGTTTTTGCAGTGTAAAATTCCACTAACCTTACCTATTCAAAAGTGATTGTGCAGGCATGACAGTAGCATAACAGTGGGGAGTATGTTAAGAAGATAAGGAGAAGGTCCTGCTGTCATAAAATAAGGAGGATAGCTATGAAAAGCAGGATGAGCAGTAAGAAATTATTAAAATAAAAAATCACGGGCCCTCTAGTCACGAGAGAAGAAAATAAAAGAGAGAAGAAAATAAAATTGTACATATATGGTACAGAAGTGCGTCGAGTAGGTTGTGAATGTGAAGTACTCAGCCAATGAGGAAACGGGAGAAATCAAGTGTTGGGTAATAGGGAATATAAGGTTATGATAAACTTTTACTGTGCACTCCTGCTTGCAGGACGCCCACCATTGCAATCGTGAAGAAAATAGCTGTACTGAAGACCCTGTCAGAAGAAAATTATTGAGATTTTTCTCACATCATTGAGAAGCTAAAAACAAATTGAAAGCACCTTCCCTCTTACCCACCCTCTTCTACATCCTCCCCCCAAGTGGTGCAGGGCAACAGGGAACGGGGGCTGCCGTCAGTCCATAAAGCTTGCCTCTGCCGCTCCTTTATGGTCACTCTCTGCCCCTGCTCCATGTGGGGTCCCTCCCATGGGATGCCGTCCTTCTCAAACTGATCCTGTGGGCACAGGCAGCAGCTCTTCAAGAACTGCTCCAAATAGGGGTCTGTACCACAAGGTCCATCTGTCAGGAGCAAACTGCTCCAGCACGGGTGCCCCACAAGTGGCAGCTCCCCCAGACCCCCTGCTGCTGTGTGGGCTCCTCTCCACAGGCTGCAGCTCCGGGCCAGGGCCTGCTCCTGCGGGGGCTCTCCATGGGCCACAGCCTCCTCCAGGCCACATCCACCTGCTCCACTGGGGGCTCCTCCACGGGCTGCAGCGTGGAGATCTGCTCCATGTGGGACCCATGGGCTGCAGGGGGACAGCCTGCTCCACCAGGGGCCTCTCCACAGGCCACAGAACTGCTGCTGCATGCGTGGAGCACCTCCTGCCCTCCTCCTGCACTGCCTTGGGGGCTGCAGGGCTGGTTCTCACTCCTTTCTCTCCCAGCTGCTGTTCTGCAGCAGTTCTTTTTTTTTTGTCTCAGCTCTGGCTGAGCAGATCCCTTTTGGAGCCGTCTGAAACTGTTTTTCATCTTACATGGGAGAGCTTCTGGACTCTTCTCACAGAGGCCACTCCTGCAGCTCCCCTTTTACCAGACTCTCAAGTAAGCCCAACACATTGATGAAAAAGGAGCAAAACTCTCTCTTCAGTGTTTTCTAGCTTTCTTTAACCACAGTAGTGAGCGGTGAGGTACTACATAGTGTTGTGTGGTTAAAACATAATATAATAAGAAAAAAAAAAAAAAAAAAAAAGATATAAATTGCATTTGAATAGTCTTTAGGAACAAGCTTTATCAGAAAGACCAGAAATCCCCCAACTTCCACAGCTATTAGTACTGAAAAATATTTTAGTATCAACATGAAAGCACCAATTAGAATAGGGTAATAACAGTGCCAAAATAAAAGGAGCATATAAAAACTGTGTAAAGTATTTGTAACATATAGATATTAGTATAGAGAAAAAAAAAAATAAAATAAAATAACCTGTTCACCACTTCATTTAAGTGTTAGTTCCCATTATCTTTTTCACAGTTCACAGTAGTTCACCAAAAAGAAAAGAAAACCTTGCAGAGGAATAAAATTATCATTAGTTGCCAGTAGCACAGTTTTGTATAATGTTTCAGTATTATGACATCACAATAAAGCATTTTTTTCACGTGAGACCAATACATGAAGAAATACCACATTGGTAAGTAAGAAGAACACAAAATATTATTTATGAAATTTCTAAGTTGGTAGGCCTGATCTTATATAAGAATTCAAGGAAAGTTCACAGAGAATATCTAAGGGGAATGGAAAGACATTCAGTGATATGTCACTATCAGGGAATAATAATAATAATAATAATAAAAAGTACCTGACAGTATTTACTGTCCACACAAACATTACTAAAGAAATTACATTTAGTTGTGTATTACCTAGTTGTAGTTGTACATGTAGTTTTATTAGAGTTTTACGTTACATTTTGGAGCACAAAGTTAAGCTCTCTACAAACACCTTCACTGAAGTCTATATTCATAGCATGAGGAATTAGCCAAGTGTCTGGTCCTTGCAGTGCTTTGAAGACTAGTCTATCTGTGGAAATATTTCTGCTGTTAAAATTTAGGGATAGCAAAATGTTTGGCAAAATAATGAGCAAGGAGGAAGCTAGCTGGTTTGTAGGATGAATGAGCCAAATTCATTAGCATTCTGGATCCAGCTTGTAATATAGCTGATTCCAAGTGAGATAATTAAGAAACAGAAACATGGGACTGTATATTTCCTTTGAGATGTTAGTCCAAAAAGGGTATAGATGGTATGGTGAGCACACAAATCAATGAGTTTTTGGTTTGATTCTGTTAAAAAAAAAAAAAAAAAAAAAAAAAAAGTTAATGAAACTGTTGAGTGAACAAACAGAAGAGACATCAGTACAACTAGAAGCATGTCTCCAGAGGGTGGGACAGAGATACTGCAAATGCAGGTTGTACCCACTTTCTAAAAGGAGTATTGAAAAACCAGAGATTGTGAGATAAAGAGACACAAAATTTATTTGAGGCCTAAAGGAATTGCTTTACAGTAGAAGATGTACAGAGCTGTATCCATTTAGCTTATCAAAAAGAAAACTGAGAGGTGATTTGATTACAACTGCATTTACAAGAAGAAAGCACAAGGTAGTAAAAACTTCTTAAATTTAATAAAGAAATAAATAACAAGAACCAATTACTAAAAACTGGGGTCAGACAAATTCCAACTGGTAATAAGCCATGATAATAATGATTAACTATTGGAGCAAAATACCACAGGAAATGGTGGATTACCCATTTCCTGATTGCTTCAAATCAAGACTGGATGCTGTGAGAGGTATAAGAAACACAAGTAGATTTTACTCTAAATCAGATTATTGAGAGAAGCAAAATTGTTTCAAATATGAAAGAGATGAAACCAGATGAAATAGTTGCTCATTCTAACCTTAAAATGTATTTTTGTGTAAATAAATTATTAATTAGAAAAAATACTTTTTCTGAAGTAACTTTTCTAACCCAAAGTGGTGGTTTTACTATGCTAGGCAGCTGAACACCACAACCACTCTCTCACTCCTCCTCCTCAGATGAGGAGGGGAAGAAGTAAAGGAAAGAACAATTCACGGGTTGAGATAAGGATAATTTAATTAAAGGGAAAGAAATATTAAGGAAATATTATTATTAATTAATAATAGGAAAAAAGGGAAAGGGGAAAAGGGAGGGGGGAAAGGGAATAACAAAACAAAACAAGTAAAGGATATGTGGAAGTGCAGAGGAAAGAAATTATTCTCTATTTCCCACAAATGAGTGATGCTTGACCACGTCCTTGAAGCAGGGCCTCAACGCATGTAGCCAGTGTTCAGGAGGAGGACAGACATTTTCGCAACGAGAGCCCACCCATCCCCTCTTCTTCCTTTTTCCACCTTTTATTGCTGAGTGTGACATCATATGGTATGGAATAATCCTTTGGTTGGTTTAGGTCAGCTGCCCTGGTGATGTTTCTTTCTCACTTTTTTTACCCACCCCCTAGGAGGGTTAGAGAAAGTCCTAATGCTGTGCCAGCACTTCTCAGCAGCAGACACAACACTAGTGTGATACCACTGCTGTTCTAGCTACAGGTGCAGAGTGCAACACTGTATGGGCTGCTGCAAGGAAAGTTAACATCCCAGCCAGACCCAGTACACCCAAACTCACCATGAATATCCCACTCACTTCGCTTAAGTGGAAAAAAATTGAAAAAAATGCAGTTAGGTCTCTCTGAAATGATCTTCATCTCTTTATGCATCACGATCAGATTTGGATAATAGAAACCCTTAGACACTATTCACATATTTCAAGCATCAGCTCAATAAAGGTTCTGCAATTTAAAAGACAAAGCACAATAAACCAGAAAATATTAGCAGCCAAGATAAGCTGATGTCATAATTCAAAATATCCTTCAGATGTCGAGCTTTGTTAGATTTCATTGTGTGTGTCTTGGCACAGAGTATCAACTGTCTAAAAGTTAAATTTGGGCTGGTACTTCACTTCCTTTCTGTTGTATGATTTTTTTTTTCTTCTTTCATTTTGTATTACATACTATCTTGTCGATACTATTTTTATTATTTTTTTTCAGAGATGCTTATCATGTCTCCATGTATGTAGGTACTCTGAGGGTTTTCAGCAATATATACAGCTTATTTTGACTGCACTGTAGCCCATCTGATGGGTGGGGAAGAAATAGCTAGGATCGATACACCCTCCCCTTCTCATTCCCTTTGTGCCATGACAGAGTTTTACATTCTGAAAAGTCTATACAAAGACTGTAATTAATTTTGAAAGTAAATTCCACAATGTTTATCTGTTCTGAATAACTCCTTTATTTGAAGGTATACCAGATATTCTGCTCATTAAATCTATGACTTCTTATACATCCCTGATGCTCAAGAGACCACAAAATTGAACCTGTATCAGTAGGAAATTATGAGTCTTCTAAACCCATCCCAGATGTGCTAGCCAATGCATCATAAAAAAAATTTCCCTCTTAGCACTTCTATGTTCAGCTGTTTTGAAATGGACTTTGAAGAGAGGATGAACCACGTAGCAGTAATTACAATTTACTGCACAAATACCATGCTCTTCTAGTCTGGTACAGATATATAATGTGAGTTCCTGGATGTGTTAAGGTGCTTAAATATTCTGGTGTTCCAAGTTACCCTTTTAGGGTTTTTCTTTCTTTCCCTGGAAGCTCCTAACCTTGCCTGAATTAGGATATGTTAAAACATATATATATATATATATTTTTTCATAGAAAATAAATTCGTATAAGCAGATTCTTTTCAGATGGAGTAATATTAAAAAATATATATTCTGTAGATGTGTTTACCCTCACAGGCGTCTACTTGTTTTGTATAGGATAAATATTAAAGTCCATAAACAACATAAAGTAATACTAAATATAGACATGGCTCAGAAAGAGAGTTTTAAGATATATTTGTAGAAAAATAAGGTCTTACCTTGCCTTTTCAAACATATTGTGTATGTGGGACAGAGTTCAGAAATGTCACCAACAAAGCATACATTAGTTTGAAATATCAGTGCAGCATTTGTACAGGGTGTATACCTAGATGAACCTGGAGAGTAGGAAAAGAAAGCTAAAGTTAATTACTTGGATACTTTCCTTTTTGTTTCTAAAGCCCAGTGAAAATTATGGAGATTCAAGTCTTGATACATGAGCCAAAGCACTAATTCAGGAACTGTGGTCATTTGAGAGGCATCTCTTTGATCCAAGTAAGTGACTTCAGTGCAGAGCAAGATTGAATACAATGGAAACAACTCTCCTTGTTCCAGTCATGGATATAAGCACATTGCATTGATTAAGAATGATCCATATTTTCAGTATCAGCATGCCCAAGTCCAGGGTTATATTTTTAAAGGGTTCCATGTCCCATTTAACTGCTATAGGCTCAGCAATCATGACACAATGCAGGTCCCTCTGCCTGCCTTGCAGAACAGAGGCTAGAGGCGTAAACTAAATATTGGTTTTACTTTCTACTTGTGCCATAGTACTTATGTATATAAGAAGACTTTTTTTGTTCGTTTTAATTTAGGTTCCTCGTCTATTCAAAGGAATCCTACCAAAGGGGTAAAAGCTTTTTTTTTTTTTTTTTTTTTTTTTTTTTTTTTTTTTTTTTTTTTTTTAATAATGAAAAGTGAACTTCTCTATGTTTGCATTCACTACAAAGTTTCTGGGAAACTGTGGGCTAAGCCCTCTGTCTTGAAATGGTCTTGGAAATACAGCTGCCACCACTTGCTCCCAGGCGCAATAATGATCTCTCCCTCTTTTATAGCAGTAGGAATTAATCAAGACTTGAGAAGGGGAAAGTAGGAAAAGTCTGTCATATGTCATTAGAATTGTGATTGTACAAGTCACCAATGACATAGGTGGTTTAAAAACATACATATGAGTTTATGAGAAAATGAAGTAATCAGCCATAAACACATTTATACATAATCTTTCTTTGACATTTGTTTTTAACTAACCAGGAAAGGTTACACTCATCTTGAGGTCAACAAACAAATAATCTTCACTGGAAGAGAACATTTTTATTATACCAAATGGAATGAGCTGTATATCAAACAACATACAGTGGGAATGAATCCATCTCCTCCCAGTGCTGAAGATTTAGTATGCTCTGCCTTCCTTTTTCCATTACCGTTATTCATCAAACGCATTCAATAAAATGCTGTTCTCTTAAAATTACTGAATATACATAAGGAGAAAATGTTGCTTATTACAAATTATTTTAACTGTTAATTCTTGTTGAGATGAAAGATTTAATTTCTATGAGAGTTCTAGAAGTCATGCAAGACTGGCAGCAGGTAATCAGTCACAATTACATTTAATCACAAAATTCAAAAGTCACAGCAGTTTAAAGTGTGTTTAAGCACATACAGTTGATACCCTGAAACAATTTAATTTTATACAGCAAGAATAAGAGGGAAAGTAGGTTTATTTATTTTCAAATAAGATTAGTTATTACAGTGATGAAATTTAGAGTCTAGACAATGAAGGAACCCAGATGCTAGTAACAGGTTTACTGGTTAATCTTCAGAGAAAGTAGGTACTCTGACAAACTTCCTACTGTGACATAAATGATTTATCATCACTAACTCTGACCCAGACAGTTCACTGTAGACTTAGGAGTAAGACTAGGTCATTAGTAGACACCTTTGTTTGTCTATTAATAATCAAACAACACAAAGTGAATGTTTGTTTCATTATTTCCTTCTTCAGAAGAAATTTTACTGCCCTTTACTGTCTGGCTTAGGCTTTGCTACCTGCCTGAGGGACCTGGAAATCATGTTCTCTGCTCCCAGGTACCACACTAGCACCTGGTGGATTGAACATGAAAGGATGGGAAGGCAAGGAGGAAGGTCTCAGCCTGCTTATCAATCCTATTTTATCTGTAGAAATAAAACAATCATTGTAGTAAGCCAGCAGAGGTGTCTCATAACAGAGTACCCCACTACCATGCCCAACAGCCTCCTTTATTCATCCTTCTACTTTACTGGTTATGGAAGAACTGTATATCCAACGTATGAAGAGTTTCTAGGCATGGAGACTAGACACTAAAATGGAGAACTAAATGGTGGTCTGCCACGTTCTCCATGAACTTGTCAGGTAGTCAGATGTGGGATCAGAAAAGATGGTACTACCTCCTCCAGTAAGCAATCTGGCAAACTAGCAGACAAAAGACATTTTCTAGTAATGTCCAAACCGAAACCCAGACAATAAATTATGTATTGAATTTTATGAATTATGAATTTTATATGAATCTTCTTTCTAAAATGGAGTGATTGAAATGAATGGAGTGATTGAAATTAAATGTGTGAAATAGAAAGAAATGTGAAATAGAAAGGAAAAAAAATCCTTTCCTTTCCTTTCCTTTCCTTTCCTTTCCTTTCCTTTCCTTTCCTTTCCTTTCCTTTCCTTTCCTTTCCTTTCCTTTCCTTTCCTTTCCTTTCCTTTCCTTTCCTTTCCTTTCCTTTCCTTTCCTTTCCTTTCCT
>CM021766.1:48300097-48353466 GCA_011076525.1 Nettapus auritus
TCCTTTCCTTTCCTTTCCTTTCCTTTCCTTTCTTTTCTTTTCTTTTCTTTTCTTTTCTTTTCTTTTCTTTTCTTTTCTTTTCTTTTCTTTTCTTTTCTTTTCTTTTCTTTTCTTTTCTCCACTCTAGTCTCTAAAATACAGAAAAAATCACTTTCTGTCACACAGTAAAGTTCTTAATTTTTTTAAGGAATAATTTTGATTCCCACCACCTATGTCTATGTCTCAAGTAGCTGAGAACCAGTAGCTAGACTCTCAGTATAAATGACTAATAATATATTTGTAGTACCTTATATAACTATCCATTTTTGTTTAGCCAAGATAGGGGTAAAGCCCCACAGTTTGAGAATTCTTGTTTCTGAGCTAAATGATTGTATTTTGTTTGACCAATCAATGTGGTCTGCAAATATTTATATTTACAAACACTTTTCCAGGTCTCAGGACTCAGCTAGTACCTTCTTTTCCACCTGCATGTTCTAAGTAACAAAAGAAGCTACCGCTCTTTTAAAACTGTTCTTATAGGCTACTAAGGATGTAAATCCCACTAATTCTGCATCCAGAAAATTCATTTTCTTAACACTTAGAACTTATTTCTGTTAGAAGTCTTAATCAGATATAGCTACCTGTGAAAATGTTCTATATTGTGTATGTCATGATAAAATTCTGACAGTTTAAATAGTGACTTGGTGTAATGAAATGACTTTACATGACCTTAGAATATTTTCAGTTAGGCTTATTTTTTTCCTGGATTTTCAGGTTAAAACCATTATTTAAACAAGATTTCCAGAAGCAAGTAAACTAGTTCTGTAAAAGATGTGGGAGTTTCTCTGTCACTCAAAGTCATAAAAACAATATTATTTTCAAGGCTTGAGCATGCTTTCTTTAAGGGGAATGTCAGAATTCCCATTGACTGTAACAGAGTAGGAGCTTTGATGCATGATTTGCTTAGTGAGATACTATGGGCATATATTATACAGCAGATTAGAAGAGATAATCACAATGTTCCTTTTCAGCCATAAAAAACGTCAGAGTGATCGTGCTTCTTCTGTGAGGCTGCTTCTGTTATTGATGTTACTAGTAGAGTATTGAGGCCAAAGATGAACATCTGAAATATTATATTTGTAAAGTGTGAGTTCAATGAAGTTGAATTGAATAAGAAATAATGCATTAGGTAGACAGACAAAGCAGGAGAACTGTAGCAATGAGAGAGATGTGTTGGTTGTTTGGACTCATCTGCCAGAAGCAAAATGATCAACTTTGAAAGTCCATGCTCTTCAAACAGATATAGAGGCAACCAGGACAGTAAGTGGCTAGATGCCACAGTCATCTCCCATAATCAACAAAGCTGGATATTTCCTCCATATAATTCGGATACTATTTTGGCTGATTAATCATTCTGCATTGTGAATCTCTCTTTATGATCAGAGGTTAGGAAAACTAACCTCCTTTCCCTGGTGCCTCAGTGAAGTGTATACTTTCAGTCAGGATTAATCCAGGGTTATTTGTAAAGGCAATGATACACAAGACCCTGGAGAAGGATAAAACATACTGCCCCTGCAGTTATTCGACACTAATCTCAAAAAGAGAAAAAAAAAGTTCTTAGATGTACTGACATGTTTTCTGGCTAATGAATGGTCAGTAGCTCAACTGATCCCTACTAGATCACTGATTAAGTAGACAATACCTGCATTTCAAACTCATGAAAGTACTCCAAATTAAATGAATGTAAAGTAATATTGGCTTTAAGTTGTTTTGAAAATCCTCCCTGCCATTTGTCCAAGAATATTAAAGTTTTATGTATCTCTATAACTTAAAAAAAAAAAAGTTATGGCACACAGTAAATTTATGAAGTCTTAAACAGATAAGAGAGACAAAAGGTGCAGGAAAACAAAGAGTTACTATTTGTATTCACATTATTCTCTTTCTGCAGACAGATATACAGAACGTAAGACTGGCAAAGACAATACACATCACTGTTCCTTAGTTTGAATTATTCTTATTCTCTCTTTCTCTCTCTCTTTTTTTTTTTTTTTTTTGGTGTCTCAGTCTTCCTCTATTTATGAATATGCATAGATTTTATTAGACTTCCAAGTCAATTATGCATACTGGATAAATACTGAGCATGCTGCTTCATTTTTCAGCTTGCTACTTTTGCAGTATAGTAGTAATCACCAGCAGAGTTTGTAGTACTCCTCTGCTTTTGAATCCTTCTACCTACGTACTTATAACCCTGAGCATTGGATTTTATATGCCTGTTGTGATGTCACATGGCAGGCAGCTCATCACCACACAGCCACTTGCTCACTTACCCCAGGCAGGATAGGGGAGACAACTGGAAAGGTGAAAGTGTGAGAAATCAACGGCTGAGATAGGGACAGTTTACTAGGTAAAATAAAAGCCACGTGTGCAAGCAAAGCAAAACAAGGCATTCATTCACTACTTCCCATTGGCGTGCAGATTTTCAATCACTTCCAGGAAATCAGGACTTATCACAAATAATGATTTCTTAGGAAGATAGACTCGATCACTCCAAATGTCCTCCTCTTCCTCCTTTACCTCAGCTTTTGAGGATGAGCATGACATCATAGTATATGGAACATGTCTTCTGTCAGTTTGGGTCAAATATCCTGACTGTCCCCTCCCAGCTTCTGGTACACCCCTAGCTTCCTTGCTGACAGGGCAGCATAAAGCAAAAAATTCATTGGCTCTGTGTAAGCATTGCTCTGCAACAACTAAAAACACTGGTGTTATCACCACCATTTTCATCAAAAATCCCAAACACAACACCTTACAAAACTTTAGGAAGAAAATTAACTCTATCCCAGCCAAAACTATGGCAATGCCTAAGAAGAATTGTGGCCACCTCAACCCATCTGAATCCAAGATTCTTTCAAATCTGAACTGACAAAAGCCATTAATTTTCAAAACTGAGTTATTTTCAGAATCTCTAATGGCTGAGGATGAGATTTTAATTTATAATCTCACTGAGGTGGAAGATGCTCATGCTTGGTATTGTGTACATACAAAGTAGCAGAAAACATATGTCCAAGAAGCTTATAAACATCCAAGTCAGTCAAGGAAAAAGTTAATATCACTCATGGTGTGCAAATCCATGTGCTGCCAACAGCATGTGCTAGTTTCTCAAATACAGTTTCTAAGGAAGAATTGAATGATGCTGTTGAGACAGTAAATTGAAGAATGCATTTTATTCTGTAGTTCATAAAGAAGCAAATTAAATGTTAGGTAAACGTTCCACAAAATTTGGAAAACCACACTTGGTTGGATGTATTGTATTTCTGAGTTTATATTTTGCTAAATGTACTGTTGCAACAACTTAGGCAACAATTTGATGTCACTTAAAACAAAGGGTTGAAGGTGTGTACATCTGGAAAACAAAATAGAGACAAAGTCCATTTTTTGAGCTAAAAAACTCTTCAGTTTTGGTTTGAGTTCTCAGTCACTCTGTTCTCATTTTATCAGAACTGGTGTTAGTACTAAGTTAAAAGTGGAAGATGATTACAATAATGCAAAGGGATTTCTGCATCAAATGCACAACTGTGGTACTGGGAAAGCAGGGTAACAGCCTACTGATTCAACTAATCTTTGGATAGAGTCCAAGACCATTATTTGACAAGCTGCCCAAATTGTCTTGTTGCATGAAAATAGTTTCACTTTAAATGGACAGGTATATTTTTGGGGGGGTGGGAGAGAGGAGTTTTACATGGAGGGTCAAGTTTGAGCAAGCAACATAATTTCAAAGAAGAACTATCACGTTTCACTGAGTTCTATATCAAAGCCACACATAAAGCATCTCACGATTTTTATGTTACAGCATTAATCAACAAAGTTTACTCATAACCACACAGAACACTATGTGATACAACATTTTCTTAAAGATTTGGAAGTTACTTAAGGATTTCATAAAATAACTTTAGTATCTGTTCACTGCGTATATTTCTGAATTTCTCATTGGAAGTGTGTGCATTTCTCCTCCCCCATTTATAGTATTTAAACATAACTTTAGGATATTTAAAGAATTGTCATTACAACATTCTTTTTCTATATATTCTTACTGAATCAAGATTCTCTCGTGTTAATCATTCTACACTGAAAACAACTTTTTAATAGTCTCTCTTCCCTTTCATCAGTGATTCATGGAATTGAAGGGTATGGAAACCTGATTTAAAGTCCATAATTATGATTCTCTAAGGCTTCCCATGAGACAAATTTCTCATTGTGTGTTGGAAGGTTTAATTTAACATGACATGCAGGTTTATGTAGATATGTTTAAGATATAGCAAAAAATAAATAAATAGAAAATAAAATTTATATTACAATATTTCAACCAAAGACTTTGGAACAACTACATTGTAATCAAATTAAGTTTTATAATTCTAAATGAAAAATAATGTCATCCATTTATTTAATGCCATCTATTTAATATACTGTGTAAATGCATTTCAGAACATTGATAAACTTTTGGTGAAGATATGCATTTATGGTAAACATTTTCATGATCTTCACAAGTTGTTCATCAAGAATTGAGTCAGTGTGAAAATGGGCATGTGCAGTGTTGTTTTTAACTTGCTAAACAAATGAAGAATTCAAACTAGCATCAAACTACAGACTTCAGGAAAAAAAATATCAAATGTCACTTTGTCACCTGAGAAAGCTTAAATAATAAAGAGATGACAAGCCTATTCATAACACAGAGCAGAACCAAATTGTGGAGAGCGGGACAATTGCACTGAATAGGTGCATATGTTGGTTCAAAAACAAGGGATATAAATGGGAGGATCTGGATATTTTCTAAAATGGTCAAAATACTGGTAAAATGGAGTGCTTTGGTGTTATTTTATTTTATTTTTTATTTTTTCATCACTGGTCTATAAATATGGAAGACTATCTTTTGTTCAGGAACAATAATGTAAAGATCCATATTCCATAATGTGGATGAAGAGAGATGTTGAAATTTTGTTGTTCGTGAAAGTGAAAGAGTAGTGCACTGCTGGGACAAGAGGTACAGTACAGACTACCACAGTGGTAACAAACCACAGTGAGGGTGCGCAACTGGACAAAGATTTTTGTGCATATCAGTTAAAGTACTCCAAGTGTGAGTGTTAAGGGAGGATTTCAACCACCGATATATCTGTCAGGAAATTACAGAGTATTGGAACAACAAACTGAACACTGTAAAAAAAGGAAAAACAGGAAAGGAAAAAGGCAAATAGTCATCTGTATGAACAGGCAACAGACATTCAGCTGCTGCAGTATCAACAGATGTCATATATCTGAACTTCAATAAGCTTTGGACACTGACTCAAGTGATATTTTTATCACCAAGATAGCTAATTTTGCACCCTTGGGAAACTTCTGTGAAAACCACAATGTTTTCAAATATGAATATGATCTATTACTACATAAGTTTTTACAAACGCATTTAAGTCACATAACAAGGAACTTCAAACGGTTAACCTAGGAGCAAAGGTTAAAAATGTGACAAGTTAATTCAGTTCATATAGAGCTTCTGTCTCTAAGTAATAGCTCTTAGTAAAATGAAGAGAAATACAGCTACCATTTGAAAATAGAAGGATTAATCCATAAAATAATAGGGCCCTTTTATGAATTTCTACCCTTTGTTTAAAGCAGAGAGAGAAACAAGCCAAGCATGAACAACAGTTCTAAGGCAAAGTAATCATTTCAGTTCCTGGATATATTTATTAACTAAAAGAATAAATTAGAAAACAACCAAAGGTTAAACCCAAAGCTGCAGCCAGACCCAAGGTATTTCAAATGTTCTTGTTCTGAAGATTAATGGGTATTACACACTGATTCTAGCTGTACTTTTAGAGGAGGTGGAGAAGGAAGCAAGAAACTGAGATAAAAAATGCAGTCTTTGTTAGGAAAACAAAAATGAGATTGTAAAATTGAAAACATGAAAGTGGAAGAGAATTACTAATAACTATATTCTTTATCTTAAAAAATAATAAACAAAACCTCGCTTCACTGTATGCTCCAGTGTACTACAGGCAGGCATTATCCAGCCCCTTTCTAAATGTTGGCAGGAGAGTTTGCTTTCCCAACTCTGTGAAATTCTAAGATATAATGAAAATGCAGCTACCGTACTTTCTAAGCTCTTGGTAGATATTTTCACTTACTTTGTCATTTTCAGGGGGGAAACAATGGTGGCATCTGTGCCTTGGTGCTAAGTGCTCATTTGCATGCAGAGGCAGAGAGATATCCGTTTATTATCAATTTTATGCATTACTTCATTTCATGGTGTTAAAACAATTACATTCAAAGGGTTCAGCAGTCCACAGCCAAGCTATTCAGGGCTCCAACAGCATTATATAATAACGTTATTCAGGGAGAGACACATACATCATAGTTTACTGACTTAAAAGTAAAAAAAAAGGGATGGAGAGGGAGAGAGAGAAGCAACTCCTATAGAGCTGGGTATAGAATTTGTAAAACATTGGAGATATCACAATAAGCAGAGAAAATCAGGGAAGAGGAAAAAGAAATTTATTTACTTCCAAATTACTTTCTAAGAAAGTTGGGCAAATTTTCTACACAAACCAGTTCTATCTAATTATCCACCACATATACTATCAACTTCATTTACACAACACTCTTAATCACCCATACTGCAAAACTTCACTTTAGCAAAAAGCAGAGACTGTGCATCTCCTTTCAAAGATCTCAGAGCACATACCTTGGAACAGCAAACAAACGGTTTGGTATGAAGAGACTCTTGTGCTGAGAGTGCTCTCTACATGCAGTGGATTTACAATCTCATTATCTGGTTACTTCTGTCAAGGCTCTGCCAAGATCCCATGAGGAATTTACATTTGTTTATCAATTTATATTAGCTAAAAAGTCTGTGCTGAATGTAAAAATTACAAGTTTTTAACATAAAGACCTACCCTCCAACACCAGTCAACTCTCCAAAATCAAAGAAAAACTGTGGCTCAGTGGTGAACAATTTCAAATAAGCACATCCACCTTGAGGGTTTTCCATACGGAGTTTGCTGAGCTGTTTTTTTTCAGCAGAAAAGTGATCAACTACTCAATTTGTTGATATTTTTAAAATTGTAAGAAAAAAAAAAATCAAAAACTTTTAATAATTCTTTACTGCCAGAGGAAAATAAAATCAAAGCTGTCACTAAAAACAAACAAAATCAACAACAACATCAAAAAACCCTACACAACTACCAACTTTTTTATTGCTATTTCCTTAAGCACCAATCTTACAGAAGTGAGTCATCAGTAAAAGAAAGGACTTTTTGAGGTATTCCAGTGTTGTGGACCCAAGAAATTAGGAAGAGGTGTTTTATTTTCTGGGCTATCACAGTCTGCCATTGAAGTGTTTGGAAGTTTCCCATCTGTTCTGGCCAGGGATAGCTGATATGCACATAGTACAGTGATAAGGTATGGGTCTGCTCAAGCCATGGAAGAAATGCAAGTCCTGAAGAAACTAGCTTAGCAACTTGGAAAAACAGCTGTTTCCTTCTAAGGACCTCAGAGTAAACTATGGCCTGTAGTGTTTCTCAAGCTATGGGACACTCTCAAAAGGATGGGAAAATATATTCAGGGCTGTTGCATGGCCAGAGTGCTGACAGAAGCAAGACAGAGAACATGGTTGAAAGTCTAGAGAATGGAGTGGTAGTGAGGAGCCCACCACTACTGGAACTGCAGAACCAGGACATTCTATTTCAACCTTTCCTCATGGGAAGTGTCTCATATACCAATGCACCAGAAGAGAACCAGAAATAACAGGTTCCTCAGCTGCTCCCAGGACATTTCTTCTGTTTCTGCTTCAAGTATCCCAACAGGCAGCACTTCCTTCTGAGCTACTTAGCCCTGCTCCTGACATAGCCAACTCCAAACATTAAAGTAAGCAGAGTGTTAATGGCAGCCCAGCTGTGCTACACCTGCATGATCTGGAAAAGCCATCTCAAAAGGAAGATAAAGACTTAGCTGGCCCATGTTGATTTATCATTAGACTGCTACCAAGGTCATCTCTAGCTAGTTTTAAGCTAGTGTGGCTACCCTTATAGAACACTGCAGTCAGTATATAGCATATACCTTAAGGGCAAGGAGAATGTCTACTACCAATTTTATTAGGTTATACAAATTAAGCAACTTTCAGAACTAAAAAATAATAATAAATGTATTCTCAGTGTTATGTAAGTAGCTTCTAGTTTATTTCAATGGGCAGGGTTCATAAGCTCAAATGCAGCTCTGTGGCAATGAGCAGCAAGCAGAAGCAAGCTCAGTGGCTTTCTCAGAGACCAGGGCATGAAGGAGTGTGTAGTAGGCATACTACTGTCACCTACAATTGTTTTCTGTGTATATTTCCTTACAGAATATTTTTAAAACATATTTTATTGTTATTAATATTTTTAAACTCTTTTTAAAAAACACAGTGTACCATGCTACAGTCTAGCATTGTTAGAATTAAACATTTTCTTTCCTTCTTAACTCCAAACATAGACATTAATGTTTGCTTTTCTATAACCAATAAATTAGTGCATTTTTAAGAGGCCTGTGTATTATTATTATTATTATTATTATTAAAATGTAGAAAAGAATGCTTTTCATGAGTTAAGAGCAATATATTGGTTGCATCATGCTAAATATGTGTATTTATCCCATCACGAGTGTTTAAGGATCGTACAAACAGATCAACAGTCTTCTGCTGTCTCTGTTGGTTGTCCATGATGGATGCTCGGGAAGAAGTCTAAAAGGTAGGGTGTTGTCCTGGTTTCAGTTAGGACAGAGTCAGTTTTCCTCCTTGTAGCTGGTAGGGTGCTATGTTTTGGATTAGGATGAGAAGAGTGCTGATAACATGCTGATGTTTTAATTGTTGCAGAGCAGTGCTTGTACCAAGCCAAGGACTTTTCAGCTCCTCACTGTCCTGCCAGTGGGCAGGCTGGGGGTGCAGCAAGAGCTGGGATAGCACAGACCCAGGACAGCTGACCCAAACTGGCCAAAGGGGTAATCCATACCATCTGATGTGATGCTAAACAATGCAAAGGGGTGGCTAGCCAGGGTGGGGGGGGCGGCTGTTCGGGGATAGGCTGGGCATCAGTCAGCAGGTGCTGAGGAATTGCGTTGTGCATCACTTCTTTAGTACACTTTTATTATTGTTATTATTATTATTATTATTATTATTATTATTATCCTGTCTTAATAAACTGTCTTTATCTCAACTCTCAGGCTTCACTTTCCTGTTCCCCCAGAGAGGGAGGGGGGAGGGTGAGTGAACGGCTGTGTGGTGTTTAGCTGCCAGCCAGGTTAAACCACAACAGGTGTGCATAGACATTGTCTACAATCATTGGCCACTCAGTCTTATGCTACAGCATTCTGTAGACACTTAATTCTTGGGCATTCCAAAAGTTATAATAGTTAATTTTACTTCAATCTAACTAGAATTTTTAACTGCCCACAGAGTATTAGAAATATCTGTGAAATGCTAGCTAAGCATATCAGATAAGTGTCTTGATAGACAAAGAGCTTTTATAACTAGTATGTAGTCTCTTTGGTTTCTGTTAGTGCTGGAATGAGTGCTGCAATTCCAAACTGGAAAAAAAAAAAAAAAGAAAAGTTCATACAAAAGATACTTTCACTGTGCATTATATACCTGTAGATCTCTTTTCCTCTTGTCTTTAAATAAAGATAATTGGCAAAATAAAATAAAATAAAAAATTATTACTACACAGTACGTGGTGTCTATACCTTATATTAAGTCTACAAAATCAAATCTAGAAGCAACTTAAGCAAGCTAATAGTGTTGTAAAACAACTTCGTTTTCTTTCAAAAAAAAACTTAAGCTTAAACTATTTAGGATAAAAGTTCAGATCTAAAAATTGTTACAAAATGCTACAGAGACAACAAGAGGTTTAACATGCATATTGGATACAGTTTGGGGAATAAGTTTCTATAACCCAATATCAAAATAGTTATACTAGCTTTTGCCAAAAAGGATTTGGGCTCTGTGAATATAAGAAATATGTGATCAAGAGAGTCATTGGAAGCATAGCATGCTAATATCATAGAATCATAGAATATCCAGAGTTGGAAGGGACCCATAAGGATCATCAAGTCCAACTCCGGGCACCACACAGGTCTACCCAAAATATTAGACCATGTGACTAAGTGCACAGTCCAATCTCTTAAATTCAGACAGGCTTGGTGCAGTGACTACTTCTCTGGGGAGCCTGTTCCAGTGTGCTCGGTGAAGAACCTCCTCTGATGTCTAGTCTAAACTTCCCCTGCCTCATCTTCAGCCCCTTCCCATGGGTCCTATCACTGGTGTTTATGGAGAAAAGGTCACCCGCCTCTCCACTCCCCCTCGAGAGGAAGTTGTAAACCGCGATGAGGTCTCCCCTCAGCCTCCTCTTCTCCAGGCTGAACAGGCCCAGTATATATATTATTTAAGTGTGCAAAGTTATTCCCCCAGCTGAATTAAAATAAATAAATAAACAAATAAATGTAAAATAGTGACAAATTATCTCCTACTTTCTAACTTGCCAGAATACTGATGGAACAATGATGACAGTGGTAGGTCATTATTACTGGCTGTCACAAAAAAAAACATTATCAACAGTTATTATTCCAATGTGATCATTTCATTCCTAGCCTAGAGTGATGTTAACTCCCACAGTTCACAGAATCACAGAATGGCCGAGGTTGGAATGGATCTCCGAAGACCATCTAGTCCAACCCACTTGTTAAGCAGGACCACCTAGAGCACATTGCGCAGGATGGCATCCAGGAGGGTTTTGAAAACCTCCAGAGAAGGAGACTCCAAAACCTCTCTGGGTGACCTGTCCCAGTTGTCTGTCACCTTCAAAGTAAATAAATACCCTATTATATTCATATGGAACCTCCCATGTTTCAGTCTGTGCCCTTTGG
Source organism: Nettapus auritus (assembly GCA_011076525.1). Lineage (NCBI taxonomy): Eukaryota > Metazoa > Chordata > Aves > Anseriformes > Anatidae > Nettapus > Nettapus auritus. Next base: position 48,311,015 of record CM021766.1, read on the forward strand.
CTCTCATCCTCTCACTGAGCACAACTGAAAAGAGACTGGTTCCATCCTCTTGACACTCTCTCCTCAGATATTTATACTGACTGATGAGGTCTCCCCTCAGTGTACTCTTTTCCAGAAACAGACCCAGTTCTCTCAGCCTGTCCTTGTATGACAGGTGCTTCAGCATCTCTTATAATCTTTCTAGCCCTCTTCTGGACTTGCTACAGTAGCTCCATGTCCCTCCTGTACTGGGAAGCCCAGAACTGTACACAATAGTCCAGGTGTAGCCTTGCCAGGGCTGAGTAGAGGGAGAGGATCACCTCCCTTGACCTGCTGGCAACACTCTTCTAAATACACCCCAGAATACTCGGCCTTCTTGGCCACAAGGCACATTGCTGACTCATGGTCAGCCTGCTGTCCACCAGGACTCCCAGATCTCTCTCTGCAGAGCTGCACTCCAGCAGGTCAGCCCCCAGCCTGTACTGGTGCTTGGAGTTATTCCTCCTGAGGTGCAGGGCCCTGCACTTGCCCTTGTTGAACTTCATGAGGTTCAATCCTCCAGCCTGTTGAGGTCATTCTGAATGGCAGCACAGCCCTCTGGGGTATCAGCCATTCCTCTGAGCTTTGTGGTGTCAGCAAACTTGCTGAGAGTGCACTCTGTTCCATCATCCAGATCGTTGAGGAATAAGTTAAACAAAACTGGACCAAGTACTGACCCCCAGGGGATAACGCTCTCTCCTGGGAGACAGCAGTTCCTGCTGTCTCAAAATGGGAGTCAAGGGTGGGTAGGACAGCCTCTTATTAAGTGGCAGTTCAGAGTCCAGTCTGCCTGACAAAGGTAAAAAATAATTTGTATGAACAAGCTGATGGTCAAAGTTTGAGTAATGTTGAACATCTGTAGTTTCCATTATGATCCATAGTAGCTATATGTGCACAGCAAATGTTTAGTCACTGTGTGGATTTGAACCATACACAGTAAAGATACATTGCTCATTACTGTATGGTTGTTCATGAGTCTATAAAATAGCAAACACATAACAAATGTAGCAAATACATATCTGAATGGTACAATACAGTCTTGCTTTGCCCCCTTTTTTTGATTTTCTTTTGCTCTGGGTTTAGATGTTGCTCTCTGTTTTGTCCTAAGAACTAAATAACCTTGCCAATTGAGTGCTAATATGTTTGGGTAAATGTCAAGATTCATTTGTATCTTTTAAGATAACTCCAATCACTGCATGTACCTTTTTGGGGCTGTTAAAACAAAGTTAATTTTCAAATGGATCTGCAACTGGAACACTTCCATGCATAAAGGTACCCAGGGTAGGCAGGTGGCAGGTTTGTAATTCACCCCCTGCTCATTCTTAGAGTTTGTGTGATAAAACAAGCCACATGCTTATGACTTTAATGTGCTTGGTGTTCAAAAATAAGATGATTTTAGGACAAAACAGAATCCTTGCTAGCAGTTGGCTGAAACATCAAGAACAAGAAGAAGAATTTCTAAGACCTTATTGGTGAACATATGGCAGACACTGATTTCCTTACTAAATCAGATGATATTACTAGAACTGGGTCATTATGCACACATTGCAATCTATCATTAAGCCCAACAAAGTAATATTTAGCTAGTGTTTTAGTTGTACTATTGGGATTTATCTCTGCTTTTCAATGAAAAGAAAAAAAAAAAAAAAAAGTCCAGGAGGGAAGGAAGAGTGGTAAGATTTCAAGTTTAATAAAAGGAGATTGCCAATTTTGACAAATGGTGTTAACAGTTTATTTAGATAATGTTTGCATATATACATATTTCTGGTGTTATTTAGAAGACAGAAAATATTTAAACTATTCTCTTCCATCTTTTCTCTGAAAAGTATGTTTCTCTTCTCCATATATGCTTTCAAAATGCAATTTGGAGGCATACATTTTGAGTAGCCTCCCAGTTTACTCTACAAAGCCTAAAGGCAGGCCATCATTACCTGCATTTCCAAAGGACCATGAGGACAGTGTAGTGCATGTGCATGTGCTATTGAGCTGATGATATACAGGAAGGAAATCAAGGCCTGGAAATCAAGGAGCCCCTCACAATGCCAATCCATACGGCATATGGCTACAATCAATTAAAATAAAGATACATCCTTCTCATTCATTTAAGCTGCTGATTGATCATAGAAAAAGCATTCCAGGGTGGTAGAAACTGGAGATTTTTTATTTTTTATTTTTATTTATTTATTTATTTATTTATTTAACAGTCCTTCTTACATCGTTTCTGAGACATGCAAAGGATGAACAGGTATAGTTTGTCAGAAGAGAAGGGTGTGTGATTCAGCTGCAGGCCAATCACCTCCAACCTGTTAAACACACTCATTTTGCAATGTGTTAAGTGAAACTGCTCAGAGAAATCCCATATCTGTCTCCAACAGCTGGAGATAAAGAACCCTGTTTTCTTTTCTGTCAGGGTTAATAAAACAAGCAACTTATTAAATAGCATTTTGGAAAACACAATGGATAATGAATCCTATTCTATAGTTAAAGACTTTTAACAATTAAAAAGATTTATGAGCCAAGTGCTGCAACCCACGAATACCTGAGGAGTGAATCTGCTCCTCTGCAGCCAAACACAGGGCAGGCAAGGCATACCTCAAATGTATGCTGGCCAAGGATGGACATGTTGAGAGGTGCTTGAGGACAAGGACGTCGAACGAGGAGGGTCTGGCAGGTAAATGTGCTACTCAGACTCAGGACAACAGCAAGGGGGACACCCCAGGAGCCCAAAACTTTGATCAGGCTGAAATGGCTGGGTACATCAGATACCATGGCCTCAGAGCCCATTGTTCTTCATCAGCTACAGTACGTGTCCAGTGTCTGGTTTGTCAATCATTTGATTCAATGGCTGCTTGCCTGGGAAGCTGCTGACAGGGGGCTAGAGGGGCTTGCCAGAGCTTAATTACCGTACCTCATTAAAGGGCTTCTCATTCACATTCAGTAAGGAATCATTCGAGCAGACAGATATGTCTTTGTTAGATGAACTGAAAAACATACTTTAAAAAAAAATCCCTACCACTTAAGTATTTACATTTGTTTAGTTAAAGAACTCTTTTCATTCTGCTTAAGAGAGAGAGGAAAAAAAAAAAAAAAAAGAGAACAGGAAAGAAATAAAATGAAAGGAAATTTTACTAAAAAGAGTTTGTATTTGTAACCTGACAGTTTTTTTTTTTGTTTTTTTTTTTTTTTTTTTTATTTATTTTTTTTTTTTTTAAGGAAAGAATAGATTTCATTACATAGAGTCAAATTCTTCTTTCATTTATTCTCAGTTCACAAAGATACCCTGATGTCTGTCAGGGACAAACCTGTGTCTATGAATACAAAACTGGAGGGGTTAAAATTGGCTGTTTATCTCCTGGAAAAGGCTTAGTTAAAAATGTTGATACTATTTTTTCCTTAAAGGGAAAGGTTAGGAAAAATTTGCACAATGTTTCCCTGACTTGTTTTTGGTGCATTTTTTTCTGTTATTACACTAAAAAACACAATGCTAGAACCTGAACCAATACAGTTTAACACTGACACTGCATTGGCAATGGTAAGGATACGACTTGTAGTTTTATTCTCTCTGCTGTTATTCTTCCACCAAAGACTACAGTGGCTTATACTCACTGAGAAGCATATAACCCTATCCTTCTGTGAGAAAATAGAATAAAGGGCAAGGAAATGCCTTTGTAATTTGCGCAAAAAAAATCCACCTGACAGCCCTGAGTGATGTTTTTATAATCGTTATTTTTAGTATGAATTTTCATTAAAATGTTAATCCGGACAAGGATGGACCAAACCAGTGGTGTAAACCTCAGCTGTTAAGCACTAATATGACTATTAATGGTATGAGCTATTGCATCTGAGAAGGCACAGTAAACCTTTTTTGAGACACCTTGGTGCTAAGAGGTTTGCCTTTAAAATACTTAAAAAAGAAAAGAAAACAAACAAACAAAAAAACTTATTTCTTTGAGCATTTTGGTGATCAAGGACTTGAGTATAAGACCTGATATAATGATGTGTTGTGTTGATATCTCAGTAAGAATGAGAAGGTATAAAGCTATTTGATCTAGTGTAGGAGTGAGCACTTAGACGTATTTACACGTGACTGATCTGGTGTTAGAAGAATGAATTTTGAAGAAAAGAAGAGAAAGGACATACCCCCTCTTGTCCCAAGTTGTTGAACTTCACAAGGCCCAAGTTTTCAGTGACCTGCAGTTTAGGTTGACATTTTTTTGCCTTTGAGTTTGCATTTTAAGAAATACAGCAAGACATGGAGAGGGCTGTGAAGAGACCTTGTGTGGTTAATAGTTTTCCCTTATTTCTTTCTCAGAAATGGCTTTAGAAGAAATTAAAAAGGAAATTCGCCTAAAGGCAGACACAAGGCACATGAAATTTGATCCTGCATGGCTAACGTTGGGCCAAATTATGGGCATATGATAACAGGGTCTTTTATATATGATACAAAGGATTTGGCAACTTCAGCTATCAGCAGAGGAATTCAGAAGCTGGGGACATCATATTTATTGCTGGTTTATGACAGGGAGAAGCCAACCAAACCACAGGACTTTCACAATGTATATTGACAGCTAACAACAGCCCAGCTAATAAAAGTCTCCCTGCCAGAAGAGTGCATCAATCCCATAATTGAGAAATAAGTGCATCAGCATCACTCTAAGTCAGTAGTCCCCAAACTCTGATGAGCTGAAGCAATTCCATCTCAGTATAATATGGCATCAAGTCTAACATCATGTACACTAATAAAAAATACTATCTTTTTATAATGTGATCAAATTTGAGTTCCTGTTGGGGCAATAACCTGGAGTTTCCTGATATCTCTGCATTTAAAACCTCAATTACAGCTCTATATTCTGCACAGTTTTGCCTTGAATACATAGCAGATGTTTATATTGAGATGAATGCTTTGTGGACCCAGAACTGTCATCAGGACTCTCATAATCACATTTTCACCTATGCATATGGTGTACACCTGTGGCTTGTTGGAGTTGTACTCAGTTGCAGTGTGGGAGGTTTAAAGACAGCACTGTTTTTTTTATTCTTTTGTAATATTTTTCATTCGCATTTGACGTGTCATACTTTTTAATGCATTTTTTCATGTTTACAATGTAAAGCAAATGCAGAAATACAAGAACAAGCAGTCTTATTTTAAAGCTGTACATCCCTTAGTGTGTTGCATAGAAAAATGCATATTTAGGTTGATAATATAATTTATAAATAAGAAAATATAATTTAAATACATGTAAGATTTGAATGTTCTGAGAAAATGTCATGGGACTGTGGTAGATTTCTCCGCTAAATGTGTACAGAAGGATGCTAAGAAAATCAGAGAATACAAGGTAGACATATAAAGCTTGTTTGTTTTTTATTTATATTTGTAAAGCAAATATACCTTGAATTGTACTGCTAGGAAACAATCAGGTCTGTTTTTCATTCCTCATTTACAGATACATCTAGTTTTCTGTGAAATGTTAGGGGTGCCATATTTCAACAAAGATTCTCACACACTGAAAGCATCTAAAATTAGAATCGCATAGGCTGGGATTTCGGCTGCTCAGAGCACCAGCTCTCCCCTCACAATGATGAAATGCGACTTTCTGGGAACTGGGTCTGTATCAGTGCAGAATTTAATGTGAAACACAGGGCAATTGCTGGGATATATATGTTGTCTTTGAAGACCACTTGTGCATAAGAATCATAGAATCATAGAATAGTAGAATCATAGAATCGTAGAATCATTGAACAGTTTGGGTTGGAAGAAACCTTAAAGACCATCTGGTTCCAAACCTCCTGCCATGGGGGACATCTTCCACTAGATCAGATTGCCCAAAGCCAAATCCAACCCAGCCTCGAACACCCCCAGGCTTCCACAACTTCTCTGGGCAACCTGTTCCAGTGCCTCACCACCCTCGTAGTAAATATTTTCTTCCTTAGAGTTAATCTAAATCTACCCTCTTTTAGTTTAAAAACAATACCCCTTGTCTAAACACTACACTCCCTGGCAAGGAGTCCATCCCCATGTTTCCTGTAATACTGCATGCCTCCTTTAAGAACTGAAAGTCTTCTATAAGGTCTCCCTGGAGCTTTCTCTTCTCTAGGCTGAACAACCCCAAATCTCTCAGCCTGTTTTCAGAGAGTTACTTCTCTGCAGAAAGTAACTGGCTAGTCCCTGTGGGTAAAGGGATCATCACAGGCCTAAACACAAGGATAGCTTCTCTGTGTTGCAGACCATCATTATCAAGTACCCATCTTATTGTGCAATGGTTGTCTGCTTAACGTAATCAACTGAATGAAGACTCACCAATAACAAGAATTTGGAGTAAGAGAAAAAAATACAAAGAGAGGTGATAAAAATCTCCTAATCTCCAGCAGGCAGCTTCATTAAGACCTTCATATGAGAGTTGGAAAACAGTCTGTTAATGAAAAATTGTGAAATTCTAGTGGATTCTTGCTATTAATTTTGGAACTGTGTCCTGTAATTTTCCATTCATGACCTTACAATTGTTTTACCTTAACTAGTACACAAGCCAAGCTCTTAAAAATCTGTGGGTAACTCGAGATAATAACAATAATTTCAGTTTCTTTGGTTTACAATTCCAGTAGACAAATCCTTCCATGAATTAATTAAATTCTCAATGAACAGTGTGAGGTAGTTCATCTTTTCCTTTTGCATAGACTGGATATTAAATTATTTACAGGTCAAAATGCATGGCAGCTTCTTTAAAATATTTTACGTCACAGGGCCATAATACCAATATTTGTATTCCATGAGATGAAAAAAAAAAAACAAAAAAAAAACACTTGGGAAATGTGAATAGTAAGGTTTACTCTCTTCTTCATTATCATGTGCTCAATTTTATCTTGGTACAGTACAATTATGAATAGAATATAATCAACACTGAAATCATGGGTAAGAGACCTATGCTATAAATTTAATGATATCCTCAATAGGTCTGCATATATTTTCTGCAACAGGATTTTCAAGTGTGTACAGGCAACATGTCAGTTTCTCTGAACTGTATGAAATGCACATCTATAAGTAAAATGGGTTGAAGAGCACTCTAAAAGTTTTAAGTGATTATGCTCTGTGGCTGGTTTGTCAAGAACAGCTCACAAATTGTTTTTAGTGCTCCTAGGATTCTTTTGTGTGCAGACAGTTGTGCTAAGGAGAAAAACCCTAAAAACAAACACAATATCCATATTTGTTAATGTCTTTAAAAAAATAATAAAAAAAAATAAAATGACATTTTAGCAGCAGGGTTTTACATATAATTGTATATGTAAGAACAAAATTGGCATATCCCTACAGAAACAACAAATTTTGGTGTGTTTAGGCTTTTTCCTGACGATGCTTATTTGTTTGGTATTTAATTTGTAATTTGATAGCCATTACTGAAGCTGTTTGCCAACTTCTTCAGTTTCTCATATATAATCAAATCAAATTTTTCTTTCTTTCTTTCTTTCTCTTTCTTTCTTTCTTTCTTTCTTTCTTTCTTTCTTTCTTTCTAGAAACATAAAAAAGAAATACTTTTTTTATAAAATATTTTATTACTCACAAGTCTGAAATTTGGACTTTACTAGATGAACAAATGTTATCATTAAACTTGATAACATTTTCAAAACATCCTCTTCTACAATAAACAAGGAGAAAAACCCATAGCTGGGACCCAGTTTTAAAGCCAGGAAAAATGCAAGGATGGCTGTATATAGCAATTTCAGCAGTCAGTGGAGGCTGCTTTGTGATCTGCTACTACTTATATAGCCTTGTAAGGAAAACAGTTTTATGAATAAATTGATTCAGTAATGAGTAGGATTTTATGACATGATCTGAGATTTTTATAGTAGTAATATTTTATATTATATCAAATAAGTAAATAAACAATGACGAGAAAATATTAGAAAAGTGCTAGGAAATACCTTGAGCATTTAGTATGTTAATAACAAAAGCAAAGGAGAAAACCTCCGCCATGTATTAAGCATGGCACTTTACAGAGTTTAATAAATGAACAATTTGTATGAATGAATACCAAAAGAAAGTCTTCTGATTCATGTTACCAGTCATTTTGCATTGTGAATTTCTCTGTTCATGATCTTCTTGATGCTTAAAATGTTCTCCATCTGATTTGAAACTCCTGTAACTTATGAGTAAACACTGCCTCCAGTCAGGTTCCAGAATTGTTACATCAGGAAGAATATTTTTTTCTCTATTCTAAAACTTTCTCTAAAATTTCCCTTTTCTCTAAACACCACTGTTTTCTGTTACACATCTCTAGTAAGTGTCACTTGTGTAAAAACTAAGGAGCTTCTGAAGGCACTGCCATTGTCTAGTGTAACCTGTAAATATGAAATACATCACTTTCTCAGCAATAAGTCTTTTCCAATTGGTGATGAAAAACTAGACTTATTTAAGTGCAGTAATACTGAACACTTATCCTCGTTCATTACCTTCATTAGCTTTTTTTTGTGTGTGTGTGTATGTGTGTGTGTATGTGTGTCCACAGCTACTTAAATTTATGTTAAAATTGATGTATTAGAGGAAATTGTTATAGGCTATCTTAAGATTTACCGAGTTAAAAGTGTGAGATGTAAGGCTCCCTCCTAATGTAGCAAGGGTATGTTCACAAAGATTCACCATTATCTAAAGAGTCATTACTGGAATAAATAATATTTTCTATTATTAATCTACAGAAATATTTTTCAGTGTGACATACAGAATTTCTTTTCTGTTAAATAAGTACATCTTGTGAAAGACCTAAAGATCATAATAAATATTGAAATAATAAGGTTGAAATAATTATTTTCCCCTTATTAATTTATTTTCTTCGTATAGTTATTATTCTATTGTTATAATAGAAAATGCAAAATTTGTAATTTCATGTAATAACATAATATAGAAAAAAAAGAGTTTGAAATAAAACTTCATATTGCAACTAAAGGAATGAGATGTTCTGAACTTTTGTTGTAATTCATTATCATTAAGCAGCTATTGAAGCAGTACTTGTTAAAAAGACTGACTCAGAATTTGTGGTGTCCTGGCTAGTCACTTTGGGATAACACCTCCCAAAGAAAAGGAACTGAGGAAGAACAAGTATAGCAAAATTACTCTCTGTAATCCAGGAGTGGTCCAGAAAAACAAGGCTGAAGATAGCTACTCTGTATTGGAGGATGCTTAACTGAAGCCATACTAGAAAGACATTCCCATGTGCCCTTTCTTTATTCCTTAACTAAATAAACACTCTAAGAATAAAACACTCTAAGAGAATACTTTGATTTTGCTCCCAATAGGCAGCTCGCCTGCAAATCTAGTAATATCAGCAGAATCTGTTCTGTATATGAATAACCTGATGAAAAAAGAGGCAAAAAGTGACCATGCAGGTAAAAGGAATTTTAGGGGATCAGACAGAGAAAATTCTGGTATTCTGAGCTGCAAAAAAGCTTTGTGTTGCTTTTCTGTGATCCATCCATCATAATCTCTAGCTTCAAAGCCCAGGTGTTGCAGGAGGACTGGAACTTTCAGATGAAAAGTTACCAACATATAAAGAGTGGCTTTTCAAGTAATTGGGGATCAACTTCAATATGGATTGGGTAAAACTTAACAATAATGTTAACTCCTGTTGAGAGAATGAAAATTTTGCACAATGCATGATTTTAAAGGGGCACTGCATGCAAACATCACTTGACCTCTTCCTGTTCCTTTAAGTATTCAGATGACTTAAGATCTGGACCTAAATCTGCTGGCTAGGGTTTATGATAGAAAACTATTCTGTGTCGATCAGCTCAAAAGGAAATCAATTACACAGATGGGTGTTCAAAAATCCTCTTCCTCATAGAACCACAATATACTTGGGAAAAACAACAGCATATTGGATTCATCCCTACCTATTTAAGGCAAGTCACCGATTAAGTACCACTTGCCAGTTTAGTAACTGTGGAACTGTGTGTCACAGAATCAGAGAATCACAGAACCACAGAAGGAATCTTAGAATCATAGAATATCCCAAGTTGGAAGGGACCCACAAGGATCATCGAGTCCAGCTCCTGGCTACAAACAGGTCTATATAAAAATTCAAACCATATGACTCAGAGCATTTTCCAATGCTTCTTAAACTCTGACAAGCTTGGTGCCATGACTGTGTCCCTGGGGAGCCTGTTCCAGTGCACGACAGCCCTCTTGGTGAAGAACCTCTTCCTGCTATCCAGCCTGAACCTCCTCTGTCTCAACTTCATTCCCTCGAGTCTTATCACTAGTCATTAAAGAGAATCAATTGGTGCTGGCCCCTCCACTCCCCCTCATGAAGAAGCTACAGACTGTGATTAGGTCTCCCCTCAGCCTCCTCTTTTCCAGGCTGAACAGGCCTAGTGATCTCAGCCACTCCTCATATGTCTTTCCCTCTAGGACCTTTGCCTTCTTAGCAGCACTTCTCTGGACACTCTGGAAAGGATAGTTTCACATCCTATTTGTACTGTGATGCCCAGAACTGCACACAGTACTCAAAGTGATGCTATACCAGTGCAGAGTAGAGAACGACAATCACTTCCCTCGACCAACTAGCAATGCTGTGCTTGATGCACCCCAGGATACCTTTGGTCCTCCTGGCTGCCAGGACACACTTCTGGCTCATATTCAGCCTGCTATCAACCAAAATCCCCAGATCCCTCTCTGCGGGGCTGTTCTCCAGCAGTCTGTACATATAGCCAGGGTTGTCCTGGTCCAGGTGCAGGACCCGACACTTGCTCTTTTTAAACTTCATGTGGTTGGTGATTGCCCAGCTCTCCAATCTGTCCAGATCTTTCTGCAAGTCCCTTCCACCCTCAATAGAGTCAACAACTCCTCCCAGTTTTGTATTATCAGAAAATTTATTCAAAACACATTCTAGTCCTACCTCCAAATCATTTATAAAAACATTGAAGTGAACTGGCCCTAAAATGGTGCCCTGGGGGACGCCACTGGTGACTGGCCACAAGCCTGATATGGCCCCATTTCCCACAACCCTTTGAGCCCAGCCCGTCAGCCAATTGCTCACCCATTGTATGATGTTTTTGTCTAGCTGTATGCTGGACTTTTTGTCTAATAGGATCCTATGGGAAACTGTGTCAAAATCTTTACTGAAATCCAAAAAGATCACATCAGCTGGTTTCCCTTGATCGACTAGATGGGTGATCTTATAAAAGGAAATCAGATTTGTTAGGCAGGACCTACCCCTTGTGAACTCATGCTGTCTGGGACCAATGACCTTATTGTCCCCCAGGTGCACTTCAGTAATTCCCAGGATAATCTTTTCCATAATCTTATCAGGCATTGATATGAGATTGACAGCCCTGTAGTTCTCAGAGTTTTCTTTCTTGACCTTGAAAACTGGCACAAAATTTGCCAGCTTCCAGTAAACTGGGACCTCTCCAGATTCCCAAGACCATTGAAAAATAATTAAGAGAGCTCCTGCAATTACGTCAGCCTGCCCTCTGAGCACCCAGGGATTAACCCCATCTGGACCCATGGACTTGTATGGATCCAGGTGGAGCAGCAACTCCTGCGCATGTTCAGGGTTGGTTGGGAGTTTATCATTCCTACTGTCGTGGTCCTCCAGCTCAGGGTACCCAGGGTCCCAAAGCCCATCACCGAAGACAGAGGCAAAGAAGGCATTAAATGTCTCTGCTTTGCCTATGTCCCTGTTTGTGAGGTGACCATCCCCATCAAGTAGTGGACCTATGTTTACTCTGGTGCTCCTTTTTCTATTCACATATATAAAAAAGCCCTTTTTATCATCTCCCACAGACCTGGCCAGCTTCAACACTAATTGGGCTTTGACCACACAAATTTTCTCCCTACAAAGCTGAACAGCATTCCTGTATTCCTTCCACATTGCCTGACCCTGCTTCCAGCAGCCATACACTTTCTTTTTGTGCCTAAGCTCCAGAAGGAGACCCCTGGTCAGCCAAGCTGGCCTTCTGCCCTACCTTCCTTAGTTCTGATATTTTGGAATTGCCTGATTTTGTGCTTTTAGGAGGCAGTGCTTAAAGACAGACCAGCACTTATGGATGCCGACACCTTCAAAAGCAGTTTCCAGGACCTTGCTAACTAGTTCTCTGAGCAGCCTGAAGTCTGCTCTCCCCACGTCCAGGACTGAAGTTTTGGTGGCAGTTTCCTCCTGACACCCTGTCACCAAAAATTTTAAACTCAACCACTTCATGGTCACTATGACCAAGATGGCTGCCAACTGCCATGTCCGCCACAAGACCCTCTCTCTTCTCCAGCAACAGATCTAGGAGGGCATCTTTCCTAGTCAGTTCTTTTAGCACCTGCACCAGGAAGTTACCACTGAGGTCATTTAAGAACGTCCTGGACCTTATTGTGTCAGCTGTGTTATATTCCCAGTTAACGTCTGGCAAGTTGAACTCCCCCATAAGGACAAGGGCAGTTGATCTTGAGGTACTTAGTTCTTCAAAGAATAATTCATCGGTGTCGGCATCCTGGCCGGGTGGTCTGTAATAGAAGTTAGAAGAGACCTCTGGTGGTCATCTGGTCCAACCCCACTCCTCAATCAAGGCCACCTTGCAGATTGTCCAGGACCACGTCCAAATGACTTTTGCAGATCTCCAAGGAAGGAGACTCCACAACCTCTGAGGGCCACCTGTGCCAGAGCTGTGTCACCCACACAGTAAAGTACTGCCATATGTTTATGTGGAATCTTCTGTGTTGCATTGCATGCCCATTGCCTCTTATCCTGGTACTGGACACCATTAAAAAGAGCCTGGCTCTGCTGTCTTTGCATCCTCCCCTCAAGTATTTATATACATTGATAAGATCTCTCCTGAGCCTCCTCTTTTCGAGGTAGAAGAGTCGCAGCTCTCTCAACTTCTCCTCATAGCAGTTATGATTCAGCCCCATCATCACATTTGTGGCCCTTCATTGGACTTTTTCCAGTATGTCTGTGTCTCTCTTATCTCACCAATGCTGACTAGAGCAGAAAGATCATCTACCTCAACCTGCTGACAATACTTTGCCTAAAGTAACCAAGATACCATTGTATCCTTGTTTACTGGAAGGGCATGCTGCTGGATGGCATGTTCAACCTGGTTTGCAGTAGTTCCCATGTTTTTTTTTTTTTTTTTTTTTTTTTTTCCTGCAGAACTGCTTTCCATCTTTTTGGCCTCCATTATGATGTACTGGTGCCCATTTTTTCTCCCCTGGTGCAGAACTTTGCAATTCTGCTTGCTGAACTTCATGAGGTATCTGTCAGCCTGTTTCACCAGCCTGCCCAGGTCCCTCTGGATGGCAGGAAAATCCTGTGGAATCTCAGCCACTCCTCCCAGTTTTATCTGCAGACTTGCTGAGTATGTTTCAGAATAATCTGTAACAGGATTTGGTCCTTTTGGAGGCTATGTTTTCAGCTTCATTACAGATTAGGTCTACATTTATTCCTTATGTATTTTTAGCATGAATTTATTCACTTATGCAAATCTTCTTATTTCCTAATCCTTTATAAACTTATAAAGACAATTAGAGATAAAAGTAGACAGCAGAGGCATTTCTAGGTTCTTCAAGACCTTGTTCTTAGTAGTCTGTACAACTTTTAATTTACCAGGAAAACAAGAAACTTAATAGAACATTTTTGGACAAACAGTTTGTTGGTGGTGGTGGTTTTGTTTCTTTGTTTGTTTTGTTTTTGTTTTGTTTTGTGATAGTCACTGATGAATGATGAGGTACATATACTTTAAATTATACTATTCTGTACAGGGTCTTATGTGGACAAAAGTACAAGCAATCTTACCAGCAGTCTTCCTTACAGGTAAGGAAAAAACAAACAAACAAACAAACAAACAAACAAACAAAAAAAAACATAGCAAAAAAGATTCCAATGTACTTATTCCTTACTGCATTTATTTTGCAAAGATGCATTCTTTTCTTGAGTATAGAGCTGTTCTTGGCTTTCCACATACTAGATTAAAATTCGTGAACTTGTTGTATTACATTTTTGCCTGTAAATCAGAGATAGAACTTTGATACCTTAATACTAGCTATTCAGTGTCTGCAATATGAAAGAGAATGAATTAAATGTTTGCATTTGATTTACTTGCATTTACAACTCATTGCTACCATTTTCTGCAGTTCCATGATTACTGAAAGGCCTCGTATAAAAGGAATCAGTGCAAGAAACCCAAAAGGATTTCGTTGCTTTATTCATATCACATTATTCATATGATATCTTAGTCTGTGGCATGGTAGGGCTTGGATTGATTCAGCTTCAGCTGTAGGTACCTAGGATCTTCTGTAAAGAATTTTTGAAGAAGTAAAATCCAATCCACAGTCTTATTAATATCTTCCTCTCTTTTATTACTGCTGTAATACACCTTTGAAGTTCTCACTGTTTTTTGTTGTTGTTGTTTTTGTTTTGTTTGTTTGTTTATAGCAGAGAAAAAATATAGGAGCTGGGTAGAGGAGGGGAATTATACTAATGGATGTAATGGTAGGTTCATTTTCCTTGTGTTGAAATGGTATCATATCACATAGACTTTTGGATTACAGTGATATCTTAGAAAAAAAAGAGTATCTTATTAGCATATCTATTTTTCTTTCCCTAGGCAATTATTTAAAAATTAGTGCTATCTTGGAAGCAACTCTCTCTACTAAGGTACTCAATCAAAACATCTTAGCTTTGAAATTCTGAATGTCAAACTTTAAACAATGTCCTTTTTAAAGAGTCACAGATCAAAACATGGTTTTCACTTTTGGTCAGTGAACAACGTAAATTTATTTTGTATCAAAATTTGCAAAATTTCAAGCACATTTTTGTGTGAATCTGGGAAAATATATTAAAAATAATAAAAATAAAAATTATTTGCTGCTTTTCTAAATATGTGGTCATTCTGACATGATGTCTCAATGCTGATAGTTTTCCTCACCATTTATCCTTTATTACTGTTAAATAACATTTTATTTTAAAATAGCTTTATATTTTTATATATTCTGCTCTGAAGTCATAGTACAATTTCAGACATTGTCAAGGTAAAGAAAATGATTATACTGACACTTTGGGAGACTAACAATGTTGTTACAACAGATTGCAGGATATTGAGAGATCTGCTTATATGGATATTTATTTTGCAGATTACACTGTACCTGAAGTGGCTCTGATATGCATTCCATGTTATTCATACATCAGTCAGAAATAGCATATGTAGTACACAGCAGACTTTATTTTTTTTCCCCAAACTACCTGTCTTCTTGATAACTTCTTCAGTAATGAACAGCTGGTTTTCATTATGAACATTGCTTTCAATGTTATCATATTGAGTCCTGATGTTTTTGCTGTCCAGAAAGAGTAGATTCACAGAAAGCTTCTCTCAGCTATAGGACAGGTGAGGGAAGCACAGTGCAACTTTTACATTTTCTCAAAGATTTGTGTGTAATAAATTGTCTTTAAAATACACAAAAAATTCTTCTCTGTTTGCTAGGTAATTTTGCACCCTCTTCTGGCCAAGACTTTCCCTTTTTAGACTTAAATCAGAAATAGTCGCCTCAACATAAAGTTATTCAGCATTAATACCGAATGTTCACATTAAAAGTATTCATTGGATATAGGTAAACTCCTCCTTACTAAAGAATACCTAAAACCCAAACCATTCAGATTCTGAAGGTCAACCATGTTCTGACCCTTTGTATTCAAATGCTTCATAACTACATCTAAGAAAAAAAAAATAAATGTTGGAATAGATATATTTCATGAAACTATCCTCTTCTAGATCTTTTTGCAGTCCTCTGACTATCACCAATATAAAAGCCTTCTCTTTTCCTACAGAGGGACAAGGCCCTTCCAAACAAGGCACGTTTTTATGCTGCTTTTAATTTTATCACTCCTTGTGAATTATGAGGATGTACAGAAGAAAGGGAAAGTGACATATAAGAAAGTGAGGAAAACAATACTGCAGCTCTGTAACTTGTCTTTCAAGTAACTTTCTTAGAACAGCTGTTCACTGTCTCTCTGAAAGTTTCAATGATGAAACACTTTTTACTTTCCTACCAAAGGCTTACTTAGGGGCAGGAAATATTTAAATAGAGCAGTGCCTGCTCCTGTTTCTTCTGAAGTCCTCCTACACTCACTGTATAAATATGAAAAGAGTTGTAGTTCTGATGTCATAAGAAGATAAGCAAGACAAGGTCTGTAGGTAGAGCAAAAAAATCGTTGAGCAACAAATCTTGGTTTGAAAACACCTTTGACTACAAGTGTTTAAACATCTACTGCAGCAAGATCTAAACAAGCTGATGCTGAACTGTAGATTTTGTGATATTGCACTCAAACCTCTACAAAATCTTCTTAAGTAGAGTCATTTCTATTCCCCTTTTGAAAGGCCACTGATAGTTTGCATTGCTGTCAGCTGTGAGACCTCCAATTTTTGATGCCAGCTCATTATATGTAACAATTTTCAAAAGCTGCTCAATAATTACAGATCACATTCTTCCCTAATGATCATTCATTTTTTCTTTTTAATAACTTGTGAATGACCTGAGTTGACACTTGTGATTCAGTATGTCCCAAACATGTCTTAAACCTATTCTATTCTCGATGCTTCTACTTCAATGCTAATTTGTGTTTACTAGATGGTTCATGCTCTTCGGATGTTTTTCTGCTGCACTACTTGTGGATGACTTAAAATTAAAAACCAAGTAGAACCTTGGAGTCTCCTTATCTAATGGCCTACAAAATCAAAAAATCCATTGGAAACATTTGTTGAAATTGCACCCCTTGGACAATTAGGGAAACATTATTTGCTCTGCTGGCTTTGTAGTTGAATTTAACACTAACAATAAATTATTCACATGGCCAGAGCATGAAATACAGTGTAAGTAGAGAAAACACATTCAAAATCCAGGCTAACATTGTTGGACAGGCATTTGAAAAATTCCACTGTCAATGGTTAAAATATTACTAATATGTTTTAGAAGCTATGATAGATTTTTATCTTTTTTTTCTGGCGTTTTTCCCCTTTTCCCAAAGACAGAAATTGTAGTGGGCACTAAGCAGTCATTTTATCTACCAGTCAAACCTTTATAATCCAGTTAGTTATTTCCTAGTTTTTTTATATTCTTTCTCTAAACTACAGGTATTAAAATTAGTGATCATCCCTAGGAACTGGAATTGAATCATCATTCCATCTTCCAGCTAGTCCCATGGACGAAGGAGTTACTAGGATTAGAAAAGTCAGCATCTGACCTTAACAATAGCATCAAAATTATTATTATTATTTTTTTTCCTTTCTGGAATATCTTTTTTGTTAATAGTAATCTTGTCATGCAGAAGTTGAAGGAAGATTCAGGATTTCACAGCTTGTTGACATCTGGTTGGAAAACTTTAGTGGTTTTGAAATAGGGGGCACTGTGGTGTGAGAAAAAGTAAGGAGAATCTGGAGTTGTCTGATTTATTTTTATCAGGTTGAACTGGCTACTAATTCATTCTTTAAAAGAGTTTTTATATTATTTGTGCTTTTTAATTTTCTATAGATTTTCTATAGGGAAAATCTATAAAAAACATATATATATGGTTTTCCTCTATAAGATCTTAATTTTCTTTTTCATTTTCAGAAGAAATATATGGCCAACACTACTTCAAGTTCCTGGCTAGCCTGTAATTCAAGAATACTGTAGCTTACTGTTGAGTCCCTGGGGGTTCTCGCAAAAAGTAAAATGTCTGGGACTACAGCGTCCAGAAGTTACAGACACTTTCTAAATCTTCAATAAACTTTATACAGCAACTAATTTTCCTGCTATTCTGGATGATAACAGCAGGAGCTAGAGGCTTTCACAGGATCAAAATGCCATCATTTTCACAACAGTAAATTTCACTAGTTCCAAGCTTGCTGCAGTTCCCTTTTTATTGCAAATACATCAAACTGTCTCTGATATATCTAGCATCAAGGCTGAAAAAGGTTCACACATCAGATGCTGACTTTGATGTGGTGTATAGAGATGGGTGGTGGAAGTTCTCATATGGTACAGGCACTTCTTTCAGAAGCACTTAAAACGTCATTTTTTATTATTCTTTATATATATTTTATTTTGCTTGTTTATTTATTTATATATTTAATTTTATTTTTAACAGACAGTGAAGGACAGAATAACGATGTCAAGAATGAAAACAGTGTGCTCCTCTCACATGGTATACATTGACTTCAGAGGATCTGGACATCTCGCTGTAATCATGTCTTTTTTATTTTATTTTATTTTATTTTATTTTATTTATTTTATTTTATTTTATTTTATTTTATTTTATTTTATTTTATTATTTTATTTTATTATTTTATTTTATTCATTACTAACAAGCAGGGTCCATTCTGTTGCTGGTTAGATCAGCTCCAATTATATTTCTATTACTGTTACTAATATTTCTAAATTGAAATTGAAATTTGATTTACTTTTTTTTTTTTTCTTTTTCTTTCTTAAACCGAACTCTACTATTCTGCTGTGATAGAAACTTTTCTGTGTTTTTGAGAAGTTCATATTAGATTGATGCATGGCATGTGGTAAAATCTCCTATAATTTCAAATCATTATATGTAAAAATGCCATCTTTACACTTTTAATGCACAGCCCTTTTATTCTCTTATTTTCCCTCCTTTTCCAACTTGACTGCAGATTTGGTTCAGAGAGAAATATATAACAAGACATTTAAGAATGATAAGAATATAATGGAATCACTATTGTGTGATTCTGTGATTCTGTGATAATGATTGGATGATACTAACCTCTCTTTATCGATAATTTGTGCTTCTGTATATGCACAAATAGTATGCACATATATAATATATGGTTTCTGCATCTTATTGATTAATTCTGTGTTGTTAAATTTACCTATTCAATTCATCTTCCCTCTTTGTCCCACCTAAATAAAAATATGTATATTCAGGCAGACAATGAAGATTAAACTGATGCTTGTGACTCACAGAAGGATGTTGCTGCCAGGCTGTCATGATAAAATATGGTGTAACAAATGGTAAGTTCTTCTCTGTTTTGCTGAAATTATTTTTTTGAGCTTCCTATATAATCTGATTAACATCTGTCAAAGGATATTGAGAAACCAAGCCCACAAGTAGAAATAATAAAAAAAAAAGTTACCAGCCTAAAACAGCTTTGACCCAAAGCCAGGACAGACACCTGCAGATGTATTTTTCTATCTCTAGTTGATTAGGGAGGTCATATCTAAAGTTCAGGACTTCAAGAATAAAATATGATGTTTTTCCACTCTCAGATATGAATCCATTTTTCTTCACACTGCCTTTCTTTCCTTTTTTTACATACGAAGATATATCTTTGAATTTAAGATTTATCTGATATTATGGGCAAAACACTGAACAAAATACAGTAATTTTAATGGAAAAAATGCCCTATTAAACACAAATGACATGATCAAAACCCTGTTTTTTTTTTTTTTTTTTTTTTTTTTTTTTTTTTTTTTTTTCCCTCTCTTTATTTATCTATTGATTAACTATATTCTTCTCCACAATGCAATGTCCTGAAAGGGGAGGAAATATTTATGAGAGGTCCAAATGACAATATTACCAGGTGAATCAGTTCATCATATATTCTGGGTTAAACAGCATTAATGTTATATAGATGTTAGATCTCTGTTCTGGGGCACGTATGCTGAAGAGAAGGAAAAGACAGCACCTCAGAGAAGAATGAAAGGTACCATTATTATAACTTGCATGACAGCATGATCTTGTTGATTATTCTCAGCATCTTATTTTATTTTCTGTCTTAATTTCATTTGCTAAAAATGCCAGCATATTTTCTGGGCTGACTGTCACTTACAGGGTTTAATAATAGATGAAGGGTAACCCTTAATTACTTCTGACTTCTTGTTATCCATAAATTTGAAGTTCATGAAATCAAATATTTTATTGTCTTTTCTCTCTCCTCTACTGTAGCTTTTCACCTCTTACCAGTTAATAACTTTGAAGCTCAGAAGGCCAGCTATCCTATTTTACCTAGGCTCTATACTAGTTTGATTAGAGTAATTCGAATGGAATAAAACATGAAAGATTTTGGTAAGCAGAATGTCTGGTTGGGGGCGGGGGGTGGAGGGGGGTGGCGGGGGGAGTGGGAGAAAAGTAGACATAATATTGGCTTGATTAGAAGGATAGGTTCCAAGAGTTTAAGGCCAGTAGGAATTATCTGATGACCCTATTTCTTTGGGGAGTAATTTTTACCCCATTATTGCTATATTGACTCTATAACTTCCAATTGCCTTCCAAAATGACATGAAATAGGGCCATCCCATCTCCAATGGTATTTTCTTCCACTGTGCAACCATCTTCACTGTTATTACACTTTACTTCATGTTAAAACTTTGTGGTGATATCTTCCAGCCATTGGACACTGCTGAGTCCCTCTCTGCTAGATTACAGAGGTTCTTAACGTATGCCAACACATGTACAGAAATATATAAAAAGTATAAAGGTAGGGTTTTA
Source organism: Nettapus auritus (assembly GCA_011076525.1). Lineage (NCBI taxonomy): Eukaryota > Metazoa > Chordata > Aves > Anseriformes > Anatidae > Nettapus > Nettapus auritus. Next base: position 48,331,492 of record CM021766.1, read on the forward strand.
TTAACAAGGGCTTAAACTTAAACAAAGTTCAAGCTTCATTTTAGGATCTTTACAGAGCATCAGGCTTGGTTTAAGATTGAGATCTACAAAATATCTAAAATTAAACTTGAACAACATAAGTCTTACCTGGTTTCAGGTTGCACAACAAACTCCTAGTTCAGACGAGGTTACAGTTTCTCATGTAAGACCAACATCAGGTGAATGGCCATTGTCTCATTTGTAAAAAGGCACCAAACCTGGGGATCCACATGCTTTCAGTTTTACTGTCAAATGACAGTACGCAAGTACAAGTTTTGCAGTTGCATCCTGGATTTCTCAAATGAAACTGGTCATGGCTCCTGACCTGATAGCTGCACACTGAAAAAAGATGAGTCCCCCTGGCAGACTACCTATACTCTAAAGTAGCAAGATGGACAGCTGTTTTTTTTTTTTTTTTGTTGTTGTTGTTGTTTTTGTTTTTGTTTTTTAGAAGAAGCAGCAAACAAACAAACAAAAAACCTTCTGTTTCTTTCTCTCTGCTTTGCAGAACTGGAACAGAAGCTTAGAGACAATAAAAGATCCTCTGATGCTGCAAACAATGTGTGTCTGTTCTGGGAACAGAAGCCAGGTCCCAGCTTCCATCCTGCTGACCTTTGGTATTTGTGGTTTCATTGGAAGTTTAAATTCCAACTAGGAGGTCTGAGAAAAGGGTAGCTCCTTACTTTCTTTGTAACACCAGCCATTCTTCTCTTGCACATCAGTATTATTCAGTATATGATTAAGCAAACCATTATTATTATTACTATTTTATGAGATACTTACATTGAATTCTTGTAACTCATTTTGTCAGAATTGATACTACAAAAATATTTAAAGCAATAAATTTTAGTAGCATCTTGTTTAATATCATAATAGTTACTGAATATGTATTAATGTACTTCAGTTGCAAAGAGTACATAATAATGCAATTAAATTAAGATCCAGAGACCAATGTTATGTGCTGAAATACAACAAGATGACTGGAAAAATATTTTAGAGTCCCAGACCCAGATCTGTAAGAGCATTAGTGAGCCAAAAGGTGAGTATGCATTTGTAATGATTTAAAAAAAAAAGAAAAAAAAAACAGGATTCCCTTTACTGACTTCTAATGGTAGACATTAGGTACTTTTAGCTATCATCTTGGCTATAAATTTTGCAGGCTTTCCATAATCTAAAATGAAATTTGACTCAGAAGTTACTTTCTGCAAAACGTACCACTGTTAGCATAGGAAAGTACTCTATAAACTATGTTGTGAATAAATATAACTAAATTATAATTGTTAAAATAAAAGAACAAAGCACACTCTATGTATTCTCTGTATTGTTTGCATTTCTTTTTCTACCTCTTAACTCAAAATTCCATGATATTCAATAAATCTCCTGATTCATAAAGGCCAGAAGGATCTATTAGATCATTCAGTATGACTTCAGGTATATCACAGATCATAGATTGCACCCAATTACTTCAGTATTAAGTACATTAATGTGTGTTTGACAAAAGCCTGTTTTCCAGAAAAGACATTAGTCTTGATCTGGAGGAACTGGAAGAAGGAAAATCCAGCATTTCCCCTGCTAATTTCAGCTTTTAATTATCTCACTCTTATTAATGACAGCCATATTTTTAATTCAAACTTTTAACTTTCATCCATTAGTTTGTGTCTTCTTTAGGTTAAAGAACTCTTTTATTTGGCATTTTCTCCCTATGAAGATTCTTATAACTTGGAATCAAGTCTCCTTTCAGTTTCTCTTTTGATGAACTAAATGGATGGGATTCTTAAGTCTTTCAGTGTAAGATGTATTATTCAGATCTCTGTTAAACTTTTGCAGTTCTTTATTCTTTTTAATTTGGCATTTTATCACTTTAACACAGTATTGTCTCCAACACATTTTCTTACACTAAAAAACACAATGCAACTAACTTCATCTAGTCTTTTGAAACTGCAATATGCCCACTAAATTCTATGGAAAAAAAAAAAAAAAAAGAAAAAGAAAGAAAAAAAAAGAGAAAAGAAAAAAGATATAAATATCTGAGACATTTTGAAAATCATTTTAAAGATAAAAATAGGCTACCTATTTCTGAAAAAAAAATAAAAAATAAAAAAGTTGGATGTTTATAATGAATATTCTTTAGCATATTCTGCAACAGTCTTCCAGTGGACAGTGGTTATCTTCCCACTGGAAGCAAAATTATGTGAATAGACAGTAAATACATTGTATTGCAAGAGTGGCACATTCCCACTTTATGTACGGAAATGTCTGTGCTATGTGGGTGGAATACAACAGTTCCTATCTTTACTGAAAAATCCATTTCAATATAAGTGCCACAGATTTAAGACCTAGCTTGTGTACATGATGAGCAGTAGAATGACATGACCATGGGAAACTCTCTAGAGAAAATTCCACCTTTGATTAGACAAAATAGGAAGGAAAACATATTTGAGGTTTTGAAAAGAACTTTATTTTTGACTGTGACAACTTGACAAGAACTCAGATGTAACATAAGGTCAAGACCCACTTCTTCACAGTGACTCTATATTTGACTTCCTCGGCAGCCAATTAATCACATATTTTCCAAAGCTACTTCAGTACAATGGACAGTATAAGAATGTTTTAAATTTAAATTTGTTTCTGAAACTCCTTCAGAAAGAACTCAAACACAGCCAAAGCCAGCAGGAGCAGAATTAAAAATAAAATAAAATAAAAAAAATAAAAAAAAAATAAAAATCTTCACACATTTTGCCTTTATCCTCCTGCAATAGCAGTGAAAATATGCACAACTTCAGCTGTGCATTGTAACAGTCTATGCTATAATGATCACATCATGTATTGCAATGACATATTTATAATGTTTTAAGGTCCTCTCCCCCCACCTTCGGGGGGGGGGGGAAGGCAAAACAAAGAAGCTAACCAAGCTAAACCAAGAACTAACCAACAAATTGCACTTTGGCCAAAACAACCCCATGCAGTGCTACAGGCTTGGGGGAGAGTGGCTGAAAAGCTGTGCAGAGGAGAGGGATCTAGGGGTGCTGATTGATGCTCACCTGAACATGAGCCAGCAGTGTGCCCAGGTAGCCAGGAAGGCCAATGGCATCCTGGCTTTTATCAGGAATAGTGTAGCCAGCAGAACCAGGGAGGTGATTGTCCCCTTGCACTCTGCTCTGGTGAGGCCGCACCTCAAGTACTGTGCTCAGTTTGGGGCCCCTCAGTACAAGAAGGACATCTAGGTGCAGGAACCTGCCCAGAGAAGGGCTGCAAAGCTAGTGAAGGGCCTGGAACATAAGCCCTATGAGAAGCGGCTGAGGGAACTGGGGTTTAGTTTGGGGAAGAGGAGGCTCAGGGGAGACAATATTGCCCTCTACAACTATCTGAAAAGAAGTTGTGGGGAGCTGGCGGTTGGCCTCTTCTCACAGGTAGCTAGTGATAGGACTAGAGGGAATGGCCTCAAGTTGTGCCAGGGGAGGTTTAGGCTAGAAATTAGGAGACATATCTTCTCAGAAAGAATAGTCAGGCATTGGAATGGTTTGCCCAGGGAGGTCGTGAAGTCACTGTCCCTGGGGATGTTCAAGGAAAGATTGAACTTGGTGCTTAGGGACATTGTTTAGTGGGTGACATTGGCAGTAGGGTGATGGTTGGACCAGATGATCTTGAAGGTCTTTTCCAACCTTAATGATTCTATGATTCTAAACCAACCAACTGAAACCACCACCACCAACAAAAACAACAAACTGAACACAGTTAAAAACAAGACTTGTAAATGCTCATAGTACTAAGCTAATCATGACTATTTCACCCAATGAGTGCTGCTTGGCATAACTGCAAAAGTCATACATTAGCAAAGAAAATACTGGAAAACCATTACTCTACTTGCAAGCCTTTGGGCCGATCTTCTATTAGAGTCCCTAGTTTAAGCCAGTTACATTACATTCAGATTTCACACTTTCGTAAAGGTCATTAAGATCAGCTGCAATGTAAAAACACAGGGGCTGGAAAGACAGAGAAAAGAGAGTCTTAAAACTTTAATAATTTCCAGGTGATAAAATAGTGGTATGAAATATGAACTACCTGTCCATTTACTGTGTAATACCTCTTTTAATGCTATGCATACTTTTTCATATAGGCAATTCCATTTGATTAAATATGCTCATTTTAATAGGAAAAAAAAATAATCATAGAATCATGGAATATAGTAAATTGGAAGGGACCCACAAGGATCATCGAGTCCAACTCCTGGGTACAAACAGGTCTATCTAAACATTCAAACCATATGACAAAGAACGTTTTCCAAACTCCGACAGGCTTGCTGCCATGACTATGTCCCTGGTGAGCCTGTTCCAGTGCGCAGCAACCCTCTTGGTGAAGAACCTCTTCCTGATATCCATCCTGAACCTCTCTTGATGCAGCTTGACAGCATTCCTGTGAGTCCTATCACTGGTCACTAAAGAGAATAGATCAGTGCCTGCCCCTCCACTCTCCCTCGTGAGGAAACTGCAGGCTGTGATGACGTCCCCCCTCCCCTCGGCTCTTTTCTAGGCTGAACAGGCCAAGTGACCTCAGCTGCTCCTCATATGTCTTCCCCTCTAGTCCCTTCACCATCTTAGTAGCTCTTCTCTGGGCACTCTCCAATAATTTCACATCGTTTTGTACTGTGGTGCCCAAAAGTACACACAGTACTCGAGGAGACGCTGCACCAGCACAGAGTGGGAAAATCACTTCCCTCAACCAACTAGCAATGCTGTGCTTGATGCACCTCAGGATACTGTTGGCCCTCCTGGCTGCCAGGTCACACTGCTGTCTCATATTCAGCCTGCTATTGAGACATTCAGCTTGCTATCAACAAAAAGACTATCAAGAAAGCAAAAAATGAGGTGTTTTGTCAGTTCTACTTCTCTGGTTTCATTCTTAACATGGTCAGGTATGTGAGAGTGAATACAGATCTATATCTTTATGTTCTAATTTGACAAAAGAGAAAATTTGCAAAGTAGCTTAGGATGAGATAGGACAACGCTTTAAGAAACTAAAAACAGTACCAAATTGATATTTTCTTACCAAATTGGTAGCTTCATCTCTTCCTCCAAATATAATTAATAATAATAGTAATAATAATAATAATAATAATAATTGTTAAGACTCTGATAGTCCTACACAGTGACACTACTAACTGCAGGTGTTCACTTTATTTTCTGTATAAGACATTTATAGCAATAGTCATTTTTAAAAGTAATGACCACAACATATCTTTGATACAATGTAAATATTTTGGTATTCAAAATCAAATGTTTGCTTTACTTATAATCATCTGTTTTAATCTAATAATCACATTGTTTGGGATTATTTTGGATGATTACATCTGCTTCTCAAAAAGTAGTTTATAGGTGGAAATTATGGTAATAAGAAGTTCCTGATTAGAATGAAATGTACTGAAAGGTACCCAAAGATTTGTACTTGTCTCAAACTCCTATCCATTTACTAACACCCTTTTCCAAACCAGTCAATACAATTCTCTTTCCTTTGTTTAATCCACACTGTTAGTTTTCAGGTGCCTTCCCCAAACACATTTCCATAAGGCTGCTGCTGTTTGTATTGACAATTGAATAACTATAATGTAAAAGTCACCAAAGAATAGCTTCTTAACTAACTGATTTCTAGTTGTTAGAATTTCTATTTTTTTCTTGCTTTCAAGTCTTATCCATAAAATACCATGTGTAACATACATTTGGTGAAATGTATTATTTCGGGAGATTTGGGTAAAAATTATTTACAAAAAAAAAAAAAAAGAAAAAAGAAAAAAAAAGAAAAAAAAATGAAATTATATTAAATATTTCTTTCTATTAGGTATTGTGGACTTCTTTCCGTAGAGAAGGAACCAACTCAACCCTCAGATCTAACATAACTCCAAAACATTTACTTATGTGCAAAAATGTAAAACTTGCAGAACAGATGAGACTGTCAGTCTTTTCCAGTATTGACCCTGCAAGAGCAAGTGGATGTGTTATAGGAGAGGATGAAACTCTCGACTTTTGAGTACTTGTACAGTACTCCAAATGGCATGCCTTAATTTCTGATCCCCAAAGGCAAATATTTGATGCCCTGACATGCTAAATTTAACTATTACTAGTTTTGATTACATAGCCAAAAATATTGGTTATCAAATATGATGCAGCCCTTCTCTACAGTCAGTTCCAGTAAAATGTCTCAGTGACCTCTACTGACAGAAAATACCATGATGACTAAACTCTGTGTAAATAAATGTTTCCCTTCATTGGTTTTAAGTACAACAACATGTGATGCAAGAATCAAATGAACTATAACAAATAAGAACTACATGACAAAAGAACAGAAATAATCCAAAGCAAAAAGTTTTGTGTTTCACTGCATTTCCTTTGACATTAAACTGTTGTATGCTTTTCTTTTCTTCTAGCTTGAGAGGTGCTGTGAACAGAAAAGTTACAGTGCCGTAAGGACAGTCATGATAATATTTTTTGCCTATCATTTACAGACTGGGAATGAACAGAGAACATGGACACAGTAGTCTCCAACCCTTTCAGTCCTTACTCACCATTACTAAAGAAATGATTCCATTCTTCCTCTGCAGTTCCCAATAGAAAACCATATAATTATCAACCTTTGGTTACACAAAATCTTTGAGGTCTAGTTGTTATGTAGCAGAAGTTTTCCATCTACCAAGTAGTTGCTATGAATTCGTAAATTTACTATAAATCAACTGTTGTTCATTTAAAGGGATGTTGTGCATATAAAAATTAAATGATCAAACAACAAAATGCCACCCCTGAAAAACAAAACAAAACAAAACAAAATAACTAAAAAATCCTCTCAATCTTTTGACTTAATACCTTCAGATTATAACATAAGATTCTTGACATACCTGATGTATTTTAGTTGTTTAAGCTGTTTGTTTCTGCTTTGCTAATTCTATTGGACTTTGAATTGATAAATCCATGTTTAAGAATTTACCTTGGCCAAGTCCTCAGTTAGATTGGATAATTTTATTAAATTAAACTAGGATGGTTTTGCTCTTATGTTTTGGTTTGTTTCACCTTCTTTTCATAAACAACAGTACAACAACAACAAAAACAGAGCTTTTTACTCTTGGTTTATTTCCATTCTGATGAAACATATAATTCATTTTTTCTCAACTAATAAATCAGAAAAATATTAATTGACTTTTTTCCATTTATTCCTAATGGAGTCAAATACTCTTTTACAACACACACTAAACCTGTGAGTACAGGAGTATCACAGGTTTCCTTTATCACACAAAATTGGTCTAATAAAACTCAGTGTAAGTCCTGGTTACAGTAAATATCTTCAGGGATACTTTATTTTAAGAGTTAACTTTGACTGTTTATCCCTTTAATAAATGTACTGACCTTTATCCAATTTCTAAGAAGAACCAGGCCTGAAGTTTCAAAGTTATTTTAAAAATAAATGGCTAGCTAACCTCTACAATGGAGCATCTTCACTTTGAAATGTCACTGCAATGGCTAGTGTAGGCAGAGGGCACCGAGGAAAAGAGAGTGAGTTTTACTGCCATATGAAGTCTTTGCTTAGATGACCTGAAGCATAAACTGAGATTATTTTCTCCTCTTTTTTTCCTTCTTTTTTTTTTTTTTTTTTTTTTTTTTTTTTTTTTTTCTATCAGGATTCTAGAAAACAGGATTTCTGGGCCTCAGTGAAACTCATTCCAGTGCATTGGGAGAAAAAGTTGATGATTGGTTTAATTTATTTAATTTTATTTCTACAGGGAATTGTGCAATCTCTATGCAAATAATAATAATTAAAAAAAATATATAGAGGGAACAATGTTCAGCTTCAAAGAACACAGAGGTTGGAAGGGTGAAACACAGTTTACTGTATGCTGTATGGAACCCTCTTTTTTTTTTTTTTTTTTTTTTTTTTTTAATTTGCCTTGATGGAAGTTGACAGCTCAGCCTGTATTTCAGCTCTGTCTACAAGCAGTGAAATGTGTGAGAAACCAATACTCTGAAAATTCTCATATGCATATGAAAAATCATGGTATGAAAAGGGGCCAAGGGATTAGGACAAGATAAATTTATACTAAGCTTTACACATTCCATTGACAAATTTGCTGTTTTTGCGTTGTTGCCTTCAACCTCCTGGTTACCGAGGGGATGACATTAAACTGGGAGAAAATGGCTTATTATGTGTGATAAATTCAAACAAAGATGACGCACTTTACCCACCAAGTATATCTAAGAAATTGTGAGGAAATGTCAAGCATTTCAAAAGAGGGCTGCCGTAAATTCTGACGCTGGAGACTTTAGCGAATTTCTGCCAGAGTAGAAAGGTCTCTTTGTTTGGACTCAACTGACACTCAGCTTGTGGAATATTATGAGCTAGGGGGTCACATAAAAGCTACGGGAGAAAGAAAGAAAAAGAACTGTGAATGTGACAAAACTCAGGCACTAGAGGGCTAAGAACTGGCACTATGACTGCATTGACTCAGTGCAGACGATACTTGGGAATAACCACTCACATATGTAAAAGGTTCAAAACACAAACATCTGTTCCCTTCTGCTTTCTCTCACTCATTCTCACAGCCCCAGTACATGCACTGTGTCTTTAGACAAGACTTGCCTGGTTCTGATTTTATTTTTCCTTGTGTTATGTTAAGTTTTAGGAGAGAAAAGAGTAGAGAAAAAGGGCGGGGGAATCGAAACCCCAGAAAACCTCCTGTCCTGCTGATGTTACATAATTGATGAACAAATGATCACATGTTGTGTCCCTGATTCAGGTCAGGAGGTGGCAGGAGGAGGAAGTGCTGTCAAATGTTTGAAAGAAAAAGGAGGTAGAGGAGTAGCAATGAGACCCCCTGCCACTGTGGCAAATTAGCTATTTCACAGCACTGTTTACACTATATAGTGCTTTTCACTTTCTGACCCTTTGGATACAGGGAAGATGGAAAGGGCAAAAATGACAAAAATGATGAGCTAGTGGAGTGAAGGAAAACAAGTGAAACAAATCTGTAGCTGCCTTGATCCCTTTCTGCTGCCATACTCCCAGCATTACTGGGTGCCATGGAGGACAACTAGTGGTAGCCTCCTCATACCCCAAAACACCTCTGCACCTCAACAATGCTTTGTGCATGTGTCTCGAGGGGGGGGAGGGGGGGTGGCTGGTGGGGGGGGTAATGCTACCTTTGAGCAGGGAAGCAGCATGACAAGACAGTTAATTTGAAATGTTTACAGACTGTGGCTAAAAAAAATCAATAAGTAACCAACAATTCATTATGGAGAGAGGTTGTTTTAAATTTACAACTTTGTTTTAAATCTAAAATATCCTCCTTCTCATTTATTTCAAGGAAAAGGGAAAAAAAAAAAAAAAAAAAAAAAAAAGAAAAAAAAAATCCTATCAACAACAGCAAAGCAGCAATACATCTCTGCCCCCTGGATATCCCCCAGTTGCTTCCAGAGATGTACCTGCCACAATGAACCATGTCTGTTTGGAGGTTACATAGTTTCTTCCCAGCCACTTTGATGAAGGAATATTCATTATACCCTGAAAAAGAGCTGTATGCACTGTGTAAAATAGCAGATTTCACCTCTCTTTGGGATTTAATCTTATCAACAAAGTAAATAATACACAGAACAATTCAAATTGCAACTGAAGCTTTGGCATCCATTAAATTATTTTGGGAGGATCTTTCTGCTCTAACCCATGTGTCTCTCTGCCTGGAGAGGCACATCTGCTTCTTTCATATCCATAATGTGTCAATAACAATCAGTTAGTGGCTTAACTTGGGCATCTAGCACCTGTCAAGAAAGAGGATCAATGGGAGAGCCTATAGTGCTGTGCCACCAGTGTTTTTCATTGAGCTTTGAATTCTACAGTATCAACCTTCTCAAAAAAAAATTGTACAAAAAATTCAAGAAATGAACATATTGGCCTGGAAAGACATTTTTATTCTTTGGCATTGCTGTGGTTGTTATATACGATTATATAGGCATCTATACTCAACTGTAATATGCTAATTACACAGGACCACATGCTTTATTAGAGATATGTGTAGATTCCAGTAGTCATGCCTGACTCTTGAGTCTGTGTCTAGTCCTAAAATGAGCATGTTAAAAGAGTAAAAAATATTGCATCTGAATGATTCTGTCTCCTACAAAAACAAAGGAATTTGGTGAGGCTCACTCGGGCTGAAAAACGATGACAATGGAAGCATTAGCACAAGGCTGAAACCTTTTGATAATCCCAACTATAATGACAAAATGGAAAGTTGCCAGAATTAAAAACAAAACAAAACAAAACAAAAACTTATAATTTTATTTCTCTTCCTTATCATCTATCATTTAGATTCATAAACTTACTATATTAGTAATATCAATAAAATAATAAATTGACATCTTAACATTTTCTTTGACACATGGTTAAATATAATTCTTCCCTTGCTTACAGAAATTTCATTAATTTTTATAGATACTGCACATTTTATGTGTCAGGTTAGCAGAACAAAATATAAATGTTGGGATAGAAAGAAACAAACATCTCCACTTGAACTGACCAACCTTCCAGCTTAATTTGCCAGGAAGATCGTCCATTTCATTTACTGCTTTATTACATTGGAAAACAAATCTCTTCATCTCCTGCTAAAGGGGACTTTATATAAAAGACCACATTCTGTTTGTCAGCCTCTCTTTAGGCACTTAAATATTATTTTTAATTCTCCAGCTCAATCTTTACTAGACAACTGCAAGAGCAGGAACATCTGTCATTTCTTTCTCAATCCAGCAATCCGTAAAGAGTCTTGTCATGAAATAAAGAAGCACAAAGACTGATTTTTATCAGTGTGTTTGACAGTGACCACAATGTTTGTCACAAGTCAGAAGCCTTGACAGTCCTTCGGTTAAGACACACAGAATCACAGAATCACAGAAAGTCTAGGTTGGAAGAGACCTACAAGATCACCGAGTCCAACCTCTGACCTAACACTAACAAGTCTTCCACTAAACCATATCCCTAAGCTCTACATCTAAACGTCTTTAAAGACCTCCAGGGATGGTGACTCAACCACTTCCCTGGGCAGCCCATTCCAGTGACTAACAACCCTTTCAGTAAAGAAGTTCTTCCTAAGATCCAACCTAAACCTCCCCTGGCGCAACTTTAGCCCAATCCCCCTCGTCCTGTCACCAGGCATGTGGGAGAACAGACCAACCCCCACCTCGCTACAGCCTCCTTTCAGGTACCTGTAGAGTGCGATAAGGTCACCCCTGAGCCTCCTCTTCTCCAGGCTAAATAGTCCCAGCTCCCTCAGCCACTCCTCGTAAGACTTGTTCTCCAGACCCTTCACCAGCTTCGTAGCCCTTCTCTGGACTCGCTCAAACAGGTAGATAAATTAGTCAGCAAGAAGGCTCTTTTGACAGGTCAGCATCCTAGAGTGGGCCATCAGAAGGTCCACCAACAATGGTAGTGCAAGGGAAGGGTAAACTTAACACAACAGGGATGGCCACGAGGACGGCACTAACAGCAATTAACACAGACCCAGATAGTAACAGAAATAAATTTTGGAATGTTTGAGATACAGATCCTCAAAGGATACTCTCTTTAGTTTATTTGAGGACAGGAAAAACATTCTCCAATCATTTCGGATAAAAACTTTTAACGTCAAAAATCAAAGTTTTTCCACTACATTGGACTCTTCTGTAGAGCAGGTATCACCGAGAATATCTCCCCATCTGTCTCTATATAGGCACACACATGCCCATAGAGAATTTTTAGGATCACTGACAATTTTATATCCAAAGTCTGCATATTGTTTTTTCCTAAACCAAGGATTTAGTCTGTGTGTGTGTGTATGTGTGTGTGTGGTTAAAAATTCATGATGGGTTTCAGAAATCAAAGTTCTGGTTCTCCATGTAAAGAGGTGCTGCCAGAGTTCAGTCATTAAAAGTCCTGCAGCTTGTGAACATTCTGGACTGTTATCTTGCTCTTCCTAAATATGAGCAAAAGCATAAGTCAGCAGTGTTTACCCTCTTTGGTACTCATAGATGTACCCTGGGATGGTATTAATAGGAGAAAGAAAGAAAACATTTGTACGTGGTTCAGAGCAGTCAGAGACAAAACAGCAGGGAGATCATTAGAGCGCTGGAATAGCAATGAGAAGAAAATGAGGACAAAATACTTCTAAAATTTGCCAGTAAGAAATATAGATGCCTTAAATTAATTGTTTGTTGCTTATCCCTTCTCTCATATATACTGTTTTATAGATGCATTATTTACATTTAATTTTGTTATATTACTATGATATCTCTACAAAGTCTCAGTCTTGTGCCCTGGGTGACTGCACCAGAAACTAAAATCATTACTATAATTAAAGGTGAAAGGTACCTCCTTTCTCCTTCCCATTCCAAACAGTCTTCTGTTTAAAAAGACCGGAAGACCAGGGAAGATGCTGTTAGTCTCACCCTTGCATTGTTCTCAGTTACGGTCTCCACCTTCTCCTTGCCAGCAACTAATTACATTCTCCCCTGACGGTTGCCTTCCAGTTGGATCAGGTTCCCTGATTTACTTTCTCTTTTCCAGTCTGAGACTTGTTTAGGTCTGGCAACTTGGCAATTGATGGCACAACAGTGGCAAGCTCTGTCCTTGCTTTTGTTGTCCAGAACTGTTCTCAGTCACTGTACCCAAAACAGCCTCTATGGCTGCACTTTCACTTATACAAGCACTACAGTAATTTTCTTCATCTATTCTAGAAAAATGTTCCATCTTGAAAAAGCTCATAAGTACTGACAAATCACTTTATTGCAGAAAGCACTAAATACCCCCAAATAATCAGCAACGCTACCAGACCTATAATTAGGTTTAGTTGGAACTACAGAAAGAAAGATTTTATTTTGTTTACTTATTTTTTTGTAAATTAACAAATATTTTTTATTTATTTATTTATTTTTAATCTATTATTTTCCAAATTAACTTGTTCTAATCTGAACATCACTATCAAGTCACAGCTGGGTAGTAAAAAAAAATCCAATAGAAACTGAAGAAAGGTATTATTTTCATTATAAACTACAAGCCTGTCTACAAAAGAGAAATTGGCTTCTAAAGGAAATAGAGCCTGACCTAAACATTGTAGTCTATATCCATATAACACATTATTAATGCATCAAAGGCAACATTGTTTTTTACAATAAATTAAAATGATGCCTCAATTTATTGAACAATCAGTCCTTACATGGTAAAAATTTCCTCAATACAAAGAATAAAACAAAGGAATAAACTGTTCAGTGTTTGTACTGGAAGCACAAAGGGTCAATACATTTATTGTAATTTTTCATAGAAGGAACTGAGGAAGACTATGGAAGGATGAGAGTTTTACATTTACTCAGTTGTGTTTAATTTAATGAAAGTCTCTGATGTTGCAGAACATCAAGTCATTGTTTTTGTTAAATAATTAAGGCTGTCTAGGAATCTGTTTCACAAGGCAGGTGTAAAATTAAAAAGTTCCAGGCAGGAAACAGGAGATCACTGTTGTCTTGAAAGCAAGTAGATACCAAGTAAAGATTATGTAGCAGTACTTACTAAATTTTTTAATACCTTCCAATCAAAGCTGAAGCAATGAAACAAGACAATTACACAAGAACAACACAGAAAAAGAGATGTCAGTGGTCATGCCCTTCCACTAATATTTTAGGGATGAAGAGAAGTTCCTGATAAGGTGCAATAATTTAGAAAAAATTTAAATCATAACATGAGTATTTACAATTTCATTTTGATTAATGTCCTTGAACTAATTCCCCTCCCATATCCGACCACAGCTCACTTTCTACCAAAAAGCTTGTGATGAACATTTATTAGAGGAAAAGTCTTATGAAAGCACATTTCAAAATCTCCTAGGTGAGATAACATAGAAACTTCATTTTAACTTCTCAAGTCTTTCTGCCAGTATGCAATGTAAAAAAGAATTCAAATCAAAAGCCCATAAGTGAACTGCAGATAATAATTTTGTTTTGGATGTTAAACAGTGATGCTTTAAATAAAAAGATATGACAATATTATACCCAACACTTACTGAGTGTATTCAGAAATATTGAAGGCACTTTCCAATTACACCTTGCTAATTCTTGAGTTGAAACAAGGCTTCATAAAGAATTAGCTATTAACTTTGAAAATTACAGCTTTAGGGGAGAGGTGTTTTGTAGTGGGTTTTGTAGGTGTTTTGTAGTTGTTTAGTAGATACAGTTTTAGGCCTTCTCTTGACCGCAATGTGCATTGCTCTTAGCCCCATTTAAACAACTGTCTTGGCTGGATGGTTCCACTCAAAGAGCTGCAGTCTAAAGCTCAATGTCCAAGGGTCAGTACTGGGGCTGGTGTTTAACATCTTTGTTGGTGACGTGGTCAGTGGGATTGAGTACACACTCAGCAAGTTTGCTGATGACACCAAGCTGAGTGGTGCAGATGACACACTGGAAGGAAGGGACGCCATCCAGAGGGACCTGGACAAACTTGAGTGGTGGACCTGTGTGAACTTCATGAGGTTTAACAAGTCTAACTGCAAGGTCCTGATCTGGGTCAGGGCAAACCCAAGCAGAAAAACAGGCTGGGCTTGATTGAATTAGATTGAAAGCAGCCCTGATGACTTTCCTGGGGGTAAAGGCCCTGGGGTTGTTGGTTGGAGAAACTCGAAAGAAGCCAGAAATATGTGCTTGCAGCCCTAAAAGGCCAGTTGCTTCCTGGGCTGCATCCAAAGAGGTGTGGCCAGCAGGTCATGGGAGGTGATTCTCCCTCTATTCTGCTCTCATGAGACCCAGGATGCAGTTGGCCTTCTGGGCTGCAGGTGCACACTGCTGGCTCATGTCAAACTTTTCTTCTGCCAGAACCACCAAGTCCTTGTCTGCAGGGCTGCTCTCATTGAGTTCTTCTCCCAGTCTGTACTCATGTCTGGAATTGCTCCAACCCAGGTGTCACACCTTGTGCTTGGACTTGTTGAACCTCATTAGGTCCACATGGGCCCACTTTTCTATCTTGTCCAGGTCCCTTTGAATTTCATTCCTTCTTTCTGTTGTATCAACTGCACCTCTCAGCTTGGTGTTGTCTGTAAACTTGCTGAGGGTGCACTCGATCCCACTGTCTATGCCATTGATAAAGATATTAAACAGTACTGGCCCCAAGACAGACACCTTATGAGACATCACTCATCACCAACCTCCAACTGGACATAGAGCCATTGAACAACAGTCACTCGGTGCAGCCTTCGAGCCAATTCCTTTTCCACTGAATAACACACCCTTCAAATTCATATTTTTCCAATTTGGAGATCTGGATGTCATGAGGAACTGTGTCAAAAGGCCTTACAGAAGTCCAAGTAGATGGCATTGGTTAGCTTTCCCTTGCTAACTGCATTCACTCCATCATAGAAGGCCACCAGCTTGGTAAAGCACGATTTTCCTTTGGTGAAGCCATGCTGTCTTTTCCAAATCACCTCTTTGTCCTGCATATGCCTTGACATTGTTTCCAGGAGGATCTGTTCCATGACCTTCCCAGGCATAGCGGGTAAGGCTCTATGGTCTGTAGTTCATCAGGTACTCCTTTCTACTCTTTAAAAATGGGAGTAGTGTTTCCTTTTTTCTAGTCACCAGGGACTTCACCTGATTGCCATGACTTTTCAAATATGAGGGAGAGTACTTGATTCTCATTATCTGGAAAGAGGACTCTCAAAAAGGAAAATAAAATTACTTTTGAAATATTAAGAACACTATTTTTTCTTTCACTATTATTGTACGCTAAAGAGAAATCCAGACACATTTTTGTTAAACAAGAGAGACATAATAAATCAAACCAATGTTTTGCAGTGGAAAAATTTGTTCAGGTTTTGTAGATAACAAAAAGTGAGTGATCCACAACAATTGCAATCTCTTATGCAACTCAGAGTATCATTGTTGGCACTTTTTGCCCTTTCTGCTAAAGCTAACATGAATTTGATGTTTCCAGCTTCTATTTGCCACATTTGTTTTACTGAAACAAAGATCATTTTAAAATGTTATAAGAAATGATCATATTTTCTTCTTGTAATGTTTTGTGAAAAATTCATTCCACAGTCAGGGATCCTGATAGTTTCAGATACATAGTTTCAGCCCGGGAGGAATTTTTATCAGATGCATAAGCTCTGGAAAATAAGGGGTTTTAGTGGAAATGCTATCTTTAAATTAATTATAGCAGAGCTAGCAGGCACCATTATACTATAATAGTTCATGAAAATTCCCAGATAGCAGTAGATTACATCAATTGTAATATGACTTTTTATGTTATGTTCTATTAATACTCATAATTTTTAATGGTTTCAATGTGACTTACATAAGAATCAGTACAGAGGACACCAGGAGGCAATTTGAAGAAAACATCAGCAGGCACTACAGACTGTTTCGGGTTCAGCCATACTTTCTGAACCTTGTTGCATTTAGTCATGCTTTTGTATTTTTTTCCTTCTCCCCTCCACCTGAGTGACACCATAAACAACTCTTGTTCTCTAAAATCCATCTAGTCACAAAGGTAGTATCACTGGCTGATTACTACTACATAGCATAAATTTCTCTTAAAAAACAAACAAACAAAACAAAACAAAACAAAACAAAAAAAAGTTTGCTTATTTATTTATTTTGTAGCATAGAAACAAATATTTAGATTTGATTTTGCTTTCTAGTATAAAATAGAATAATATAAGTCAGAAGGAACCATTGGAGATATCTATTCCAATTGCTGCTCCAGGCAGATTCAATTAGATCCAGTTGCTATGGACATTGTCAGACAAATTCTGAAATTTTCTAGGGATGGAGATTTCATAACATCTCTTGGGAACCTGTACCAGTGTCTGATGTCCCTCACAGTGCAGAAGTTTTTCCTGACTTTTAATCAAAATTTACTTGTTGCAACTTGTGACTATCGCACCTTCAAGATGAATTTATCTTTTCTATGACCTCATATTTAAGCAGCTGTAGCTACATGATGCCCCTTAGACTTCTTTTCCTAAGACTGAACAAACTCACCTCTCTCATCTTTTTCTTATACAGCATGTACTCCAGTCCTTTGGCCATTGTATGTCAATGTGTTCCTCATATGAGGGAGCCCCAAACTGGACACAAATACCAAAGTGAGAGAAGGATTACTTTTCTTGACTTGCTGACTGCACTCTTGCTAATACAATATGCTGTTGACCTTCTTTGCTGCAGTGGCTCACAGCTGACTTTTCCAGCTTGTCCACCAATATTCCCAGGTTCTTTTCTGCTCTTCTCAGAATAGCAGCCCTGTTCTGCAGCTTATGAGTTACTCTTCTCAACTAAGCATGGTCCACAAACTTTAGTTAAATACTGTTACTCCAGCTACAAACTCTTATGGATGTCAGCCAAAACTAGCTACCAGCTAGACTTTGTATCTCTGATAAAAACAATGTCCTCATTTCAGCTGGGATAAAGGTGTTTTGTTGTTGTTGTTGTTGTTTGTTTGTTTGTTTGTTTGTTTGTTTTTCAGTGTGTCTGGTATGGTGCTGTGTTTTGGATTTAGGATGAGAATAATGTGGACAACACACTGATGTTTTAGTTATTGCTGAGCAGTGCTTATGCTAAGTCAAGAACTTTTCAGCTTCTCATACTGCCCTGCCAGTGAGAAGGTTGGTGGTGCACAAGAAGCTCTGAGGGAACAGAACCAGGACAGCTGGCCAATACTAGCTAAAGGGATATTCTATATCATATGATGTGATGTGCAACAATAAAACTGGGGGAGTAAGCTGGGGAAGGGAAGGGGAGAACATCTAATATTGTTTGGGGACTGGCTGGATATTGGTGAGCTGGTGGTGAGCAATTGCATTGTGCATCACTTATTTGTGTATTTCTTCCCCTCTCCCCCCTCTCTCCTTCTTTTCTATTAAACTCTACTTATGCCAACCCATAAGTTTTTTGTTGTTGTTGTTTGTTTGTTTGTTTCCCCAGTTCTCCCCCCTGTCCCTGTGGGTGGGGGAGTGAGTGAATTGTTGTTGTATGGTACTTAACTACCTGCTGGGCTAAACCACAACATCCTTCAACTCCAATAGTAGAGTCAACTCACCTTAATGTCCACTTATGCAGTCCATAACTCACTAATTTGACCATAAAGATGTGGAAGACTGTGTCAACAAACCTGCTAAAGTCAAGACAGACAACATCCACTCCTTTCCTTCATCCACAGTGCTAGTCATTTCATCACAAAAGAAGATTGGGCTAGTAAGATAAGATTTGCCTTTGGTAAATCCATGATGGCTATTCCTAATGTTAAAAAAAAATCTCAATAATTTTCTCAGACTGGGTCTTCTGTGAAGCTATTTTATTCACAATTGCAGTGGCAGGAGTCCTGCAAACAGAAGCACACAGTAAAAGTATATCATAACCTTATATCCCTATTACGCAATGCTTGATTCCTCCTCTGTGTCCACATTGTCTGAGTACTACAGGTTCACAAACTACGTGATGCTTATTACTCTACCATGTATGTACAATTTTATTTGACCAACCATTCATTTTTTCTTTTCCTTTTTTTTTTCTTCTTTCTCTCATGACTAGAGTACCCATGATTTTTTTATTTTTTTATTTTTTATTTTTTTATTTTTTTCTGATTTCACACTGCTCATCCTGTTTTCCTTTGCTATGCTCCTTATTTTGGGACAGTGAAATCTTCCCCTTATCTGCTTAACATACTCCCCACTGTCATTCCTGCACAATCATTTTGAATATGCAAGGTTAGTGGAATTTTCCACTGCAAAAACACATTCTACAGCAAAAACACAACTTTGTTCCTCACACTAATAACAGGCATGTGCTTCACATGTTTGGAAATCACTTTCAAGAGATTTTTTCATGACCTTTCCAGAATCCTTCACAACAGTAATTTATTCACCTTACAAAACTGAGGTTCATCTCATTTGATTCTAGAAAGCACAGCTTAGATATCTACTTTAAGAATAAATGAAAAGTTGATGAATAGTGCCCATTTCTCATAATTGTATGTAAAAACAATTTGTATAAGGACAAGTATGAGTGGATGGATTCTGCCATCAGCACATCTATTGTCCTTAGTTCCTATTCTTTTTGTATAATTAGGTGTGATTTGGCCTACTTACTCATGCACAAAACAGAAGCAATTTAGCAAAATTTAAAATGTGTAAGAACATTCATATCCAGTTCTTAAAGCAACTTTACTGCTTACATTAAGCTGGCATAATTCCAAAACTTGCATAAATCTTAATGCAATATTCACAGCTGTACTGTGTCCATGTGGAAAGCATGTTTTTGTCCTGTGCCACCACAGCTTACTACTTCTGAAAAGGAATAAGATCAGCATGGATTTATAACACTATTAGGTGCTCAATATAAAATTCTGAACCAGTGGAAGCCAATGGGAAATTTCTACCCACTTAGCCTTGCCACCTCAGTTTATCCTCAAGCTTACAAAGCAGAAGGAATGCAGTGACAAAAAGAAAAACTTATACAGTTCTTGATTTTGTCTAAACATACATAAAAAGTTTGAATAATCACCATATGTAGCTAGGAAAAATCAATTTTCATTCCTTGACCAAGCTAGAACAAGAATAGTTAAAGATTCTAATTTATTAAGGCCAACCTCACAAATTTAAGAACAATCTCATATTAACATCTTCAAAAACAATAATACTAGTTTTTAATTTGAATATTCACAGTAAATATACTCAAATTTTCTTAAGTCTTCTGTATGTCTTCTACTTTTAATATTAATCAGTGACATAACTTTAATCTTTTGGGGTTCCAAAGTGTATGTGTAAAAAAGAAAGAGAAAGAGAGAGGGATGGCTTCAGCATTTACCAAAAACATCAGCAGTTACATTACATCTCAGTGTAAATGTTCGTCAGGCTATGCTTCACAAAGAAAGGCCCTTTGATACTCACTTTTTTTTTTTTTTTTTTTTTCAATGCGTTAGATTATTATTATTATTATTATTATTTTAATGGTTTAAAGCACCATGCCATTATTTTAGAGCTAAACAGTTAAATGTATTATACAGGAACATCAAAACCATATATGCTTCACACACCCAACATTTTTTAATGGCTTTCAGATAAGACAATTTATTTATGCAATTAACAACAACATGCAATTTCTAATAATTAGCCGATAATAGTTATCCACAAAGTACTTTATAGAATTGCCTTCTGAACTGCATTCATCCTGTAGGGAAGCACTGAAAATTAGACTATAAAATTACCAGAAAATGTACTGCATTAACAAGAATTTTCTGTATTTTGTTTCCCCTACAGATTTGTGGGCTTTAATACTTGTAAACATTTGTTTTCAGGGAGCGATACTACGTCCTGTTACCTTACACTTATTCAAAGAAAGAAATACTACAGCAGCATTTTCTGAAATATTATATTTAAAGTATCATTTTTCAGCAAAATATACGAAGGTGTTTCATATCACTGTTTTACAAACTGTACATCTACCAAAAAAGTCATTAGTTTGTTCTCAAATAATGAGGAATTTCATAAAATCATAGAACAGCTTGGGTTGGAGAGGACATTAGAGATCACATAGTTCCAACACCCTGCCATGGGAAAGGATGCCACCCACTAGATCAGGTTGCCCAGGGACTCATCCAACTTGGTCTTGAACATGTCCAGGGATGGGGCATCCACAGCTTCTCTGGATGTGTCCTAGTGCCTCACCACGCTCTGAATGAAGAATTTCCTCGTACCCTCCAATCTAAATCTCCCCTCTTTTACTTTAAAACCATTCACCCTTGTTCTGTCATTACCTGATTGAGCAAACAGTCACTCTCCATCTTTTTTATAAGTCCCCTTTAAGTACTGAAAAGCCACAGTGAAGTCACCCCAGAGCCTTCTCTTCTTTAGTCTGAACAGACCCAGCTCTCTCAGCCTTTCTTCATAGGAGAGGTGCTCCAGCCCTCTGATCTTCTTCATGGCCCTCCTATGGAAAGGAGACTTGGGAGCATTTTTATTGGCCTTATGACTACTGAATATTTTTGAGATTTCGCTTTTGATCATTCCCTGACAAAAACAAAAAGAGGACTAGAAACAGAATTTAAGTGAAAGCTAAAACTTCTAAGGAAACTTCCAAGAAGGTCCACTTCCAAGAAAACCAAAATAATTTTTCTTGGTTCTTCTTTTAGGTTTGAACAAACTCTTAAAATAAAAGGGCCAAAAGGATTTTTTACTGACCTTGATAAACTGATATTATTAAAGCATAACAAGATTTTTAAATTTACATTGAAGTATTTATCTATATCTGGATAACCTTTTTTGTTTGTTTTTCTTCTGTGCTCTTAGATATCTACATCTCTGATCTATCTGAACTTCTGGAACTTACTTCTAAGAAAGGCTCTGAGTGTTACCTGTTGTACAACGGGGTTTACTGTAGACTAGCCGCAATACAGAGTAACAAATAGTCCTTCAAACAACAAGTTTTCTCTGTGCTAAAAAACATGCTAATCCAGTAACAGTGCAGACTTTGAAGAACATATTTATTTGTGTTAACGCAAAAGACACTATTAAATGCCTGTGCTGTTCTTTGCCTGAAAGCTCAGGAAGGTGGTAAAATACCATCCAGCCCTAGAAAGAACAGCCCAGATAAAGCCAAAACAAACAAACAGGTTAATAAGGAAAAAGGAAAAAGGAAAAATAAAGGAAAGCAATAAAAACCCTAAACTTTAACTTGAAGACAAATGGGAATAGTGATGAGCTGTGGTAGGTACGACGAGGAAGTTTTGAAATGGTTCCAATTAACTTGAACTTTCTCTGATCTAGAAGATATGGCTTCTGACCGTATGATACAGTATCTCAGAAGGGCAAGTAAAGTAGCAAGGAGCAGTGATCATGATCTGGGGCTGGAGAGAGGGCAATGAGAATCAATGAAGAAATATATACTCAAAAAGAGGGAAAAAAAAAAAAAAAAAAAAAAAAAA
>CM021766.1:48357641-48387551 GCA_011076525.1 Nettapus auritus
ATTATTATTATTATTATTATTATTATTATTATTATTATTATTATTATTTTGTAAGTCCAAGGTCTTGGAAGAAACACTCAGCAGAATATGGAGCTCACAGTTATCCGAGACTATCTGAGAAGACACAGTTCCAAAACATTGCCAAAATTCTTCCTGCATAAGAAATTAACTTTGTTCCTATTACTTTTCTCAATACAGAGAACAGACAGGGTATACCCAACATGTGAAATCAGGAATGTAAATTTCAGCAAACTCCCACACCACTGTGGAGAGTAAGGCTACTATGGAGATGGAGCTTCCTGGCCACCATGGAGTGTTAGAAGACTTGCCAGAATTTCTACTTCAAGCAGCTCCTAAAGAAATAATGTCTTCAGATACTATTATCTCTAAAATATTAAACATTAACATTAAACACTAACCTGCTGGTTAGTTTACATAAAATTGATTTTTTTTTTTTTTTGCAACAATAAAAAATCAACATAACTTAAATCAACATAAAAGATAAACAAGTTGAAATTACAAACTGTTCAGTAGTATGAAGGATTTGCCAGACTGGATCAGATTCAGAGAAATGTATCTTCTGTATGTTCTTTTCAGATAGATTGTTCTAAATTACCTGGTCATTTTGGCCTGATATACACATGCAAACCCTGTGGGATTGCTATGACCTGGGGAAGATGCTCATGAAGACAGAGTGGATCTTTCAAAACTATCCTAAGATCAAAATATAAAATTATCAGAATCTATTCTCAGTTATTGACTCAAATCTGAAGTAAATGAATTTATTCCTCATTTCTCTATTTTTTTTTTTTTTTTTTTTTGTAATTATAGAATATATTGAAGACTTGGTCCTTGCTGTTGGCCTTCAGGTATATAGCACAAATCACCATATAGTAGCAGATTTTTGAATATGCCTTGAGATGAGTATTATGAATCAAAGGAAGAAATCTGTTCCTTATGGTTCCCACATTGTTTATTACTGTCTTTGTTGCATTTAATGAAAAAGCCAGTAAATAATGCTGTAAGTGCAATTACTTCCTTGTTCAGCTCATCTTTGAAGTTAGAAAAATTGGTTAGAGGGCTTTGTTCTTTATCTTCTACCACAGCTGCTTTTGTTTATGCCTGGTAATGTCACTGTGTACTTAAGTGTCTAGCACTTTTGGGCCTGACAGAAATGTGGAAGAGGAAAAAATGCAATGTAATATGCCACTGTTGCTTTAGCAACTGCACTTAACATGATGTTTCTTTTAGAAATGGATATTCACCTTCATAAACAGACAAGAGAAAATCTATCTTTTTGAAAAAAAAAAAAAAAAAAAAAAACATTTGGAATAAAAAATAAAACACAGAAATACAGCATTTCACAAAGCATAGGTAAAAAATGCATAAAACCTACATTGTCTTTATAAGAAAGCACAATAGCCTATGTGAGAAATAGATATTTAAGGCTCCAGACATTATGCTGATGACAAAGAAATGAACACAAAAGAAATGTAGTTCAAACTGGGTCATTTGGATGACTGGCATTGTATAAACTAGACTGCAAAACTAAAATTCAAGAATTCCAGTGTGAATTCTCAGTACAGTCATTAAGTGCTCAGCTACGCAATACAGGTCAGCCTCTGCCTTAGTTACTTACTCTGAATACATCATATAGAAAAAGTATAATTCAGTCTTGTTTGTTGCCAGGTTCTATCAGATTACAGATAGAAGAAAAAAAAACATGACTTTGTAAAGTTTGTCACTGACTAGTTATTTTGAAATTGTTAGCAGAAGCTCATGGGAAGAGAAACTTGCAATACTAAAAGGAAAGTTTTTGTCTATAAAAATGATGTGCAAAACACACAACAAAAAAAAAATCCTGACTAATAAGTATGATCTCAGTTGTCCATATACAAACCAAAAGTGCTTAGTACAACTAAATTTCTTTAAGAGAGTATCAAAAAGTATCCGTTTCAAGATGCCTATTGCATCTCTGTTTATTGGCTATATTTGGAAACATTTTCTAACTTATATTTAAGAGTCCTAGGTATACCTAACTTTTATAGATTTCTGAAGATACATTTTTGTATCAAATGTACATAAGCACTCGTTACCTTAGTTATATTATTATAGCTTAAGCTTATACTTCATTACTAACCAAACCAAAATAACTAGTCCAACATTCCAAACAATTTAAGTTACCATTTCCCTGTTTGTAGTTTGTTGTTATTCTTTCTAACTAACACATCAGAGTACTGTGGTGGTTTCACTCTGATGGTTAGCTACACTCTACCACACCTCTCTCTTACTCCAACACCTAAAAAGAACAGGGGGAGAAAATACAATGAAAATGGACTCCAGGGCTGAGATAATGACAGGGAGATCAGCCATGTTCAAAACAGACTCGGTGTAGTGAGAAATTAAAAGCAAACTAAAAACAACTTCCTTATGTTTACCTTCTTCTACCTCCTCCCCCTGAGCAGTGCAGGGGATGGGGATTACAGTAAAGTCATAGCACTTTGTCATCTGTTGCTCTGTCATCTTCACTTTCTTCCCTTGCTCCAGCATGGGGTCCTTCCCATGCAATGTAATCCTTCCTGAACTGGTGCTATGTGGGTTTCTTCAAAAACTGCTCCAGTATGGGCCAATACCATGGGGTTCATCCTTCAGGAATGGACTTCTCCAGCATGGGTCCCCCACAGTCAGCAGCTCCTACTGGACTTGCTGCTGAGTCTTGGGCTCATCTTCATGGGCTGCCATTCTGGCATTGAGTTAGCTCCTGCAGGGACACTCTATAGACTGTAGCCTTTTCCATGGGCTGCAGAGTGTATTCTGCTCTGTTTTGGTACATCATGGACTGCAGGGGGACAGCCTGCTCCACCATGGTTTTCTCCACAGACTGCAGGAGAACTGCTCTGGCACCTGGAGCACCTTCTCCCTCTTCTTCCTTGGTGTTTGTGGGATTGTTTCTCTTTACATTTTCTCACTCCTCTCTCCCAGCTGCTGTTACTCAGTGTTTTTCACCTTTTCTTAAATATGTTCTCTCAGAGGTACAGCATAACTCATTGGCTCAGCTTTGGCCAGTGTAGGGTGCCTTTTGGAACCTGCTGGGACTGGCTAAGGGGCAGCTATAATGTTCTGACAAAGGCCACCCTCGCATGCCCTTCCCCTGATGAAAAAATGGAAAAGATGTGTCTTAGTGTTACATCTATTAAATACTTTCCAATATTTTTTTCCTAATGTCTATTTCACTGCATTTAGTCTACATGCGATGCAGATTTTTTTCCTAATGAAGCTTGCATCTCTCTGCTATATGTTGGTACAACACTAAGGGCTGACTATCAAAGGTCCATTTAAGACCATCGCTCACTCATAAGTTGGAACTGTTCAGCTTGGATGACAGGAAAAAAACAAGACATCTGGAAGTAATTCACAGGGTATTCTGGAGGAAGTTACAACCTCTGAAACCACCTTTGATGCTCAAGCAATATCAAAAGTTCTGTGTTAGATTGTCCTTACTTTTTGATAAGTTTCTTTATCCTTTCTCTCCTCAGATATTTTTTTCCCCCAGTTTTTTGTTCAGCTCCCTTATGCCAAATTAACCTGCCACAACATAAAAAGGAATAATATTACACTTTACTTGCATAAGTTAATCATGATATAAAAGGGAAGAATAAACACTAAAATCTGTTATATATGTTTACTATTATGAAATAAATGAAATTGAATTCTGCACAGCTCAGTAAAGCAAATCTGTCTTTTCACAAGCCCAAGACTGCATCAGATTGAACTAAAATGGTTTTATATTACCATATTTCCCTGTATATAGCCTGCTACTCAGATAACCTACACCTACTTTTTGAAAATAAATTCTCATACAACCCACATTGTCAGATAACCTACAACTGTCTCCTCCTTTCCCTCCCAAGGAATCTATGTATCTAACAAATTCCCCTGGAGGTTTCCTGTTGCAGTGGAAAGGAAATGGGGAAGGAATGTAACAGAAGTACAGGAGGTGATGGGTTTTAAATGGAAAAAGAGCAAGTTATGGTGAATCAGAGGCTTAGAGAGGACAATAAGGAAACTATTGTTTTTCCCTGTATTGGGAAAGAAGGAACTCTGAAAGCAGTTTTTTTGTTGTTTTTGTTGTTGTTTTTCTCTCTCTCTTTTTTTTTTTTTTTTTTTAAGTTTATATTGGGAGCATTTACGTACAACCCTGATTCTGAAACTGGCATATGGGTCCTTAGTTTTATTTTTGTTATTATTATTTTAACAGCTTATCCTTGGGTTCTAACACTCAAAATTATAGAACGTCTTTACCAGCTACTTCACCCATTGCCTTTCAAACCTCATAACATTGCAGTCATATTTTCAAACTTCAAAATAAACTAAGTATGCTGTAACATTTCCCAAAACAAATAAAAATACTGCTATAATTATTCAAAAAAAAAAAATAAAGACAAATACTGAAATAAACCATTATCTTCTGTTGGTAGTGGACATTACAGACACAAAGTAGATCATGGGTTAACACTCATTACTTCATTGTGTATAGCATGCATCAAATCCAGTCCTATGACAACAGGCAAAGTTGGAAGCAAAGGGATATTCTTAACAAAGTGCTTACACCTACAGAAAGGGGAGGTATGGAGGAGAGAAAAGGAGAATTAGGAAGAGAGAAAGAAATAAGTTTAATGAAACCACCAGGGCATGCAATAAAACTGGGAGAACACATTATGTTCTTCCCCATAACCTTTTTCTTCTCCCATTGCATCTCCTTTTATGTGTTTTTCATGTCTTCATCAGGTTGCAAGCAATTTGGGGCAGGACCAAGTAACAAATTTTTATATGCAAGTAAATTCAGATTGTTATATTCATGTAAATATATATGTAATAATAAGACAAATGCAACAACAAATTGATAAAAAGAATAACCATAATAAAAAAGAATCTCCAGCTTCTACCACAAGATCTGAAGACCAATGGACACATCTTCTCTCTATATATCCAATGCTTGTTTTTTTGCTATGTGCCTGAAGGCAACCATCATCCCCCAGCACAAGAAGGATGTGGACATATTAAAGCAGGTCCAGAGGAGGGATGTAAAGATGATCAGAGGTTTTGAGCACCTCTCCTATGAAGAAAGACTGAGAGAGTTGGGGATGTTCAGCCTGGAGAAGTGAAGGCTCTGGGGAGACCTCATTGCAGCCTTTCAGTACTTGAAGGGGAGTTATAAACAAAAAAGAAAAGCAACTTTTTTGCTCAGGCAGACAAGGGGGAATGATCTTAAACTAAAAGAGGATAGATTTAGAGTACACATTAAGAGGAAATTCTTCACTGTAAGGGTAGTAAGGTACTTGAAAAAGTTGCCCAGAGAGTTTGTGGATGTCCCATCCCTGGATGTGTTTGAGGCCAGGCTGGATGAGGCCTTGGCCAACATGATCTAGTGGGTGGCATCTCTGCCTATGGCAGGGGGATTGGAGTTAGATGATCTTTAATGTTCCTTCCAACCCAAGCCATTCTATGATTCTATGATTCTATGATTCTATGATCTATAAGATGCCTATGTCTGATGTCAGTCTCACTTCACAGTCTCACTGGTAAATAAATGATTTCTGTGTTAGCCATACACCTATTTATCTTTCAGACACTAAAGTAAATATCAGTTTACATCAGTGTTAACCCCAATAAAAGCAGTGATCTAAATTTTGTAGGAGGAGAGAGTTTGGCCTTGTATTTTCTTTCCTTTCCAGTTCAGAAGGGAGAAAGCTGCACAGCCTTCCTGGTGCAATGATAGTTTCTGGCATGTTACTAGTCTACTAATTTCATCTCAGTTATAGTATAACTTTTTATGTCAAATTTGAAACCAAGGTGTCAATAATCTCAAATATCTTAATAATAATTTAATTCCAGAATTAGATCTATTATATCTACAACATCTATAGTGGTGTGGGGGGATTCAAATGATATCAAAACTAATTCTAGTGCTCAGAAAAGTGGACATAGTTATTTGTAGCCACTCAAGACCTCTCATATGTGGTCAGTTTACAACTACAATGTCGCACATTCTGACTACCAACAGTGAATCTCCACATTTTCACATCTTCATAAACAACAGAGTTTCCAGGTGTGGAAATCCATCAGTGACACTTGAGCAGTTTAAATCAACTTTAATGGCAGTGTAAGGTAAACAATTATATTGACAATGAACAGGATTAAATAAATAAATAAATAAACCCAGTGTCTTAGATACATTGGCTTTACCTGGTTAAACATTTTTCTTACAGATGCCACAAGGAAATAGAAAGAAGACTTCGCATTGACATCACATATCACATTAACATATTATAGTAAAGAACCAAAGGAAATTAAACTACATTCTTTGTGTAATAGCACTGAATTTCCTTCCCAGTATAGTCAGCTTACTATGCAGTAATATGTATATGTACTACTTATGTAGTATTTCCTCAGTATAGCTGCTGAAAACTTCAGCATAGGATAACACATCTGTATAATTTATGAAAAAAGAGAGAGTTTTTTTCAAAGCTAATTGGAAGCTACGTATTATCCATTTATTAAATACCAGTATATATTTTAATTATTATATTTTGCTGTTGTATTTATCAAAAAATTTTATTTTTTTCTTTAATAATGGGAAGGGTAGGGCTGTGTATTTGTGATACTTACATTATTTCACTGTAATTTGATATTAGTTCAATGAACAGCATTACTGTCTCTGCACTTGCTACTTGGATTTTATTGTTCAAGAAAGCATGCAGATATGCAAATGACAGAACTTGATTTTACTGTATTGGTTTAGGAACAGACCTACAAAAACTGTATGTGTTTTTCTTCCTTATGGTGACAACAGCCCTGAATTAGCCATATAAAAGTGCGAAACTCCTTTCTAGGTGATAATAAATAACTCTTTTTGGTCCTCTGTCCAGAGAGAATACTCTGAATTATGGTGCACTGTACATTGTATGTGTGAAGGAGTAGGAGAAACAGTAAAGGTAAGCAAAGACTTTTTTTTTTTTTTTTTTTTTTTTGACTAGTTCAAGCTTTAATGCTGAAGAATTTTAGAATACTCAGATGCTGACCAAGAAGCCATGAAATTATAAATTTGGGAATTGTAGAAATTTCTTGGTAATTTCTTAATTATATGCCATGTTATCAGCACCTGAGTAAACCCCTCCAGTATGTAGCTCTTAGATTGACACCTCCAATGTGACTTGGCTGTTCCGAGTCTTCATGTCACAATGGCTGGTGGTACAGCAACCCTAAACTGAAGTTGTTTGACTGTACAGGTGCAGACCTTTCCTAATTTCTTCAACCTGTTCTTAACCAAGTAAAGTCCCAAGGATTCATGTATAAAGTATGAGGCAGTTCACAGTGGAATTCATAAAAGGTGGAATAATGAAGAAGGAACTGTCAAGAGACAGCAAGTAGCAAATTCTGAGAACATACCTTAACACATGGTCACTACAGTCAGTACTTCCCTCCTTTGGAATTTCCTAGCTATTAATCTTTTCCCTGGAATCAGATAACCAAAACACTAAAACATTTATCTCCAAAACTGAGTGGGAATCATTTGTTTCTTTTAAACTAGTGCTGCTGTAAAACACATAATATAAAATAGAGCTACTGTCCACTGTGGCACAAGGTATCATAACACAGGACTAGAGCATCCCTCATGCCTTTGACACATCATGAGTTTGTCTAAGCTATCCTTTAAGATCATGTCAAAAACTCCATCCTAACTTAAATTTCATAACACTGAATTTTACACCTGTTATTTAATTTCTATTCATGTATGCAAATTTTTGTATATATAAAAGATTGCTAACAGTTTCCCTCTGCTCTTTCTTCCAGATGAAACATAGCAAATGCCTTCCATCTTTTTTCAAAGTACAAATTTCCTAGCAATTGAGTCAGTCTTGTAGCAAACTAGTTTGTCTGGTCTGTGCACATCTTTTGTGCAATACTCATATCTGCAGATGATATCTGCTAAGCCTTTTTCTCCAGTTCAAAACAGGGTGAAGAGACTACTCTACACTGTGTTTTTTAGAAGCCAGTATTATATTCCTTTTTCTGCAACTAGGAGTTAGATTCAGTTTCTTGTCTTTATCTGATTCCTCAGACTCTTTTGACTGAGTTACTGATTAGCCAGTTCTCCTCCATTCTATATTGTCTAATGTAGATTATCCCAAAATATATTATTTCCCTTGTAACCCTGAAGAACTTCATCCCGTTTCTTCTGTCACTTACCATTTTTTTTTAGATCAATTTTGAATTCTAATATCATTCTTCAACATACTGAAGAATGTCTAGGATACTGATTTCAAATTCACATTTAAGAAGAACTTTTCACAGTGGCAGTAATTATAAAGGCACTAGTTACTACATGAAATGCAGTAACACAGGTGATGTTATTTGCAGGTGAAATATAGTATCACGGGAGACAGGAAGTCCTCTTCCCCTTGTCCTTTAAATGTGCTGTAGTGGTAATGTTTTCATTTGTTGTGGTAATTTTGCAGAGTCCAATATTATCTTTAGGTGATGCAAATGGAAGGTGGGATTATTTTCTGGATCACTGGCAGAGTGAAAGATTTATGGGTACATGCGTATTGAGACTTTTCATCACCTGCAGAACCTAGGCATTGAAAATCAAGGTGTTTTTTCTCCTTTCTAATCTCTGACCAGAGAGTTCATCTTTTTACTTAAACACTTCTCCTTGAATGTTGGCATCTGTGCCCTCCAGCTATAATATTTACTGTAGATATCAGTTATATTCATGGGGAAAAATGTGCAAGTGTATCTAGTTAAATTACTATCAGATAGTTAATTTATTTGACCAGCTATACTGCCCAATATTAATTATAATTGTATGTATAATCATGTTATTAAATATTCATTATTTCTATCAATTTACAGTGTTCTAATCTTTGTATTTCCATATAACTCATCAACTCAATGATAAGCATTTGCTTACTTTAAGCTACAAATGCAATTTATATAAAATGATATAAGCATGAGGATTCTTTAGCAGAATAGATTTTCTGAACCACATGAAAACTAATAACAGTTGGCACCTGACTTAGAAGTATTCATGACTTTTTAAAGCTGTGTTCTAAGCTGAAATTCCATTAATTTTTTAAATAATGGGGTCAAATTATTTCCTAACTCCTCTGAAGTCAATGGATCTAACTGTATACGACTAAACGTGGCAGAATTGGATGCCATTTGATGAAGCAACACAGACTCCTTACTGCTAGTCCAATATCATCATAGTAAATTCTTCACTGGCACTATTTACAGTCAGAAGAAATTAACACTCTTAAGAAGTACTGCAAGTATTGATATGCCCAATATACAACATAAAGAGACATCAGTCTGAAGAAAGTGCAGCGTGAGAGTCTGCCACAGCTGGAAGCTTCCCTTTGCTGATAAATTCTTAAAATAGACATGGTAAAAGAAGCAGGTTTTTACTGTGCCTGATAATGTTTTTTGTTGTTGTTGTTGTTGTTTTTGTTTGTTTGTTTGTTTGTTTGATGCACTGCTAAACATAGCAATTATTTTAATAGCCATAGTTCATAGCCAGCCCCTCTAGTGCTAATTATCAATGGAATAAAGAAAATAATTAATTTACATTAGTGTATTTGTCTTACTAACCATTACTAGTAAAACAAAGATGCCAAATTCAAAGAATTTTATTAAATAGCTGATGTCACACTCACATCCATGTTTTCTAAATACAGTTGCAGAGAAATACATATAAATATGAAAACATGCAAATCATAATATTGTCATGATAAATTTTCATTACTTGATTCCATACAATAGCAGTAACAGTGCCTAGAGGCTATGGAAACAAAATGTTGCAAATAACTGAATCAGTTGCAACAGGACTGATTTTAAGGTGAGACCTGGATATGAGATATTAATTAAGATAAAGCTCCAAGTACCAGCTGAGATTCTTGTTTTGCCCACAGGAACAAAATGTAAGGAGTCCAAAGCCTTGTTCTATGACCTTTTCATGTTATACAGTAATTACATCCTTACCTAAGTGTGAACATAGCAGCTATGAATACCCTAGCAATTCAATGTTTTCAAGCAGGCACTGAAACCACATGTAAATTCAGTTGCTTCACTTTCAAAACAGATAAATCCTTCATAACTGCATTTCTCTGCATCACATTACAATGAAACTAGTAAGGCTAAGTGTCAAACAGAAAAGACTGTTCTGCAACCAGTACTAATTTATTCAGGCTAAGCTGATATTGTGCTCTTCCCTGAAGTGGATTTTGACTCTATAACACCCTGATTGAGTTATGTGATTCCTGGGTGGTTTAGCTGCCCCACCTCAATAACCTCTTATATGCTAATGAAATCTACTGAAAAGCAGGCTTTAAGTTCACAGGAAAAGGTACTTTAAGGAAGTGGAAAAGGTAAAGGGGAGGGGGAATCTGGCAAGATTTGTCATTCCAAAGGTTGTAGGATTGTCATTCCAAATATTAGGACCCAGTTAAAAAATCTCTTCATGATCTCTGACACTACACTTTAGATTTTTGAAGTACATCTTATTTTATAAATAGCTTACCTGATTAATTTCAGTTTCATTCCATCTGTGTAGATGCTTTCTTTCTCCACTGTAAACATAGGGTCTAGGATGAAAAAAAGTCTTTTGAGTCATCAGGACAGTCATTTACCATCACTATCAACTATTACTTAAAATTTTTATATAGCTCCCTCTCAAACTAATTTTTATCTCATTGCCCTAGCTAAAAGTTATGTCACTTGTCTTAGTGTTAGAATCTGCTATTTCCAGATTATCTATTTCTGGGCATTCTACATCTCCATTTCTCTTTTCTTGTTGTTGTTGTTGACAGGATAGTACTTTTGCTTAAATAACTTCCCTTTTCTTTTTGTTGACTGACACAAAATTTGCAGCTGACAGCCTGCATCTTTTCAACCTCCTTATTACTCTGTTGAACACCTCTTAGTTTTCATAGATCATCTATTTCAATTCAGTACTAGTAGTATCTTATCTACATGTTTTTAGTTTGAATTCTTTTTTCCTGAGCATGGGTAATGACAGCTTTAAGCTTTATTCTAGATGAGATTGCACATAAGATTTCTTGCATAATGTTAACATTTCTCCATCTCAAATGGATAAACCTCCACTCGTCTTTAAAAGTAATATTTGCCTTTTATGGAACTACACTATGATTAGCTTATACCCAGAACATCCTAAAAATTAAATTTAATTCTGTATTGTTGGAAGTCATCTAATTTAGACTATTAAATCCTTTCTTTTACCCCCACCTCTATGTGCAAAATCTTTGAGATTGACAGTGTCTCACAATATTTTGCTCTCTGCAGATTTGATTAGCGCAATCACAGTATTTTGCCTATGCCAAAAAAGAAACTATTAAATATTAAATAAATTATTTCTCCAAAATAATCCTTGCTTCTGCTAAGAAATTTCTTCTTCTCAATAACTGTCCATTTAATACAACTACTAGTACACTTTCCTACAACCAGATCCTTAGTTACATTCTATTTCTTTTAATTCCTATCTTCAACTCTGGTGTTATTTTCCATGTAATACTGCATTAACCTGTCAAATCAGTACTCTAAAGGCTCCAAAGATTTTACTAGTTTCCCTTCTGTAAAATATAACTTATTTAATCAGAAAGGCTAGATTGGTAAAATCTGCCTTTGATGAATCATTGCTTTATTTTACTCTTGTCTAATTTCTATTGAAACCTTTCTTTTAACTCACTATTTCCTTAAAATGTCTTACAATCACACACTTTCTGACAGTAAGAATCTGATAATCTTCATTGCAAAGCTGTCCTCCAACTTAAGGATAGCATTAACAAGAACCAGAGGAATATCTTTCTCTTTTAGTCCTTCCCATTTATTTATTTATTTATTTATTTTTCTGCTAAACATAATTTATCCTATTTATTCAATTAATTCTTTCTTTCTGCAGGAGTAGCCATAGTGCTGTTGATATGCAATGTTACCACAACACTTACAAGCATCTTTTCTAAACACAGTGTCCTTGCAAATCCCTGTACCAGCTATATCTGCTAATCCATTATGCTTCCATTACCACTATTACACCATTTCAGAACAGTTGTTCTCATTCCACTGTAGTGATTCTTAATATTTTTTTTACAGTAGCACAAAAAAATCTGTTTGACCTATAGAAATATGAAAGATTAATCTTTGATAAATAATAAGACATTATATAATTTTGAAGTACATTCAGATTAACACATATACTTTCCCAAAATTTCATCTGAGATGTAAAACAATGAGTTCTTGCAAACTACTGTATAATATTTTATGCAGTGTCAGGTGAGTGGTTTTGGCAGACTTAGTAACTGCTGTCATACAAACTTCCCACTCAGGCTTAGACTTCATAAGTATTTTCTTTCCTCAAAGAAATTTCCGGCACAAACAAACACTATGCCTGTTACTATGACTCAGTGCTGATCCGTAACTCTGAAAGATTCCCCATGACAGTTTGCCAATGAAAATATGTCGAAGCTGGGCTGTGTTACCCATGAGCTATGGTAAGAAATGACAGCAAAAGGAATTTTATTCACTTTATAAAGAACAAACATTTCAATACAATTACTACTTACTTTCTATGTTTGAGTGATATATTTTGACCAAAGAGTAATTTAATTAAAAGTAAAACCACTATTATTATAATGTCCTCAAACATAATTCTGTTCATTTTTATAAAAAAAACAGGAACACATACAGATTGTTATACAATTATTATTATTATTATTATTATTATTATTAGTTTAACCTTTCTTTGATTAAACTGTATAATAATGTTTCAAAAGAGAAACATCTAAAAACAGTTTTATTTCACAAAACTATGAAATGTTCATTGGTAGATTAAATCTATTTTCTATTATTACAAATTTTAAATTGATAAACAACTCTGTCCATAGTCAAGTTATGTAATCTACATCAATAATCATAATCATTAGTATCTAGCAGTTCATAAATATCCTTTTAAGATACTATTTGATATACCATTTGGTCTTGTAGGAAACAATCGGGATACTACTGATTCAAAAAAAGAGCTAAATGTATTACAATAAATTTGCTTTCTCTGGGATACTGAACTGGAAACCTATGAGATGTTGAACAAGAAAACTGATACCACTGCTTATCTGTCCAAAAGCTAGTGGTGTTAGGAAGCCCAGTAATTGAAAAATGGATAGTACTGATATTTGAACCTTTTTATATAACCTTTGAAGTGTAAGCCTTTTGGGGAATAAATTGCTTTTTGTAACAAGAACAATGTCAGATCCCATATTTAGAAACCATGCACTTAATTCATTTTCAGATAGAGAAACTCATGTTGTCTTGTTGGGAAAAACACTGTAAAATGGATTAAGCTTCACCCTGGAGAGATGATAACCTAATATAAATAACTGCAGGCTGATCTTTATTAGTTACTGAACAGATATTGCCAAATAGGACAGGCGACCTTCAATGATGATTGATCTAGGATAAGTCATCAACAGCCTTGTCTCTAGAGAGTAACTTTGGGGCATTTTGGAATTATACTGCTTTTCTTATTTAGGGGTAGACACTAACACTGAATAAGAATAAGTACATCTTCTTTAATAGGAAGGTCTAAAGCTAATTTTGGGGCAGAGTAATGACAATTTATTCTAAGGTGGGCAACTGCTAAGTATCTGCTAGAATTAATCACATAGGATTGGACACCCAAGCCAGTCTTCCCATGCTCAAAGGAGACATCCTAAACACTAATTCTTAAAACCGCCGACCTGATGAATAATTTTATTATTATTATTATTATTATTAACTGACACTAGGTGAATTAAGTATTACTATAATCTAGTCTAGATATCTACCTATCCCAGTGCACTGGAATTGACATCACATAAACTGAAGTAACATAGATTCATGTTGTATTCTTTCCTCAGATTCTTGTTGGATGGGAATTAAAATTTCCTTGGTTTGAAAGTCAAGACTGAAATATAATTGTAGCTGTATTGATTTCAAAAGATACTGTATTCCAGTGAGAATCAGTAAGTTCCATTTACAAACAACATTTAATTATTCTGCTGTAATAACCATATTAAACAATAAATATTGACACTATGAAGAGGCAACGCAAAGTGCTATGTGAGATCTCATACTAAAGAGCTATACTGATTGTGTATGGGGTTCACTGAGTAAAATGAGAAGTGTAATATCTACCAGTGAAACTGTGAAGCACCTAGCACACAGTAATATATATAGGTTCAGATCAAAACAACAGATCTTGAAGCACACAGTAATATATATAGGTTCAGATCAAAACAACAGATCTTGAGTAATAGCAATAGAAAGATCTAGACAGAAAAACTAGACTATTGTTTCTATTACACATATGTTCAGTATTTGCACATACACACTGCACAACTTATTTGTGCACAGACATTTTGAAACTTGAGGATGCCAGGTTAGCTGATGGATTACTGCCCAACCTTCAGTAGGCTATGGTTTTCTACATACCAAGGATTCTTTTAAAGGCAGAGTGGTTGTTATAATCATTGCTTATTGGAGTAAGATTTGATAGCTGGAAAAAGGAAAAATTATAATTATTGGCACTAATTTAAAAGTGCCTGTGCATAAAAATAATACTTTCCTGTAAAGTTGAACTACTCCTTACTTGTGCAGCGCTATGCATGCTCAGAGCTTGGTACAACCAGAGAGTAGCAGCAAAAAGTTGGTTTTCCAGAACTTAGTAAACTACTGATCTAGAAGCTTTTGTGTTGCTTTCTCTTCTAATTTGAATGCTTTGGTTTTATTTCAGTGAGTACAGAGGAATTTTACCATTTTACCTCTTTCTGAAACACTTGCACACTTATTTTTCATCAGTTATCCTCTTAATATTTCTTTACCTTGTAAATAATAATTATTTTATCTGTTTTGTAGATTTTAAAAGTCACAAACTCAAAATAACACATTGCATTTTATATATAATTAATCATATTAATGGTCCTGGGTTGACACCACATATGAGTTACATGTTTATACATGCAGTTTAGATGTTATTATAACATTAGAATATTGCATTAGTATTAGAATAACAGGGTATTTATTAGATTAGCTTGAAAATAGCATTTACTTGTCAAATACTCCACTGATTTTATGTTCCTAATCTCTGAATTCACAGAGGTAGTTAAGGTTTTACTTGTCTCTGATTTAAAAATCAGAGTGTTTCTTCATACTCTGTTATGAAATACAGTGATGAACCCTCAGTGATGTCTATCTCATGCAATATATGAATTACAAACAGGAGATGCAACATCAGAAGTACAGTATTATTTTTTACAGAGGTCATAATGGAAAATATTTCCAGTAGTAGAAATTAATAATTTTAATTTAAAAACAATGAAAACAAAATTATAAATTAGTGTTTCTGGAGTATAGCTCAATAATAATACCTCCTTCAGTGCTAAATCCATGTCAGGTGTTATTCCCACAATTAATCTGTAAACTTCTACATGACAACCATCATTAAATTTTCTAACCAAAGTAGCCTTTTTTTTTTTTTTTTTTTAGTGGATATGTTTATGATAATATAATTTCTAGTAATTTCTGATTAAAATCTCTAGATCTACCTTATTTCTCCTTTCTCCAGTATTTTGTCACTATATTCCTTATGAATACTGGGCCAATTGATTTAGATTAGCATACATTGTTTATTTATTTATTTATTTATTAATCCACTGCTTTACGTTTCCTTTTGTATTTTGTGCTCTAGTAACATCAACGCTTTTCTACATTCTCTTCATGCTTTAGACACGGGTGTGCCATATGAATCCCTCACTTTGCTTGCTTCTTCAAGAACTGTTATTGTGAAGTTAGTGAAAAAAGGTCAGGGTGATTATTTAGTGGGAAAAATCGAATCTACTGGAAGTTTATTGCTTTCCTCTAAGAAATCTGACTTATTTATGACATAAGGCATTTTAGGGCACCTGATAGTCTTCTTTTTTTTTTTTTTATGATACTTCTGCCTTTGTGTAAAATTGTGCTATAAATGATATTGACAGTGTCATACTGTAGTACTGTATTGTTTTTAAGTTGCATTGTTTCAGCAATTTATAGTCAAACAAGCCAAAGCTGTGACTGTCTGCCCTCCTTGCAAAGTTGTAGGTCCGGGTCTTAAATTTTTCAATATATATTCGAGAAACTTTCAGCAGACACAGTTTTAGCATAGCTCAAGAGAAGATGTACTTCTGGTTTGAATCCATTGTTCTTCAGCTAGACTCAAAATAAAGAGGCATACAGATGTGTAGAGATAATGTTATGATTGGGATGTTTTTCTTAAATAGGTGAGCTTATTGACCACACTGTCCCAGAGAGCTGTCTGACAAGCGGTATACACTAGACATGCTTCTCAAAAAAAAAAAAAAAAAAAAGAGAGATGAGAGCATTTGAGTTGTCTATTCCCTGAGAGATATGAAATAAAAAGTAGAGACTGGTTCTCTGACCTCCAAAGAAATAACCAGGTAACAGCTACTTGGAGGTTACCAGAAAGGAATAATTTGTAATGCCTTCAGCAGCAGTAATGAGTTAAAAGGGTACTTTAAGGCCTTGTTGGACAGAATTATCTTCAGACTCTCAAGCAGTATTATTTTAGCCTGTAATACTGAAATTGATTAACATACTTTTCCTTGCATCCCTCAAAAGCTAGGCAAGTTAGCTTTAATCTCTTGATGTTTGCACCTATCAATGTTCCCTAAAAGCCTTTGACACTACAACTCCAGTTGTTTAACTCCCGCAACAGATCCTTGAGCAAACTGTCCAGAGGTTTTAAGAGTTCTTTTGTGAACACCCTTCAAAAATTTCGTCAGGTTACAGTTTGCCATACTGTTGAATGACCTGTACATCTGTGTTTGAAAAAAAAAAATCACCAAGATTTAAAAAAACTGATGAAGGATTTCATATGCAAAAAGAAACCATGCAGGTAATTCACAGAGTAACTGAGGTATCTCTTTAAAGCTCTCCTCAGAGTTGATGGCTTAGAGAACTATTTTTGTATTCTACTCTTCTGGTTAAATTCAAGTGACTAATTTTCCTTCATTTTTTTTTTTTTTTTTTTTTTTTAATTGATTGAAATATATTATGCAGTCCGTGTTTACTGTTATTCAGTAATTTCCATATAAAATTAGTTGCTTTCCCTTTAAACAGCTGGGGACTTTCAACTTCCAGGACACAGAAAAACCTGTGACCCAAATATTTAGCTGGTTCTTTTATGTATAATAACTTATGATCATATTTTTTTTCAAATCAGACAGCTTTCATCTATATGAGGGCCTTACTAGAAAAACTGTAGCATTTACAGTGGCATTCATGGACATGCTGAATGTAAGGAGGAAGATACTGCACTATTTAGTGCACTATTTAGTTCATCACCATTGCAGCTATATCCTGTCCTATACTCTTCTGTTTGTAGAGATACTGCACTGGACTATACCGAACTTTATTGTAAAAAAAAAAAAAAAAAAAAAAAAAAATCCTTCTGGCTGATGTTATTAAAAGTGGAATATAAGAATAAACAAGTCTATCTTGAGTCACTACTCTTTCATCCTTGCATAAGTTTATTCTAAAAATTTCTGGAGAGGTCTGTACTGACAGAGTGTGCAAGATACTTCTGCCAAGTACAAAACCTCTTTTGAAGAGGATTTGAAAAAGGACAAAACCCAGCAAAGCAATTGTTAAGCAGCTGCCCGTTTTGTGCAGAGAAGACTGTGCAGAGTTCTGTATCCTACAGCCATTTGCAGGATAGTCCAGCTGTTTTTGGGATTCCAAAAATTATTACGCACTGTAAAGTTATGAAAGAAGCGAGATTCTTGGCATCTCAAAGGAGAATCCCAGAACTTTATGGGATTACACCCTACAGGTTAGGTGTGCTGTGCTAGATTTGGCTTTGAACAGAGGCTTCTAACCTAAATGTTACAGATTTTCAGTAAAATTTCTTGTTTCATATTCACTTTCTAACATAGTTATTTAATATTAAAAAAGTAGTTTATCTGCATGCTAAGCTTAATTGACTCAGTAGTCATTATTGTAACCGGATTATCATTGGCTCAATGATAGTTTTTGAAGGGGTATCTGCATAAATGCTTGATCATTTTTTCAAGCCATTAAACACTCTGGGCATCAGCCTCTTAACAGTAATTCTGACATGTTTATCTCAGCTGGGTTTGCAATTCTTCTTTGTTCAGGGTTTGTGATCTGTATATACAGTAGATTTGGGGAGGAGAAAAGAACAATAACAACAACAACAACACAAACAAAACAAACCACCACCACCAGAAAATAAAAGATTAAAAAAAATCTCATTCCAAAGGAAGAAAGAAAAAAGGGAAGACAGACAGACTTTTCCATCACAAGACAATCCCCAGTGTCTAAGAAGTAAAATATTCTCCTTAAAAAGCAATTATGTTTTTGTCATTTAGTCCGGACACCTGGAGTAAATATTCATTTCAAATTGGTAAGCACACTATTACATTTATTTTTACAGGTTAGATAAGACTGTTCCTGTTGGTTACCCTTAGTATAATTCCCCTCAGTTTACTCCCAACCTTTAAAAATCAAGAATCTGATGTAGCTCATATCATGAACATACACAAATAAATAAGGTTAATCTTTTTACTACACCTTTAGGTCAACAGAATGCAATACTAATTTTTAAATTTCCCACTAAATTCTGTAAATAAGTTCTAAAATTCCATAAAAACAATTACCACTTAATGCTTCTAGGATATAGAAACCCTTTAATTGTCCTCAGGTCCGTTTGATTTCCTTTTGGTAAGATTCGACAGGCTTTTTCCTCTATTAGCAGAGAAACACCTAAAATTTGACAACGTATGTCTAAAACTACTGGGATAAACTCGTACTGAGTTTTTTCAGCCCCCCCACCACAGGGAACAAAGGGAAGAGCACGGATGTGTGATCGGACCTTATGTCTCTACCAAAGGAACAATACAGAAGAAATGTTTCCCGAGGCAGCAGGGAGCATTTCTTCTAGAACTAGGGTCGCTCTCTGCTGAGCAAGAAGTTCAGCTTTTCTTTCCAGTGGTGCTGTCCCCCCCGGCGGCTCAGCCGGCAGCACACAGCCTGCAGCCGAGGAATGCCGGCCTGGCACGGCCGCTCAGAGCAGCGCTGAGTCGAGCCAGCAGTGGCATAATCTACTAATGGCTTCTTTTCATTTCAGCCCTCCCTGAGAGACTCAGTGGCAGATTGTAGACTCAATTACTCTCATGTCAGGTGATTATCCTAGGTCTTAATGTAATCTTCCATTCACACATACCATATTTCAATTACGGCAGCTATGAAACAAGCTGTGTATTCAAATCACCAATCACCTTATCACTGCTGAACAATGTCAACTGTAAAAAACGCCAGCTGAAGGCAATTACACATGTGTTGAGAACCGATTATGATTACTCTCTGTGGTATTTGTGATGAGCTGGGGAATGTTCTGAAAATTTAATTTAATGACAATATGCTTGCTGTACAATCCATAATACCTCCTGAATCCAGCATGGGGCTATTAAAACTGATAGGAGCATATTATCACCGAACTGAAAAGCTGGGTTGGGATGGTTGCTGGATGTCTCTACAGGGAATGATAGGTAATTTCTCCACATATTTCTAACGGCTGAGGCAGACAGCTTCCAGTTCCAGCTGCACTCTGAAGGTGGTCCCTTCCCCTCCCTCTCTCCCTTGCAGAGCTGAGTTAAGGTGTTTTACCATACTTACTGCAGAGGGAAGGGGAAGGGGAAGGAGAAGGATGAGCATGAGCATGAGCATGAGCATGTGTCCCCAAGGTCTCCAGCACAGTGCTGTTTCCTCTGTGGGACTTTTCTGACCTCATAAAGGTCAGGTCCTTTTCTGACCTCATAAAGGTCAGGTCCCTTTCTTCTCTTTCTTCTCTACCACCCTCTTCTCTTAGGGTGGACTTCACTGAGCCAAGGTGCTTTAACTGACAAGGAGGAACACACCATTGCTAGGGAGACAGGAGCCAAGTGCTGCTGACAGCACCCTCCCCACTGGGCTCCATGAGAGACCAGTACCCTGGCCATGCCCTGTCCTACCTCTCCAGGGTCTTCTGTTGCTAGGCAAACACTTCAGCCAGCAAGGCCCACACTTATTTCCCCAGCCTCAGCACACACCAGCTAGCAGGCAGCTACAGGAATGTTTATCCAAAAATGGCCCAAATGTCTCCATGTATATAAAAAAGATGAAATTCCAGTTGTTGTGCAGTTCCCTGGCCTGTCTGGCATGGCCCTTGCTTCCAACAAGTAGTCTGGTGGGTGCTGGCCTACAGCACAGAAGCACTGAATTCTCCTCCGGGTACGTTACTTACAGTGCTGCTAGCCAGGATGAGGGAATACATGTTTCTGCATGTGTGTATAGGAGGTGACTGTCGAGTGTCCCAGATCGGGAGCTGAAAATTAGCACAGAAAGCTAATGCTATATATTGATCTGAATCAATAAGATCTTAGATTAGGCTTGTAATTTATTCCAGAAAGCTGACAATCTCCATCTCACGGGCAAAACACAAAGGTCTCCTGTTCTTTTAAGGCTACAGTTGATAATGCTGTGCTGAGGAATACTTCTGAAAGCTCCATGGCTTTAGCATTGTCTTGCTGTTTTTCAAGGGCTGCTTTACACATTATGAGCCTTCAAACAAAACAAATAATTTCTAATGCTACATCAAATATCCAGCTGAATTTGGTGCATGTGATACCATTCACCTACAAGTAAGAAAAGGAAATTATGCTTATCTGCACTCACATTTCATCCATAGAATATTTATTTTTGTAAACATATTTATTTTTTCAACAGATCAGGTTACTGTGGTATTTGCCCTTGATTGTATACAGGTCATTCACTGTTGATTTATTACCATTTTTTACCATTTGTTACCATTTTTTATTACCATTTTTGTTTAAGTAGAACTCTGTGATGCACATGCTTTTCAAGCCTGGAAATTGAATATTTCCTATACAGTCCCAAACATGTATGCTGCAGAAATGAGAGTTACCTCATACATACTTTTTTAAGTTGCTGTTCCACACGATGCCAAATGTCCTGTCTCAACTCTCTCTTTCACTTAAGTTAGCTTCATAGTCACGCTTCAAGGACAAAAACATCCAACCAGATGTGTAAAGAAGATATT
The DNA here is from genome assembly GCA_011076525.1 of Nettapus auritus. NCBI lineage: Eukaryota > Metazoa > Chordata > Aves > Anseriformes > Anatidae > Nettapus > Nettapus auritus. The sequence continues at coordinate 48,378,871 of CM021766.1, forward strand.
ATAAACTATAACCCATAGTACTGTTTTTTGTTTTGCGTAAACATATCTGTGTGTCTGATTATCACAGGCATGTGAAACACAAGGACAGAAAATGAATAAATTAGGTCGATTGAAAAAAAAAAAAAAAAAGGACAGAAAAACTAGATTGGTCAACTAGAAACATTTAATCGGTATGGAATTTTCTGGATCTATTCTAAAAACAACTTCTGTTCATGAAGAGGATTAAACATTATAATTTTTTATTAAAAAAATAATCTAAAATTAGAGGATACAATCTATGTGATTGATGGAGAAAATAGTAAATTGCAGGAGAAAAACATGCTAACAGAATAAGCAAAGGTTCAGGAAACTTAACTCAGAACAGCTTTTCTGTAGATTAAGCAGTCTATTGGACTTTTCAGCATTTTCTTCATTTGCAGTATTTACATGATCATGTAATCATGTAGTGATTAGTATTATTATAGCAACAGTAGTAATAAAAATAACTATTAACAGCAATGGTAGTAATAACAAAGAAAAGGGTAAAACCAAAATGGAAACAAATGGAGTAAATGTATCTGTAGTTTAAGATGCAAAATGTCTCTTTCTCTAGAGAAGCAAAATGGTATATCTGGATTTTGGATTAGTCTACATCTAAGTAGTCCCTGACCTGTAAGCACTCTGAATTTGAATTCCATCCAGAAACAATGAGTTTAGGGCACCTCTATTCTTTGCTACAGACATACAGAATTCACATCTGTACATATATCATACATCTGGAACTTGCAAGGAAAGCTTTCTTTTTACATGTAGTAGAAAGGCAGCATACAAGCTGATTTGTGATATTCTTCATATCTAAAAGCCAAGAGAAAGACAAGAAATAAAGAAAAAACCTTTGAGTCTCCTGTTAATCATAAAAGTTTATCAATTTTTTACTGGCAAGTTTCTTGCAAGAAGAGAATATATGTATTAAGGGATCTACAGAACAATGGCATAGTTCTAAACTTTTTCCCAATTACCAGATCACTGTCTGACTTACACTTCATATAGACAACAGCATTCCAATCTATACTACGCTGAAATTCAAGGTTTTTTTCTAATTTAATCTTCTTTCTTAACCTTTTTTTTTTTTTTTTTTTTTATTGGTTTTGTTTTTTTAATCTGGTTTTAGTTTAAAAAAAATAAACAAAAAAAAAAAGAAAAAAAAATAAATAAATTACTTTTTGTCTTTTTTTTAAGAGAACTCTTGAAACTCCATAACATGCCTCCATCCATCCTACCTATTTTCTATGTATATTTACTATGTGTTCTATATTTACTATGATCACAAGTATCCACATGCTAACAATAGAATCTCACTAAGAAAAAGCTAAAAAATTCCAGCCAAAACCTGTCATTCAGGGCAGCTGAAATTTCTCCTGGGGTTGAAGGAAGCATCAACTAAGTGAAGATGTCGTGACAGTGATGATGGAGATTAACATTGTTTTTTTTGATTCAGTAGGTAAACTGGTGTTATATGGAAAACTGTTGTTGCTGCTGTTATTTATTGTTTATTTTCTTGCTTGTTTTTGATCTCTCTAAAACACATTTTAAAAAATACTTTGAAGTTTTACAAGTAAAATCTTATTAGATAAATACCCAACACAATGAAAGGCTTTATTGATTTTTCCAGCAAAATGAAGCTACTCTACTTATTTTAAAGATCAATTTTATCACCTGGGCTCAGGCATATTGGACTTGAAACAAAGAAAGAGGACAATCCTTCATAACCTTCTCCATGACCCTAAACAGCCAGAAAATGAAAAGGCCAACTTATTTTGTTACCTGAATTACATTTCTTTTTTCCCTTTTTGATCCTTCTTAATGTATAATTCTCTGGGAAAAAAAAAAAAAAAAAAAAAGTAAGCTATCTGATTATAAACTGTGTTACTTTTATTGCCCAAGGCAGTTGTTAATTTTTGCCATAGGTCAGACAGGATAGAGCCCTGAAGAACCAGGAGCTTTTTAATTGCATGGTATACCATTGGCTGTTGCCACATCTCAGAGGAGTTATTGCACCTTGCAGATAATGCCCTTTTCCCCTGCAAGCAATGAAATAGGTTCTCCGTACATCGATGTATTAATTAGATTTCAAGTCTGTTTCAAAAATTATAGCTTAAGCTGCAGTTCAGATATTTCAGAAGTTATTAGAAAGATTGTCTAGTTTATTTAGTTATTTATTCACTTATTTTTAATTGAAAAAGTAAAAGGAACTAACCTTGAAAACTCTTTCCTTTCCTTTCCTTTCCTTTCCTTTCCTTTCCTTTCCTTTCCGCACCTTTCCTTTCCTTCCCTTCCCTTCCCTTCCCTTCCCTTCCCTTCCCTTCCCTTCCCTTTTTTCAAGGATAAAGCAGGGAGGAGCCCAACCTCTAAAATTAAAAGAACATATCTGTTTTGATAGAATTTCAGGTTACGTTTGTCAATTTTGATGTTGTAAAAAGTGAATGAATTGGTACAACATGTAGAAATCTCAGGAAACATTTGAAATTTCTTCAGCTGGCTGTATATCAAGCATACAGTGAAAAAGGGAAATAGAAAGAAAGTAGAAAAAGAAGGGCAGAAGGCGAAATGGTTTGTGTCCATTTAAGAAAAAATCAATAATAGCATAAAATTGATTTAGTGCTTGTCATAAAACATAAGTAAGTGCTGGAAAATAGAGAAAATTGAGTCTCAATTTAATCTGCACAAAAGCCACACTGTACTGATGAAGTGATCTGAGGAGAGAGCTACATAAAACCTAAAGACAGATACTTAATTGTCATATTAAAGACTCTCTTTCTTGCCTGCTGGAGTTGAGGGGTAAGACCCATTAATCATCTGGATAAGGGGCATTGAAATCAAATCTCAATTAAAATCTGTTCAATAATGTCTCTAATATGTTTTTCGAGCATTAATTTTTTCCCATTGATTCTACACTCCATAAATCAGATATGTTGCAGTGCATGTAATAGTTTATGGAGGAGAGGATTATGGTTTTATGAAGTTAATGCAGCAGAACCATTTCATTTACACAGGCTAAAGTTTTATGTCTGTTGATTATTTCTATTTGGGTAAAAATTCTTTGGGATATAAACCTAAAACCTGTTGTTTGCTGTTGATGTTGTTTTTTAATTTCTGTATGTATGTGTACACACACTATCTATGGAGAGCTTGCATGGCCTTACTTCCAAAGATGGTTGCTGAGGAAGACGTTTTTAGTAAAAACTATGGTTTTGGAGGGTGAAGACACTCCAAACTTGATCTATAAGGGAGAAAAAAAAAAAGCCGTTTTTTACTATTACACTATATAATGTCTAATTTCAGTGCAGACGATAACATGGATGTTAGGGGCTCAAATTTTGGCTTTTAAATGAATCAAAGATGTTTTCAAGCTGTGATCATGATACATTCTGTATGAATTGTAAAATTATTTTGAGGAAAGTTTAGGACAGAGAAGGTCTAAACATTTTTACACTTGGAGAAATGTTAATCCTTGCTAAATTTTCATTTCAGCAACTATATTCTTCACCTGCATTCCCTGATGTGTGATTGGCTATATCCTTCTTTATTTTCAGTCATAATTTGTTGGGTATGTGGTGTTGCATACAGTTTGAAGGCTGACAAGTTCTGCCTAAGTCACATGCATTGTATTGATTAAGTGAATGTTATTTCATTACCAAATCTATTCTTACTGAAAGAAAAATCATAACTCATTTTTATTTCTGTGATTAGGCCACAGATCATAAACACTTTCTGAGACTGCTGGATATGCAAGCAGTCCAATATACTTCCATTTAAAGAAATATGAACTATAGCTTTTCATTATCTTTTGAATTACTCTTGGTGAGTAGCTTATTCTTTATTCCAACTAAGGGTATCTGAAAGATGTACAGGAGCTAAGATGGCTAAATTCCTGGATATCTTGGATTTTCTGAGTGCATGCTAAACCATTGGAGGCTACGTCTTGGTGAGGAATAGTACATGTCACTGAGGAGAATCCCGTGGCCCTACTAGGGCTTTGCTTTTCTTAGCAAGAACAGTAGACTGAGTGGACAGTTCCCTCCCTAATGTGGTTCTAATTACCTTTCTTCTCACTAATAATTCTTCTGTCTGAAGAACCAGGTTCAAAACTTCTGATCAAATAAACATTAAGCTAATGTTGTCATAATTTTGTAAGACATCCGTATTTTTTATACTTATAAAGTCTTCAGTATTACCTTTTCATTTTTACTTATGCCTTTAATTTCAAAGATGATTACTGTGATACAGAATTAATTCTACTGATGATATGCCCCTCTTCTGAACTGTTTCACAGCTCCCTGCTATCACTGCTAGAAAACATTGATAGGTTCAATGAGTTTAGTGTCAAGACTATCAGTTCAGAATAGTTAAACTGTTTGATGAAGATATGGTGCAAGGTGCAATCTATAATATGACAAAAGTGGCATTAAACTATGTGCCTCCAAATTCTGTGTAGGGGGCCCTGAATCACAGCGAGACACCACAAAGGCAGCTATGAACTATGAAGTTACCCCTAGGGTCCAAAATAGTAATGGAATTGAATTCTAGCAACACTAGAACAACTGGTGCTTCTTCCTGTCCTAAACCATTACTGCATGAGATGTGAGGACACACAAAGCCATAAAAAGCCTGTCTGTTGTTTTATACCAATTCAGAATCTTTCTTCATATGTAATAACCCTAGAATAACCCCAGACAGACTCTATTCATAAGAAATAACCCAGAAACCACAGTACAAATAATGGTTGGGGCTACGGACAATACTTTGTTTACAAATTGAAACAATTTTATTTTATTTTATTTTTTTTAAATGAAAATTTGTGTCTTCCTCATTGGTATTGTCATTACAAAAACAAAGGTAACACATTAATGCTGAAAGACCAAGACAAAAATAATGAGACATAAAATTAAATTGTGAACATGCTATCTATCTTAATACTCTTATACAAATGTGGGAAAAAAGTCACTCCTGTATTACAAAGTAGTTAGGCACACTGTTTAACTGCAGAAGAGAGTAAATGGGAAGACTTGATCATTGCTACTGTTAAATGTTTATTATTATTATTTTATTTTTATCAAATAACTATATTAAATAAGAAAAGGAGATGGAATACTAGTTTGCATTATAACTTAAAGTTTCTCCAGCATAGTGGTACCATAAAATAAACATGAAAAGCTGATGAACGTTTGACAGTAACAAAAACAAACAAACAAACAAACAAACAAAAGGACATACGTATAGTTCTACTCAGGAAAATCCCTTTATTTGATATCAGCATTTAAGTTTTGATAACATAATTCCTACAGTTTATCTTTTCAGGCAAGACTTTAGCAAACAAATTGCAATTTCAAAACAAAAAAATCACACATTTTAGAAAGAACATACTTTGATGTTTTCTGCTTATCTTTTTTAATAACAGAAGACCTAAATATTAAACTTCAAATATGTTTTGTATATGTAGCAAAGGATGTATTTCAATGTGGTGTTTAATTATTTGGTGGAACTCATTTCTACAAAATGACAATGAACTGAAAAGGCAAAAACAAAGACTGTAGATTTATCTCAATCATAAAAACCTTCCACAGTTTCTTCAGATAGGATAAAACATTTTTAAAGGGGATATAAACCCTTGTGCTTCAGGTCACAAGCAACCGAGATTTAAAAACACTCCTACATCCTATGAGCAGATTATTCTGCTAAGGTGTGACATCCCTTTTCCCAAAATGTCTTATGCCAGCCATGCTCAGTATACTATATCTCTACATCAGCACAGTCTATGGGTTATTTGTACCAGTGTTAGAAACTTTTAGTTATTCTCACAGTTCAGACAGTTTCCCAAGTGTGCCTGCCAATTATTTTTGGCTAATACTTCTAGTGGTCTAACCACTAGATGACATCTGTTCCAAACTGACACCCTGTATTATCAGCTTTAATTTGTTCCATGCTGGGAAAGATATTTCTTGAGATTTGGGCTGGATTGCTGAGAATTCTGAAACTGGTACCATTGGTGTGTGGGCCACTGTTCTGGGTATCAAATATCTCTTTGCCAGCCAATTTATCATTATATGTTTAACACTTGACATATTTAAAAGAAGTAAATAGCTGTCTTCACCATAATTCAAAGAATAGAAAAATAATTTAAAAAAAAGTTTAAAGATGCACTGAGCAAATCTATATTATATTTTCATGCATCTTATTATTATATGTTAATTACATTCTAACAGATTCTGTTTCCTCAGCTAAAAAGCTGTCAAGACTTTTACCCGGCTAGGAAGATTAGTGTAGGCTCAATGACAGTTCAGCGTCCAGAATATTCTCAGTTATTCCCTAAAATTCCATTCAGATCTATGACTTTGACCTGTTAATATTTAGTAATTCTAGAACTTAATTCTTAATTAAGATGTCAAGCTTTAACTCTTTTCCCAAAGGATTAGTGACTGTCCCCTGGTATTTAGAAATGTTGATGTCCCTGGGACATAGATATTTGAAACTATCTCTTGCTAAATAATAAAAATAAATAAATAAATAAATAAATAAATAATAATAATATGAAAAACCAAACACACAGAAAAGTAAAAAAACAAACAAACAAACAAAAAAAAAAAAAACAAAAAAAACCCACAATAATAATAATAAAATAAAATAAAATAAACAAACAAACAAACCAACAAAAAAAAAAAACCAATAAAAATCAGTCATGAATAACACACCACTCAGGTAAATACAATGTTTATCCATTCTTTCAACTGGTAGGCAGGGATCAAACCTCAGTATCTAGCTCTCAATACATTAAAAATACAATTCCTGAAAGCACATGAATGGATTATATACTAATATAGTAAGGAGCACAATGGATGTACACCATTTCTGATTTTTTTACTGCAATTAAACTATAATCACAGAGTATGGGGAAGTGGACTAAGGATAAGTGATTCCTAATATGTTTTTGAAGGACACCATGACAATAGAATGGCTTTTTCTATTATCACATTACACAGTTCCAGAGAATGTGTTATGTATTATTAAATAGAAACAATACTTTGTATGTCAATACACACAATATAACAAATAAAGATAGTTCCTCTGTTTTGTGTTTCACTATTTCTTCTTATACTTTAGTTCTCTTACATTTCTTGCATCTGACATTTTCAGGAGGGGACAGAAGGTTGTATGAAATATCAGTAGTGTCTTAAGGAAAGGTGTGGTTTAAGGTGTAGGAGACAGTGGGATCAGGTATGTGGCTGGAAGAAGTTGTCTGTGGCAGGAATGGAAATGGACAAAGATGAGGAAAGAGCTACGCTATGGATACTCTAATCAAGCTAGTAAATTGAGGGGAAAAATGTGCAACTGAAGATCACGTCTACCATGTTAAGCTTATTTTTCTGTCTCTCACCAGTGACCCCAGGACTTCTCAGTTGCAGTGGTTCATTTGTTTACACCGCCCTTGTCTGGGCAGAACCACATGTGTGGTAGGAGTGGCTGAAATCAATCTAATATCTCCTGATTATTAGAGGTGAAAGGAGAACGGTCTCAAAGGCTTTTGGCAGCCAAAAGCATAGGGTTTTATCCTACTTTCTCTTTACTCCACTTCTCTTCTACCTTCTCTAAGCAGAATTTCTTAAGCACCATACCCTGTTCTCAACCCAGGAATTCTCTGATGACAAATCTCAGGACATATTCCTTACTCCATCTTAAATCTACATCCTCTTTTAAGAGAAAGTGGAAGACAAAGAAAAGTGTTTAGAGAACCGCTGGTATAAGGTCACAGTAACTGAATCAGAAAGGCAATATACTGCTGCAGGTGCTTTTCAACAAGATCACTATCCCTACTTTACTAAGGTCTAAGAAGGCTCGAAGACTTACCAAAGGTTACCTAATAGACACATGAAAAACCAAGAATGGCACCTCTGTGCCCAGAACTGACGTTGTTCACTGGCCACATCACTTGTTTTAGTGGCAAAAAAACCAACCTAAATACAAAGATACACCTCTGCTCTTAGTATGTCTTAGTTTTCAGCTGCCCTTCTAATTTGTTCTGCCTCTTTTCTTGACTGCCAACCAGTGCAATGTCAAAAATGCATCTTATCTACTACTTTATTCTAAAGGCATTTTTTTTTTTTTTTCCCTTTGGAAATATCATTATAAACCACTAAGGAGAAAAGGAGCTCTTTGACGGTGACACAAAAAAAAGGGCTATAATTCACCAGATATACCAATTTCTTTTTGATTATAGTTTTGCTATGCAAAATAAAGATTATGACCCTTTCTTTTTTGTTTGTTTGTTTGTTTCGTTGGAATTGTCCTAGATTGACACTTTCTCTTCCTGAAAGCACTTTCAGTTTTCCCATGTAGTTGTCACGTGTTCTGTGTCTGAACCTGAGATCACCCATTTCTTTCAATGATCTCTACAGCTGGAATTCTTACATATGTCAGAATAAACCACCCTTTCTATTAGTGTGAAACACACCCTCCATACACACATATATGCAATACTGTTCAGTACTGTCAAAATGCAACAAACCTTTTAAATACAGGCAGCAAAGATTGTCCTGTGAACCCAGTCAGAAAGATTCAGTAGTTTAGGTTTCTGAAACCAGCACCACTAACTGCCGAGACAAGGAAAGGAAAGGAAAGGAAAGGAAAGGAAAGGAAAGGAAAGGAAA
>CM021766.1:48387561-48429288 GCA_011076525.1 Nettapus auritus
AAGGAAAGGAAAGGAAAGGAAAGGAAAGGAAAGGAAAGGAAAGGAAAGGAAAAAGATCACTCCCCTTTTTGTTTCTCTTAACAAAATCTCACTGGCATTCACTGCAATAAAACCAATCACAATGGAATCATTGTATATGTGTGTGACTCAAATATAGTTCCCTTAGCCACTGTTCTAAATTAGCAGCAGAAAAGCACCCATTAACATAGACTTTAAATAAATCTTTACTCAATGGACTCCCCCATAGTCAACACACATTATTCAGAAGGTGCAGCAAGTTCAACAGGAACTGCAGCAAATTTTATTCCTTTAGTTGTAATTTATTATGAAGAAATATCCCTTTTAAATGTAATGATCTTTAACTATATATTTTCAATACAAACAGATGGTAGTTTCAAACCTCCCTTTTACCTGAGTCTTAAGAACTTTAGATGAATATTTTGCTTAAGATTTTTCAGAGTAAGTCACAGAAGTCTTAATCAAATGCAAACTGATGCCTTCAAATCTTTCCTGTGACAATGCAGGCATGAATGGAACACATTTGAGAGCTCACACAGCTCTAGTTTTCATGCAAAAGACTCAAGTCCCATGAGTGAGCCAATTACAAATTATAGTGTAGGTGAACTTGTTCTTTTCCATTCACTGAAGCTGATTCTGTGTCATTAATGCTTGTCTTAGGAAAGAAGAAAAGGCTTTTCGTCTCATTAACATTACAGAGGAGACATGAAATGAATTCTATGATAGATGAGTACTATGTATATGGAGCTAGTTCAGTTTCTTATATTTTAATAACTCATTACAGAACACCAGAGCCATATCCACTATCTAAAGGCTCACTAATCCTCTGTGGTGTCTTGCACTGACCTCATTGGCAGAGACTTATTGGCTGAGATTCCACCACTGTTAGGCTTAAATCAGCTAGTGTGAAATTTTAGCTGCGTTAACTGTGCCAAAATCCATCTTTAGAGCTCTCAACCTTTCACCACCTAAACACCGAACAGTGGCACTGGAACAGCACAATGTGGTTTGTATTATGAATCTGTGAAGGGAGAGGCTTCAATCTATATAAAAGGGACATAATTTACAGGAAGCATACTGTGAAGGAAATGTTAGTCTCTCATATCTATTTACAGTTACACATTCAATAAAAGTTACCTAATCTTGGATGGATGATGTTCAGATACAGAAAAATCATATTTTTTCTTAAAAAACAATGTGTCATCAAACTTGGAAGCTAGCCATATCTGTCATTGATACATTTACTGTAGAAAGCTCTATAATGCTATCTAAATCCAGCTGCCATGAACATATTTATCTATCACTACTCATTTTTTGGCTGGAACTAACACAGACACATGTAAGTAAATGTATACATATGCCTTGTGTGCCAGACGAGGTAAGGCAAATAGCTTTCAACATTAAAGTTACTCTTTATTTACTCCTTACCACATCCATTTCCTTTTTTTTTTTTTTTTTTTCAATAATAAATATATATCATACTAGCTATTAATGCAGAGCCTTGTGTCAACAGGGTGACCCCAAGGCTGTTCTAGATTATCTACATCCCAAATGTGATGTGTTCTAGCAGGCTAAAGCTGTGGCTTAGGGGAAATGAAAATATCTTTTTCTCCACCTGACACCTGCCCCACATCATTGTGTCTGACTCGGGAGACAAAAGACCACAGCAGCTATTTATTATCAAGAACAGGAATCAAAATGAAATTAAAAAAATGTTCATGGCTTTAAGTTTTAAATGTGCAAAACTGGAATTTTCAGTGCAGAATTTTTATCTCTAGAAAAAAAAAAAAAAAAAAAAAAAAAGAAATTTTGTAACTATGCCATATTAAAAATACATACATCACAGGGTGCATCAGTAAAAAAAAAACAAAAATGTTTTGTATCTTTCCATTAAGGTTTCATTTCATAAACATGTCTTGCTTGTAACATTTCTTAGGTTTTACTTACTGAAGACTGGTTTACAGTAACTGAGTTCTGTATGTCTACAATAAAACCTTCACACTTCATTAATTAATATTAATTAATTAATAATCAACATATTTTTAACATAATATAATATAAAATAATATATAATTGATATAATATAGTATAATATAATATAATTAATATATAATTAATTATAACTTCATTAATTGTGATTCTGTCATTCATTTATCTTTTTCAAATAAGTTTCCTTTATAATGGGCCCCAAAGTGAGTTAGTTAGTTAGGCACCTAAATACATTTGTAAGACTGGCCTGTAGCCCACAGTCTATACAAGAGTTCTCACTGTAGGAAAAGTAACTACAGACATGGCACAAGTAAAAACACTTTCTATTTCTATCAGTAAATGTGGTGGAAAGGCTCTGAGGCTTTAATCCTCAGCTAGGGGCTCAACCCATGCCCACCACCCATAGGTTCAGAAGCTCCAGTAAAACTCAGGCACCACCTCTGGACCTTGGCATCCCAGTTTTTGGCCTTGCCGCATAGATGGAGTTCAAAACAATTTTATAGGTGCCCTCCTCTCTGCCTGTGTTTCTTGCCATTGTGATTTTGTGATGTCTCAAGTTTTGCTTCTGTTATTATGGAGCACATGGAATATGGTGTGCTAATGTCCAAAGCAAAAGATGTTGGGTTACTATCATGAGTACATATAGCAATTGCTAACCATCAAGTGCAGTAGCCCTCTGTGCTTTAGTTTTGTATATCCCACATTGAGCTGCTGCTGATAGAAAAAAAAATATATATATATATTTTCTTTTTGACATTTGTAGATGTCAGGGTTCAGCTGAATCTTGCAGAAGCAGAGCTAATAAATTCTATATAAATTCTAACTGAGCTATTCATTCCAAGTAGAAGACTTTCTGTTTATTTGTTTGTTTGTTTTGCCTTGGTTTATTTTGTTTTATGCTACAGGAATGTTTTATCAAGATAAACAGACCTTACAAATCTGAAAAAAAAAAAAAAAAAAAAAAAAAATAAAATTATCCACAAAACATCTTGTAAAAAATGCTTCTTTCCAGAACTTCATCCTTTTATAATGGCTCTTTTATGTAGGACTCAGCTCTGCTAAGCTCTCTGCTACAATATCTCAGCTTGTTCTATTTGACGGCTGTTCCCCTGTCATCACTCATTTTCAGTGGGCTAAGGGGAGCAATTGCTGGGCATCAAATCATCATCAAGTAAACCAGCCTTGACACTAGTTAAAAAGGGAGATGGATGGTCAGTTGGCTTCAACAGAAAATATTCTCCTAAGTATCCTAGCAAGGTCCCTTGATACCAAACAAGTACCTTTTTTTTTTTTTTTTTTTTTTAACAGGAGCAGTGAAATCACCCATATTTCTTCTGGGTCATCATTTGATGGCAGGTTTTCTCAGGGGAGGAGCACAGAGAGAAGGCTAACAATTTGACAATTAAAACAGCAGAAATACAAGCTGTGAAGCAAACAGCTTCCCTGCATTTTCTTCCCTTCTCTTTAATGGGCAATGAAAATCTCTCCACACTTGTATAACTTCTGGAATGCCAAATACATTACAATGTACCAGCCATTACTCATCTGTCTGTTCCTACTTCCCTTTCACATAACCAACTTAAGACTTATCATGCATCTTAGAAAACAAAGTCCACCAATAACCTGGAAATTAAATTTAAATGCAGAGACCCTTCCCATTTAAATAATAATTAAAATTCTGGGTCACTGTGGTTCTTCATAGGTGTTAGGACCTATGGGCTCAGTTCCTTAGAGACATAAACCGAAAGTAAGGAAATCATCAGGTTACAGACGAGTTACAGCTTCTCAATGATTTTGACACATATATGGAAAGTAACTGTGTGTGAGTTCTCCCACTTACTCATTCTACAGTCTTTTAGATGCTGCAGATTTTGCAAAGGCAAAGGACTTCTATAATTAAAGACTAGATTACAAGTAAAAAGTTCTCACTGGCATCCCTCTCTATGGCAGGGGGGTTGAAGGTAGATGATTTTTAAGGTCATTTCCAACCCAAGCCACTCTACGATTATATGATTCTATGATCACTGATATTGAAAAATAAAACATTTTTACTCAATGTCTACATATTAAAAACAAAAACAAGTAACAACAACAATAACAAAAACAAAAATCCCCATAAAATAAATGCTTTAAGGGAAGAAGCTGCCAAAACTTCTTATATCTTAGAAATATGTTTAAGATATTTCAGAAACAACTAAATGTCTTTTTACTGCTCAGATGACCAGTCTTATTGATCATACAATTTGTATGATCACACAGTAAGCTAGATGTTATTGGTCCCTTAGACTGCTACATAAAATTACAGAAAAAAATAACTCTGTATCTTGCTACTTAATAGAACAGATAATTAAATCACAAATAACTGCAACTTTGATTTTTTTTTTTTTTTAATGATATAACTATTAGAGAAATAGCAATATATATGACTTAATTATATGGCTTTTGGTTAAGTACTTAAGTATTTCACATTGTACCACACTCACTAAGACCTCCTTTAGAGACTCGCTGTAGCTACTCTAATAAAGGAAATACCATGTCTCTAACACCAAATGAGGAGACAGCACAAATGTCTTCCTAAGGCATGAATCTTTCATTAGATTTAAAATATATGGATTAACACTTAGTAGTAAAGGACTGCAACTGCAAAGACATTTTTTTCTCTGCTTATTACGATTGCTTCTGAAAACCTGACTAAATAAATAAATATGATGTCTCTGAATTTGGAATTGGAAAAATAGAACACAATCATTGCACATGTAGTGAAAGTCTCTGAGAAGAATTTTTAGTGCTATCATTATTACTGCAATACAGAAAAAGAAATTTTGATATTAGTTTTATAAGAGTGGTAGATAAGTTCCCATAAATATAACCTTTCTATAGTTGATCTGCCTATTTAGCTCTCATTAAAGTCGATGGGAATTTGGAGACTCTCTAATGGAGGTAGAGCCAATACAAATCATAAATGTTCAGACAATGCCTCAAGGTCCATATTCCAGGAAAATTCTTATGTAAATCAATGAGAATTTTGTCTCAGGTTAGGGGGAGATCAGAAGTGAGCCTCATTTTTTTTTTGTAGAGACGGCAGTATTTAAAATGCTAAACCAGCAAAAATTGTTGGTATGCTTTTACTGTAATTGTTTAACAGAACGTGCAGGGGTCTATCCTGCAAATATCCTGACATCTCTGAGTGTTTTTGTAAGCTGAAGGAAGCTCTCAGTGCTTGGCAAAGGGAAAGAAAGCTCAGCACTCCTGTGTCACCACAACTGATCTTGCTGAGGTCCCTGCAGAAAAGGTCCCTTCTGAAGCAGAATGGAGAACTGAGACCAGCTAGTGACAGGTTGAAAAGGTACAATGTTTTGAGCACATTCTGATTTTAACTCACATGATGCTCTTTATTACCCTTAGGTGTGAGAGGTACAATTTTAAATCCCTTTCAACACTGTTTATTCAAAATATATTTTACTGGGATATGACCTGTGTTTAAACAAGTTATATAATGAGGACTGGGGAGAGCCCTCATTTCCATTCATGGAAAATAAAACATAAAAAGAATATATTAATTAAGCAACATTTAGGCTTGCAATATTTCTAAGCATGTAAAAAGAAAATCTTTTAATACCTATTATGGAATTTTTATACATAAGTAACATATTAGAGCTTAGTGATATGGTTTAGTGGAGGACTTATTAGTGTTAGGTCAGAGGTTGGACTTGGTGATCTTGGAGGTCTCTACCAACCTAAATGATTCCATGATTCTGTGACATAAAAAAATAATTTATAATTAAGTCATTATATTAACTAGAGCTGTATCTGTGTCACGTGTTGACAGGGTTTTCCAAAGATGCCAACTTGTGTATTCACTGGAAATGTGAATGCTTACATTATATAGATAGACTTTTTCAGACAAATACATTTTTAATGTTTCTAGAGTGAGAGTTTACAGGTAGAAATATAATGAGTTTCTTATTTGCTTGACAATGATGATGATGATAACTGTGCAGTTGTTATCTATACTACATGCTCAGAGGTCTTGCTCTTTTCATTCACTATTGATGAAGTAACACAGATAAAGTTTATTCTTATTTATTTATTAATTGGGGGGGAGTTAATTATAAAAACAGAAGTTCAGATATTCTCAGATTTTGTGGTCTGTACACTGATTTATTTGATCAGAATTTATATGATCTCTATCAAAAACATACATACTATCACAGTAGAATTTGTCCATGTTAAAAGAAAAAAAAAAAAAAAAAAGTATTTATATATGCCATTTTTAGGTTCTTATGATTTATAAGTAAACACTGTATTATTACTGAAAATAAAAATGTGAATTCTGACAAGACTGCAAGTTTTCAAATGCATGAGTCTTCAAGTAGTGTTAAAAAGCATAATGGAGAAACATATTAGCTCATCTTTTCTCAGTAGACAAGGGAAGTGTAACAGATGTCATCAATGGAGACATCAGAGGAACCTTGATAAACTTGAGAAGTGGGTGCATGTGAATCTCATGCAGTTCAACAAGGCTGAGTACAAGGTCCTGCACCTGGGTCAGGGTAATCCCCATTATCAGAACAGACTGGGTGTGGAATGGATAGAGAGCAGCCCTGCAGAGAAGGACTTGGGGATACTGTTGGATGAAAAATTGGATATGAGCCAGCAATGTGTGCCAACAGCTCAGAAAGCCAATTGTAACCTCATCTGCATAAAAAGAAGCATGGTTATTAATTCAAGGGAGAGAATTCTCTCACTCTGTTCTTAGGAAACCCTACCTGGGGTACTGTATCCAGCTCGGGGTCCCTAGTACAGGAAAGACATGGACTTGTTAGAGCAGGTCCAGAGATGGGCCACAAAAATGATCAGAGGGCTGGAGCACCTCTCCTATGAAGAACAGGTGAGAGAGTTGGGGTTGTTCAGCCTGAAGAACAAAAGTCTCCTGGGAGACTTTATTTCAGGCTTTCAATGCATAATGGAGTCTTATATGAAAGAAACATAAAGACATTTTACCAGCTCTTGTAGGGACAGAACAAGGGGGCAATTGTGGTAAACTGAAATATATTAGATTTCAGTTGGATAAAATGAAGAAATTTTTCATGAGGATGTTAAGACACAGAAACAGATTGCCCAGAGAAGTTGTGGATGTCCTGTCATGGGGATTGTTCAAGGCAGGTTTGGACAGGACTTCAAGCAACCTGATCGAATGGAAGATGTTCCTACCCACAGCATAGGTGGGGGTGGAACTAATGGAGCTTTTAAGTTCTCTTCAAACACAAACTGGTGTATGATTCTACCCAGATTACCTATTGGGGCATTTGCATTATTTGAAGGTGTTTCAAACTCAGCAATTTATTTACATTTAAGAAGTCTGTGTAGTTGCTCTTTTAGGAGTCTTCCATATCACAGATAGGCAGCCTCTGTGGTTTGAAATATTGCTTTTCTTTACTGAATCATAGAATCATAGAGCGGCATGGGTTGAAAAGTACCTTAGAGATCATATAGTTTCAACCCCCCCTGCTCTGGGCAGGGTTGCCAACCACTAGAGAAGGCTGCCCAGAGCTGCATCCGGCCTGGCCTTGAATGTCTCCAGGGACAGGGCATCTACAACCTCTCTGGGCAACCTATTCCAGTGTCTCATCCCCCTCTGAGTGAAAAAAAATTCTAATTTCTAACCTAAATCTCCCTTGTCTTACTTTAAAAACATTCCACCTTGTCCTGTCACTATCAACACATGTGAACAGGCTTCCCCCCTCCTGCTTATACGCTCCCTTCAAGTACTGGAACACTGTAATGAGGTCTCCCCAGAACCTTCTCTTCTCCAGGCTAAACAAGCCCAGTTCCCTCAGCCTTTCTTCATAGGATTGGTGCTCCAGCCCTCTGATCATCTTAGTGGCACTCCTCTTGACCCATTCCAAGAGCTCCACATCCTTGTTGTGCTGGGGGCCCCAGGCCTGCATTCAGTATTCCAGGTGTGGTCTCACAAGAGCAGAGTAGAGGGGGACAATTACCTCCCTCTCCCTGCTGGCCACCCTTTTGGCCACCCTTTTTTTGATACAGCCCAGGACATAGTTGGCCTTCTGGCCTTCAAGTGCACACTGATGGCTCATGTCCAGCTTCTCGTCCATCAGGACCCCCAAGTCCTTCTCTGCAGGGCTACTCTCAAGTTCTACTCCTAGTCTATATAAATACCTGGGATTGCCCCAGCCCAAATGCAACACCTTGCACTTGGCCTTGTTGAACCTCATTAGGTTCCCATGGGCCCACTTCTCCAGCCTGTCCAGGTCCCACTGGATGGCATCCCTTCCCTCTGTTGTATCGACTGAACTGCTCAGGTTAGTGTCATCTGCAAAATTGCTGAGGGTGCACTCAATTCTGTCATCTATGTCATTGATAAAGATGCTGAAGAACATCGGTCCCAAGACTGACCCCTGAAGGACACCACTTGTGACTGGGCTCCACCCAGACACAGAACCATTGACCACAACCCTTTGGCTGTGACCAGCAAACCAATTCTTTATCCACCTAACAGTCCATCCTTCAAATCCATACCTCTCCAATTTAGAGAGAAGAATGTGGTGAGGGACTATATCAAAGGGTTTGCTCAAGTCCAGGTAGTTGATATCCATTGCCCTTCCTTTGTCCACTAATGCCATCACTCTATCATAGAAGGCCACCAGACTGGTTAGGCAAGATCTGCCTTTGGTGAAGCCATGCTGGCTGTCTCGGATCACCTCTTTATCTCATGCATGCCTTAACATGTCTTCCAGGAGGATCTTCTCCATAGTCTTCCCAGGCACAGAGGTGAGGCTCACCAGCCTGTAGTTCCCCAGGTCTTCCTTTTTCCCTTTCTTAAAAATTGGAGTAATGTTTCCCATTTTCCAGTCATTGGGGACTTCACCCAACAGCCATGATTTTTCAAATATGATGGAGAGTTGCTCGGCAACTACATCAGCCCTCTCCCTCAGCACCCTGGGATGTATGCCACCTGGCCCCATGGACTTACATACATCCAATTTCCTTAGGCAGTCCTGGACTTGTTCCACTGTCGCAGTGGGATGGAATACACTCCTCTCACCCTCTCCTTGAGGTTCAGGGTCCTGACAGACATAGGAAACTTGACAACCAGTGAAGACTGAAGCAAACCACTTATTGAGTACCTCAACTTTTTCCATGTCTGAGGAAGCCAGTTCTCCCATCTTGTTTATCAGAGGGGGGAACACTCTCCTTGGCCTTTCTCCTCCTGCCTATGTATCTGTAGAACCCCTTCTTGTTATTCTTCAAATCTCTTGCCAAGTTCAGCTCCATCTGTGCCTTGGCTTTCCTTGGAATCCCATCTCTACACATCCGGATGACACCCCTGTATTCCTCCCAGGCTACACAACCCTGCTTCCACTTCCTGCACATTTCCATCGTTTCCCTCAATTTAAGCTGCAGGTCCTTGCTCAGCCATGCCGGTCACCCACCTCCTCTGTTCGATTTCTTCTGCTGGGGAATGGAGAGCTCTTGCACTCTCAGAAGGGCATCCTTAAAGAGCTGACAGCTCTGTTCCATTCCTGTGCCCTTAAGGACAGTTTCCTAGGGGATCCCCGCCAGTAATTCCTTGAGTAACCAGAATTTTTCTCTCCTGAATTTCAGGGTCCTGACTCTGCTTTCTGCCAGAAGATTTTAATTTTTATTTATTTATTTATTATTTTTTTGCCAGAAGATTTTTTTTTTCCAGAAGAAACTGAAAATTCCTTTCTTCTACTACTCCTTAAACAGTTACGCTCTCATTTGTGCAAGTTTGCGCAACACTATTCTAAACCTGCCCCTTGAAATATAATGATTTCTTAAAAACCTTCCAAAAATATTTTCTAACAAAATTGTTTTGGAGATCTTAGTTTGAGCACAGCCACACAAACAGATGAATTAATACAGCTCAGGGGTGAGTAACCATGAGTGGAGAGCAAAACTGAGCAACAGGAGGGTCAGTGGGAGAAAGGATTACTGCAGGATTACTGGAATTGAGTGGTATCTTTGGTGAAAGATGACTCAACAAAAAGGCATCTAGTACTGGATCTAAACTAGTTACAAGACCTTCATTTTAGTTTTATTTACCAGAAGAACTGTATGTGCCCATAACAACAAAGCCAGGGTGGTGTCATTGGGAATATTCTTTAGGGGAACAGTCATGTTTTTGTTCTATATTTATACAAACCTGACACCAACAAAACATATGCAGTGACTGATGGACACTACAATAGCCATATATGTTACAATAGTGTAATATTGGAATTTGTGCTGGCTTCAGACATTTCAGTCAGACCTGGGACTCAATAATGCTTAATAATTGATACATATGAGAAAGGCAACAAAGTTCAAGATATTTTTATAAACTATTTCTTACTATTTTTGTTACCATTAAGTGATAAATGCAAACTTGATAGCTGTTAATAATTGTTCAGCCTAATCAATACTACTACATTTAAATACTTTAAAATATTGATGCAAGAGAAATAAGCTTTATTTTTCAGCTATTATTCTCATAATTTTGAAGACTGAAAAAACCTGCAAACAGTATCTGCTTTACTGAAGTCATGAGAATAATCATAGAATCATAGAATGCCTTGTGTTCAAAGGGACCTCAAAGGTCGTCTAGCTTCAACCCCCTGCCATGGGCAGGGATGCTACCCACTAGATCAGGTTGCCTAGGGACTCATCCAACCTGCTCTTGAACACATTACATAATGGTGTAATACTTCTAAAAATGCTATTAATTTTTTATTTTTTTTTTTAGGGAGACTCGTGATATCAGCCTCATTTCTGTATCAGTGTTTTTCATTTTACTTATTTAAAAAAGAAAATCTGAAAAGCAGGCAAGAGGAGGTATTTTCATAGAACAGTATTAAAGGGAAATTAAAAAAAAAATATATAAAATAAAATAAAATAAAATAAAATAAAAAATAAAAAAAATAAAAAGGAATACAACAGGTGGAACTTAGATATTCTATACAGTTTTATAGAAAAATATCTGAAGTGGAAAATGAGACATAAGGCACTGAATGATGAAAAACTGACATCTTCCTTAAACCCTGTGTTATATGTACTTCTGGGATTTATGTTCTCTGGTTTGTCCTTTATCCATCTCTCTAGCATGATTTTGTCCTGTTGTCACTGAAAAATCTGTTTTAGTACTCTCTTTAGGCCTGATTGTTTCCTGAGTTGCTTCAGTGTAAATCATAGGTCAAGAAAACCGGTCGACTTAACATGATGTGGAGATCAGAATAAGACCCTTTCTATGTTTAGTGTTTTAATGAACATATTCCAAAGTGAGATTTTACATGCAAGTATATCTCTTTCTACCCACTGAGTTCATTTTATTTTTCCCTGTTTCTTTGTTTTTAACCCATCAAAACCCTTCAGACATCTAGGTCACTTCAGATTTACACTGAATTTCAGTATCAAGGACTGTGTGGTTTTTGAGTGTTTTGTTTGCTGTATTTTTGTATTGCTACCAAGTAAAGACAGATTTCCTCAGGGAGTATTTAACTTCCAAGATTTTTTATCACGGGACACCTGTTACTGAATTTGCTGCTTTAACTTGTCAAATCCTTGTCCACAGACACCGAAGAAAGTGAGGTTATACTTACATTATGGGACAGAGAACCACTTTGTCATTTCTGGGTCTACACTCTGTCCATGTTCTGTCATTGTATACAGATAAACCTCATAGATTTTGTATTGCATGAGAAGGAAGATGTGACACATATAATCAAACAATATTTTATATTATAATGAAATTAAGTGTAATTTTTTTCTTATCTCTGCTATGATTGTCAATGGATTAGAGAGAACTGAAGTATCTCTATTCAACAGCTACACTGGCATTGTAATTTTCAGTGTCAAGGACAGCAAGATGACAGAATTTGTACTTTCCACTAATAGTAAATTTCTGTGGATGGTGGAGTTAGGAAGATTAATTCCCACATATAAAGGACTGGTCACCAAGGCCAGCTGGGCATGAAAAGGGAGTACCCATGCACCTGAATGCTTAAGCAGATTAATGACTCACAGTCACTTGGATATTTAGAGAGGAATTTCTGTAATGGCTATACTGGTCCTGGTACTTGTAGTTATGCTTAACAATAGTTTACCTGGATCTGAGTTGCAGTAATTTTTGTACTGGAATAAAAGACATACCCCAGGAGGTATAGTTCCTTCCCAGAGCCCATCCTGCAATGTCAGAATTTTGTGTCTTCAATCTGAGTTTGAAGATTCAGGCTTGCCCTGAAGGATAATAACATTTGCTAAATTGTGGTTTTCCTTCAAGTGGAACTGAAGAATGTGTTTACATTAGCATGCAGTTTTAAGCCATTGCAGCTGACTTCACTGATAGGTTTGATTGACAGTCGGCAACTTGTGCTTAGTATTCATTTTGAAAAATCTTACAACCATCATTTAATAGCAACATTTGAATTTCAGATTTTATTAAATACCTCATTCAGGCTACAAGAGTAATATATATTGCCTAACATTTTCTATATAGATGCCTAAATGGGCTCTTTATTTTACAAATATTTAATCAAGTTCCTACTGGGATTCTACTTCTTTGCCTTTCCATTCTTGAAACAAAAATAAAAAATAAATAAATAAAATAAAATAAAATAAAATAATAAAATTCGTACGGAAGCTTTAATTCTGACTGTCATTTTACACATTCTAGATATCAAGAGTTAACATCCCAGTCAGCAGGTTAATTCACCCTGTCTCAGATAAGAAAATGAGTTGCCTAACCAAAGCAATGGATTTAGACAAAACAGGCAAAATTTGGCACTATGAGTGATATATATATATACATTGGCATGTACTGCTTCAGTAGTTCTGTGCAAGTCCATCTGCAACAGCTCTAAATGACTGCTGCTCTAGTTGCCAAAGTAGATTGCCCTGCATTTTGTTATTCAAGGACAGAAATCTAGCTATGGAGAAGGTTGACCTGTTGTCACAACTCTACAATTTTCCTGGTTTAAGTAGTTGTTCTTTTATTGTGCAGGGAAAATTAATCAAATCAAGGCTCCTGGATCTTGAGGGTAAAACTGTTCACTAGGTTAGCTGTTAACTCCCCATGTCAAAAGCAGCACTTGTTGCTTTTCTTTCATATATGTCAGGTTGGCTGTTCCCAGGAGTGAAAACCCTACTATTTGCTTCCACTAGCTGTGCTTTTCATTAGCTACTTCTAGTAGCTTTTCATATTGTTTGTTCTCAATAACAGTTCTCTGTGTTATCAGTTCCCATTAACTTGTTCACCACTAATCACTTCCATCAGTTGTGCCTTCTGACCTGCTGTATCAGCCAGGTTGCTGCCCTGCACTGCAGAAACCTGAGCTGCTTGCCAATCCTTTCAGAAATATTTCAGAGGTATATGGGATCTTTGCTGCTAAAAGAGAGCAGACGTCTGGAGTCCTACTCTGTCTTTATCACCTTTGTAAAATATTTTTCAACATCTTCTTTGATCACAATTTTGATGCAAGTACAGAGGCTGGTTAGAATAGACCTTGGTCTTGTTATGTCATGCATAGCCGTGTTGTCAATTGCTATGACCATGATTATAAACTTGTTATTTTGTCCAACTTTAAAACATGCTTGCTCTCAGTAGAAATGTACCAAAATATTAAAAAAAAAAAAAACACACTTTGGTATATGCATGTTGAGACTGCTATATTACAGAGGGAGATTAATTTTTATGGCCAAGGTGGATCTTCTAATCAATATCCCCTGTTCTTTAATAACATAAATACATATTGATAATCAAAGTCATGGAGAAAATTTGACTTCAAGAACAAAATCCTTCTTTTGCATTCATTCATGCACTGAAGCAACTTGTTATCACTAGACTTTTCCTGGATTCCAAAAATTGCTTCGTGAAGATTAAAAACATCATAAATTTAAAAAACAAGGAAACCAACAAAAGGAAAAACAATCAAAACCACAACAAATACAAATGTACACATATTCAAATGTCTTGGATCTAAGATAACTCAAAAATCATCATCTAAAAAGCTGGAATGAAGATTTGTCTGTCAACCTAGTTCCCAGAGAAAAAGATGCTCTTTGTTAAGCATACATCTAACTGTGTTGGAGAAAAAGTTTACCTAGAGACTAGTCAAAGATTATGGAAAGAATTCATTTGAAGCTAAGGAACAATCATAAATCGTGCCATGCTATAACATATATTCGGGGTATAATGTTCCCAGCTCACCTTCCCTAATTTAAAATTATCTAATACATATATAGTTATTGTATGTTTTAACACAATTTATACTTTTATATATATCCTGAAATTTTACCAACACTTTATGTGGATGGAAATTAAATAAATCTTTATAATAATACATCTTCAAAACTTTCTAAATCTCATATTTCTAAATATTCCCAGTGATTTGGGAGTCCCATTTTTACTATGCACAAGGATGAATAATTTTGTATATTAAAAAAATAAAAATAAAAAAATAAAAAATCACGATAACCTCTTTCTCCACTGTATATCTGTATATAAAATTCTTCCTCTGGGAGACAAAAAAAAAAAAAAAAATGTGTGAGGGGGAATACAGAGAATAAAGTAAATATGGCAAGTACTTATCACTTTAAATAGCATACTGCAATATGTAACCCAGACACTACAGTGATGATCCCAGCACATGAGCCCCAGTAAAATAGAATGTAACTGAGAACCATCAGTAGCTTTAAATTTGTAGATTTTTTGAATGTGGCTAATAATAAAATTGCTTTGAAAAAAAGATTAAGAGAAGATTGGACTCCAAAATTGTTAGGGAGCAAAGATCAGAGTAGTTATGTAAGGGTTGTTTTGATTTACACCTGCAGTGCAATGATATTAAAGTAAACTTTAACATATATATATATATTTCAGTTCTACATTCAGATTACATGTATTTTATACGTAATCCCTCTTCCTAGTTAATAAAGTTATTAACTAGCCTTTTTTTTTTTTTTTTTTTTTTTTTTTTTCAGTATACAGTACTGGTATGCCACTCAGAAAGGAAATAGTTCTCTGCTTATATACACATAAAACCATAATCATACATACTTAGATGTAAATATGGACAAGAAGCTAGGTGTCCATCTAGGATTTTTTTTTTTTTTTTTTTCTGGTTGTTTTAGATTTTTCACTATGCTAACAAAGTTTTGCAATTGTACGGTAATTTTGGTAATGATACTTTAAATATGATCATTATAGTAGTTGTGATGCATACTTAGCATACAAATGTCACAGACTGCAAGAAAGTATAAATTAATGAATTTACAAATAATGAGAGAGACAGCAAGGTTATTCTCTTCCAAGAAAATCCTGTCTGGAAAGGATCAATATTACCCCACTTACCTACAAACACTGGAATACTAAAATGCTGCATAAGAAGATGACATTGCATTTCTTAAAATACTGAGATCTAACACTGTTTCTTTGGTGGAAAAATGCAAAATTATTGAACTATAAGAAAGTAGCTCTGCCTAATCCATTCCAAATTAAACACATCAAGAGATTTTTCAGAATGTCCCATGGGATTTTTGTGGTTGTTGTTTTGGTTTGAAATACCTGTGCAGTTATCTTGTGCTCTGGTCTAGAGGAATGTCTTCACAGACTGAGAGAAAATATATGTGCTCACCTTTATTTGGACTCTGTGGCCTGGATTTGTGGTTGTTTTTGCCTTCCTTACAAATAAAGTGTTTCTGGTGCAGCAACCTGCACATGACGTCTCCCTAATAAATTCACATGACAGTCATGAAACGCTCCTATAATCAGTGACATGGGATGATTTTCCGCTCCTGACAAGCCCTTGTATTGAGTATGATAACAGTTACTTTGTCTTCATCCACTGCTGGAGTATAATATCAATCCGTTTGATGATCCAGCAAACGAAGCCCAACACTTCTGTATCAATCTTCATAGAGTGCTGCCTGTTGTCTAACAAAAAGCCTGAAATGAGATCATTCAATCACTTTCCTGGCTAGGGTAGGCTTCTGTTACTGAAGTGGTTTTAACTCCCTGTCACTTTCTCTCTCTCTTTTACACAATGAAACCCGGGAATCTAATTGAAGTAGAAATACTTGTAACCTTCATAATTTTAGGGGAACTTTACAAGGCAAGTGAGAGAAAAAAATGATTCGTAGAGATCTCTATTCTTTTATTTGTTTAAGAAATTGAATTTTCTGTGAGCTGAGAAGACTAAAGAATTAACAGAGTTCACAGGAATTCAGTTATTCTGTAGACAGGACTTTCAGTAATTTTTAAGGGCTACATTCTCATCTCACACGTCACATGTTTATTCCAGCAGTTTCATTACCTCTGTTTTTTTTTTTTTTTTACTCTTGTAAAAGAAAAGAAAAATAATAACTCATATATTCATACTGAATGCATCAATTTCCAATATTAAAACAGAAATACTGTAAGTACCAATAATTTCAAACATTTATAATTAAGGACTGATCATTCACTTTAGAACTAAAATTATTCTTCAGACTGAATTTTCAAGATAAAAGGAAGTTTACATTTTACTCACTTTGTTCATGAATTAATGTAAATATAATATGTATGACAGTGCTAGAAGAGCAAAGATGTTTTGATTAATGTGTTTACTTCATAAAATATTTGTGTAATTCAGACAGAGCATAACAAGTCTCAGCTACAAAACGTACATTAAAAGTATATTTTTTCTGAGTTTAGCTATTATTCTGAAACACTAGCAATTTTAGGACAAATATTTGTCTTATTAATGTTTTTATAAATCAGAAGCATAAGTATTATTTGTATTTATTATTATTATATTATTATATATTATTATTATTATATTATATATTATATTATTAATATTATGTATTATTATAAGTATTATTTGGCTTTGCTATGGTAAATAGCATCAAATTCCAAGTAATATTTTTGAGTGAATTTTGCTATTAAATTCTTGTCTAATATGGACACAGCAAGCTTTCTTCCTTTGATTTTAAAGATATGGAATAAGAAGTTATTGGAATAAGACATATAACTCAATTATCTTCTTGTTATATTTACAAAAGTAGATAGTGTAAGGTATACTTAAGTCTACTTCAGTAGGTCTGAGTAATGGATAGAACTTCAGGAAATACATTGAAATCCACATTTTTTCATTAACAGACAATGCATTGTTTGGATTTGAGAAATACAGAAGATTTCATGAGACAAAATACAAAGTTGCTTTGGGGTTATTAGCAGACTGCACTAACAAACATTTTCAAACTTTTCTTTTCCTCATTATCCCTTTTCATGATGATGAATTTCATAATTTTTTTGGAAGGTATCCTAAAATTTCCCATGCCTTCCCTCATACAGAGGGTATTTACAGTCCTAGCAAGACTGTGATAAGATAGAGGCCCACTAGCTCATCATGCTGTACCCAGGAAAGTCTGTGTCAGTCTGATAGCATGTCTAGAAGGAGTTCGAGGGTATCCCCTCACTCAAATACCACGTACTGACCACCAGCTCATTTAACCTACATCCCCACCTCCTTCACTGAGGCTTCCTGAGTCCATGTTCATGCTTTTCTATTCCTGTCTTACTAGAATTCCTGTCACAAATTTGGTAGGCAGGATGCATAAAGGCAGTCCCTAAGTGTGGCTGATATATCTCTCAAGTCTACTGCTGACTTATTGTGTTTTCTTCCACTATATCCCTTCCATATTTCTCCTCTCTGCTCTTCTACTTCCCTTAATCCATATCTAGAGCCAGTAATATATCATTCTATTTCTGTGCTTTTAAAATTATTTTGAAACTATTAAATATTTACGAGTATGCCACATGAAAAACAAAACAAAATACCAAGTCTGGTCTAGTGAAGGAGTGACAAAAAGAAATCCAAATATTATTTTTTATTACTATGATTAGACATCAGAATGCCTACTTGAGGAATCCTTCTCCATAGATAAAAACATAGGAAGCTGACTTCTGTTGCTTTTATCAATCTGACCTCAGGAGTCCAGCAATAGTACTTAACTTAACTTAAAGTACTTAGTCCACTAAGTAATTTAAATGGTATCCAAACTGCAACTTTTTTTTGTTTGTTTGTTTGTTTTTTGTTTGTTTGTTTGTTTGTAATGTGAATTCCTTTAATCCTTACACACTGAATTTATTATATGGATAGAGCAGCACAACTGTTCTTCAGTTCTTCACTGTGTCAGATACTTTCCAGCTACTTTCCATACTCCTAGGAGACTGCCACTCAATTCTGGAATGTGAAATATAAATTTCAGAATAATTATTTTTTTTACTCAGTCTGTTGTTGCATGCTAAAATTTGGATTTTATAATAACCTTACAATGAAATGGCCAGTTGCTTCCAACTGTAAAATCACCGATTGCTGTTATACTTAAATAGTATAATACTTAAATATCTAATACATCTGTCCAGTAACAGAAATTTACACACCATTTTTCATTAGCCTCATCTTTCTTTCCTATTTCTCTTTATGTACACTATACAAGAATAAAATTGCTTTTCAAGGAATGTTAGCTATTTCTTTTAAAAAACTGTCATACTATTAGAGAAATAACAGCACTTAAGACTTAAGTCTTATAAGTCTTTGTAAAGACATAAAAAAAGGTATGGGGATAATATTGGGGGAAGGTGGAGCTAGCCGTCAAAAGAAACAAAACGTTTCCCTGAAAAAAAAAAAAAAAAAGATTTAGCAGGGGTCCTATGTTTAGTAGGGTCCTATGCTTTTCTTTTAGGCATGGGAAAATTAATTGCAAATACATTAACAATTGATCCATAAACCATTACTGAGTACCTTGAAAAGGCATGGGAACAGGATTAGTATCCCCTGAAATCCACTGCCACTCCTGGAGCTCAGTGTTGAGCAAGAGAGGTGCTTTGCTCTTGAAAATCTAACAACCAGTTTTGCAATGTCACCAATTTTTTTCAATCATCCAAATACCACCAATTCAATTAAACTCATAAACTTCCTACCCATAGTTCTCCAGGATAAGCAGCTCCATTTAAAACTGAATGCGGACGAGTCTGTGCTGTCCATGTGAAATATTGTTCAATCAACAGCCAAAGTTTTACTTGTCAGTTTTGATATATCCGATAATAGCTGTAGGTTGTTTTGCAATGTCCAATGTTCTGTGAAGATAGGCTTTTCATATTCTTTATTGTTTTTTTCTGACAAAATGTTGCCTGGACTTTTGCAGTTTTGTGAAATGAAACAACAGTAAAAACAATATATAATTTAACCCTCATAGACCTGGCTGGACTGCAGATAAGCATCTTTCCCTGGCTTATGGCTAGTTTTGGCCAGGATATAATGAGTTCCTGTTCATTGATCCTTTATAAGCATCCTCAATGATTGAACATAACCCCATGCACAGCAGGCAGTCATTCATTTGTGCCCCTTTTCAACTTCACTTTAATCAGCATTTGACACTGTTGAAAATCAAATCCATAATTAAGCTTCACAGACAGTCAGAGTTTTGGCAAATAATGCTGAAAAGGAAATCCTGGAGATGCTTCTGGAGTCAAGCATCTATATAAATTCTGTGTTACACACTTCAGGTGCCCAGAGATTTATTCTTACTTAATGGCTCTTTGTTTCTTTTTTCTCATTTTCTCTGTTGAGGTTATTAACTTGCATTATTAACACACCCATGTGTGACTTTTTATTTATTTTTTACTAGTGGGAACACTTTTTTCTTTCTTTCTTTCTTTCTTTCTTTCTTTCTTTCTTTCTTTCTTTCTTTCTTTCTTTCTTTTTTTTTAATATCTGGTTTTTGTATATACAGGATTAAAGTAAAGGTACACAAACACACTCACAAATCAGCTTAATAAGCACCCTGATAAATAGCACTGCAGTTTAATTGGGACAATTGCTAGGGAACAGATTCAATGACCCCAATCAGTGAATTAATGGCACACCTAGTTGTGAAAAGTCCATTTAAATGATATGCTTGGTGTTGTCTGTTGTCTAGTCACAGTAGTTAACAGGTGTGAATTCGTGTTCATAACATAAATTTCCTGCTGCTTGACCCTTTGTTCACTTCAGGTTGCTTCTCTAATCTTTCATAGTTGCTAAGTGAATGAAAATTAATAGATCTATCTTAAATTTTTCAGACTATATTAACACTTTTATAACAGCCAATTTTTAAAGGAAGATTATTTTAAAATAATTATCTCTGTGGGAATCTTTCTAATTATTTACTGGGTAAACAAAATGAAACACATTTTCCATGCTATATTTGACCATCTCCTTTTAAAGTAAATAAGTTCCAGAGTAACTAACATGGTGCAGTTCAGACAGAACTTTAAATTATTTGTCTGGTTTCTTGGGGAATGCACCGCTTCTGTGAACTTTACAGATTCCCTGATTAAGGGCCCAGTAGCAACAACTAAGTAATATAACGTTTAAACTATCTGGAGCCTCTCCCTAGAAGTGGACATCTCTGGCTCCTGAATTCCGTGAAGACTGGTGGGGCTACTTATCCCACAGACCAGTGTGCTGATTTGTCTGCTTAGTATTTAGTTTCTTAGCATAGAAAAGATCCGTCTGCAAAATTGATATGGATGGATTTAAAACCAACACAAATGAACATATTCTTCCCCCCAAGTCTGATGATACCTGAAGGCTGTTAGATAAGTATTGGGCTCTTTTGTTTTACACTTCCTTTCTCAACCTTATGAAGTTTATCTCTTTGGGAAGCAAGACAAAGGAATAGAAATATAATAAATTGACTGAAGTAAATAAATACGTCCTTTTATTTCCCACTACTAAGCAAGTCTATCACCTTAAGCTTCACTGTGTCTCTAATAAGAGATTGTCAGCTAAATAAAACCATTCTGCTGCTTTCTCTAAGTTGCCAACAAGAAAATTTGACCAAATATAACAAAACTACAATTTCATGAAGCCTTCTGACTGTAATTGGAAGATTTATAGATGCAATTATATTAAATACCTTCTTTTGTCAAAGTAGAAGATGAAAAAGTAGCAAAACCTATGGAATTCATAACTGGTATCTGAATTACTTCAATACAGGATGGATGTTATTGGAAACCTTGTTGTGTAGGGTCATATGTTTCAGTACCCCACAAAACTACTAACGTACATCATGAGAGTTTGATGAGCAAGGAAAGAGAAGGAATACATGATCTATAGCTGCCATATGAGTTTCAGCAGGCTGTTCAACACTTCATTGGCTCAACTGATAGCCCTGGTAGAGTATGTCAAAGCTGAAGATCCATCTTCAATGCCAGTCAACCAAAGCACTTTACAACTTCACGGCAAATTCAAGACTGTCAGTTCAGTGGCAAGAGAGATGGAATAAGCGGGTGGGACTGCATTAAAATAGGGCTTTCAACTCAAACCCTATTGCTCTCTCACTTTCAGTCTCTTTTCTGCTGCTGCTACTGAAACAGAATCACAGAATCACAGAATAGTCTAGGTTGGAAGAGACCTACAAGATCACCGAGTCCAACCTCTGACCTAACACTAACAAGTCCTCCACTAAAACATATCCCTAAGCTCTACATCTAAATGTCTTTTAAAGACCTACAGGGATGGGCAGCCCACTCCAACACCTAACAATCCTTTCAGTAATGAAGTTTTTTCCAGTATCCATCCTAAACCTCCCCTGGTGCAACTTTAGCCCATTCCCCCTTGTCCTGTCACCAGGCACGTGGGAGAATAGACCAACCGCCACCTTGCTACAGACTCCTTTCAGGTACCTGTAGAGTGTGATAAGGTTGCCCCTGAGCCTCCTCTTCTCCAGGCTGAACAGTCCCAGATCCCTCAGCCGCTCCTCATAAGACTTGTTCTCTAGACCCCTCACCAGTTTCGTAGCCCTTCTCTGGACTTGCTCAAGCACCTCCATGTCCTTCTTGCAGTGAGGGGCCCAAAACTGAACACAGTACTCGAGGTGGGGCCTCACCATGGCCGAGTACAGGGGGACAATCACTTCCCTGGACCTGCTGGCCACTCTGTTTCTTATACAAGCCAGGATGCTGTTGGCCTTCTTGGCTGCCTGAGCACACTGCTGGCTCATATTCAGCCGACTATCAACCAATACTCCCAGGTCCTTCTCTGCCAGGCAGATTTCTAATCCCTCATCTCCCAGCCTGTAGCACTGCTTGGGGTTGTTGTGCCCCAGGTGCAGGACCCGGCACTTGGCCTTGTTGAACTTCATACAGTTGGCCTCAGCCCATCGGTCCAGCCTATCCAGATCCTTCTGCAGAGCCTTCCTACCCTCGAGCAGGTCGACATGCACCTAACTTGGTGTCGTCTGCAAACTTACTGAGGGTGCACTCGATCCCTCATCCAGATCATCGATGAAGATGTTAGAGAGGACTGGCCCCAGCACCGAGTCCTGGGGGACTCCATTAGTGACCGGCCTCCAACTGGATTTGACTCCATTCACTAAGACTCTCTGGGCCCGGCCATCCAGCCAGATCCTAACCCAAGGAAGCATGGCCAGTCCAAGCCATGAGCAGCCAGTTTCCTGAGGAGAATGCTGTGGGGAACAGTGTCAAAAGCCTTAAACAATTTGCTTTGCCAAGTAACCCAGCTTAAAGAAAAAAGTCTAATGGAAAATCACATTTTGCAAATATAATTTGCAATCATTTGGGAATCTTTTAAGACCTAAGGCTTCCTTCATACCAGTTAGAAGCAACGTTAATGAAATAGCAATGTGTGCCATCACAGGCTCTGGGTCAATAAGACGAATTATTGTAACAGAATTGCTAGCACTGGCAAAGCTACTGTCAGTGGCAAATATCTCTTGATGGTAAGATATAACTAAACACAGCAGGTGCAACCGCTCCATCAAGGAAGAGCAAAAACCCTATTTAGATGGTTGTCTGTGCAAGCATACACACCGCTACAGACACCCCCTATAGCAAGGGAATAGACAACAGGATGCTCTGTTTTATTAGTTTTTTCTTTTAGTTTTTATTATAAATGTTGTCTCTGTGTCAACTCTTTGACTGTACGTTATCTGAAATAGCCAGCAAAGCTTCAGCCTACTTCCTCTCATAAATCAAGAGGTTTAGCTAATGACAGTTTTTCATTTTTTTCATGTATCTGTTTTTCTTTGTTTGTTTCTGAGTCTCATTTCCAAGCAAGAACACCTTCAAATGGCTAAAGACAAGGTTTAATTGAACACTTGAACACATGATGAAAGTGTCACAGTACTTGGACAGTCACTGTTACACAAACATTTATATTAAATGAAAGTCCCACTAACCAAACCCAGCTTGATTGGAATCTGAGACTGCCAAGCAGTATTTGTCAGGCATAACTGTAGTACAGAGGCAGTAATACATAGTTTTCAGCCCGATGGGTGTAGGGAGGTCAAGAGACCTAAGGTATGCCTGGCTGGAGGTATTGAAAATGCTGTAGAAAAAAAAATTGAAGAACATTCTACTCTGGACAATGAAAGTTTTAGTAGGTTTTCTTCTCATAGATATTCAATCAATAACAGGCAAAATAGCTTAAAATTACTTTTTCATTTTAATTTCTTTATCAATTTAATATAAATTGATAGCTACAAAAATTGCATAAAGTGAATACAGTCAGGATGTACATCAGAGTGCAAAACAATTTTTAAAAATAAACACACATGCTGTATGAGAGCATCAAATTATTTATGGATTTGTAACTTTTCAGAAGATATAAGCCTTACATAAGTACATTTTACTGTTTACTTAGGTCATATAACCATTATAACAAATATAAACAACTTTCTAAACTTTTAGAGAAAAAAAATAAATTGATTTTTAGTTTGAAGTAATGTGACTGACGTGAAGATACCTTGCATTGTGTGGCAGTTATCTTGTTAAATTATCCATGGTATTGGGAACTTGCAGGTCATTGAGTATCCCAATTTAATTTGGCTAGTACAGGACATTTCTAATAATTAATACTGTAATAACGCTTAATGAACTGCACTCAGGCAATGTGAAAAACGAGCTAATGGTGCAGTTTTTAGTGACTGCATAAACAGCAAGTTTTAAATTTGTCAAATGCTGCTATTTCAGCATCACACTGTCATGCAGAAGACCCTGCCTGTGGGGCTGTCACTGATCCAGATGCTAGACTTGGCCATGAGGTAGAAAGAAGTGAAGGACTTCCTCTCAAGGGAGATGTTCCTTTGGAATAAAAAATGGGAGCACTACACTCATGAGGAACCACTTACACTCCCTGTTTTCCATCTTGTTCCAGGGCTGTTGAGAGAAGGCATAACAAGAAAGTAGAAAATTTGGGATCAGAATAATAATAATAATAATAATAATAATAATAATATTTATTAAAAAAAAAAAAAAAAAGAAAGAAAAAAAAAAAAAAAAAAAAAGAGCAAAACTGTTCACTTACCTTATGTTAGTGGATTATTAGTTTTAGGAATAACTCCCCTCTTATTTTTTAATCACATGTTGTACCGCTGAAGTAGTCTGGTTCACACGCATGTAGGTCTTATTCTGCAGACAACAGAATAAGGCCGTTGGCACTGGTTTTATATACTTAAGGGTGGTAGGTTTTAATCCTCTGAAAGAATATATGGGCACTAGCTTATATCTATTTATGAATAAAAATCAGGGGGCAGGCAGAAGTGCAGATGTCATGGTGGGAGTCTGTTATAGATAACTCACCCAGGATGAAGAGGCAGATGAAATATTCTATAAGCAGCTGGGAGAATTCTCACAGTCACTAGCCCTTGTTCTTGAAGGGGGAATTTGGTTTACCAGATGTCTGCCGGAAATACAACACAGCAGAGAGGAGACAGTCTAGGAGGTTCCTGGATTCTGTTGAAGATGGCTTCCTTACACAGCTGGTGAGTGAGCCACCTAGGGAACGTGCCCCGCTGGATATTTTGCTTGTGAACAAATAAGGACTTGTGGGTCATGTGAAGGTTGGAGGCCATCTTGGCTTTATAATAGCGTTTTTGATTGTTGGAAAAGTAAGGAGGGGGGTTAGTGGAACTGCCACCTTGGACTTTTAGGAGACTGGTTAACAACGTCCCATGGGAGTCAGACCTGATCTCAAAGGCACAGGATCAGACTGGGAAAAAAAAAAAAAAAAAAAAAAAAAAGTTTATTACCTTAGAAGAAGGGACAGGATGCTCAGGAGGACTACAAAGATGGCAGGGAGTAAATTAGAAGGGCCAAAGACCAGGTGGAAATTAATCTGGGTACTGTCATTAAAGACAATAAAAAAAATGCTTCTATAAGTACATTAGCTAAAAAAAGAAGACTAAGGATCTTTTTCCACACATTGTTTAGTGGCTGTTTGGAAAAACATGGTGTCAAAGGATGAGGAAAAGGCTGAGGTACTTAATGTCTTTTTTGCCTAGTTTTTGGTAGTAATTTTTTAGTAGTAATAGTAGTAGTATAAAGTAGCAATTGTAGTAGTTGTCCTTCTGGTACCCAGCCCCCTGAGCTTGAAGAGAGGGACAGGGAGCAGAATGAAGCCCCCATAATCCAAGAGAAAATGGTTAGTGACCTGCTACACCACATAGACACTCACAAATCTGTGGGTACAGATGGGATCCAGTCAAGGCTACTGAGGGAGATGGTGGAAGTGCTCAAACCACTTTCCATCATTTATCACCACTCCTGACAATCAGGGGATGTCCCAGTTGACTGGAAGCTAGCACATGTGATGCCTGTCTACAAGAAAGCCTAAAGAAGGATCTTGGGGATCTACAGGCCTGTCAGTTTGATTTCAGTGCTGGGGAATGTTGTAGAGCAGATCATCTTGAGTGCCATCATGTGGCACGTACACTACAATCAGGTGATCAGGCCCAGTCAGCATGAGTTTCTCAAAAGCAAGTCCTTTTTGATGAACCTGAGTGGCCAGGCCCAAAGAGTTGTAGTGAATGGAGTTAAATCCAGTTGATGACTAGTCACAAATGGTGTCCCCCAGGACTCAGTACTGGGGCAAGTTCTCTTTAATGTCAATTATGTTATTATTAATGTCAATTAACTGTATGAGGGGATTGGATGCACACCTTCACAGATTTGCAGAAAACACCAACTTCAGCATGTTGATCTGTCTGAGGTTATGAAGGCCCTATAAAGGGACCTGGATTGACTGGATGGATGGGTCAAGGCCAACTGCATGAGGTTCAACAAGGCTAAGTGCTGGGTCTTGAGGCTGGGGCACAACCCCATGCAACACTGCAGGCTTGTGGAAGAGCGGCTGGAAAGCTGCCTGATGGAAAAGGATCTGGGTTTATTGGTCTGGCTGAATATAAGTCAGCAGTGTGCTCAGCTGGCCAAGAAGGCCCACAGAATCCTGGCTTGTATCATAAATAGTATGGCCGGCAGGACTAGGGAAGTGATTGTCCCCCTGAACTCAGTACCTCAAGTACTGTGCTCAGTTTTTGGCCCCTCACTACAAGAAGGACATCAGGGTGCTGGAGAACACCTGAAGGTCAATGAAGTTGGTAAAGGGTCTAGAGGACAAGTCTTATGAGGAACAGCTGAGGGAGTTGGCTGTTTACTTTGGAGAAAAAGGGGTTCAGGGGAGACCATATCGCTCTCTACAACTACCTCAAAGGAGGTTGTAGCAAAGTGGGGATGGTCTCCTCACCCAGGCAACAAGTGATAAGACAAGAGGAAGTAGCCTCAAGTTGTGCCAAGGGAGGTTTAGGTTGGAAAAAAATATTTACTGAAAGGGTTGTGAAGCACTGGAACAGGCTGCCCAGGAAATGGTTGAGTCACCATTCCTGGAGGTATTCAAAAGACATAGATATGGTGCTTAGGGTGCTTTAGTGGTAGATTTGGCAGTGCTAGGTTAAAGTTTGAACTAGAAGATCTTAGAGGTCTTTTCCAACCTAAATGATTCTATGATTATATTTCAGAGACTGTCATGGCAAAGAATTTAGGAATCACTGACACTGACCTGTAACGGAGGTAACCTTTGTCATCAGCAATTATGAGGAAGTCAACAAATAGCCTTTCTCCCTGAAAACTCCATCCCATATTTGAGAACAAAAATGAGTAAGCTCCTTGGTATTACAATTTTCAAGTACATTTATCTAGAAAATAGAGTTTGGCATTCTTTAAAACAGCAAAATTTCTCTGAAGGCTCCAGCCCTAATAAGACAATTCTATATTCATTCTATTTTGTCATTCCACATTTCAGGATTATGCAGCTTCTTTTCACTATACTGCAGCTGTTGGTTTAGGAAATAGAGGAGGCTGAGAGAAAGAAAAAAAAAGCAGCATAAAAAAAAAACTGGGAACGGCAGAGGGGGGGGGGGGTGTTAAAAAAATGAAAGGCAAAGAAGTTGAATGACCAAAAGGTTTCATTACCAATATATATATATTAATAGTAATAATTCAAATTAAGTGAGACAGTAGTAAACTATGTATACTTCACATACATGTGTAAACTATGTATACTATTGTAAATATAGTATCTTTCTTGCTCAGGAAGAAAAAATGTTGACTGCCCAGTAAAAGAAAGCAGGGCAACATCTCTTTCTGACTGAAGGGCAGATCTCATGTGAGCTTACAGAGGAATCTACATGAACAGGAAAGTAAAATAGCTTGGTCTTTGAGGGAATGAAAAGAGGTTTATCTTCTCTCAGTTAAAGTAAAAGCCCCAGACTTCCCAATTAAGTCAGGACTACATGAAGATCGATTAAAAATAATAATAATAACGTTTATTTTGTACACTTCAGGATTGCCTTTGTCATTGAACTTTTAAAATCAAGATGGTTTAGTCTTCAATTTATTTTTTGTTCTGCTTGGTGCTGTGAGCCAGCAATCAATAAAAACATATCAAACTGCTTGAATGATCTAAAGAAATAGGATGGGATTTTTACATTCTCTTATCAATATTTTGATATATACAAATCAACAAAATCCAGTCCTGTAACTAATTTGATGGTACGTGGACTCTGATTGAGGAAGAGCTAAGTCAAGTCAAAGGACACAACAATTTTAAGAAAAGAACACTAAAGTGCAGGAGAGTTTCACGTCTCACTTCTCCTGAGGGCATCTACTCTTTGTGGTTTCAGTTAGAGTTTTAATCTCAGTATTATATTAGGTTGATATTTTACTGAGCTGGATACATAGCTTTGATCTCCAGCTGTAAAAGAAAATTGCCCATTCCTCTCCAAAGGTGTCTCTTTCACTTTAGGCCACAGTTAGTTTACTTTATCTGCTTCTCTAGGAACTGCTGCAATCACGGAGATGCTCCTCACATGTAACGTTAAGGCCTTATCCTTACTGATGATTGAATTGTGAGAATTCAGAAGTGAGGGACAGCTTGCCAAAATGAAGTTTATATGATCACTTTCAGAACAGTTAAAAAAAAAAAAAAAAAAAAAGGAAAAAAAAAAAAAAAATGTCCTTGTCTGGGAGTGATGTCCTGGTTCTAATAAATTGAAGGAAAAAAAAAAAACAAAAAACAAAAAAAACATAATTTTCATGCTTGTAATCTCATCCTAGACTACATGTTCATGAAATGCACCTCCACTATCCCACCCCATATTTTAACCTGAAGTATATTACTGGTTTGAGTGTAAAATTCAGATCAAGTTTGTGGTTCACCCTGAAAACGGTAGCATTTAACAATCTGTAGAGGACTGACTGAATGCACACAAAAATTCAAAAGTCCCACAAACCTGTTAAAAAGGGCACGTATCCAAGTCATATTATGCATTATTAGTTGCCCATGCAGATTATATCAGCAATACATGGGACATTTTTCTAGTTTGTCTGTCTTTACATTCCATTACAATGGAATATCAGGTGTTTCCAAAGGTTAATGGAATAAAATAAAAAAAAATAAAAAAAATAAAAAAAAAAAAAAAAAATCACAGAAATCAGTGGATCACTGAAATTGTTTCAGGCCCTAAAATATGAATATACTGATATATTGCAGACTCTTCCATGCTTGTTGGAAGAAGACATTCAAAGAAATAAGCAACAGAGAAATAAAATACTTAAAAAACTTTCCTTTGTAATTTTGATGTATGTAACTTCATACAATAGCATGTGGTTTCATACATTGTTAACAAAGATGACTGACTAGAAAAATAATTTAGCCATTTATTTCAACTCTCTAGTGATAAGAATATCAATCACAGCTCATGTCTGAAATAATGGGATTATCTACAATAACAAACACATTCCTTTCTTTTTTAATCTCCTTTTCTTTCTCCTTGATTTTGTTTTCCTTCTCTTTCCTTCTGCTTTTCTCTTTTCCTTATCTAAGGTTATACTTTTTAATTTGTTTCTTTTCATTTGCAAGTGAACTAAAACACTGGTCTTACTTCTGTGGTATACATCATAGAATCATATTATAGAACAGCTTGGGTTGGAAGAGACATTAAAGATCATTAAAGAAGGGTGTTCCAATGCCCTTCCATGGGTAGGAATACCACCCACTAGATCAGGTTGCCTAGGGCCTCATTCAACCTGGCCTTGCCCATCTCCAGGGATGGGGTATCCACAACTTCTCCAAGCAACCTGTGCCAGTGCCTCACCAGGCTCTGAGAGAAGAATTTTCTCCTACTCTAATCTAAATCTCCCCTCTTTTACTTAAAACCATTCACTCTTGTCCTATCATTATCTGCCCAAGCAAACAGTTGCTATCTTTTTTTGTCAGCCCCCCTTACGTACTGAAAAGCTGCATTAAGATCACCCCCAAGACTTCTCTTCTTCAGGCTTTATAGCCCCAGCTCTCACGTTTTCTTCACAGGAGAGGTGTTCCAGCCTTCTGATCAATTTTGTGGCCCTCCTCTGGACCTGCTCTAACAGATCACATATATCTTGTGCTGGGGACCCTAGACCTGGGTGCAGACCTGGATGCAGATTCCAGGTGGGGCCTCACAATGGCAGAGTGGAAGGGAAAAATCACTTCCTATGGCCACTCCTCTTTTGATGCAGCCTAGGATGCATTTGGCCTTCTGGGCTGCAAGTGCACCCTGCTGGCTCATGTCAAGCTGTTCTTCCATCAGAACCACCAAGTCTGTCTCTGCAGGGCTGCTCTCAATGAGTTCTTCTCCCAGTCTGTACTCATGTCTGGGATTGCCCCGACCCAGGTGTCACACCTTGCCAGGTGTCATCTGCAAACTTGCTGAGGGTGCACTTGATCCCACTGTTTATGTCATTTATAAGGATATTAAACAGTACTGGTCCCAAGACAGATCCCTGAGTATATTCATGAATTTGGACACTGTACTAAAATAGGAGTGTGGTTTTTGTAAGGTTTTTTGATGTTATTGTTTTGAGAACAAAGAAAAATATTTGGCTACATAAACATGGCTGAGGCTATAGTCGCTGGTCATTCCACTCTGCAGAGATGATGATACTATGATCCTATGACTTTGCTGCCAAGATAGCCATCCTCTCTGAGACAAAATAAGAATAATTAGATCACCAGTTTCTTTAAAAGACCAGAAATAAATATAAATGGTAGAAAACACGAGACTGTCATTGGTGTAAACAATTTTCTTTGTATGGTTCTGAAACATTTATTTCCCAATTAAAATAAATAAATAAATAAATAAAAATCTAATCAATTTTGATCAACAGCCTGTGTAGTAGATGAACATATTTGCACTGTTAGCTAACAAGATATATTTTTTCAGAAAAAAAAAAATACTGAAAATTAATTTACTTTTTAAAACTTGGGAAAATAAAAGGAAGTTACAATCTGCAGTAAAACATTTTGGAGAATTAATATAACTGCAAAATTTAATCAGTGTCTTTCTGAGGTTTTCTGACCCTGACTCTTTGAAAGCTGTAGTAATACTTTCAAATGATGCATGTTTTTATTTCCCACTCTGTTGAACTTTAAGAATGTCTTAGCTGAGTTTAATATCTCATAAAAGATCTGCAGATAAGTAACCTAACACCAAGAAATATTTTGAATTCCTACAAAAGTCAAAGTGCAATGAAAATCAATAGCATTTTCAGGTATTTGATTCTCTCAAAATTTGTCATTAGAAAATAATATTAAAACCATCATAAGTTCTATTCTAAATGTAATAAATAATATTGCACAATAAAGACTGTCAGCAGGTCTTCAACAACTTATATGACAACGGTTTATATATACATACATAAATGTGTGTATGTATATATATACATGGATACATATATACAGTGTTTTATTTAATGAAATGCTGAATTAAGGTTTAGATATTTGAGGCCACTCAAAAACATATGGACAGTACTTTCTTAAGTCAGACACAGTTATTGTCTGCAAGTCCTCTTAAGTTATGCGTTCCACATATTTTTGGATCTGGTACATGACTTGTACTACATGCTCTTCAGTATTCTTTAGTCAATTTTAAGTGACCACTTCCATAGCAGAGAGAGCTGTTTTTAAAATATGTTTTAATTTGACTGAGTACCATACATCTTCTGTTTGAAATTCTATAATTTCCAGAAAGACATGCTACTGTCATTTGTTTCACTTTACTTAACCAGCTTTTTTATGGTACTAATGTTTTTGCAGTTTGTTATCGTAGTCCTAGATTTTCTGCAACAGTCTTTGAAATAACTTAGGCATTAATTCCTGGCAAGCCACAGATTATTCCACACTTTGAAATTCATAGATTTAGAAGCACAGTGTCAGATCATTTTTCATAACTTGTTTCCTTGTCAGCATGTCATAGCCAGTAAAGAGCTGCTAGATTAGTACAAATATATAAATTTTTTCTCAGCTTCACCTCACTGATGCTTAATACCACTTTACTACACCACTGTGCTTACTAGCTTAAAATACCTTCTGTTTGGAGAAACACATATTTATTATTATTATTAGGGAGTTTTTGTGCAATTTCCCTGAGCGCAGGCTGACAGCTGCATACTACTTTGTCATTTATCATTGTACACACGATCTGTCAACTTGGGAAACAATTTCAATAAAAAAATTCTACATGAAATTACTTTGTGAAAGGAAACAAAAACAAAAACAAACAAACAAAAACAAACAAACAAAAAAACAAACAACAACAAAAAACAATTCTGCTTTTGTATATGCAATTCTATGTCTCTATTTATTTATTTTTGTCTACTTTTTTTTTTTTTTTTTTTAATTTTGGCTGTGAAAGGTACTTAATGTACCAAAAACAATTTGTACAAGCATTATTTCACCAATTGAAAGTGTGTACGCCTTGCTGAGGTCTCCCTTATCTAACTGTTGCTAATACATTTTCATGCTGTGCTCTTATGGCTTCATTTTACAGTTGACGAGATCACCCACTCCATGCTGTGTTGGAAATGGGACCCTCGTCACTCTAGTCCACAGAGTGCACTTAACATGTGAACAACAAACAAAAAAGTTACTGCTTTAAAACATCTTCATCCCTTTGTTGTATGGCTCACTTTAATAAACTGAAGTATGACAGCTATGTAAATCTAAAATACTGTACCTATCAAAAAGAGGTGAATTTACTAACATGTAGGTTGAGTTAACCTCAGAGTAGGTCAGTAACACACTGTCTTGGTTTCAGTTAGGACAGTTTTCCTCCTAGTAGCTGGTAGAGTGCTGTGTTTTGGATT
Organism: Nettapus auritus; assembly: GCA_011076525.1. Taxonomy (NCBI): domain Eukaryota; kingdom Metazoa; phylum Chordata; class Aves; order Anseriformes; family Anatidae; genus Nettapus; species Nettapus auritus. The sequence continues at coordinate 48,420,095 of CM021766.1, forward strand.
AGGATGAGAAGAATGCTGATAACATGCCGATGTTTTGGTTGTTGCAGAGCAGTGCTTGTACCAAGCCAAGGACTTTTCAGCTCCTCACTCTGTCCTGCCAGCAGGCAGGCTCGGGGTGCAGCAAGAGCTGGGAGGGGACAGACCCAGGACAGCTGACCCAAACTGGCCAAAGGATTATTCCATACCATCTGACATCATGCTAAACAATATATAGGGGTGGCTAGCCGGGATGGGGGGGCCGGCTGCTCGGGATAGACTGGGCATCGGTCAGCGGGTGGTGAGCAATTGCATTGTGCATCACTTGTTTCATACGCATTATTATTATTATTATTATTATTTCCTATCTTAATAAACTGTCTCTATCTCAACTCTCGTTTCACTTTTCCATTTCTCTCCCCCATCCCAGAGAGGGAGGGGGGAGGGTGAGCGAACAGCTGTGTGGTGTTTAGCTGCCGGCCAGGTTAAACCACAACACACACTTGAAATTCTTCTGAAATCTATAGCAGTCCTTCTGTTGGCTTCATCATGTTGACTTCATCTACCGCAAAGATTACAATGGGAGAAACAATATCTTTTTCCATCACACAGCATTTTTCTCAACTTTTGTTTGATTTCTTGTATGTCATACCCTGAAACAAACCAACATCTAAGGCCTGCAGTTAGTAAAATCAGCTGGGGCAATAATTGCTGTGAAATATGTTCTGGACAACTGAAAAGGAAGGATCAGTACTAGAGCCACTTATTTTCCACTCTGTCAGTTTTTTTTCTCCAGCTATGGATTTGTTGTCATCAGATGATTTTGCTGACACCCCCATAAGAATTATTATTATTTTGTTTGTTTGTTTGTTTGTTTTTTACTCTGAACTTCCTTTATTGATTCCATTCAGAGGGTATAACTGTCACTGTCAAGCTCACTTACTCATGTGTTTGTGGTTTCTAAAACCAATGCTGGACAGACAGACATACACATAAAACCATGAAATATTCAGTAGGCATATAGATAGCTCAACCCAAATGATTGCATGTTGTTCTCCAAGAGTCAGTATTCACAGGCCGAGCCCTTTTTGTCTGAGAAAACAGTCAGACTTCAATAGCTGGCACAAGATACTGCAATAAAATGAACAAAATTGGCTGCAGGCAACCTAATTTCAAGATGTGAAATCACAAACTTTTCCAAGTGTGAGCAGAATGTACTTGCATACCACAATGAATGGCATCACAAGACCACCATTGTAGCAGGCACAAGTGTTTTAGACATCACCATATAAGGAATCAAGTAGTGTAAGACTGTTAAAAACATACACAAGTAGTTCACAGTAGCACAGGAACAGCTTCATGTTGTCATTAAGATGGTGAAAAATAAAATAAGAACTATTGGGAACAACAACAACAAAAAAAGCTATAAACAAGGTGAAAACTGTCAATAACCTGATACGACACTGTAAACTGCTCTCAGGATCTGTTCTTACCCATGCTTACACCCAGGTCAATAAGACTTGGCTCACCTGAACTTAATACAAGTGATAAAAGTTATTACACAATGAAAAAAAGTAGGCTGCCCAGTAAATACCAGCCACAGTCAACATGACTTTGCAATTGACACCAATTAAGGAAAATTTTACAATTTATGTATTTTCCAATAAATGATCTTATCACCAGCTGTATGCAGGCTGGTAAGGGTAACCCTTAAAATTAGCATATGCTGTCCTTGGAAAGTTGTTGGGCTTTTTCATGTGATTAGACCATCCTGCCCCCCCCCCCCGCGCCGCCCCCCCCCCCCACCCCCCGGCAGCATTATAATAAAAATAATGAAGAAAAAAAAAAAAGTTGAGAAATGGCAGAAGATACATTATTTCAACTGACTTCAGATTTAGAGGCAATAACAAAGGGTTTTAAAATGCATTCATGTCATTCGGATATAACTATCCTGACATGGATATAATGCCTATTGCTCTAGTACCTGATTATTTATTGGAATAATATCTATTAGAAGAAGTTATGGTCGTTTTGGTTTAAAAATAATTATTTCAAAGAATATGATAATTGATTTTTTATTAGTAAAGTCTTCTATCTCAAAGAAAATTGTAACTTTAATGATTTTCTTTTTGCTTTAATCTCTGAATTTTGGCTCCAGCAGGCAAATTTTTTCCTCTAAGTCAATTATAACTCTAAGAACAAATGAAATGTAATTAACTTTTTATTGACACATTAAAAAGGAAATAAATAGTAAAATCAGCAGTTATATGCTTTCCTCAAAGGTGTTGCTTTCAAAAGCATTGCAATTAGCTAACCAGACTCACAGAAGTGGAAGAAATAGGTGGGAAGATGTCTGTGATGAGAAAATAGGGAGTCAGTGATTTCAAACAAAAAGAAAGGAGTATTTCTTACACTGTCTAGTACAAGAGAAACTGACTGAATTGAAACACATAGGGGGTAAAATGTTTCTTAGCAAATTTTACAAGTCATTGCATACCACCTATACTTAAAATATTTTGTTATTTTGCAATTCTGCTGCCCAAGGTCTTCATGTTATTGTATTATTTTGGAGCAATGTTACAGTCTTAATTAAACATTATGGAATCTGGTGTAAATCAGTCAGTCTCTAGAGATGATGCAACTGGACTTGCAGTCTCTGGGAAAAAGAAAGTCATCACAACTGAGTTGTCAATTTCATATGACATGCACTGAAAACTATTAGCCCTTTCAGAAATGAACTGTGAGAAGTGGATTGTTGATCTTGAAGAGCTTTGTTACATATTATTATTATTTATTTATTTTTTTAACCAATTTCCTGGACTGTAATCTTTGGTTTGAAAGACAACATTTTTGCAGTTTGACAGGTAGAGTTAAGTCCATGAAGGCCTTCTATTTATGATGGAAATAAAAATGAAAGAGTCACATGATGCTTAAATTGTATGAACCCATTGCTAAGAGGAAAAAATAATAATCCCTCTTTAAATATCTAGAAACCATAGAATATCTGAGTTGGAAGAGATAAGGATCACTGAGTCCAACTCCTGGTTCCCCAGAGGACTATCCCCCACCGCCCCCCACCCCAAAAAAAAACAACCAAACAAACAAAAAACACATTTGTCTGTTACAGTGCCCAACCACCCTCTCAGTGAGAAAAACTTTTCCTGATATCCAGCCTGAACCTCCCCTGTTGCAGCTTCAAGCAGTTCTCTTGGGTCCTATCACTGGTCAGCAGAGATCAGAGATCAGTGCCTGCCTCTCCACTCCCACTCGTGAGGAAGCTGTAGATCGCGATGAGGTCTCCCCTCAGTGTCCTCTTCTCCAGGCTGAAAAATCCAAGTGACTTCTGCCACTCCTCATACGCCTTCCTGTCTAGACCCTTTACCATCTCTGTTGCCTGACTTTGGACACTCTCTAACATTTTTATATCTTTTGTATGCTGTGGCACCAAAAACTGCACACAGTATTCAAGGTGAGGCAACACCAGTGCAGAGTAGAAAGGGACAAACATTTAAAACATTTAAGCATAGGGTAGTAAAAAGTTAACAATCAAGGGACTGAAACGATTATTCAGTTAGAAAAATGAATAGATTTAAAGTGAAAAAAATCACACAGAGAAAGTAAAACAATTACCAGGTATTTTAGGAAATTCAGTAACATTCAGCAATGCCTGCTGAGGATTTGATCAAATGGTGCCCGTGTCTCACACTGCCTTGGATGAAGTTAGAAAAACACAGAGGTGCAAACAGACTATTTGATCCAAAAAAAAAATACAGATCAAGGATATAATACACAAAAGAATTATTTGAAAAATGACTATCTGGATCTAGAACAAAGAGTTTCTCTCAAGCATTAATTGCAATAAGAAGATTGGATAACAAGAAGGAAGGACAAATGAATAGAGAAATGACACCAACTGCTCATTGACCTGAATGACAATAGCAGCAATATGAATCACATTTTTTTCCTACTTAAAAGTAAGATGCAGAAATAAAGAACCATGTTTAAATGAGGTAGATGAGGTAGCGCAAAAAGCAGAAAAGCTCTGTTTAACAAGTCTTCTTGAACTAATTGTTATTTCTTACCTGTTATTTATTACATAGTGTCACCCCACTCTAGAAGAAATGTGAGCATGTGGAGTATTTAATATAGTGAATTTGCCTAATGTACCACAATTACAGAAATACACTGAGTAACTTTGGGCTGATTCCCCAGTAAAGAATTCTTTATGAAGTGCCTACAAGGCACACCTGTGCCTCATTACCTGCATTGATATTTCTGCCGTGTTGATTTGAAGGACAAAATAGGCTTAAGAGATTCTACTTGCATAATTGCAAAGAACACAAAGAAGCCACATAAAAACTGGAACAAAAAAAAACTCAAAAACCTGCCACATAGTATAACAGGAGGACAAAAATACAAGACTAGCTCTAACTTTGCACCTAGGAGTCTCTGTATAGCAAACAATTCCATTTTGCTAACAAGCCACAAGCGTACACTTACGAAGCAGGTGAACAAATGTAATTGTGAGAAGTACAATGATGTTTCTAAGTCTAAATTTTGTTCCTCCCAAGGCACATGTGTTCATCTATTGCATAGTATTTTTGTGTGTGGTTTTATTTTTCCCCTCTATTTTAAAACAAGTGAATGGCTTTTCCCTTAATGACCACAAAGAGGTAAAGGTTTACAGGATTCCTTTTCAGATCTGTCACACCTCTCTTTCTGTATTAATTAAATAACACAGCCATCAGAATTCTCTCTCTCTTCTTGGCTTTGGTCTGGCCGGTGAGGTCAATACAGACTAAAGGCCATTATTATCTGATAGCTTCAAAGGACTGATATTAAATACTGATAGTCCCATTATGATCTTGGGTGAATAGGTTTCCACATCAGAAAAACACAATTGGAGTTACTGGCAGCTGGCACAGTTTCAACCTCAGCTGAGGCAAGGAACAAACAAAGACTGAAATACCCTATCATCTCTAAAGGCAGTTACTTTTGCTTTGAGTACAGGTGGGTTTGGTGAGGTCCTGGGGGGTAAATTTGCCCCTTGTCTCCTCCTGCTATACCCATTCCTTGCACAGAGAGAGACAGATGTAACCTCCATGACTGATGATCTGACCACTGTGACTAGTTTTTAATTCAGTTTATTTGCTCTTAAGCCTTGTTTGCAGAACACTTTTATTCTAGAGAATCAAAAATTCTGAAAACAACCCAGGTTTTTGGACAGCTCCAGAGGTCAGTCTGTGCTGAAATTGATACTGAAAGCACACCTCTTAACCTTTCACACTTTAATGACTGAATTTAATTCCCGTATTTAAAAGTCTCACTTTTCATGGGACTGTTTCATTTTCAGAAATTTATGCATTTATTATATGAAAAAAAGATTCACACATTGGGACTGCACAGACATTTAAAGTGAGTGCTTTAAAAATACTTATAGATTATACTGCTCCAGCATCCAGCAGCTGACCCACTGTATTTAACATATTCAACATCTGCATTCGTACACAAACCACATCAGATGCAGATAGCTTTTGTGATTTGGCATTATCCTCCATGATATCATTCTCTCTAAAAATGAAAGACACGGATTTGATGGATGGACTACTTGGTGGGTAGGGAACTGATGGGATGGTTGCACTCAAAGAGTTGAGGTCAGTGGCTGAATGTCCACAGGGAGATTGGTGATGAGCGGTGTTCCTCAAAGGTCAGTATCGGGACTGGAACCATTTAACATCTTTTGTCGGTGACATGAATGGTGGGACCAAGTGCACCTCAGCAAGTTTTCTAATGACGCTACTTGTGTGGTGCAGTTGACATGCTGGAGGGGAGAGATGCATGGAAAGTATCCAGAGGGACCTTGACAGACTTGAGACATTGTATTGGGCTTATGTGGCAGGGTTTTGGTAGAGGAAGGCTGCAGGCATGGCCTCTGTGAGAAGAATCCAGAAGCTGGTCCATGTTAGATAATGGCCAGTTTCAGCCGGCTCCAAGGGCCCAACACTGCCCAGGGCCAAGCCAACAAGCGATGTTGTTTGTGCCTCTATGACAGTGTATTTAAGAAACGAGAAAAAATCTCTGCACAACAGTAGCTGGGAGGTAAAGGAGTGACAAATAGCCTTGCAGACACCAAGGTCAGTGAAAAAGGAGGGGGAGGCAGTGCTCCAGGTACAGAACGGAAGTTCCCCTATGGTCTGTGGAGAGGCCCCTGGTGGTGCAGGCTATCCCCTTGGGTCCTACATGGAGCAGATCTCCATGCTGCAGCCCATGGAGGAGCCCCCGGTGGAGCAGGTGGATGTGGCCTGGAGGAGGCTGAAGCCCATGGAGAGCCCCCGCAGGAGCAGGCCCCGGGCTGGAGCTGCAGCCTGTGAAGAGGAGCCCACCCAAGAGCAGGGGGTCTGGGGGGAGCTGCCACTCATGGGAGACATGTGCTGGAGTAGTTTGCTCCTGACAGATGAACCCTGTGTACAGCCCCATGTGGGAGCAGTTCTTGAAGAGCTATTGCCTGTGGGAAACCCACATAGGATCAGTTCAGAAAAGATTATATCTCATGGGAGGGACCCCACTTTGGAGGGAAAGAGAGTGACCATGAAGGAGCGGTGGAGACGAAGTGTCGGAGACTAACCGCAGCCCCCATTCCCCCCCATTCTCCTGCACCACTCAGGTGGAGGAAGTGGAAGAGGCTGGATAGGGGAAAGGTGGTTTTAGTTTTTGTTGTTGTTTCTCATTGCTCTAGCTTGTTAGTAACAGGTAATAAATTTCTCTAATCTCCCTGTGCTGAGTCTGTTTTGCCTGTGATGATAATTGTTGAGTGATCTCCTAGTCCTTACCTCAACCCTTGAGCCTTTATCACAGTATTTTCTCCCTTTTTCCTTTGATGAAGGGGAGTGACAGACCTGTTTTGTTGGAGCTCAGCTGCCCAGTTGAGTAAAACCACCACAGAGGTGGGCCCATGCAAACCTCATTAAGTTCAACAAGGCCAAGTGCAAGGTCCTACATTTGGTTTGGGGCAATCCCAAGCATAAATACAGGCTGAGTGGTGAATGGATTAAGAGCAGCCCTGAGGAGAAGAACCTGGGGGTGTGGCTTGATGAGAAACTCAAAATGAGCTGGCAATTTGCACTTGCAGCCCAGAAAGCCAACCATATCCTGAGCTGCATCAAAATAAGCATTGCCAGCAGGTTGAGGGAGGTGATTTTCCTCTTCTACTCTTGTGAGACCCCACATGGAGCACTGCATTCAGCTCCAGCACAAGAAGGACATGGAAGTACTAGAATGAGTCCAGAGGAGGGCCATGAAGATAATCAAGGGGATGGAACACTGCTTCAATGAAGACAGGTTGAGAGTGCTGGGATTGTTCAGTCTGGAGAAGAGAAGACTCCAGGGAGACCTCATAGAAGTACATAAAGGGGGCCTATAGGAAAGCAGGAGAATGACTCTTTGTCAGGGAGTGTAGTAATAAGATAAGGAGTAATAGTTTTAAACTAAAAACCGTAGGTTTAGATTAGATATTAGGAAGAAATTCTTTACTCGGAGGGTGGTGAGGCACTGAAATGGGTTTCCCAGAGAGGTTGTGGATGCCCCATCCCTGGACTTATTCAAGGTCAGGTTGGATGGGGCTTTGAGCAACCTGTTTCATAGGAAAATGTTCCTGTCCATGGCAAGGAGGTTGGAATTAGATGATCTTTAAGGTCCCTTACAAGCCAAACCATTCTATGATTCTATGATTCTATGATTTAGGGATGAACAGATAAAAACTGATTGAAAGATGCACAGAAATGCACAGAAATGGAATTGACTTGCTAACAATTTCTAGTCAGCACCCTTTCCAAATAGCTGCACTAAGGCAATGCAGCCTTAAAATACAAGCACCACTTTGAGGAATCAAGTGTACAGTGAGAGGGAGAAATAGGCTGTGCAGAACTGTATTGGACTGCAGGAGGGGCAGGACAAGTATTGCTGGTTCACCTACCCAGGTTTGTCAAGTAAGATGGATAGAGGGAAGCCTCTAAACCTCAGTGTTTCTGCATGTCCTTCTGCTCACAAGTTCCTCTGCTTCATATTTTGGTGTATAGTCTGAACTACATCTCCACACTCTCACTTTGAAAACATCCCACTTAAGAGTGTCAGTTCTGGAGGTGTGCATGGCTGATTTGTCTTTAAAACTGGCAGAATCTGACATGGAATATACTTTATATATATGTATATATATTGATGAGAATATATGTATATTCTCATCACAGTCTACAACTTCCTCGCGAGGGGGAGTGGAGAGGCAGGTGACCTATTCTCTGTAATCACCAGTGATAGGACCCGTGGGAACAGTGTTAAGCTGAGGCAGGGGAAGTTTAGACTGGACATCAGGAGGAGGTTCTTCACCGAGAGGGTGGTTGCTCACTGGAACAGGCTCCCCAGTGAAGCAGTCACTGCACCAAGCCTGTCTGAATTTAAGAAGCAATTGGACTGTGCACTTAGTCACATGATCTAAAATTTTTGGTAGACCTGTGTGGTGCCAGGAGTTGGACTTGATGATCCTTATGGGTTCCTTCCAACTCGGGATATTCTATGATTCTATGATTTATGTATGGGTATGAGGACTGGAATGTTAGGAACATGCAGAAGGAGAGTTTTGTCTCAAGATGAATCGGTATAACCGATCAGTTCTGGATTTTTAGCAGTAGCATTGGCAGAAAATGCTCAAAGAAGCCTAAACATTAAAGGAGAGTGTGCAACATCCACACAAGGGTCTTAATTACAATTTCAGTCATCATTACAGTCATAAAGAGAGGTTATTAAGAACGACTAGCTGCTTTCAATGCCAAGGAATTTCAAAATGAAATACTTTCTTGTTTCTGCCTGCCTGGGAAGGAATTTAAGATTTGATTCTGCTATGGCCATATGTACTTGGTAGAAAAGCAAAAGATGTAAAGGTTTAATCTAAACAAGCTTCTATCTACCCATGTCTTACATTTTCCTTCCCTAGACTGCCCTCAGAACGTAAAAATAAATCGCTGGAATCTTTGGAGACCATAAGTACTTGCTGATGGAGCAGCACCTGAAATCAGGAGAAGGAAAGAAAGAAAGAAAGAAAGAAAGAAAGAAAGAAAGAAAGAAAGAAAGAAAGAAAGAAAGAAAGAAAGAAAGAAAGAAAGAAAGAAAGAAAGAAAGAAAGAAAGAAAGAAAGAAAGAAAGAAAGAAAGAAAGAAAGAAAGAAAGAA
>CM021766.1:48429388-48439860 GCA_011076525.1 Nettapus auritus
AAAGAAAGAAAGAAAGAAAGAAAGAAAGAAAGAAAAAAAATAATAAAAAGAAAAAAAAAAAAAAAAAAGATGAGAAAATCTGCTTTGCATCTTTGTTGACTGGGAATTCATTTTCATTTGTATATATGTGCTACAAATCACTATCTCCACCAACTGCTTGATATGGAAAGAAGAAAATGACACTAGTAATGTATGACCCTGAGAGTAGAGGAATTGTAGCTATTTACATCAGTTGTCAGCAACCTGCTGCTTGTTTGTGATGTTGCTGCATGGATATAGATAACCTCTCTGAAACATTAGCTGAGACAAAGCAAGTAATTCTTTGTTGACACATTGTCAGTTTCTAATTTGTTCTCAAACTGTGAGGTAAATCCTCCATCTCCACTGGAAAAGGGTCCGCTCTATCTCACATCAGGCTTTCTGCCCTTTTCACTTTCTATTCTCAGCTGGAAATGTAGTCGAAAAGGAGTTTCCTGCCCAGAAACTGATAAAATATACCAACAAAATTATCTGGAGAGTTTAACCTTAGCTGTGGTCCCTTTACATCACCCTGAATAAAACCACAGAGTAATGCAGAAAGGAAACTGTGATCCTTATTAGTGCAGCATCAGAAATCAGGACGGCTGCTTTTGCAAGGGACAGAGATTATCCCATGTGCTCAGAAAATGTGGCTTTAGCTAAGGAAATAAATGATTCAGAGCAAGGTATTGGTGAGTGAAAACGAAAACCTGAGGAAGAAAATCAGAGTGATGACTTCATGAAACATCGCTATGTCAAGATGAAATGGCAAACATTGTGGCAAGGGCTTTCTCCGATTTCCATTCCTACTTTGTGGTGTATTTGAGGAGACTACAATACGAATACAGTAAAATGTGATGTGCTAGGAATTTTCTTGCACAGAGATTAACCTGATTGCATTTCACTAGGCATAGGAGCTCATTTTTCTTTCTGACTGCTTCTCAGATATAAGACTGACAGCTGGACTCCATCACTTGGATTAATGGGTTAAAAGCTGACATCTTTTTAGTATTTTGGACTATTTTCTTTATCAGCTTGACTTTCATGCTTAGAGTGCTCTTGCCACAATATTCTTTTAAAAGTACACTTGTCAGGGTCCATTTGCTACTAGCTACCTTGATGGTGACACCAGCAATGGCTGTGGTTTACCTTTTGACCTTACGGAGGCAGCAGATGGGCCCAGTAATAAATCCCGATTATTAGTGAAAGAGCCAATAGCTGGGAAAGACAGAAATAAAAGTCAGGCAGTTTTACACTGCAGTTCTTGTTATCTGCTTTGATATGGAGTTGTGGGCCATGTCAGGGGCGATGATGAGCAACCTATGCTGCCTGCAACCCTTTGCTCTCCAGCAGTGCTTGCTGTCGGCCTTCTCCTCCTGCCTTCCATCCCTCCTCCCTTCTTCCCCTGGCAGAACTGATTCCAGCTAGATACCAGACTGCATCCCCTCCCTGAGTCAGCTTAAGCATCGGAGTCTGTGGTTTAAAAGCAGCCATGAGGACGGTAAGATCCTTTGAGGTAGATCAAGGGACAGCCGGAGCTCAGTCAATATCTGTGTGATAATGGCTGCCATGTCATGAAATGGCAGCCTCCTTGAGAAAGGTATGAGGGACTACAGTGGGTGTCAGGAGGAGTCTTCTGGTCAGCCTGGGTTTGTCAAAGGATGAGGAAACTTTGCTGAGATATTTTAAATGGTGCTAAAACATATATATAACAACAACAGCAAGAACAATAATAATAATACATGATCAATATAATATATAAACATAAAACAAATATAGTAATGAATAATAATGAAGAAACCACTAGTCTGCTCTCCTCAGTGTTCAAGACACCGAGATGTGCAAGACATCTGGACAGGCCAGCCCACATTCACAGCCCTTCAGCTGGAACTGAAGTGTAAGACCCAAGCTGGACCTCATCTATGGAAAACCTGATATAGAGCCATGGCAGTGCCCTTTGTGGTTCAGATCAGGCAAATATTTTCCATTTTTGGAATAAATATATTTATGTTTTATTCCTTTTTTTTTTTTCAATGTGTATAGTCTGATGAGAGAATTTTCTCAGTTCTTTCTAGGCATGTTATTTAATTTATATACACATACCCTCCCGTGAAATTCTTGGTAAACTGCGGTTTTGCACAAGTAAAGACTGTAAAATCTTTCTTTATATAAACACAAAAAGGTGCCTATAGTAGCATTGCTACATAATCCAAATTTCCAAGATCCCATTCCTACATGCATGTACTTACAACTTACATTTTCTCTGCACTTATATGACCCCAGGTAGGATAATGATTGAAAAATTGTTGTTTTTGTCAAGTATTAGATATTAATTAAACCACTTAAGGATATTTATTTTTTTTAAAAAAATATTAAAATATTTAATAAAATATTTTCCCTGAAATTTCTACATATAGTTTTTGACATTTTGTTTTTTCATTTCTAAGAAAGATGAAAAGTCTCCCCCCCCCACCAAAAAAAAAGTAGCATTTTTGCTCTGAGTCTTTATGATAAAAGGAAAGGTGAGTAATAATTAATTTTGTCTTCTCCTGAGCCCAGGTTTTTGTTGATGGTTTGAAACAGTTGACTTTTTCCATTCAGTGCTGTTTTTTTAATAGATATAGAAATAGTCTTTAAAAAAAAAAAAAAAAAAAAAGACGCCATTTCCAGTAGTGGTCCAGTCCCACTCCTTTTCTGTCGGTGAGCAATACTGTTTAATGTGAGTATTGTGAACAGACTATAACTTTTAAATCAAATAAAAGAAAATTTCACACTTTTCTGTCATTTACTAGTAGGAATGACTGTATTTTTTCCTGTCTTAATATGTTTGTAATTAAAAAACTATTGGGTTTCTTGCAAGTGATTGCCAAACTAATATTGATTTCTCCTCTTCTTCTTGCTTTCCAATAAATCAGTCATTTAAAATTCCAGTGAATTACCATGCTGTTCCTTTCTCAAAAAGCTAAGTGTGATAATTAGGACAATTTTGATTGCTGGCTGAATTCACTTAGAAATACAAATATGTTGAAGAAGGGTCTTCTCATATCAAAAAGCTAAAAAAATCCATAGTTAATTTAAAAAATTGTGAAATTCTTCAGAGGCGATATTTTTTTAAATAAGTTTCATAAATATTATTCGTTTACCTGAGTAGAAGTTTTCTGTAAAAATAACAGAATCGCAAATATAAAATAGGTAGTTTTAGATGTAGTACTGTAGCTTATGTTAACAGGAGTACCAGCAAAATCAATTTAAGATGTCATTTTCTATCTCTGTATAATGTAAATGAAGAATACATGTAGGAATTTGTTAACAGCAGACACAAGATTACTGCAAAATTATTAAAGCTAGTGATTTTACTTCATCAGTCACAAGTTATATCAATCATTTTCTTGCCAGCACAGAAACAGAAGCTCTACTGTTTTGGAGAAGAAAGTGTATGTGTATGATGTGTGTGTTCCAAATAAATTACCCAGGTGTTTTAATACATGCAGGTGGTTTTTTATTCCCTTTGGAAAAACAGAAAGGAAACAACCCAAGGGCTAATGTTCTAATTATCAGTGGTTGTGCAAGCCTCCAAAACCCATGTATTCTATAACCCCTGGAAAAATTCTGACATGTTATAAACTGGCTAAATTAGCTTAAATCAGTAAACAAACAAATTGGTGCCAGCACAATAGTACAATAATGCAGTGCATACTAAATGACTTATTTTCTTAATGCCAAAATAGCTGTATTAAACAATGCTAAATAGTCTTGATTTTTCTGTATGTAATTTGAGTCAGAAGTTTCAAAAAGTCATAGTTCCTGATCTTTAAAGAACAGTAGAATATCAAATTTCTTAGAAATTTCTGGATAATTAAAACCCAAGTCATATATATATGAAAAAACAAACAAACAAAAAAAAAAAAAAAAAAAAAAAAAAAAAACCTACTGTGGTATCTATGGAAGCTTAGCTGCATGATTATTTTAGTTTAAGAGAGTAAGCCACTTTCTTTGGGAGGGTAGATCATATTGGTCTAAACAGAGTAATATTGAAATAAGATGCATTTGAGAGGGATTGTTGTATATGCAACAGAGAGGGACAGAAAGACAGGATGGAGATAGCTTATATAGGACATGGCACAAAAAGCATAAAAAACATTCAAAAATGTGAGACACTCCACATTGTTCTTTAGAATCAATGATATATGCTTCAAAATATAACCAAAAGCATGTTTTTTACCCTTCCTGATGGCTGTTTATCTTCTTTTCTATTCTATATTGGAAGATACCGTGAATAGTTGAATTTCCTGTATGAACAAAAGATAATATCCAATTCAAATTAATCACTGATTATCGAGGTATGGGGGGAATGTTGCAGAAGCCTTTCCTTTCACTGTTATGCATATTATTACTATTATTTTCACAGGTTATGTAAGCATAATCATTATTTATGATTTTGGTAATAAACCTCCGTAGTAACCTCTGTGGGTGTTAATATAACATACTCTTTTTACAGAGACAATCAGGTGTAAATGGAACTGAATAGAACTGCATTTTGCAGGATACTATGTACTGTAATTTCCTGAATTTTTAGTTACTCTTAGTTTTTAAACCTAAATATTTTTATACTATCTCTCTTGTGTGGGTAAAATCTTTACAACTTCATTTTTCTTTTATCACCACATAATGATATCTGAGCTATCAGAATGTTGTGTACATGCTCTTTCACCTTTCTTTTGATTATTCAATGTGTTGATATTAATCTCTGTATTGGAATATGCATCATCACATTTATGCATTAACATGAAGTCAAAACATGTCTCAAGTACTTGCATCTTTCCAAATTCAGAATGCTTTTCATGACCAACATGTAAGTTTTTCATATTTGAAAATTACACAGATACACACATAAACAGAAGTGTGGAGGAAACTCTGTATATATTAGAGAATACCTTGTTTTCTACATCTGTCAATAACATGCCAATTTTGACCAATGGAAACTGAATATTTGCTGACATAAATGAAATATGCACATGAATTTGTGCTTTAAATGAGAACTGGTTTGTTTAAAGTGATGTGTTCTTTCTTGTCTGCATTTAGCTACAATAGCGTATTTCTCTATGTGAAACTGAATAATTAATTGCCCCAGTGGTGCCATCAGGAAAGTGTTTTCAATTGCTATTTCTGGAGACTCCATTGCTATTTAGAACTCATGAATATGTCAATAAACATACATGGTTGAGTACAGCAGAATATATTTCTTTTACATACTTCACAGTCTTTTTCTAAGAATATAAGAGATCTGGGTATCTAAACTGCTGGTGTTCCTTGTGCTGTAACAGCGTCCTTAACTCTAAATTGTTCCATTCTTAGACCATGATCAATATGTTGAGAAAGGAAAATACTACTGGTAGTCTTACTAAAACACATCTGTATCTAAAAGGAATAATATATGTTATTAATAATATACGTTAATAATGTAAAAAAAAAAAAAAAAAAAAAAAAAAAAAAAAGGTTGATCTGGGAAAAAGCAGCATACAGCATTTTTTTTCATCTTCATCATCTTTTTCATCATCATGTTTGATCACCTTTTCTGAAGGAACGTCCCACATATTTGTTAGAACTGCCCACCCTGTATATTAATCAGTGTTTTTTCCTCCTAGTTATTCAACATGCAGTTTTGTATCTTTTCCACACTAGTTTTATGCCCACTAGCTTTATTCCACACTAGCAACATGCGGCACAGGTATGATTGAGTAGTTTACCATGACTTTCCCATGTCATCTAACAGTTGTAATTAATGCCAGTAGTTAGATAGATAAATGAAGTTATCTATCTCACAAAGTATTAAACTCATTTAGGAATTAACTGCCCTTTTTCAGTCAGCTAGAGAAATGGCTCCACACCACATAAAAAGGCAAAGCTCTTGACAGAGGATCCTGGTGGTCTGCACAGAAATCATTTATCTTATGGGATCTGTCCATGATTACTATGTAGCTGATCCTGTTTCACAGTGTACAGGTTTTTTTTTTTGTTTGTTTGTTTTGTTTTGTTTTGTTTTGTTTTTCTGGTCAAAAGTATCTGGTCTTGATGTACCATTGAGAACACACAGTCTGTACTACTCATTCAGTAACAATGTTCCCTTATGATTAGCTCTTGTAACTGGCCTGTACCTTCTTTTATATCTCAGCACTCAATGCCATTGAACACAAATGGTCTCTCTTCTGTGAGAAGCAAAGTTGCTTCTCATTGTCATTATTATTTTGATCCATTCATGCTTGGGAGACCAAGTGGAAAGTGAAAGTTTGCTTCTGTGTTCATTTTCATGTTATTTATTTGACAGCTACTGTACTTTTTCACAGAATACAGCACATCCAATGGCATTCCTCTGTGCATACTTTTGATGGTGGATTTTGAGAGACAGAGACACAGAGAGATATTCTTTCTTTGTGTGTTTCATCCCTTGTGTTCTATTTTGATGTAACTTGACAAAGCAGAATTTTTCAGGGAAAGCCAGAAAAGCTCATTTTTCCTCTTTCTGAGAAATCTGGTAGCTGGGAACAAGAACTACACATGCTTAAACAGAAAAGCATGCTTTTATTTTTAACAAAGAGGACAGGTGAACATTGGGATGATTGGCATTGCTGTTGTAAGCTCAATCTTAATGTATAATAGCTTCACTTGAATAGTGAAAAATTTTGCATAACTTAATACATAACATTGCTGACATGCATTCAGTTTCCTGATAGTTATATTATATATATGCTATTTTGCAGTGTATTATTGTGCCTCTTTATTATCACCTGCCTGCTTAAAGGAATCAGATAAATATTTTTTACAACTGCACTTTGCTACCCTGTGCACTATCTCCTCCTAGAGATGTAATTTAGCCATTTTGTATGTTCTGCTATTCTCATCATTTTATAAAAGCCACTTCTGTTTATCAGACTGTAAGATTCTTTCACTAAATCAGCACAAAATGGTAACCTCTTCTTCAGTCATCACACTTACCCCACTACATGCAGAATTATTAGTTCACAACTTTACTCACAAACTTACATGTCCTTGCAGGCTTACAGGTTGTGCATACTACATACAGACCATCGTGTAATCCATAATCTTCTGATCAATTTTGATTTTCTTTTGGGAATTAAATTTTCCAGCATTTGGTCCTCATATATTCAGAACAGACACTTATTCGTATAGACAGTAACCCACTTTTCTGTTTCCTTAACTGAGGTCTGATGCAGTGTAATACTGAAAGTTTATGATTAATCCAACAAAATTTAATGCTTTTCTTAAAGAAAAAAGTAATGTACAAAAATCCAACTGTTCAGTTCAAAAGAAATTAAAAAGTCTGTAATGAAATGTCAAAAACATTTAAAGATAGAAGTCATAAGGCTTCTGTATTTAATTATGCTATTAAAAATAAAAGCGTCTTTTAATTCCATATAAACATTTGAAGGATAACTTGAAAACCAAATATTCAGGCAGTGAAACTCAAGTAATAGTGCTGTTTTTTAAATCTACATTCATATGTGATTTTCAGAAAATGCTTAAACTCTGTTTACTGTTTGCATTAACTCAATTATTTTAGAAGCTTCAGGCTTACCTATTTCATTTTAGTTAGACGCTGCATGAGTTAAAGACTCATATCTTTATTTGAGTTAGTCTGAGTTAGTTTATTTGAATTAGTCTGTTTTATGGTGGACTGGATGAATGACTTGGTTGTTTTCTTAAGTGTAAAATTTAGTTTTCCAAAAACAATCTACACTGTTTATGTTCCAGAGATATCTGTTTTCTACTCTGTGAAGGTTAGATGTCCTTGTATTGCAGAGAGCCTGTAAGAATCGTAATGACAGACATGGTTTCTATCCCTATTCTTTTAACTCTCAAATGTAAGACAACACCATAAATGGCCAAATTACAAAGGTAAAACAATGTTAAATGGCAAGTGCTAGAATAAATAAATAAATAATAAAATAAAATAAATAAATACTTTTAAATCATTAGGTGCCTGAATTAGAACATTAAAACCGAATAATAAAGTAGAAAGCACAGAAATAATAGTCATATGTTGTACCCTTATTTT
This sequence comes from Nettapus auritus, assembly GCA_011076525.1. Taxonomy (NCBI): domain Eukaryota; kingdom Metazoa; phylum Chordata; class Aves; order Anseriformes; family Anatidae; genus Nettapus; species Nettapus auritus. Next base: position 48,437,481 of record CM021766.1, read on the forward strand.
TGGCTATGTCAGAGAAGCTACATATGCAGGTGAGCTGGCATCCAGGACACATAGGTACTCTTAGCTACATTTATGAAAATGTGCATGCATTTGCAATGAAATTAACAGTTTTTCAACAATTATGAATATTCTAGCATTTTTATCACACCATTAAAAATAAAAAATATTAATAATAAATATATCACAACAAATATTATCTGACAGGAGGGACAAACTTCCCCAGAATAGAAGGTAACAAAATGTCAGCTCTATTTGTACAAGAACTTTAATTTTCAGCTAAGCACTCCCATGTACTAGGAAAAGAAAATCTTTTCAATTTGGAGGACTTTGACAAATATTAATATATCACAGTTGCAATGGGATTCATTTGTGCTGTGGAATCCAAGAGGTCAGTACATCTGTAAAGACTTATAGTACTTAAGAGATGATCGTACAAGACATATGGTTTAATCATGATGTATTTAAGCCTTTTTTATCTGCTTAAGAATTCAATGTTTTTCTTTCTCTAATTTAAGAAACTGTTTGCTATTCCTCTCAACAACCACAAAAGTATTAATAGAGAAACCACAGTGTATTAAAAATGTCTTGAGAAAAGTTACATAACTATAATTGATTACAACTGTGATAAAATATATGATTTCAGTGTTAATCCTTATATACTTGACATCACACTGTAAATTGCTATATATGGGTGGCTTTCCTATAGAATCTCATTTATATCACAGTAAATCCTCAGAGGAAGATAATGAAAATGTGGAAGGACTCTGTGATTTATATCTCAGCATTAATATGTTTAGCAATTTATTTTGCTAAAACTATGCCCTCCTAGTAATGATCATAACCATTGTTTCATTTTTAGAATGCTAACACATGCATCTCCAGTGTTGCATGAACTGTGGTGGAAAAAGCCTGCTAGCGTTTTAGGTATCTGCTTTTGTCAACTGGATCTTCATCATGGCCATAAAGCATACACTCTCCCCGTCCTCCCTGATGGCCAGCTGTTGATAAAGGAAGGTGGTGATCATAAGTTTTAAAAATATTGTTCATGTTATGGAAAACTTTCTCCTTAAAAGTATCTAATTCAAAGAGATCTTAGATGTGTCACATAGCACCTATTCCAGGTGGGCTCCTTGTGGTATGATTTGGAATTGAATGCTCAAGTGGATAAGTGTGGATCAAGTGTACAGACAGATACATGAAACAGACTATTAAATTGGAGCATGGCTAGAGCAGCACCACGTGATAATAGGACACTCTTCTGTAAACTGAGTCACCAAGTATCACCTTTTAAGAATGTCTTTTTGTTGTTGTTGTTTTACTACATTTTTTAACAAAAACAAAATATCCAAATACTTGCATTTCATCTATCTAGCAGTAGTAGAGACTATAGACTTTAAGGCCAGGTTGGATGGAGCTTTGAGCAACCTGGTTTATTGGAAGGTGTCCCTGCCCATGGCAGGGGGCTTGGAATTAGGTGATCATTAAGGTTCCTTCCAACCCAAACAATTCCATGCTCTATGTTCTACTCTATAGGAAGCATAGCACAGAACATCAAAGATGAAATAATTCCTTTTATTACCCAAGGAAGAGCTAAGAATATTGAAGGTTATAAGATAATTAAAAATACATAAAATTAAATGTTATTAGATACCTTTGCTCATAGATTATCTGATTGATTAAAAAAAAAAATGTTATGGAACACCCATATGTTAATACATAGTGTGGACAGGAACATGAATCTTAATTTTGCTTTGTTTAAACAGTTCCTGTCAAGTAGTCTAGGATTTACTTTTATCCATTAACAAGATGATTTTTCAGAGTGTTCATTAATATACATTTAAAACATCCTTTTCTAAAGGAAGACAATATTAGATAAAATACATATAAAAGTTTAAAAGCTGTCTTTTAAAAATGGGACTAGTAATCTGAAATTTGTAGTTTAAACTCATAGCGTAACCATGTCCATTAACACATTGCAACCATTACGATATACCTCAAAAGAGAAAGAAAGAAGGAAGGAAGGAAAGAAGAGAAAGACAGAAAGAAAGAAAGAGAGAGAGAAAGAGAGAAAGATATATATATAGAGAGAGAATGAAAGAATGAAAGAATTAAAGAATGAACACAAAAAAGGAAGAAAGGAAGAAAGGAAGGAAGGAAGGAAGAAAGGAAGAAAGGAAGGAAGGAAGAAAGGAAGGAAGGAAGAAAGGAAGGAAGGAAGTAAGGAAGGAAGGAAGGAAGGAAGAAAGAAAGAAAGAAAGAGAGAAAGAAAGAAAGAAAGAAAAAGAGAAAGAAAGAAAGAAAGAAAGAAAGAAAGAAAGAAAGAAAGAAAGAAAGAAAGAAAGAAAGAAAGAAAGAAAGAAAGAAAGAAAGAAAGAAAGAG